>JACCHZ010000173.1:0-670903 GCA_018907045.1 Wiebesia pumilae | reverse complement strand
TATATATATATATATATATATATATATATGATAGATAGATAGATAGATATATATACGGGAGGTAAGATATTCGGGCAGATAGATAAGAAGCACAGTCACAAAAAACTGAAATATATGAATAATTTACTATTAAATAATTTTATTCATTCTTACGTATATTAACTTGTTATAACTTCACATTAGATTTAAAATTATCCTTTTAACTTAGAAAACCATATATATCCTATAATTAAATTAATTATTATAGAATTATTTATATTAAATTTATTTATAAAATAACTAGTATAGAAATATAACTCATATTTTATTTCTAATTAAATTAGCAATAATAATTTTACATAAAATTGAAATATAATTACTTCAACCATATTTTGAGCAATATTTAAATTTATAAATTGATTAAAATCAATATAAACCATTCCCCAATTTTTAATCAAGATAAGCTTGATCTTAATTTTTAAATTTAATATGATTGCTTAATTTTTATTAATTATTATTTTAAAATTATTTTCCCCATATTTTTTAATAGCAATAAAATGTCGTTATCTAATATTATAATAAATCTAAAAACAAATTTCTATTTCTATTCATTAAAACTTATTACGTAAAACTTTCATATATAACTATTTAATAATTTCAAATATATAAAATCAATATTAAAAATTTTATTATTATTATTCATTATATATATAGATAAGGCAGGTAAGTATGTACGGGCAGATGAGAAGCAAGTTCGCAAACGCTGAAATATATGAATAATTTAAATAAAATAAGTTATAATTCTTAAGTATTATAACTTACTATATTGAAATAGATTTAAAATTATCCCTTAACAGAAAAAAATAAGTTTCATATAATTAAATTAATTAATATAATAATTATTTTATATTAATTAATTAATATAATAATTATTTTATATTAAATTTATTTTTAATTAATTCAACTTATTTTGAGAAATATATTTGTATTTATAAATTTTATAAAATAAATATACCATTTTTTAATAAAAACCTTGATATTAAAGGTAAATAATATGATTTCTTAATTTTATTATTTACTAATTAAAATTTCATTTCACAATATTAATAATTGCAATAAATATATTGTCCAAATTTTATAATCAATTTCGAAATTGATATTTTTATTTTATTAAACTTATTCCGTAAATTTTTCGTATACATAACTATTCAATAATATCAAATATATAAAATTAATATTATAAATTTTATTATTATTTTTAATTATATATATATATATATATATATATAGATAGATAGATATATATAAGGGAGGTAAGTATATTCGGCAGATAAGAAGCACAGTTCACAAAAACTGAAATATATGAATAATTTAAATAAAATAATTTATAATTCTTAAGTATTATAACTTGTTATATTAACATAGATTTAAAATTATCCTTTAAACTTAGAAAAAATATATATCCTATAATTAAATTAATTATTATAGAAATTATTTTATATTAAATTTATTTATAAAATAACTAGATATAGAAATTATAACTAATATTTTATTTCTAATTAAAGTTTAGCAATAATAATTTTACATTAAAATTGAAATATAATTAATTCAACATATTTTGAGAAATATATTTAAATTTATAAATTTGATAAAATAAATATAAACCATTTTTTAATCAAGAAAGCTTGATATTAATTTTAAATAATATGATTTCTTAATTTTTATTAATTATTATTTAAAATTTTTTTCACAATATTTTTAATAGCAATAAATGTGTTATCTAATATTATAATCAATATAAAAATTTATATTTCTATTTCATTAAACTATTCCGTAAAACTTTCATATATAACTATTTAATAATTTCAAATATATAAAATCAATATTAAAAATTTTATTATTATTATTCATTATATATATAGATAAGGCAGGTAAGTATGTACGTGCAGATGAGAAGCAAAGTTCGCAAACGCTGAAATATATGAATAATTTAAATAAAATAAGTTATAATTCTTAAGTATTATAACTTACTATATTGAAATAGATTTAAAATTATCCCTTAACAGAAAAAATAAGTTTCATATAATTAAATTAATTAATATAATAATTATTTTATATTAATTAATTAATATAATAATTATTTTATATTAAATTTATTTTTAATTAATTCAACTTATTTGAGAAATATATTTGTATTTATAAATTTTATAAAATAAATATACCATTTTTTAATAAAAAACCTTGATATTAAAGGTAAATAATATGATTTCTTAATTTTTATTATTTACTAATTAAAATTTCATTTCACAATATTAATAATTGCAATAAAATATATTGTCCAAATTTTATAATCAATTTCGAATTGATATTTTTATTTTATTAAACTTATTCCGTAAATTTTTGTATACTAACTATTCAATAATATCAAATATATAAAATTAATATTATAAATTTTATTATTATTTTAATTATATATATATATATATATATATATAGATAGATAGATATATATAAGGGAGGTAAGTATATTCGGGCAGATAAGAAGCACAGTTCACAAAAACTGAAATATATGAATAATTTAAATAAAATAATTTATAATTCTTAAGTATTATAACTTGTTATATTAACATAGATTTAAAATTATCCTTTAAACTTAGAAAAAATATATATCCTATAATTAAATTAATTATTATAGAAATTATTTTATATTAAATTTATTTATAAAATAACTAGATATAGAAATTATAACTAATATTTTATTTCTAATTAAAGTTTAGCAATAATAATTTTACATTAAAATTGAAATATAATTAATTCAACATATTTTGAGAAATATATTTAAATTTATAAATTTGATAAAATAAATATAAACCATTTTTTAATCAAGAAAGCTTGATATTAATTTTAAATAATATGATTTCTTAATTTTTATTAATTATTATTTAAAATTTTTTTCACAATATTTTTAATAGCAATAAAATGTGTTATCTAATATTATAATCAATATAAAAATTTATATTTCTATTTCATTAAACTTATTACGTAAAACTTTCATATATAACTATTTAATAATTTCAAATATATAAATCAATATTAAAAATTTTATTATTATTATTCATTATATATATAGATAAGGCAGGTAAGTATGTACGGGCAGATGAGAAGCAAAGTTCGCAAACGCTGAAATATATGAATAATTTAAATAAAATAAGTTATAATTCTTAAGTATTATAACTTACTATATTGAAATAGATTTAAAATTATCCCTTAACAGAAAAAAATAAGTTTCATATAATTAAATTAATTAATATAATAATTATTTATATTAAATTTATTTTTAATTAATTCAACTTATTTTGAGAAATATATTTGTATTTATAAATTTTATAAAATAAATATACCATTTTTTAATAAAAAACCTTGATATTAAAGGTAAATAATATGATTTCTTAATTTTTATTATTTACTAATTAAAATTTCATTTCACAATATTAATAATTGCAATAAAATATATTGTCCAAATTTTATAATCAATTTCGAAATTGATATTTTTATTTTATTAAACTTATTCCGTAAATTTTTCGTATACATAACTATTCAATAATATCAAATATATAAAATTAATATTATAAATTTTATTATTATTTTTAATTATATATATATATATATAGATAGATAGATAGATATATATAAGGGAGGTAAGTATATTCGGGCAGATAAGAAGCACAGTTCACAAAACTGAAATATATGAATAATTTAAATAAAATAATTTATAATTCTTAAGTATTATAACTTGTTATATTAACATAGATTTAAAATTATCCCTTAAACTGAAAAAAAATAAGTATCATATAATTAAATTAATTAATATAATAATTATTTTATATTAAATTTATTTATAAAATAACTAGATATAGAAATTATAACTAATATTTTATTTCTAATTTAAGTTTAGTAATAATAATTTTACATTAAAATTCAAATATAATTAATTCAACATATTTTGAGAAATATATTTGGATTTATAAATTTTATAAAATAAATATAAACCATTTTTTAATAAAAAACCTTGATATTAAAGGTAAATAATATGATTTCTTAATTTTTATTAATTACTAATTAAAATTTTATTTCACAATATTAATAATTGCAATAATATATATTGTCTAAATTTTATAATCAATTTGAAAATTGATATTTTAATTTATTAAACTTATTTCGTAAATTTTTCATATACATAACTATTCAATAATTTCAAATATATTATATTAATATTATAAATTTTATTATTATTATTAATTATATATATATATATAAGTGAGGTAAATATATACGGACAGTTGAAAAGCAAAGTTCGCAAAAGCTTGCTGAAAATGGTTGAGCATTGAAGTGAAGATAGGAAAGTGTTAATCCGGACGAGCAACTTTGCGTCTATAGAGAACTTGCACGCTTATGCCGGGAGGATTTCCATCCAATAAATTCGGAGCTTTGTATAAGCTTTCCACGCTTGAGTTTAAATCCTGGCGTTTGCGCACGACTTTACGGGGCGCGATGTCAGTGGTGCGTCTGTGTGCGCAAAAGGATTGTATGGTGAAACGCTTGAGAGATAAAATCCTCCACTTGCTACATCCTCACAATGACATTCATATTATTCTTTAAAAGTATTCGCATTTATTTAATTTTTCTCTTCTTACAATAAAACTATTATGTCTACGACAAACATAAATTGATTATATTTTTCTTTGCGATTTGTATTTTGCTATCTTTTACTTACTCTCACTAATTTTATTTCACTACTCTGCTTACATAAAATTTGATGGTACTAATGTAGTAAAATGAAGCATATCTTGTTCTTACATAATTATCTACTATTCCTTGTAAGATCGAAGAAAAATCTTGAAGTATTAAATATTAACCAATAAATATTTTGTGTTAAAGTTTTACATAAACATCTCTTTGTAAATTTCTGTTTAAAAAAAAATGAAACTATGTTTTATTCGACAAAGTATGATAGAAATATTTTTTGGTAATCCTACAAATTTTTCTTTGTTAAAGTATTATTGATTCATAGAAATATTTTTAATAGTTAAAAATGAAAGATTTTCAAGATGTTCATTCTCATAATATGGAGAGACACAAAAAGAGAAAAAACTAAGTAAAATAAAAAAAAAATTCCCCAAGGATGGTAAGGTATTGGTTTTCATCCGGGTCGTTTCAAGGATCGTAACGTTTGATAAAAATGCGTGTTACGCGTTTCGGATCCAACTTGGCTTAAAAGAGCATCCAGGGAGTCATATACGCCAGAAGATCACGAGAATTTTCCCTTTGTCGAACTCGTATCCTCGCTGCATTTGTTTGATAGGGTGGGCATGTGAATAATCAAAGTAAAAAAATTTTTTTGATAATACTTAGTGAAATCATTGAATTAATTATCAAGATAGTAGATGTCAAAAAAATTTTATATCAATATTTAAATCTACTTTCTTTGAATCTATTATAAATTGCAATTAATATTAAATCTTATGGATTATTCTTCGATGTTAAACGAAGAAAGATATAAACAAGAATGTTTTCTTTTACCGTAAGTATAAAAACTCTTTATGACTAGCATCAATTTACAAGTTGCTATATACAATTTACAGGTTGCCTATATAATTTCATATCTCAAACCTTACACAATTTCATATATTTCATTTATATACTTATGCATGTTTTATGTCCTTTAAAACAATTTGACCGCAAATAAATTTGTATATAAAGTATATAAATCAGTTATACAATAAATTCGTACCTCATGACAAACCATTTAAATATTTGAATTCCTCAAAGGTACATTAGTTTAATTTTAATTTAATATATTTATAAAACTTTAAAAATAAAACATGTTTTGAAATTAAGCAATACTTTATTAATGTTGTTGCCGCTACTATAATAATTACAATTCAAAAGTTAAAAGGAAATCGGTTTATAGACAAATGAGACAAGAAGCTTCGACGACGAATAAGTTTATTAATGTCAATAATATAATTGAAATAATGAAATAAAAATGAATTTTCATACTTTTGAAAATATTGTTATTAACGGCAAGCATTTGAATACAATATTATAAAAATTATAAAAATTAAAAATGTATAAAGAAAGAAACGTAAAGTCTTATTAAAGGTCATGCTTTAATCAATAAAGGATATCATAATCAAAATCGATATATATGATCTATAAGTTGTACAAGTTGCAATTCAAAATGTGATTTTAATAATAAAAAGTTAAATTATAAGTTATGGATACGCTAAAGAAAAAACTAGAGAAAATTAGGTATAACATTCAAATCTCTAATCAATTTGAAGTACTTAATAAAATAAAGGATAGTGGAAATAGCGTTGAACTAGAAATAATGTGGACCAACATTTAAAAAAACGATCAATGTGGCTACGAAAGCCAATATACGTTTTACGAAAAATATAAACTACAATTTGATGAAAAATATAGGAAATGGGGCGAAGAATTACATAAAACGATAACGGGAAGTTTAAGTAACGGAGATGAAGTAATATTAAACAGATATAATCGTTTAGAAAAGAAAGAATTGTAAGCATTTAAAACAAATAAATGAAAATGAAAAAATTAATAATAGATATATACATATGAAGTGTAATATAAAGCTAAATATTTTTCTAAAAGAAATCGAATTTAATGCAGGATGAGAATAACTTAATAAACATACTAATAATTTATTTATATCGTAATGAAACTATTTTCATATACTATAAAATACTTATAAAGTACAATTTAAAATTAAATATGATTGAAACAAACAGTACCCAGTTTAAAAAAAAATTAATTTTACAGAAATGCTTATTGTTATCAACTTGTGAAATATTCATAAATCTTCAGAAACTATTTATTAACTTTTATATAGTATAGCATAGAAAAATTAAATTGTAAAAACTTATAAACTGGTCTCAACTAAATCAACATAAACAAGTTATGCAAATCTAAAGAGAACAATGAATTCCAGTGCAAAGAATGAAATATTCAGTTAGATAGTTAGTGATAAAAAAAATGCATTGCAAAGTAATATTTAAAATATTTATAGAGTATAAACTAACACATTTTTTTATTAATGGAACTAAAAAACATCAAAATCTTTTCATTTAGAATCATCATTACATTATCTTTTGATCAATTTACTTTCGAATATATTAGCATATTTTTAAAAAACAATAAAAGAGAATTTCCTTATACGTTAAAATACAAATGTTTGCTTACTAATATATAATTAATATGTAATTAATATATAATTGCTTACTAATAAATAATCGAAATTTAGAGAAATTAATAAAGATTAAAATAAAATTAAAGGATTCTTATTACGTAATAAAAAAAGTAGAATTAAAAAATATTCAAAAAAATAAATATTTAATTATTCATAAGTCATGTTAAAATATTAAACTACATTTTATTAATAGGATATTTAAAAAATAGATTAATTTATATACTGTATGATCATAAGTAATAGAAATGATTACAAAAATAAAAAGAAAAACTTTAATTTATTTAAATATATGAAAGATTTTATATATATATATATACCGATGTTCTGAATAAATAAATGTAGCAAAAAATATAGAAAATGGAATTCATGTATTATTGATCAATATATTCTATTTGAATGCTTTACATTACTTTACTGAAGTAAGTTCAATTGAAATTAAATAATATGATAAAGATTGTTGCAGTCGAATTGAAATTAAAACGTGTTTGAAACTTTGACTATTTAAATATTCGACTATATTTTCTGTTAAGAGTAAATTATATTTCAAATCTACATTTTACTTAAATCATAATTCAATAATAGCTTTAGTACTTCGAAAATGAAAAGCTAGTCTCCTTGTATAAAGATTAAAATCTTTCAGAAACTTATTAATTTTGCACTGTACTTGGAGATAATGCATTAGAAACATGAATAAAACTATTACAATTTTCAACTCTTATAATTTCTCCTAATACAAAAAGTAATAACTGAGTAATTAAAATTATTACCCTATTGTACAAGTTTCTTCAATCAATTTTTTTTTAATTTATATATTAATTTAAGTTATAGCCGAACGTTTCAAGAATTCAAAAAAAAACATAAATCTCTTATTCTTTTGCTCATCACTTCAAAATTTCAAAAGTGCTTTTCAATTAATGATTCTGATAAAATAAAAGAATTGTATCTTAACAGCAATAATAATCAAATCTTTCATTTTTAATTACATCGTATGAAAAATAAAATATATTTTCTTCCAAATTTTAAAACCTGTTTGACTTATATTGTAGTCATTTATGAAAATAGAATGTATTTCAAGACGGTTACATAATTTCTTATTATTTAAAGTTTTTATTGTTTACTATTAGTTTTTAATTTATTCATATATTATTACGTTATTCAATAGATTATGTATGATATATGATATTATGGTATTATATTATTCATAATGTCATAAGAAGCCATTACTTTACAGATGATGGTATTAATATTGGTATATTTTGGAATAAATATAACTTAATTATATTATAATTGAAGAACATAGATAAACTTTGACATCGCTGTTCATTAAATGTTCATATTTAGTAAACATTTAAAAATATGAAAAAGTAAAGGATCTAAAAAAGAAAATTTTCATATAAATTTTTTGTAAAAGATTTTGTTTTTCTTAAAGTTGGAACAAATTTAATTGTACAGGCATTATTTTAGTTTTTATAACATGCTACCGTGCTATAAACAATTAAATACAAAACTAATTTTTGAGAATTAATTACAATGAGTCAGACCCATACAATGCTGCAACATTTTTTTCTAAGAATTATAACAGTTTTTAAGCTCTTTTTTTGAAAAAAGATTCATATTTTTTCTAAATAACAAAATAATATTTTACTTCAATTTGAATTTAAAAGTTGATAAATCAATCTTGAACATTTTTTTAATTGTTGGTTTTATAATTGTCGTAAACAATTAAATGTATATTTTATGTTAACCAATTTAACACTTAGATGTTCACAATTTTAAAGATTAATTTCTAAATTTATAATATAAATATTGTAAATGATTTACAAATTTCTTACCTATTTTAGTATGTAGGAAGTTTGAAATTTTATAAATCAAAATAACAAGAATTTTAAAACTAGATAATGAATTTTAGAATTTTTTGTGAATTTCAGTAATTTATCTATTTACACTAAAATGCTAAAAATATAAAAGTATAAATTATATATATTATTGTGTGTTCCAAAAATACTTATAATTTAGAAATATTTTTAATCAAGTAAATTAGAAATACTTATCGTAATTGTGTTTCTTAAGATTTAGTGCAGAAAACGGAAGTGGTAAGTTGTATGTCGATGCACATCACAGAATTTTTTAAACATACTTGTATGTTATTTTTTACGGATGTTAGGTATTGTATATTTCATTGTACATGCAAATTGATTATTAACTGATATTTAAAAATTAGTACTTTTTTAAAAATGTAGTATGTAAGTTGCAATGTATTACGACAATTATTTACATCGACGAAATAAGCGAAGAAAGAAAGAGACAGAATGAAAGAGAGAGGCCAAAACAATTCACAATACGAAGATCAAATACAATTTAGTCTGTAATATCAAACATACAAATATATAAATATTAATTAGGTATTTATGTGTATATCAAATATAAAAAAATTCTTTTCTATATTATTCGAAAGATAAATAACATTCTTTTAAATAATGATAGCAATTTTCATGTCTTTTTTATTGGTAAATTATATCAGAAATCTAGAAAAAAATAGTTTAATTGCAGTCATTTAATATAAATAAATATTTGTATTGAGTTTCTTCTATAAATAGGTTATTCGAAAAACAAATTTATTCAATACTTCAAACACGTAAGCAATACTATTTTTAATTATGAAAATAAACCAATTGCTGTTTAAATCATTTTTAAAATACTGTAATGCAAACATACAACAGAGGAGGAAAATATATACAATGGGAAAATAATAAAAATTTAATATTTATTATAAATAATTTAAGTTGAAATATTAAATATATCAAATATTGTATTGATTCAAATAAATGTCTGTAATTATTAGTTTAAAATAAATTACGGATAAAATACATTCCAATTATTTTGAACTGATAAACAGTTTTTCTTATTTATTAATAATAATAAATAATAATAATTATTATTTTAAATATTATTAATAATTAATATTAATAATATTAAATTTTATAAATTCAACTTATTAAACAATATTATTTAATTTCAAAATAAAAGTATTTTAAGTTACACAAGTACGACATCTTAATAAGAACTACATACCTCAGTTATATAATTTTATAACTTATTACAATGCTTATAATAACAAAATCTAATTTAAAATGTGTAATAGATAACATTTATTTTGTACTTATTAAATTATTGATTGATTATACGCTATCTTGTTACATATGCGTTTAGTAATACTAACTGTGCTCCGTCTGTATGTACATTGCATCCAATAACAGCAATGATGTAAACGTTAAAAGTTAACAAATGATATTTATGTTGTCTGAGTCGATAATAAAGGGGAGTTCATTACACGTGGCGCCGTCAGCCTAAACAAGCGAATTGGTAATGGGCTATACAGGATTGAGGATATGATCCGATAAACGCTGCATTACTCTACTGCAATGTGATTTTACCAAGCAGATCCCTTCACACTAAGCTTAGACGATCTCATATCACGTCTAGCTCTTCAAATCATGACTCTCGTGCGAGATTTTGTTTCAATTCTTTTTATATATACCATATCATAAATAGTTATAAAAATTAAAAATAAATTAGAAATAAAGAATTACATAGTTAATTAAGAATTTAGAATCGATATTGACTGTTATTTCAAGTATTTTTATAGTTTTTTTATAAGAATTTCAAATATTATACTATCAAAGACGTCTTGTACATCTTTAATGAAATGTTTAGTAACAAAAAAATTACTATTTCAAAAAAGTACTGCATGGTTACGTTGAAAAGATTTATGAAATGCTCGAGTATAATTGAAATTAGAGTAAATCTATAGAATATTGATATTTCTAATAACCTTTCATACCTCTTTATACTTTCGTCCAAGTAAAATATTTATTTTCGTTATAAATTCACATACAATATAATATAATTACTTGTAATTATATTATATTATGTTAATGATTTGTACAATATGTTCATCTTTTAATTAAATTTAAAGGCTTTTTAGTTCAAAATCAGGTTAACGTATTTCTCCAAAATTTTTCATATTTAATTATTAAACTATTGAATTAATTATTTCAGCACAAAAAAACAGAATTAAATGTAAAGATAAGTAAATTAAGTTATAATAGTAAAAATTTCCGCTTCTCTCTCTCTCTCTAATATATTAAAATATTAAATTTTAACATCTAAAGCGTTCAATAACCTAGCAGTTTTTACATTTAAATCGTATATGTCAAGAATATTCTTTTTATGACAACTGATATCTAGGCATAATTATGGATATATCCCACCATTTTCTTGGTCCAACATTTGCAGAATAATTGCGCGATAACAAAATAGTGCAAAGGAGTCTCCGACTTCCCTCACGCGATAACTCCCTGGGCATTACTCGTTGCTTATATTTTGTAGGATTATTGTTCATACATCTGCATACGGGGTTTTTCGCGTGTAATAGTGCGACGCGACGCATGACGCCCTCGGGCGATCCCATGCGTGCACCGTAATACGGTGATTTTTCGTAAAGAAGATATCGCCGCAGAATCAAACGGCCCATTCGGTTTTAGTGAGGCTATTGAAGAGACATCTTCGTACCTCCGAGCCTTGCAAAGTAAACCGCACGAAACGATCTACCCTTTGGGCAGGAAGCATCGCTCGTATTCTCATAGATAGGGAGCCTCACTGTCGGGCATTTCGCAGCTCACATGCATAGAATTCCTGCTTTAGCGTACCTGCCTGGTACCAAGTCTGCAAAGAAAGAAGAAAAGTACGACATTTTATAGTGCAAAGAGAATAAGTAAGGGCGTGAACAGATATTTGATGTACTTTACACTTATCGGTCACATTAGATAATCACTTACAAGATCGAATTAACAGCCGCGAGGACTTAAAGCTCGTAGTTAGACGAAACACGATCAGTTAGATAACAGTCGTAATTCTATCTTTTATAGTTTTTGAAGTATTTTACTTAAGTGTATAACTAAGTTGAAAAGTGTCGTGACGAGGCTACGAATTACTTCGGCAAAGCTAAAAGCTTCGGAGATTTGACTAGAAATTTATATTTTCATAAAGTATTGGATGTGCGTGTGACAAATTTGAACTTGTTATTTTATCATAATAGTAAACTTGTATTATTGAATGCCATTTCTCAATACTATGATTTAAGTTAATAATTTTTAAGAATCTGTGAATCAATTGAAATTAAAAAGAAATAATTTAGGATTATGTTTATTTCTCTGAATTAACAATAATCGTTGAAGTGGATTAAAAATGTATTGTATTCATTAATAAATTAAACTGTTTGTTTAGACCGTGACATTTGGAATATGTTAAGGGTGTTTGGATAAATAAAGGAAAAATGTTAAAAATGTTAATGTTCCAAAATGAACGACTAGCATGTTTATTAAATCTTTAAATATTGATATTTGTTTAATTCATTATTTAGAAATCAGAGAAATCTGGGACAAAATTAATATTTACTGAATGTTCAATTGTATGACTATAAGTGACTGTAGTCTTTTATAAAATAACTTATTTTTTAAAGTAATATACGTATTTCAACTAAGCGCATCCTTGCACAATTGCTACTGTTAGTTGCTTGATTTAAAATTCAAATATAAACAGATGTTTTTGTAATGTAGATTATTCTAGGTGAAAGTTACGTTAAAATTAATTAACAGAAAGATACAGTGAAAAATTTAGATTATGGTTTTACGTAAATATTTTGATCAATTTGTATTGAAAATATTTATCGCATAAAATGTCCGGAATTCGGTGATTTTAAATATATATATATATATATATATATATATATATATATATATATATATGTGTATAAATTAAGTATCTAAATATTTTAGTCGAATAAAAAATAAAAATCTTTGAAATATTGAATATTCCAATTGCTATTCTTATTTCTTTAAATATTTTCAATTTACTTTTTTCTACATTCAATTCGTATTATTAGTTTTCTTTACATCTTTCAAATGGTCCTACATCATTGCTGTAGTTATATTTTTCATTACTTTAGAGATACCGAGAGAAGCTTGAAAAACAACCTCAACTTTTCTCACACTTACTTATGAAAAGTACGCGTAAAAAGTATTTGAAGTACAGGCTCGGCAAACGCAATCTTAAACGGATAAGTTGCGCAATAAGAATGCTTGAATTAATTTCACGGGACGATCAAGAACGATCTTTTCCAAGCGTTTGAACTTGGCACGCTTGCTTTTCCACTTCCTTGTTGCCACGCACTGATTCAAGTACAGAGTTGAGGTGGTTGCGACGGCTGTGCAACTGCGCGGCATCTGCGACTTTAGTAGAATATATATAGAGGCACCGTGTAATACGTGGGGATAGATTAGTGGAAGGCGGAACACGTGTTCGAATGCGGGTTCATGGCTTGGACCAGTGGATATCTCGCGTAGAAAAATAACTCTGGTTTCGATGGAGTACGTAAGACGTCGTTACATGCATCCGGTGCGCCCACTTGAATTCAGACTTAACTTCTCCTCCTCTTTCTCACGTGTACGTCCTCGTCCCTCTTTTCATATTTTCTCTCCCTGGAGCTTTTCTGCCGTGAAATAAGTTTAACGTTAGAAAGCGATGAAAAAGTGTGACGTCTTGTAAGGCCTAAATCATTCCGGTCGGAGATATTAAACTACATTACGAAAGCACGTGGCTGTAGTCCAATAGGACCTGCGATTGGCAGCAGACCAAATTGAAAAGCTTCGTCGTTGTCGTCCTCGTCGTCCACATTGCCGAGTTTTCTTCTTGCGTCATTGGAACGTTCGCGCATTCTCATATGTACAGTTGCGAGCGCTCGCGCGGAAATTCTAATCGCACTAAAGCTCGGAGCGAACTTCGACCCTTAACCTCTCCAACGAATTTCACTCGCCGATTAATTCCGTGAATGCTTACTCTCAGCCGTGCACTGGCGTCTTCTTTGCTTTGCGTCTTCTCGTATTTTTTTTTTGCTGAATAAAGGGTGAACTCACTGGTAAAAAGGGAAGTTTTTCTCGATTCGCGCTCGTCCAGACGATTAGCAAAGAGAGGCAGACGCGCGCAAAAAAGTAGAGGAAGAAAATGTAGGGATGAGCGGAGAGAAGATCGAGCTCGTTCCTGGCAGTATTCCAAATTGAAAAATACATTCGCAATGTTTTCTTTGCTCTCTTGGATGTTAAGAAGAGTAAAGGAGAAAGAGGCGAGAGTTTCTAGGAAAGAGGAGTGGGGGAGAAAACGTCCGAGTGAAAGGGGGTGGTAACTTAGGAGCGATATAATGAATCGCGGAAAATGGAGCTCGAAACTTAAGGGTTCAAGGGGGTTCTCTCGTCGTCGTATATATGCCAAGTCGGTGAGGCAGCAAGAGACTTTGGAAATTCGAAAGGGGTGGCGAGAGGAAAGAAGAGATAGCGCTAGGGTAGGTGGATTTATAATGAAAGCCGTAGAGTTGGACTTAGATTTGCGAGGGTATAGCGCCTCCCTCCTGGGCTTCTAGCCACGGTATAACTTGGGCAACCAACCGAAAACCTTCTACAGAAACGAATAAAGAGAACGAGAGGGAGAGGAAAGACCTACGGTAGAATCCAATCACCACGTGATCTGTTTAACGCTGTAGTAAACCTAAGAATATACATTTGTATAAATATTCAGCTGCGTGTAATGATTATTTTTCGCATTCAAAATGAAACAAAGGTGTATGGTCCTTAATGTAATTGATTATACGAGTTTCTGTGACGCTATAAAATTAGGTCACACACCTGCGTCGACTAATATGATCCAGGTATACGGAGGTAGGCTAATTAGCTGTTGCTGCTCTTCCTGAAATCTTTTTTATGCATAAAATTTTCTATGGGCTATGGATTTTTATGGAGGGGTCATTCAATTAACGTTTACGACAGGAGTAACGATTATTGCCAGTCTCTCTCTAGTTTGTTGACATTTGCTCTGGCGTACACGTTTATTCCTAAAACGAGAGTTTCCTTAGTTATGTTACCTTTTCTTACCTGAGCTCGTTTACGGTATACAAGAAAAAAAACGAAGATCAAGATAAATTTGTAAGCGTTTAAAAAAGTATAATACAGTGTATAGTAGTTATACGTTTCAATTGGCTTTTCAAATAAACCGCGTTCTTACCGAAGATATATTACTCTAGAAACATTGATAATTTGGAAAGTTTGGAAACGGCTTTCGTTCTGTAATTTCGTTAATGGTCACTTTGAATGATGGATTCAAAGGTAGAACCGAGGTCAAAGGCCACAATTTAAGTTACGTGAATTACGATTAATTTGTAAATTAATTTCCCTTTCTTATGAAAAATTTATTGGAAAGGCCTTCAACCAACTTTTCTTCCTAAAAACGAGTGAACTGCTATCATTTATTAACGCCTATTTCACAATTGAATGACGTTTACTAATTTATCCTTTCTTTCATTTATTTACAATCTTCTCTGATAAAAGATTATCCTTACGGTGTTCTGCGCAGTTATTTCTCAATAGCGATATCCTAGAAAATTGAAAGGATAGTTTCGCCCGTGCACAGTTAAAACTGTATAACTTTAACTTAATTAAAACGAAATAATAAATAAATGGAAAGCAGGATAAGTCGCAAAAATACTATAACTGACAACCCTCGTAATGAAAAATATGATATAGAAATCACTAGGTTCATTATCCTCCAAAGTTGGTGCTGGGAGATCAGTTTTGAAGCTCGCATTATCACCAGGACTTTGATGATACAAAGCTATACTCGCGACTGGGACTATAAGGTATTCCGACAGTCCCTCAGTGGCTCGTTAAGACATTTGCATTTCATTTGGCTCTCCTCCACCGTACATTGGACCGTCATCTTTTCTCCTTCATACACTGGCTTGTCTCGACCCCTCGCGAACACTGTCTCCTTCTCTCTCCATCATATTCCCCTTTCTCGTATAAATATTAATGCAACATCCTCCTCTCGAGCGTTTTTGTTCCTCTTCTATTCCAGAGAGCCAGTAGCAGCAGCCGCACCCGCCTTCTCTATGCCCAGCACTTTGAATACTGATGAAACGCACTGAACGCGCGTTCGAGTCCACTTTCGAGCTTTATCTAGCCCTTTTCTCCCTCGCGCGCGCGCGCACCAAATTTCTCTTCTTTCTTCTTTGTCGAGAAATGTGATTTGTGAATATTCTCTACTTAAGAGAGATTCGCTCCCAGATCGTTAATCAACAAAGTAGCTGAGATTCACGTGTCATCGATCTTTTCATCTCCGTTCTTGTCTTCTACCTAGCAATAATGTACACTCTGACATTAGGATTCTAACGTTATTCCTTTTAAAACATTGATAATTCCTAAAGGTGCTACAGTGTCGTTTTTTCATACTGCTATTGTTACGCCTGTTGTTACGAAGATCGGTGGCTTAGGAAATTAAACTCGTTTTGTTTGCTTTGTTCGACGTACCGTAATAAAATATTACATTGTTGTTTTTGTTTCTATCGCAAGCTGGTTAATACAGAAAGTACTTGTAATTAAAAAAAGACGCTGTTATTTTTATTATCATTACGCTTTACTTATTCAAGATTTAATTAACTTCTGACTTATTGTACTAATGCGTAATGTAAGTGGTAGCAGCAATTACGTCTTGTAACATAAATGTAATCAATCAAGTTTATCCTCTCAAGGCCATTCATTATAAAGTTTAATAGTATTTGCTCTTAAATTTATCACTTTTACTTATTTTTGTAAAAAGGCTATACGAATTTCAGACTAAAAATCATTTTTTATTTATTAATGATCGAGACATCGTTAAAAGAAAATTAATTCAATTATTGTTTCGATCGTTTACAATTTGTAAATGATTTAATTGTACTTACTCGCATTATTTACAAAATTTTGCTCAATTTTAATTTGTACGAAACGAAAGTCTTTTTTATCAATTATGTGGAAAACATAAAAAGTAATTTTTCAGATTGCTTAAAAATTTATGTGCAAGGTTATTAGCAGTTGAGTAAAAATTAAAAAATTTTAATTAAATATTTATCATTTATTTAGAAATACCTTTTGAACTTAAGATTCGATGTAACATACTTATGTTACGCGAAAACTAATTTCCTTTGCGATATAAGAGTTTATATCTGTTTCCTAAAAGACAAAAATGATTGAATGATTTAGATAAAAATTTCTAAGCTATTTATAAAAAAATATTTATAAATCATTATAGAAAATTCTGTACGAGCATTGATATTTAAATTGTATTAATTTTTACAAAATGAATCGACCGATTTAAGGAGCCTTCAACCTTAAGTTATGATAATATCCATTACTTTCATTTATTAAAAATGTAGGGAATAAAATAATAATACAGAAGTAAAGTTATACGAAGAAAGCAGCCCAAAGAATCACTCAAAAACTATTGAAAGTCCATCTAACGCTAATACAAAGGACTTAAAACTGCAACGGTAATAGCCGAAGTTTCAACAAGTTCCATAACATGAACGAAGGATTAAACTCTAATAAGGATTTCTCCAAATGAAGAAAACGACATTTTCGCAGCTTAGAAAAGTTACAGTGCGAAGAAATTCTCCTTCGCCGCCTTGATGACGCAGACTGGCACTGGCAGCAAAAGGAACCACGAGAACAACGGAGAATAAGAAAGAGTATAAGACCAAGAGAATTCCTAGATTTTACAAAGCGAACACGAGAGGAAATAAGTACTAGCGAGCGTCAGCTATATCTATACAAACTGAGCGAAACCGTAGGAAAACTCGTCCGGAGGCGACGTCGTCGTGCGATGGAGCTTTCGTCTCAGGGTGGGACGAGGAGAAAAGCAGCCGTACGTGCGGGACGCGAAGCAAGGGAGAAAGCAAGAGAAGGAGCGGAAGATCCGACGGCAGACGACGACGACGACGACGACGACAACGACGGCGACGGCGACGGCGACGGCGACGGCGACGGCGACGGTAAGGCGGCAAGAGACGAGCCTCTGCATTGCCGGCATGATTGCCTCTATGGCACATCGAGGCAATCCCCGTGACTACGTGCCTGACATACATCCGCGCTCGCCTTCCTTTTTCCCTCCTCCCGCGCCGCCCCCTCGCCCTCTTTTCCCTCCTACCGCGTGTCGCTGCTCCACCTTCTTGGGCGCGCGAGACGCCTCCTCCCGAGATGCGCGCCTTCTTCCGCGCTTTTTCTGCGGCGGTCCACGGCGTATTTAGGTGCCGTCGGATCGCGGCTCGTGCGTCCCTCGGCTAATTGGACACGCGGAGCAGCCCGGAATTAATGCGCGATACGCCTTACGAGGGGAATTTTGCGACCGCGAAAGGTGCGGGCGCAGTCGGCTGCTTTGGCTTTTGATTCTGCTTTGATTCTTCGCGAGCTAACGAGTTGCCGGCGACGGAAGCATCGCGGCGCCTCGTTAATTACGCGTACGCGACGTACGTTCGTGCGACAGTTGAGAGATTAACGCAGTGAGAGCGCGCGAATCGCTCTCTGCGTGCCGACGTACACCCGGGCTCCTTTTACTCCGTTTGCACGAGTGCGCTTACGTGTGGGAAGTTTCGGCGTGGATGTGCGGCGATGACGGATCGTACGTATCGTATGCAGGCATTCGGGTTTCCCGCGTCCCTTGCTTTACACCAGCTGCAGGCGCAACGGTAGACCTTTCTTCAAAGTCGATCAACTTTAATTACGACAGTTGAGAATACTCAATAAAGGATATATTGTCGTGGAATAATGTCGTTTTAACACTTTTCACTTTTAATTATCATTCAAACATTCAAATAGACTGATTTTTTTCTTCGTTTGCATATATTTCTGTGACGTTTCGCAGATGTTTTCTGTAATTTCTGTGACCACCTATGTTTGGCTTTTTAATGTAAGATTCTTTTAAATAAGTTTAGGTAACTTTTAAAAGGATAAAATTGTTTAGTCTTGCTTGTACTATTGGAATACGAACGAAATGAAAATTCTCACAAATGTATGAAGAAATTACGTCTGAGGGATGAAAAAGGCACCTTGAGACGTGGAATCTGCGAATTCTCAAGTTGATCGGAAATGAGAAAAGTTACCAGAAGCCATCACATAAGATTACTTTTATCCTTGGCTAAAGATTGGTAAAAGGAAAAAAGCCCCAAGGATTTCGGCAGTACCGCTACATCGACGCGATGAAAGCATCACCCTCCCATCCTAATGAAGATATGGTTAATGTTACTTTCTCC
Organism: Wiebesia pumilae; assembly: GCA_018907045.1. Classification (NCBI taxonomy): domain Eukaryota; kingdom Metazoa; phylum Arthropoda; class Insecta; order Hymenoptera; family Agaonidae; genus Wiebesia; species Wiebesia pumilae. Next base: position 651,482 of record JACCHZ010000173.1, on the reverse strand, counting down.
ATGTGCGTTAAATTGTCATTACGCAGATTCATAGTTATGAGCTAAGCTTTTGCGTAATTGAGCGCGTACCCATTTTACCTACTTGCTTACACATTCGGTCTAATCTATTTTCTCACATTTTCTCCGCGATGCAGTTAACTAAGGCACAGCCGAATTCTTTGTGTGGTGGGAAAGCTTTTTCGGCCAAAAGTCTGACATATTTCTGATTCTCCCTCTATAAATTCTCATTTCTAAACACGCATCTCTACGCACGTAGTTTGTATTTGATTGTAGGTTACGATTTCTTGGGAAAATGTTTACGTGCAATTCTATGGTTTGATAGCACGTGTAGATACGGTGTGAAATAAGGAGCACAATACAGTGCAGTGTATAAAGTAAAAATATGATAAAAAATAAAACTGCAATAATAACGTCGAAAAGAAGGACAAGTTAGATAGATCGCTAGAATGCTTTTGGTAAACGTAGCTAAAAAGTGAAAAATCATTATGAAATAAAAATTATAAGAAATTTTACGCAATGAAAATGTACCGATAAAAAGGGATATATTTAATCAAATATTATATCGAAGTATGCACAAGAAAACGTTTACTTGTATAAATCAAAATCTTCAAAACGTCATTAGGTAAAGTATTCGCTATCCTAGCAATTAACATTTTTTGATATTCTTAGGTACTCTTCGGTATATGACATATTTTTTATAGTACTGCATCAAGCTCGTTAAAATAATTTATTTGCTGATATACGTGCAGCATCACTAATATTGAGTTTAAATAATACTTGATGCTATTGCTATTTACAGAATTACTTTCTATTATGTACACTGTAGTACGGAAATTTTGCCAATTTATATAATGCAACCTTTGACAGTAGCACCTATAGTCATTATAGTTAATAATATCCTTGTTAATGAAATTGAATAAATTTACACTAAAACAAAAATATAAATGATTATGTGAAATACGTATAAAATATGGTATTACAGGTAATACATAAAGACTACGAAATAATAGCTAATAAAATAGTCATGATAGCATGTTTTTCAAAATATAAACCAATCGAAATACTGCATTACCGTTAGACTCCTAGTAACTTTTGAAATTATAAAAGTATCTTTAACTGTTCAAATAATATGTACAATATGTAAATATTCATTTCATTGTACAAAATACCGTAAGCAATTTTATAAATGCTTACGTAACATACGAAATAGCATATCTCGTTCATCAATGAGAACGTGATGTAATTTTGGGAAAAAAATTATATATAAAAAAGTATATATCAATTTGTGACATATCTAGTAGATTATTGATTCTGATCATGATAAATCATCATCGAACACCATTAAAGATAATGGAAAATGCAAGAGGGTGTGTGAGAGAGAGACAGCGAGTATGTGTGTGTGATTATATGTAAGAGAGGGAAGGAGATAGACACACAGAGAGAGAGAGAGAGAGAGAATAACGCGAAATTGCATTTTTCTAAATCGATACGAATCTTTGAACTGCAGCCGTAGTTACATTTGTTAGCTGTCAAATAAATTGTGGCACGTGTATAATGCAACAAGGCACATTCGTCATTGTACAAGACATCCCATGATCAAATCCAGTTGCTCACCAGCAGACACGCCCGCAGCGGACAAACTGCACAGTTTATAACAGCACGTACCCATGCATTTCGCTTCGTTCCGAAGAGCTAGTACAAGGACATAACAACCGTCCATAAAGAAAAGTGAAACAAGTACTGTGTATAATGCGAATTGTCAACTTCTACATTGATAGCCTTATTATATTGGAATTTTTAATTTATTATCCGAAGACTACAGATGTAAAAGTAAAATCAAACGCATCTATTTGCTGATTTATACATTTATCGATATTTTCAATCTTAGAAATATGGATAATAAAACTATAATTACAAAAGGTTCCTTTTAAGATACTTGTCTTATCGAGATAGCGTACCACAGTCGCTAACTCAATTTCTTGTATCCAATTAGTTGATACTTTGCACTTCGAAGCATGATTATTACATGTAAAATGTATTTAATTTTAGACTATGTATTAAACTGTTCATATTTCATAAGCAAAATATATAATATCTTATTTTTACCTCGTCAATTCTTATACGAGTTTTTAAATTAATGAGTCTTTAATGATATTCATACATGCATAATAAGCTAACGTTACAGACAAATTTGAAGTTGTCATTTAAATATAATGACAAAAGTTTCGCGCCAATATAATTTACTTTTGTACGTGAAGTTGCTAATAACGTTTAATCATTATTCATTATAATATTAAAATTTTAAATTTTAGCTGTAGGTGATTTATATTGTAAGCGAATGTAGAATTTAAAAATAGCGTTATAGTGTAACATCTATTGTGACTAATATCGGTTAGGTGTTTGGAAGTGTTTTTTCGCTAATTTTATGAATAAATTATCGTTAAAGTACTATAATAAGATGCAAATGCATTAGGACGACGATTTGTAATTCATGAAACTATAAAGATGTAAAAAGTTATAGTAAAAGTTGCTTCTTGCTGTAAATATTTGAATATTATTTTTAAAAGCATATTGACTTCTTGACGTTGTGTATTATACTTAAAAAATAAACGTAAATAGTTTTTATCATTTACTAAAGTAAATTATTCAACAGGCAATATATATATATATTTATACACACTTAACCTAGTTTTTGAGAAATCATTCTTTACTATATAAACATCCGTACATTTGTGCTTACTTTTGACAATATGATGTTCTGATAAATAATGAAAAATGTCTGGATAAATCTTATTGAATAAAATTAATGTTTCCGTATGCACACTTGCACACCATTTAAAAGAGACAGCTGAACAAACTTGAGCACATATTACACAGTTTTTCATGATGGTTTTACGCGCTAGACGTGTCTCTCTCACATATTAGTTCGCCCATAGGAAAGTCAAATGGAAGGAAATTCAATATAATATTCAGAATCGCCCTCAGCGGCATGTTCGCATTATACTCGGTGCATTTCTATATCTATATCTATACATATACATGTATATATGTGAGAAGGATGGAAGAGCTTGCCAATGAATGTGACTTTCTCTCTCTCTCTCTCTCTCTCTCTCTCTCTCGTTTTCTCGAGGAGAGTACACGACGGCACGCGGCGTCGGTAGCTCACCGACGTTTCATTAGCGGAAGATGCTCCCGCGGGGGTGGAAGACACTAGAGAGAGATAGGACATTACTTTCGAGCTTGTTTTATAGAGCGAGAAAGCGCGCTCCCGATCTTAGAGGCGGATTGAAGGAAGTAAGAGAACTAGATTAGAATTCTGCGCAGCTATGGCTTGGCTTCGAGTTCTGCTTCTCTTAAGTACTCGTCATGTATATCTGTATGTACTGGTCAATATTTCACACTAACTGCAGTCATAGTCGTAAGAAATTGTAAATTTAGATGCCTTTTCCAGTTCGCCGGAAATTAAACAGTTCAGACGTAGAATGTGAAAATCTGGAATGTGTACCTGACGTTTTACAAATCTTTTTAAAATCTTCACGTTATTTGTAAGCGGTCGTGGAAATATTTACCGCACCTAATGTGCGTGTCAATAATATTATTATTAATATTAAGAATTAACAATAAAGTTTAGACGATTTGCAGGGAAACGATGAGTCAGCAAAATCAACGAATCGTTGAACAATATGACTATTGAGAGCCATAAAAATGATGAATTAGGAACGAAGAAAAATGGAGCGTTGAATATCCCGCCGCTCGTAACTTCTTCGACAGCAAACGCAATTGTACGATGAACATTATTTACTTGGTAACGAAAATCGACACTGCTATAAGTAATTGAGAAATTATCTCTTATATATTAACTCGAGTAATTTTACCATTCAAAAATTATTTTATTTTTAATAAAGACAGTACAATTACAGTCCGCACATTTATGAAGGTTTTTGCAATAAAGCAATGATTAGGTGCACATAATAATAAAATATCGCGTTGTAATAACATTAATCCTATAATCTCATTGCTCGTTTTTGTGATTATCATAAAGTAACGAGGAGAGATATTTTATTTTCTTCGCAACTTTATAGCAAATTAAATATAAACAAAGTCCCGCTTTGACAATTGGAAATTATTTTTGTATTTATAACGACAGTGGAACGAACGAGAAACGTAACTTTAAAAACGCACTTAAATCATGTGATTATGTAACTATTTTTTTGTTCAAAATTGCAGAGGGTCATCTGAAAATAAAACAGAGATCCTTCTTTTATTTCGCTTGAAACAATGGCCAAGTATAGATGTAAAATAGCTTCGGGCGTGTTGGTATGCCGAGGACTATTGGGGGGTCGCAGGGAAGTCGCACTGAGTTCGGCTTTGTTCGGTCGTTTCGCAGCCGAGTAAATGAGAAGCAAGATTAAACGGGCTGACGTATGACGCGCGTTGCTCTTCCGTCCCGTTTTCTCGCGCTCCTTTCCAAGCTTTTTTTCAAGCTCCGCATTTTAGATAGTCGAGTCCTTTTTACAACAAAATACCGACCGAATTCAGAGCTGGAATGGAAAAATGAGAGGACAAATATATAGGCGTGAAGAATGGTTGAAAGAAAAACAAACCTAAATTAAATACCGTGCCATTACTACGATATGCGTACGAAGCTTAAAATTATACGTTTCGAGGCGGTATTTTATACGATGAAATTTTTTTCGTTGATTATTCTGGTATTTCTAATTTCAATTGTCAGAGCAACAGAGCAACGTTTCGCTAGTTATAATTACATTTGTCTCCGTTAACAAAGGTCGGATTTTTAGATTTATTTTTAGGAAGAGCATGGTCAACTGAAAAAAGCGTTGTCGTCGTCGTGTTATTGTAATTAATATCGAAAAAAACGCATTTACTACAAATGACTAATTATCGATTTCGACACCAGATTAGAGATTCGTCACCTTTATGCAACCTCGATCATCGAAAATCCCATTGACTCTGATTAGAATGCTTTGTGCTCTATAGAACTCTGTCACTAGACAGAGACCACCAAAGACATAAATCGAGTGCTTGAAAGTTGTTAAGACGATAACCGAGCGCCTAGCACTAAGCGTGAATGCATATTCTGAATAAAATTCCCACATCCACCCACTCTTTGAGGACCACGTTACTCGTTTACTCGGTATCGAATAGCTGCGCGAGGGTTGAAATGCGTCAGTACAACAGAACAGAGATTTAGATGTAACGCAGAACGAAATTATCTTGTAACGCGTAAAAACATCGCCGCACTCGCTCGCCATTCGCCACAAACCCAATTCGTAAGACCAGCCGTATAAGAGAAGGAGAAAGAAAGAAATTTCTACGTATATACCTAGGGTCTCACTCGGAACTTATGACTCGACTAGCCGCAGGTCACATTATTTTTCCCGTTGTACCCCCTTGTCGCCGATGTACGCGGTCCTTTCCATCTTGTTCTCAGCCACGTCGGCGCCTACGCCCATATAAAACGCCTACTTGCTCCTCGACCTCGAGAGTTTGTTAACTGGGCATCGAGTTTGTTAACGCGGCTCTTTGTTACAAAATGCTCGCAATAACTTGCGCCAAACCTCGTCGGTATCTCTCTCAACTGGGAATTGACGAGCTTTCAAAAGTTTACCTTCGCTCGTGCTACGAGCGAGTGAACGCGGGATGGAGGGGACGGAAGACGCAAATAACACGAAAGAAGCGCGTATTTACTTTTCCTTCGAGAGTGGATACGGACACTGTTGCAAACGAAGGCTCCGAGGCCTCTGCGTAACTATTGCCTAGAAAAACGTAAAAATGTATTTCCCCTCACTTTTACACGGCAGAAATTTAACGTGCCCATTATGCAGAACGAGTTGTATCGGCAAAGCCTCAATCCCAATTCCCAGGATGGCTGACCGAATGGCTGGCTGGCTTGGCTGGTCGGATGGCAAAGCCAAACAAACCTTATTTATGTCTCAATTAAAGCTGGGAATGGGATGCACCCTCGATGGAGCGGCTCACGACAATAAAGCAGCCAAGAGAGACAGAGGAACGGAAAGAGAGGAAAGAGGAGGGCGATCACGTACGCAAACAGGGAGACAGAGAACAAGCGAATTTTGACAAAGAAGAGGAGATACAAGAGGGTTAAAGTGAGTGTCGTGTAAATGGATGCGTGCGTGAGTGCGTGCGTATGTGTGTACCTATGTATGAAAACGAGAGAAAGGGAGAGAGAAAAAGATTCGTGATAAAAGGATCGGGTATGGAAACGGAAAAGGTTGGACCATTGAACGTCGACCTCTGGGCTTTCGACTTCCCTCTCTCGGTTACTGCCTATTTGTATCTTTCTCTCTCTTGCTTCGCCCTCATACACACATACACACAGTCGCTCTCTCTCTCTCTCTCTCTCTTTCTCGTACTCTCTGTATCTTGACCATTGCTAGTATTACGAGAGTACATTATCGTGCTTCCTTCTCTCTCTCTCTCTCTCTGTTTCTCTAGCTTTATCCCATTTCACCCTTTATACGCTCAGTTTCTCTCTATCCTTGTTTGGATTCCGCGTATATCCGAAACTGAACTAAATACCGACTAGGGAAAAGACAGAGAGAGAGAGAGAGAGAGAGAGAGAGAGAGAGAGAGAAGGCGAGTACCGAGGAGATAACGAGCGAACTCGCGAAACGACTATAGATCAAGCGGCTTAATTATCTTCACGCATTTCTGCCCCTTTCTCTTCTCCGATATATACACCCTTTCTCATTGGATGGTACTACTGCTGCACCCACGCGCGAGACTTTCTCTCTCACTCTCACGTTGACTTCTCGATCTCGCCGTAGTTAAGCCGATTTGACCATTCGTTAAGCCTTTTCCCCCAAGGAATTCTGCACTACCAACAATCTACTGCCGAATCGTGAACGTTCGCGGCAACTTTTAGCCGGGCCCTTTTTAATCTGGCTTCAGCTATTCCTCGTGGATAATGGGCAATGGAGGCGAAGTGCTCCATTGGTACCTCTTTTCTTCAAAAGAATTACCGAATTTACAAAAAATATTTTATGAACGTTATTGAGTCAGTAATTTTAAGGCTTCTACACGTACTCCTAAAAATTACAAATCCTAGATAAAGTATCTAGAAGCTATTATTTCATTAATGTTTTCAAACTTTAACATTTTTTAAATATATAAGTACAAAAGAATTATGTGATTTATCGCTTAAATACCATTGTAAAAATAAAGTAAATATAAAACACTGAGTAATGTTTACACCTAAACGGAATAAATAAAGTTACAAATATTTTAAAATTTTTATACAAACATTCCTTGTATTATTATTTCATGTTCTAATAATTGAACTCTACAACTTTACACTATTGTTACCGTAATAGTTATTGTAAATCTGCAACAGAAAGTAATAACAAAAACGTTATTATCTACTACATTATATACTATACTAATTAAATAAGAATAACATTTTCTTAACTTATTTTGGTTTTATTTTCATATTTAATTTTTGTTCGGGATATAACAATTCAATAATAATAATTACATATAAATTTTGCGCTAAATAAGAAGATAGTTATTTTTCCTATAAATAAACTCCATTTAATTCATATATTACGGAGGTTGAATTACTTAAGGGCAACTTTTTTTTTATTCAATTTATGTTCTGCCGAAAATCCTTTGCAAGGCTCCTTAGTTAGTTAGTAGACTAAATTTCTTTATGTACACGAGATAAAAATAAAAAAACTATAATCAAGACAAAAAATGTTTAATAAACTAGACAAAAGAATTCTTGCTAAAAATCACATTGGTAAAAAAAAACAAATTTTTTATGGATTATGTGCACTTCTAAAATGTAAAATTAAAATTTATATTAAAAAAAAGTGGGTAGTAAAAAATTCAATTTATGTCTAAGTTATTTAAAAGTAAAAATATCAGTGCTGCGTTATAAGAAGAAAAAGAAATAGACGATAAAGGCGATGAAGAAAGTGAGGAAGATAACACGGATTTCTACCGCATTAATCACTCACCAGTAAATTTATTTCTACTTTACGCATGTATTCCCTTGCGTTTACGAGTCGATGAGCGATGATTTACTTTTCGGACGACTAACAGGTTTTCAATGCGTATAACATAAAATTAAGTTAAATAATATATTTATTTTAGAAATACAATCAATCATGAAGTTTTATGCCATAACAATAACTACTAGAAACTTACCAAACTACTTTGTGCTTTTAATTCAAAGTTTATACAGAATTATTTCTTAACTATGTCTGTTATCTAAGATTTATTTTTTAAGTGTGATATAAACATTTTGAATATTAATATATTTCAGTTTTTTATTAATTATTGCAAAAGTTACATAAATATTAATTTAAATTGAATAATTATTCAATATATATATCAATAGTGAACAGTTACTTTTTAGCACATTATAAATAAAATTAAAAAATTTTAGTACATTATAAAAAAACATGACAATACTATCTATACAGTTTTCTGTTTTACTGATTTTTTCACCATATTATAGTTAATATTATCGTGGTTTTTGAGTATTATTATTCTTTTTTTAGAGCAATTATATGAGTGATGTCTCTACGGAATTCAATACTCTTTATAAAATCGTATATTTAGAAAAGCCGAGAAATGTATATTAAATTCATATTATTTCTATTCAGTATATAGATTTCCGTTAATTAAAAGACATTTATGTCTTCGAAATAAGATATATTTGGAATATACGAATAAATTATATAAATCATAGTATTTTATTGAAAAACTTTTCGTGTCGGTTTAATGATGCTCATTGCAAACAAAAGTATACGAAAGCTATGTAGATAAAAATTAGACGTAATGTTAAAGCTCTTTTAATTTAATACATGGTTGAGAAGCTTTAGGTGAAAATTGCTGATTCCACAAGTAATCGCATTTTTGGACAATACGGACTGCACCGTAGGACGGTAAGCCCGCTTTTCTGCCTCCCCTGCATTTTTGTTTTGCACGTAAGATACGTACGCACACGTTTTCACGTATACACACACACTAGGTGCACGGTGTATCCTTCTTCGTTCTGTTTCCTCCTCATCAAGCCGTCTTCTCCCTGCAAGTGCGAGCGATCCTCGTTCCTTTTTATCTCCGCAGAGTTTCCACCCCATCAGCCTCACCCTTCCCATCGCCATCCCTCTCTTTTTCTCTCTCTAACTCGTGCACGCTCACTCCACCCGTCGTCGTTGCCGACCCCACCCCCGCCTAAGTTCGCCAGTATCATGGCGGCAGTTACGGAATCAATAAAAGTGGTGCTCATGCGCCTCAAATGCCGTCGCGAGCTTGCCTAGCCTGCTCCCCTACCACACTCCTCGCGACTGTCACCAACACCTAGCCAACACGTCACTAATAGCGCCTCAGTGAAGCTTGTGTGCGTAGGCACGCGGGCTGGCAGACAAGACTAGGTAGTGTCCCCACCACCTGAGTCGGGAAACACCGCATGGAATCGTGGCATCTTCCTCTGTAACCATCCTCGTCGAAACTACCCCTAAAACTATACAAGAGCCATCATTGCATCGGATGCTCTAGAAAAACGATACTTGCTGCAACTCGAGATGTTTTCGGATGGGCTATTTTTTTCATTGCAAACTGTGTATTTATTTCGAAAGCTTATGTGTTCCACGTGTGTCATCTTGAACTTTTTTTTTATTAGCTGTTAGTACTGAATTTCGTTAGCTACGAATTCCGTATATTTTATGATATATTTAATCGCTATTATAAAAATCACACGAATTACACATGCTTGGAGTGGCATTATTAGTTCATAATAGTAACATATATATATATAATAATGATAAAACGATAAAAAATGTTTTAAAGCTACCTGTTCTAAGTTTGATACGTTATTTTTATCGTACATTTATGTCGTAAATTAATATATTCACACGCTTACTATTATTATAATAGAAAGTATATATAACAAATTTAAAAAATAATACTTTTATATGAAAGACATTTTCAATAATAGTATGCAGTATTTTGATATTATTTTAAAATAACAAGAAAATATAAACGAATAAAATAAAGTAAAGAATAATAAAATGAAGAAAATGTTAATAATATTCAATAGCCTTTAAAACTCGATTTATAACGTAATAATAAGTATTAAAAGTAAAAAATGTCCTAAAAGCTTTTATAAATTAGGCTTCAATTATGAAAGTATTACAGCTAAATTTTTGTGAGGATGAATGATTTTCATAAGGCGTAATCATGGTTTTACAGCCTGCGAAATCTTATATATATTTATGTGTAATAGGTATAAAAATAGAAAGTATAAACAGGAAAACATTTTTAGTTTAATAAATATCATTACATAGTATAATTAATGTATTGTGAATATCTAAATATTGGTCTTCATTACATAAGCAAAAATTCATTTATCATTAAAAATTATGAATATATCTAAGATCTTTCCAACGAGAATTTTATTTAAATCCTTTATTTTATTAATATTTTCATATTTGTAAAAATTATAATCATTTAATTCCTTCTAAAATTTATAGTAAGCTCAAGTTTATTTATATAATAACTTTAATTGCGAATAGTTATCAAATAGTTATTATTCAAAACCTCTGGAAAATGTTAAAAAATTTTTATTATAACTTCCACCCTTAGAGATTAAAAGAATAAGTATATTGTACTATTTTATTTCATGTTATGAAAGAGAAACAACTTTCTCTACCGAGTACGTTATTTATATTAGTCTAGAAAAGTTCATATATTCAAATGTATCTGCTTAATTTAAAAGCTTAACCGATTCTTAATCTACTAATGAACCCGACGTGCATTTTGGACTAAAACGTACGTTCTTTTCAATTTAGTCATTTCGTAAAACATATTAATCTTTCAAATTCTATATTATCGCCTTATTTATTTACCTAATAACACTCGCAAAAATTCATGAAGTTTGTATATCATGAATTTAAGAGCTGTTTCATATAAGTTGTTAGATACATATAATTATTACTACTTTATCGATATTTAAAAAGCACACAAATGTTTTATTTTTGATAAATTTATTTCTAATATCATTGGCGGATTTTATAAATTAATTATACTGCAACAATATTTAATATAGTTGATGTACAAGAAACTTTAAATACATAGTATAATGTTGTACTCTTATGATTATTAATTTATTGACGGTATTTCATTACCTTCATAAAATAGAAATAATCAGAATCCGCTTCTAATTATAAACACAACATTTAAGCTAAATCCTTGAAGCCACATAACGTATAAAAATCAGATTCATGGAATCGCCATTGCGCACATGCTAATTAAAATACGGTCGATTAAAAGTACATGTTAAAAACATAAACATACATATTTAGCACGCGTAGGCCGGTTTTACGCGCGCGCCCGCGCACATGTAAAACTGTAAAACATATGAATGTGTGCTTATGAGTGCACACACAAGCGAACGTATACATAGGGTGAATTTCATCGAAGCTCGCGACATAACTAATTTCTCACGGATATCTGATTAATTAACCAGGAAGCAAGATATGTTGGTCAACGACACAACTCTCACGTACCGGCAGCCATTGGTCGGTACCTATTTACCTCTCGCACCTATTCATCATTCGCGTCGCCATATAACCGACACACTTCCTACCCCCTTATTCTCTACCCTACAAGCGGAGTTTCGCAGGTCGCGAGTACCTTGGTTTTCCACGGTGCTACTCTACGCAGGTTTCGGCTGCGGGGGTTGGGACTGGCAGGTAATGTTGGGATAATGCCTTGCATAAACTGCGGCGATTCGTACACATGCACGTTCGATAACACTTGGACGCGTGTGTGGATGGCAGTAGTACACGCACTCTCGTACAAGTTGGCTGTCTACGCGAATATATAGTCGGCATGACTCGTTAAGCTTTGTACAACGAAAAAATAGCAACTTGGAACGTGGGGATTTTGCGAGAGGGGAAGAGGACTTTTTGCTTTTACCAACAAGACTTGATTTACACTAGAGTTCCAATTGAGAACTCTTTGTATGCGCATTTTTCTTTTGCAAATAGAGAGCTCTGGCTTAGAATTATGATAATTAGCATATTTTTGAAAGTATATCCTTCTACATTGTTTGATACTCATGAGAAAATTAAGGAAATTTGCTCATTACTCCAGCAGTTCATGCAGTTAATAAAAAAATATTTAACATATATATATTGAAAATGTACGTATGTATTTCGAATAGCTTTATTCGTACACCTATTTCAAAACGATAAATAGCGTACAAAACATATTTAATTGAACATTTAAAAATGAAGATTTTCAGCTCTGGTTATGAAAGACTCCACGTAATTCTTAATAAATTGATAACTTTCGGTTACATCCACATCCTAAATCTTTTTTCAAGATGACAACTCCAGACCGTCGAGCATATCGTATACCCTGTAAGCTCGTATTCAAAAAAACGTATCCGTAAAAAACTTCACAACTTATTGTCCTGAACTTCCCTCGTAATGCAGAGATGCTCGCAAAGGGGGAAAAGCGTGACTCTTGTCATAGCGGATGCGCACCCATGAAGCCCAGTCGAACACTGGTTGAGCTGACACGCGCCCAAGGGTACGCGCAGCCATCCAGCCGGGCACACGGACGCGGGAAAAGAAGGTTTCCACCTTCTCGTCGGAGAGACCGAAAAAGGACGGACTCTCACGCGCGGAATGGGTCGTACTCTCGAGTGAAATGGGCCATTGCTGCAGCAAGCAATGGCCAATGCTGTACTCGTATACCGGAGTCGTGGCAGCCCGTGCGAGTCCAGAGGGTTGGATATATTCCTACCTACCCGAGTGTCCGTATACACTGGAAAGTTGTTCGCCTCCAACCTCGCTCGACTTCTCGTTTAGTCAGGAAAAGCTCCGAAAGCGCAACTCGCGTGATTCGACCTCCGTCAGCTATCTCGGGGCGATAACTGGCATCATCTGTGGCCTATTGCTGCCGCGATCTAGATCGTGCGAAATCCTTGCTGCAATGCCGCGTCGTAGATTTGGATCCGGAAAGGATTGCGATATTACAATTTGAAGGAAGAAAAGCCTTTTGCCGCTTTGATTGCGTAAGGAAGTGAGCAAAATGACCGCCACTCTCGCGAACGGAACACCGTATATTTATTTTTAATACAAGAGTATGAAATATAGTATAAAAAAGTGCAAACGTCCGAATTAAATATTTGTACGACGAAAGAATATATTTTATTCCTTTTCTCGATACGCAACAAGAACGCGATTCTTCTGCATTATTCCATTTTTTTTTTCTTTCTATTGTCATGAACGCAATTCCAAATATCTCTGGTTTCGCGCGAAAAGTGGGGTAAAGAAAATCCAGGCGATATTAAAGTCGAAACTTTTATAATTGTGCCTATTGTTACAGGTAACACGCAAGTGAGCGATTTTTAATCTTGAATCGGTGGACATCGCAGAAAATGTAAAATTTGCGCTTGTAATGAAAAATAACAATATGGCGTTTACTTTATTCGCAACGCGAGAGAACCAATGGGTGGTCAGGAGAGAAAAGAGACTGGTTACACATATATGGGTGGGCTCGTACTAAATATAACTGTATATACAGGCTTTTTACATAGGCGTATATCGCTTCTGCCGAGAGGCAGGAGAGGGCCCGGGATATTGCAGCGGGGGCGCTAACGCTCCTCGTTATTCACGATTCTCATTTGCAAGATTGCCTATACATCTCGGACATGGGTTTCCGCATGCGACCTACTATGCGCGTTAAGCGCTTGCATGTATATATTTATGCGCCCGGGGTAATACTTTTTTTAAATGAAGGTTACTTTGGTTTTTAAATTTATTTCACGACTTTTTACCTTTTGAAAGGTTTTAAATTAACAAAAATGAAATGCAATACCTCTGAATGATTAAAGGGACGCATGATTCGAGGAATTCACTTTGAGGAATGCGTTGTTCGTACGCTATTACGTTGCAGTGCGCGTATTAATATTTTGTAAATTATTATGTGCGTTGAAAAATTTTATTTAGTCAAAAAGTACCATTTGCAAGGTAAAAAATCTTCCCATTACATTTATTTCAATCTTGCATCTTTATTACGGAAAAGGTTCAGTTTTTACTATTATATCTAGAATATTATAGTTAATATATTCAACGACTTTGTACCAATTAAAACTTAAAACCTCTTAAGACTTCATGCTTGTGTACTTGATATTTAAGGCGCGATATTTAATAATACAGTTTCTAATTAATAAGATAGTTTTATATTTTTCTCCTTGACTAAAATCAGATTTGATTTGTCAAAATCAAATCAAGTTTTCTACAGATATGTCGGACTTTTTTTAAATGCGTACACTTACACTGACGTATTAGTCCAATTAAGATACCATTAACGCCAGTGTTTTTATTTTGAGTGCGATATATTAAAACGATATCCTATTTTTAGATAATATTTAGTAATGTTTTCTTTTTATTCACGGTGCTTTAAAATATATAATTGTTGTCATAATTGATAAAAATATTATGAAAGAATGTACTCTTTTTTTAAGTAATTCAAAGACCTCATATTGAAATAGGAATGTATAAATGAACTGTAATCTTAATTATTATTATCTCATCAGTACTGATTAAAACTATTGATTGTAATTAATACATTTTTTAAATAAAAAATGGCATTTTGTGGTATATTGCACTTTAAACGATAATTGTTGCAGGATTTTTTCAAATGCGACAGAAATGATAAAGTATATTTTTTGGTTTCATTAATTTTTAATAAAGTACGCAATACCGAATTGAACTATTTATCATAGCGAGAATAAATAAAAGATGACAAAACTATAAAGTTATTTCAATCTATGGTAAAACGGAATTGGATGATTTTTTGTAATACAATCAGATAAATATATTGACCATATCTGTATAAATAACTGCAAATTAAGTTTATAAAAGATTTATTTATTTTTAAATCATTCAAAGATCTAGTATTTATATTTACTTTCAATTGTACTTTGATTTATGGTTACATCGTAAAATATCATTAAACTTTAAATTCGCGTAAAGAAATATATTTTTAAAATTATGGCTGTACTTAATGTGTAGTAAGTGGCGTTCGAGATGGGAATGTTGAATCACGCATACCTTTGCTTAATATTGCACAAGTATGTCAAAATTATTAGAATACTTTTATGCAATAAATTAAAATGGGCAACGATGAAAAGCATTAACAATTTAACTTGCATGTTCGAGAAAACCATAGCAATAATAAATGTTAGCTAAATGGTAAATTTTTAAATTATTAATTTAAAATTTTTTAAGAAATTACATTTGTATATTATTGATGTTGCAATTCCTTAATAAAATATAACATTCACTGTCGTCGTACACAATCTCTTTACAGTGAATCAAAATTAAATATTAATAAGAGAAACTTAGAGCTCGGTGATAGATTAAGGATCCATAAAACTTTATAATGTTAAATAAATTCAAACAGACTTTTCTTTTTTCTTTACCGATAATCAAAAAAGTTTTGTCTACTCTAACGCAAGAATAATTAAAAACAGTTTACAAAATTTATTGTTTTTCTATTGCTCTATGTGCACATTAAAAATCATCTATTTCTGTACTTTTATATTCACGTTTCCAGAAAGAAATGTAAATTTCCGTCGCTTTAAAAGAACGCGCGGAATTAGTTTTCAAGAACACGAGTACTTATCTGGAAAGATATATTAAAATGTAGAAGAAACAGATTTAAGATTTTTTTCTCTAAAATACAGAGACCTTGGATTTATACTGCCTTTTTTGCACGCAGGCACGAAACAACACGAAAGTTCAAGCATTACCGGGTCGACCTAAAACTGATCGGTCAAATCTTGACCTTGCACATCAGGTATTTTTTACGAGTTTAGTGCACCGTCATAAAAGGGATCCTTGGCAAGAACTAGTGGCGGCCGCGGTACCCGTTCGGATCGTCGTAAAAAAAGGTCCGCCTGGATACTTTAGACCGGCAATAGGACAATGCGCAAGCACCAAGCGGTCAGGAAGTGCCGTTACGTGGGTTGCCGAAAACACATCTTTTCTAGCCCTTTTCTGCGTAATTCCTTGCTGCGCGTGCAGTTGCACAATGCACTGACCCTTTTTGCGCACTAGACCTCTCATGTTCCTTTACCTCGCAAGGGCTTCCAAGTTTTGGGAAATTGAGGTGCATTTTTATCCACAACTTGTCTCGAAGTGATTTACGACAGAACCAAGTTCCGCATTTTTTGCGGCACTTTCGGAGGTACGATAACGCGCGCGCCTTAAACGTGCGAATAACTTGCAACTTAGCAACTGTTTTACTTGTGAAATTATTTCCAACTGAAATCATCGATAGTAATAAAGAAAAACTTCCAAATGATGGAAAAAAATTAATAATTCCTTAAAATATGTTCTCAACTTTCTCTATTGCTACTATAAGCCTAATGATAAAGCAAACTATCTTTTTTCCCCTAATCCTTACTTTTATCCCTATAATGATGATTATGTGCAGTTGTGCCACTTAAATTTCAAACTATTAATAGAAATATATTTATCTTTTTTAATAATGAAAATGTTGATAGGTATAACTTCAATTATTAACTCGAGTATTCCTTAGTTCGTGTATGTATTTACATGAAAGAAACCTACATACTGTACATAATCTATAATATAAATTTTTAGAAAATAATTTGCAGTAAAACACTATTTTTCCAATAGCACACTGATTGCTTACATAAAAACTCAGTGGTGTATAGTACGTATTACCAGGGAAAGAATCTTACTGCGTCTATAAAAGTCCGTTGTTATTTATTACCAAGTATATTACGATAATCATTTTAAATTTTATGTAAATTTTCTCAATGTATAATAATGCAGGTAATAAAAGCAATATTAATACTGATACTTTAAAAACTTTAAACTTGTTGATTTGTAGTATCGGCATGATACAATTAGTTTAAATTTAATACATACTTTGTGTTAAAACACAGATAAATTATAATTTTTGATCATCCACATGGAAATTCTTGTTCATACTTAAATACCGAATCATTCATTTATTGATACAAATAAGTTTATTTATTCAGATTTAAAGAGTCCAGCTATATTTCAATTTAAACTAAGTAGTTTGACTTAAAAAAATTCACTTTGCTCGTCGTTTATTTGTAGAACCATTATTAGAAAGTAGGTGAATCGAGAAAAAAGTTATAAAATTTTAGATGTACTCATTTCATGTGATATATATAAACTTGGAAATTATAGTTTTACCACGAGGTTGTTTTACGAATCAAATCATAGTTCACAGTGCAAGCTAAACATAAGAACACGATTGTAGCTGTTATTAGTAATCATTATAACGATTTATTGTTTCAACTGTCTAATAAATAAAATATACTATAAAATGAAAATTATAGTATCACTGGCGTATGCACCGTATCCAATGAAGGTGGAGGATTCGAAACGTAATGCTCACATCATAACGTACGTGTCCACGTGGCTTAACACACGCATGTTTATATCGAGCACAAGTCCAAGCACGTACGAATCGCAGTCAGTAGGTTCGTATGTACATACGAGACCCTCGCTTATTACTCATTCCTCGTTAATGAATAATTACAATTGCGCATCCGCGCATTTACATTATTTTGAGTCGAGTGTCACCATTCATATACACAGTTACACATTTGCGTTACTGCCTTGAACTCGTAAGTTCGCATATAAGTGATAACATAAGTTGAAAATAGTGAGAATAAATGAGAGAGTGAGATAGAAGCGAAGGGGAATATTTGAGGACCAGTAATGGAAGAACGATGTTTGGTTAAGTGCCGCGACCAGACCACATATTACCTAATTTCGAAATAAGATGAGGAAAGATATTTAGGATTATTATATAAGTATTAACCCATTTATTTATTTTTATATCGATTTAATTTTATAGCACATAAAAATGTTAAATAAATTTTATATGCATTTTATCGTTGATGTTATTATTATTATTCGTTTGCTTAATAATACAAGTTAAACGTATTCGCGTTTTTTTTTTTTTTTTTTTCAATATTTAACAGTACTATTATAGTGCGTCTCGTTATTCTACAGGAGAATAAATATACCTGTCGATAAGATACAAATCTTAGAAAGGTACACAACTGAAACATAACATACGTAATAGAATTTCAGTTAGGAAATTAAAATAAAGAAAAATAAGTGCATATATACGTAATCAAGACACGCACGTTAGCACTCGGCAAACTCGAGCCAGATGAGCCCAGATAGGTTGTTAAGACATAATCGGATATTAAAACTCATAAGCTACCGTGGCTCGCAATTAATTTATAATTGGCTCATTTCGCAAAAGCCATGCTATCTTAATTCAATCTATCGCCATTTACGGCATCTCATTGCTATTCTCGTGTCTTTAAAAACCTCTTTTAGCATCACTACATATGTTGATTCGACACATATTCGCCACCTAAATAATTTCGACTGAACACCTCCTTTTCCGTGCTCTTTCCTAATTTTTTCATTATCCTTTCCCTGTCTGTTTCTCTTTTTCTCTCTCTCCCTCTTCTGCTTTTTACATTTTTAGCTCATTTAGTCATAAGGTATGTATTAACCATTTCTGTTAACAGAATTCATGCACGTAAGCTCGGTCTAAAAGTTTTCTGTCTCATAGTGTAATGGGAAATGCTCTACTTTAAGAATTACATTTAAATAATCTATTTTTAATTGAAGTAAAATTTCTATAAAGCCAAATACGACTTTGGTAAAGAGAAAATTAAAAAATTAAAATATAGTACAATATTCTGATATATTTCAGCATTTTTTATCAAAGTATATAGGTTTAATGCACATAATTTTCAACAAAAAAATGAAGTATATATTATAAATTTTTTATATCTTATAATAGTAGTTTATTCATTTTTACTAATTCAAAACAAAAACTAATATCAAATACGAAAGCAGTTTTTATGAATTACATCTCTTAAATACCTAAATACTTTAGTGATTTATTCTAGTAACAGTTATTGTCTGCGTAAATTTACTGAATTATTTCCTTAAATACAAACTAAACTTACGTTCTAATAGGGATATCGTAGTAGTCTACAATAAACACACTAGAAACGGATATGTTCGAAATTCTTAATTTTAATTTTAGTAAACATGCTAAGAGAGTTATTGAAAATAAACGAAAATATAATGATTACTTTTCGTTTTACGAAAGTACGGCAGATTTCGCTAAATATTGATTACATTTTGAACAAATAAGCCAGTATTGGGTTAAGCTCATACAATGACTGGAAATTTTGGTTTGACGAACTGTTATAAATGTTGTTAATGGTCATATATCCTATAATTAATCCGAAATTACTTTGGTGCAAAAGTTGTCGCGGTGCATCATTGCAATTAACTAGGATTAAAGACATGGATACAATTATTATTTTTGAAAGCAAGAATATTAAGTTAAATTTACATTTTTTTCTTACAGATTCGCAAGATTTTTGTAGCCTTACAAGATTATCAGTTGCCTATGCCAAAACTTCTACAAGTATTAACGTTTTCTGGTAATGTGCAGTATTGTTTAAAAGTAATAATGAAAACAAGAAACTTAGTTACAACGCCAATAGATGACGACACTGTATCGCTCAGCTTAACTTACTTTTCAGATGTTTTATAACCCTTTCTTATACGTAATGCATGGAACAACAGCTTCTAATGTGAAATGGAAAAAATTTTGGTAAGAGTCAAACAGAAAATTAAAAAAGTTAATCCATCATCACTTCGTCTTTTATTTAGAATTAAATTAATTTTTATAAGAAAATTAAATTTATTTTAATAAGAAAAGATAAAGGATAGTTCTTTTTTGTAATTTTTCATTGTTAGATCATATCGATTCCTTTATAATAATAATAATAAAATCGTTAGTTTAATTAGGTAATAAATGTGTATTTGCCAGGCGACGATAATCGACAACTCGGGGGTTATTGCAAAAGTGACTTCTAAGGACTAACCTGTAGATTAGGGAGAAGGTCGCAAAACCGGGAAATATTTCAGATAGTTAGTCTCGGTCCATTAGAAGCAGAAAACCTTTATTGACTAAGCGATAGGAAATTCCACAGACGGAAAGATACCATTGGATTCTTTTTTTGATAGAATTGATTCTAAGAATATAATCAGAGTTTGCTTAAATTTTGTTATATATTTAAATACTGATTTTCTTCAACAATTTCAATAATTGTTTTAGTACTAAATACGTTTAACTCTGAAATGTTATATATATTTAAAATCAAGGATTATTCAACATTAATATCAGTATTATTCAACATTAAGAAGATCTGCATGATCACGCTTGTTTATAAATTAATTTTGAAGACCAATTTTCCATTGTAATCAGTGTAAGAACAAGTTGTAATATTAGTCTATTTAAAAGTTATTTATATCAAATACTTAAAAGTGGCGAATAAACGTAAATTGATTTCAATATGATACCTTAAGATGTTCTGTATATTATCTGTATTTTTATTTAATATTGTAATCTTGAAAATGTAAATACAGTCTAATATAAATATCTGAGGATTCAACTTATGAAAAAAACATATTTTGAATATAAGTGCTATAATTTTTCTAATCTATGATTCTTATGATAAAAAAAAGCTAGAAGACATTAGTTCATCTCTAGTTATTATATGTTTAGTTGTTTGGGGTAGTAACTTAAAATTTAATAATACACTTAAGACAAGGTATATTAAAGTTGTTTTCTGAATATTCAAGAATGTATTACAAGAAATTATTTATTATTATTATTATTATTATTATTATTATTATTATTATTATCGAATAATTTATGTATATTATCGAAAAGATTAGTTGAACAGTGGATTTATGCTTTTACATTCAGTGTTTTTTTTTCTTTCAATACTTATCGTAATATTTCGAATAAAATTCTAGTACTGAAAATACTTGTAGCGTAGTGAAAGTTAACATATTTTTTATGTTTATTACGTTATTTTATACACTTTCAATACGGTGTAATATTTGTTAATAATTGTCTTCGTGTAGATTTTTCCAAGCAATTAAACAAAAAACTCTTCAAAGCGTAAAATGTGTTTGTATTTACTTAAACGAAAATATGTATCTGTATACAATATTATGATATACTGATGATTTACAGTTAAACTACATAAAAAGCATTTCGCTTCTGAGCCGTTACATTCAAAAAATCATTCGTCCATTATGCGCTACAACCCACGTCAATATCTTTCTGTCTCTTCGTGAATCTTTATACTTACAATTGCAAGAGATGTCGTCTTGTTCTCTCCCTACTACCCATTATATCACGGTAGTGCTTTTGTCCTCCTCACTCCAGGAAGAGAGGAAAAAAGAATGAGACAGACAGATGGAAAGAGAAGAAGAATAAGAAGAACGAAGAATAAGAGAGCGTGAGCGAATCCTCCCACGACTGGTTTGTTCGGGATTCTGTGTGTGCACATCTCCCTACCTTTCTCTCTCTCTCTCTCTCTCTCTCTCTCTCTCTCTCGCTCTCGCTCTCTTTCCCATCGCCCGTCACTATCCCCGCTTTCCACGCCATTTCTCCGTAACGCGCGCCATTTCCTCCATCCCTTTTTGAGTCCACCCGCCCCCGCTCCCTCCCATAGAATCGCGAACTTTCATAGGCCGTCTCGCTCTTGCTACTGTGCGACATGACTCGCTTTTGCAATCGCAGTTTCCCGTGAGCGCTTCCTACCCTCACCACTCGCCACGGTGTGTTTCTTCTCTATTT
This sequence comes from Wiebesia pumilae, assembly GCA_018907045.1. Classification (NCBI taxonomy): domain Eukaryota; kingdom Metazoa; phylum Arthropoda; class Insecta; order Hymenoptera; family Agaonidae; genus Wiebesia; species Wiebesia pumilae. The sequence continues at coordinate 629,714 of JACCHZ010000173.1, read as the reverse complement.
GGATCGTTTGGCTCGCGCAAATACCACCTTCCCAGCCTTTTACCTCATCCCCGTTTGCTCTGCGTAACGGGGCTCATTCACGACGAAGATTTTCTAAATTTGTGATCGCTTTCCGCTCGACGAATCCTCGTCGAATCGCTCGCGCGAAAGAGAAAGAGAGCCAAACTTTGAACTTTTCGAAAACCAACTGAATTTTTTCTTCCTGGGATGGTCAGATTCTCTTCTAGTTATATATATATATATATATATATAAGATTTCTCGTGTTTTAGATTCACTTTGTCTCTATTTTTTCTTTATTCGTTGTAGGAGCTTTGAAGCACTTTTACATGGATTAAATCGAATGGCTTTTGAAAGAATGTGTACTTTATGAAATTCAAGGTTCAACGCTTCTCAATAATCATAAATTAGGACTGTACCACTAATGCTATTAAAATTGTAAAAATTCTTTGGTGATTTAGAAAGAAGGAATTGTTAAACGGGAATGTAGCTTTAATTAAATTATGCAAAAATTATTGAAATTGTATTATGCGTGCGGATGCAGTATTAGTAAATATTATATATTTATCTATGCGTAAAATTGAGTAAAATATTTGAATATCGATTTGAGCAATCTAAGGTAATGTAATTAGTTGATCTTTTATTTAATAATAGATAGCAAACCAAATATATATTATTTACTAGGAATCAATGAAAAATCGATTCTTAAAGAAAAATAAAATTAATGAATTTTCGCTTGTTCGTTCACACGAACAAATGTAATTTATATTCAAGAGAAGATGAAGGTAGGCTACACCTCTACCTTTAATGATTGTTGCGTTGTTTTTTCGCTTGATGAATAATGCTTTACAATGTTATGCATATAAATTAGAGCAAACACGTTTTCGATACCGGTAGATTAATAACCTTCATGAATTTCATTGTAACTCGATGCATAAAATTTACATCTTTAAATCTTTAAATTTTTAAGTAGTTTTTGCATGCGAGAAAGGTGTTAAAAAGTATGAAATTATATTTTTAATTTAATGCGGCTTACATGTCTTGAAACATTATATTTTAATTAGGAAATATATTCATACATAACATACACACGCACATATACACTACACAACTCGAATGGGTTCAAGATTTTTTTTATTAAAAAATTGCTACCGTATTTCTTAATATAATTGTAGTACTAAAGCTAGCATGACAGCAGTTGTAATTACGAAAACGTCTTTCCTTAGTCATGAACAGTAGCATAACAATGCTTAAATATTTAAGAGCGGATGCTGACGTAGTACTTGGTCATTCTCTAAGGGAGAAAGGAATTTCCAGTTTCCGCTTGGAAAAACAGCTTCGTTCTATCCCCTCGATATAAACTTTCTCCAAGCATGGCGTGTGTTTTTTTCCCTCGTCAACTGATCGTCGATTGGCGCTCACATTGAATGATATCGACCTTTCCTATATACTGACGAAAGCCTGTAAAGAAACGATCGCTTTTCTATAAAACTATGCGCCTCGTCCAACATAACGGAGAAATAAATAATTTACCTTCTATTTTAATTTAATTTATTCTACATGTGAATATCACGAATGCACCAACTTATTGATTATAAAAAACGTACAACTATTTTATAAATATTGTTATGTATTGAGGTTTCTTCTGAGATCGAATTTTGTTGATACATCCTTAAAGAACGTAGGAGCTTTAAGAGCATTTAAAGTCGAATTTACGAATAATTATCCAGAATTAGTTGAGATGTTGATGTATATAAATGTATGTACATATTTATATATATCATAGAGGGAAATGACTTGATGAAATAGTTAATTCACGTATAATCTGAAATTATTAAAATAAAATTAATATTTTTTACTAATAGTTATTTTATGTTAAGAATATTTCACTCTTAAGAACTTAATAATAATATTAATAACATGTGCATCTACTTTGTATACAAAGAAATTTCCTTTCTAAATGTATCATTTGTATATATCACATTTTCTAAATCACGTGCTAGATATTTAAATACAGAGTACGAAAAAGTAAATCATTAAAACTTTTATAAAAATGCTACTTCCATAACCAAATGAATTCGCTCAATAGCCATTTACAAAGTAATGTACTTTTACCCATAATGCCATGGAGGATGAAAGCATGCAAAAGAAAGCATCTCGAAGAAGACGCTAATTAGCGTTATTACACCAGTTCTTATATTTACAAAAGTTTGGGTTCGAATGATACGCTTGGTAATGGGCCAACAAGCCATACGCTGTCAGCTTTTTGAAGCTTCTCACGTGTTTTTTACCGATCGTCGATGGGTATAAAAGTCAGTAGTGGTGGTGCTTTCCCCCGTCGCCTCTAAGAAATCTTGCAACCAGTCTTACTCTGTCTTTCTCGCTCCTTTCCGATATTCCTGCTTCTCTTTCGGCATTCAAATTTTGAGAAAATTCTTTGATTTCCTGTTTGAATGTCAAAGTAAAAGAATAAACAAGACTTGTTTAAGGTTTCTGTAAAAAGACCGTTGTATTTTATAACGTAAATTATTACATATGTGTTTAAAGAAGCCGCGAATTAATTTTATTACCAGTTACAAATCTTATAAATATTATTCGACTTTGGTTATAATTATAACATTTGTATAAAGTTACGAAATGTAAAGGTAGATTATCATGCATTTTTTAAGATAAATTTTACATAAAATTACACCGTGGATATATATTATTCAATTTGTAGATTTTTATTCGTGCTTAATAATTGTATACAAAGAAACATTTTTATCACGAATAAAAGTGAGAGGACATATCACTATAAATATGTAATAACTTATTTTTCCATTTAATGCCTTCTTAAAACCCAATACGAAAATATTATTGTATTATATTTTTATTATGTACTATTAAGGAATAATATTTGAATGAAATATATTGCATTTTTATACGTTAAATCTCACAATTTATTTAAAATTATAAGCTATAATGTACATTTATACTAGGTAATAAAAACTTTCAAATATATTTAAATATGAATCAACATTTCTATATAATTAAATGTAAATGCGTGTGTGTATCGGATTCGAAATTAGCTATTAAATGATTATTATTTTTAATACATTCAATTGTCAATAGAATGAAAATGTACTGTAATAAAGTTAAAACTGAATTATATTTTCAGTAAAAAAACATTTTTACACGTTATTCATAATACGTTTTCAAATATCTTAAAACGTTATATTTTTAAAACGTAATGCGAAATATTGGATAATTTTTCACAGTAGAGTATTGAAAATAGCAGAAAATAATGAATTAAAAAATAACAATACACTATTTGCTAATAATATTCTAAAATAATTGAAAATGCGAATAGACTATGAACTGTGAAAGTTGAAAATTTTTCAGTTGCTGATATCAATTGATTTTTGTAAGAAATATCCCAGTAGAAGAGAAAAAAGAAGCTTCTCATAATATTTGACGAATATTATTACATCGATTTTAGAATTTCAATAAATTCTGAATAAGTAACTTAAACAAATTTCCTTTGAGAGTGCTTCATCTCTGGTTATTTGCTGCTCTCCCTCTCTCCAAGAACGTGTGAGTCGTCCCAAAAGCCGCCCCGTGGGTCCCCTTCGCATTCGTTCGCGTATAGCGTACCACGATCTATCCCTCCTACCGAATGATCTGGGCCCCGACACCGACACACGTTGTCCTTGAACGTTTCATTCCCCCACTCCATCCTTTCGCCTCAACACTCTGCCCCTTTGTCGCTGCTTCCTCACGTTCCTCGTTCTCGTTCACCTTTTCGAGAGGCAGAGCCTGCGGGGCCTTATATATACCTTAACTCTACCCTCCAACATTTTAGCTGCGAATGATGACGCGTCGTTGATTCCGTACTTTTTTCCTTCTTTTTTTCTTTCTTTCTTTCTTTCTTTCTTTCTTTTTTTTTTTTTTTTTTTTTTTTATTTTTTATTTATGTCCCGACTTTTTTAACGTGGAATTGACTGAATAATTGCTTACATAAGGACTATTATTCATAGCGCACGTTTGAACGATTGATAGAACCGCGTTTAACTGCGTGTTCCAGTATAAAGTTTGGGAATTCATGCGTACTCATAGGCTGTTCCAATTAGGTTCCATCAAATGCTAATGTTAATGCGCAATTATATGTTGGTAAATGTAAAAAATAATGACGTTCAAGTGTCATTATGAAAATTTATACACTCACCTTTATTAAAAATGTGTGAATTATGTCTTTATTATGCCGACTGAAACGACCTGTGATAATTACAACTTCAAAAACAGAATATTCAATAAAATAAATTCTACTAACGTCGCGTAAATTTGAAATTGAAAGCCAATGTTAAAGAATATTTTGAAAATAAATGATGAAGATATTTTTATAAAGTAGAAATAAAACGAAACCCAGTCTTCGAGTATTTAAATACTGCGCGAGAGAAAGTTCTTTGAATTAGAAAAATTTTTATTAAGTTGGCGAGAGCTGAATATAATTTTCAGAGCTTCGGTAATACTTTCAATTATATTACTCTAAATATTAAATAGAAAGGTAATGTACAACTACTTTTTCACCTATTATTTCATAATCATTTTGCGTTTAAAATTCTGTTCGGTAAACAATAATTTGAAGTTGAGAAAAGCTTATTATAGCTGTTGGCTACAAAAGAGATCAGATCCATCTGGTGTAAAATGTAGTGCAATTAAATATGGATATTTTAAGTATTAGTATTTCAAATTTAATCCGGCCTTTCCTGTCATTATGAAAATGATTACTTGCTAATATAATATCTAACCAAAAAAATTCATAAAAGAGTTGAAGATTTTTAAAAAGCTTCTTTGAGCTAATATTGACACGGGATAATAGGTTAAATAAAAAGAAAATTAAACGCTCAATTGTGCAGCGTAATAAAAAGTTTCAGCTTTCAATTGTGAATAAAACGCAAAATAAAACGCAAAATATTTAATATTAGTCGAAAAATATTCATGAATTAATATCAAATATAATAATTTTCCATTATCTTTGCACGTACATAAAATGAAGTTTATTTTTGGTGTTAAATTACACTTTCTGGATTCGTATGCAAGCAAAGGCAGGCAAGTATATTTATGACTCCTTGTATATATTGTCCATAACGAATTCCGCGCTTATAAATATTGTAGTTCGCGTCATTGATTTACAAAAAACCTTTGCGCACTCATCGCGGAGCATCCGAAAACGAATAGCCGCCTTGGGATGCTTAAATAGCGATCCGTCGGCACACGATGTATCGGCAACTTTGGTTTATAATTTGCGCTCGAAATCTCCCCCGTAAGTTAACCAAGAAAACACCTCGGGCGGACCCAATAACTACTGACGCGATTTTCTCGTGGCGGATTTACTTCGCACCGTCGCCGTCGGATATTGCACGAATGCTCGCGATCTGTGTAATAAGGGGTTTTTCGCACGTATCAATCTCGTAACGGATACACGCGCACGTTCACTCTTTCGCGCTTTTTGTCTTTACGTCGGGCGCGTTTCACGGTAGCTCAATAGCTCAATGACACACGGCTGTAGCTTTGCAGTGCGACTCAACGATCTGTTTGCCTTCCGGCAAACGGATTTTTCCTTTCCTCGGGGTTTATGCGAGCGACCCGATGAAATTCTCCGGGAGCACCCGGTGTGTTTAGGCTCATCCGTACGTACACATTGCTAAGGGGATGCAAAGCAGACATGTATATAGATATGTGTGGTATCTCTACTGCACGGTCAATGGGGTTTGAATAGCCGTGATAAAGTGCTATGGCTTCCGAATGTCGACTAAACTGCATCCATTGCAAGTGGAAACCCAACTGGAAAATAACAACGTGTCGTGATGTACGTTCGACAATGATAGGGCGATGCCAAAATGACTGGACGATTTGAATTTTTTCATGCAAATCGCTAGATAATACATTTTAAGAAAAATCTGAAACAATTTATTGTATGTTTTTTTTTCAGGTTGAGCTACACTCTCGTGCTTTCTCCAGATAAAACGAATGTTGTGCTTTTGAAACGTTCTCTATAAATTAGTGCCTATTTAAATATTTAGATGCACGCATCATTCAAGTTACGTACACTTCGTACATTTTCGTTTAATCGATTAGCATATATCCATTTTATGCGAACTATTTAATATAGAGATTTTTGCTAAATATATGTATTTTTAAACATTAAATTGTTTATATGAACTCATTTAATGATAAAATATTCACCCCTTGATACTAATAATATTCAATCAAATGCTGAAAGTAGAACATTTAATCCCAAAGATATAACCGTAAATATGGATATCTAAAGTACTACGCAATTTCCTTTAACGATCTTATCAAAACGCATTGTCGCAAAGAAATTACTTTTTTAAGAAGAAAAAAAGTAAAAAAAATGAGAATGCAATACAGGATTATAGGAAAGAATGGGTTATAGAAAATCGGTGATCTTCCATCTCTATGTACGCGCGTACTCAGCTGATACTCGATAAAATCAACACAACATAGATGAGAGAATCGATAATGAAAACCGAGTGCTTTTACGTCGCTTTAGCGATGCGATAAAATGAACCCTTGGGTGTATTAAAAAACATCAAAAGTTATTTCTCAGAAACGTAAAATTTTAATAATTTTATAAAATTGTCAACGAGGCTTTAAGAGTTAGCAAGTATTGTACAATAATATTCTATAATTGCACGCATATACGAAAAGTAAATTATAGAATAAAATATTTTGCTAAAATAAATGCCAATTCATTGGGCAAATCAATTTTCAACATGGAACAACTAATTATTTCAAAGTTCTTCCCTATTTAGGAAAGAAATAGGATCTTCGTGTAGACGAAGTAAAAATCTGAAGATTCAATAAAACATAATACGCTTATAAAAATCAATTGCGTCTTAAAAATAAAAGCATTAGAACCTTGCCAACATTTGGTATTACATTCTCTTTAAACCAGTAACAAATTTGTTCCGTCTTATTTATTCACAATGAATTCTTTAGATCGAATATTTATTTTATTGCATAAATAATTTGTGTAATCTGTATTTACGCGATTTATCGAATATATCCTAATTAGTCGATAGTCGAGTCAATTTTGTTTTTCGAGTACTGTTTAAGCTCCAAAGTCGAATCGTAAGGTGCAGCATAAGCATTTTCGATTTCGTGGAAATTAAATTCTGAAATATTTAGGCCAAATTGGATGTGCGAAAATATTCGCATTGAAAGTCTTCAAATATCTTCCTTTGGATAACTTTATGAAACCTCCTTAAAAACAATAGTGTTGGGTACGTATATCTCAAGTGTTTTTCTATTATGCGAAAATGATGTAACTTTTTTTTAAATTTTAATTACAGTTAAGCTATGAGCTACCGACTGTTCGCCGTAGCCACCGGGTGCTTAAACTCCCTCCTATTTGATCATATGTAACTTTTAAGAGTCTAATAAAACTTAATTCTTGTAATTCAAGGAAGATTAGTTGGTACTGCATCCATTGGTTGTTTTCGCAAGCGAATCATAGGGTATAAAAGTAAAATCACCTCATAATAATTTCGCAGGGAAAAGAAAACTTGGATAACTTACGAGTAAATGATGGAAGTGCCTTATTTATAGCTAATCAGTCTAGGAAGGCTCGATGAATTATCCGCAAGTTTTCATTCGCGTTGGCGCTAGACGTTCTCATTGAACCCGACGAAAGTGGACTCGTCGCGTCTGTCCAAGTAGTCCGCAGCCCTGTTATCCGACACCAACCAAGAAGCACGTCTCCGCTATTACGCGATGAGTAGGCAATTTGCGAATCACCGATCTGCGGGCGTTCGTTCTCTCGGCTCGAATCTCGCGCGTGCATAACTCGCCGCGGCCAATCGCGAATTAATCAGCGACCATCATCGCTCTGCGGCAGGTGAGCCCTTGCATGGGCTCGAGTTCGTGGAACGGGTGAGGAAAAAAGACCCCCCGAAAAAATGCGAGAGCCGACGAAAGAGACCGGCACCGACGCAGGCAGAAGAAGAGGATGTTTATCTCCCCTTATTTGCGGCGGAACTAAAACGATGCGCGCACTCTTCGAAAATTATCGGGTTTTATAAAGTCGCTCGGGACGCGCGCGCGAGCATCCGCACGAGATTATCGAATGCCCGGCTACGAAATATGAAAAAGGAAGAACATCCCGTCGGTTTTAACGCGAGACAAAATGAAATGGAGGAGGTACGTCCGAGGTGCGTTATATCCTTCGTGTATATCGTAGGATACCTGAGTAAAATGGAAAATAATGCCAATACGTGACATTATCGATATATTCTTGCCTGTCTTACTTCGCTCTGAACAAGCACGGATTTCACGCCATTATGTACGTCCTACGCTTTGGATACGTGCGCAGCGTGCAATCAGAGCAAGGCAGAAGCTCATAAACATGGAGATGACAGAAGATTATCTGGATCTACGATAGGACTGTTGTATGCGCCATCGGAAGAACCACGCGCGCAGGATTACGTTTATGTTTCATCTGTCTGTTGGTTACATTCTTCCTCCCTCCACTCCACCCCCCCCCCGCCCCCCGCCACGCTCACTAACTCTCTCTCACTATTCCTTCTGTATATGCACATGTGCTCTCGCTCTCGCGCTTTCATTTTTACTTTCGAGCATTTGTATTCTTACGCGCAACCACGATTGATATACGTGAGAAATATTAAAGAGCTATCAAGTCGAAAATTAATCCCGGCAATAATACGTATTGCACCGAAAATTTACTTCATGCATTTACCTTGGCTATTGCCATAGCGTATAATGTTTTAATTCGATGATTCTGCTAGAAGTACGTGAGTATGCTTAGAATCTGTTAATTTATTTCGTAATATGATATCGATTTTTATGATTGCAGATAATATGTACTACTATATAGTATATGTACTCCTTTTATGAACAATATTTCATGTTAATTGTTGTCAGTCTTAAAACGTTTATGGAATTCTATAATGATAATATAAAATGGTAGTATATAATGTACTTACTTAAAATAAAATATCTGAAATAAAATTATTTATTAAGTAATTAAATTTGTCTTAAATTGCTCTTTTATGTTCTTATATTCATATATTTATATTCTTTTATTTTCATATATTTATAATTCTAGATGAAGCATTGATTTACGTAAAATCGCGTACATTATTATTTAAAGGCATAGATTTTTATGTCCGTTTATTAATTATTTGAAGCGTTACGTTGCTTTATTAAATTTTGGATTTGATTTTTTCGAAATAAATATTAAGATTAAAATTAAAATTCTTAAACATTAAAAATTCGTAAACATTAAAATTCTAAAAATATTACATTATCTGCCTCTTATTTTATCATAGAAGCCATACGATATCTTCCTGAAATTGTCTCAAAAAGCAAAGATTAATAGTATTAATAATTATATTCTATTACTATCTACTAGAACAATTAAATACAAAAATTATTGAAACTTTTAATTAACGGAAATGAAATTTTTTTTAATGCGTTAAAAAGAAAAATATCCAATCTTTTGTTTAATTTTCTTCGATATATATTTTATTTAAAATAATGATTACATAAAAGAATTTAAAATATTTCTATCGTGAATATTTGGTGAAGCATATTCTATTTATAAAATTATAAGGTGAATTTTCCTTACATTAATCTCTTAAATTAGAATTCACACTATTCGAATAAAAATTGTGTACGTTATTCAATTCTTTTGCTGAAAGTTTGTATAAGTTTAATGTTCTCCTTTAATTATTTAAAAAAACCTTACAAGCAAACGCAAAAGAAATTCAGGCATGATCTACTTAAAACTATTATTTGTAACGAGCATAAAAATACGATGTGAGCAGTTAATAAGGGCCCAAATACTAGGGTGTTAATAAGTTTATGTAATGTTATTACATGAAACATATATTCTTATTAATATATACATAAAATACAAATAATTAAGTGACCGAACTTAATTTAAAAGTAAATTTATATCCGTTAACCAAGAAAACAGTTTTATTTAGGACACGAAATCTTTTTTTACATATTATTATTTTTACACGAACGAAATAATAAATCTGGAATATATTTAAAAACAGGTTTAAAATTAAAAACTTTTAGCTTATAAGAATTTAATTTTTAAACGATAACGATGAAAGTTTACTTTCAAATGAGTTCAAATATATTAAAATTATCGATTCCAATACATGGTTCAAATAAAATAAAAATCCTAATAAGCTAGACCAACTATTAGGTACAAAATTATAAATAAAGTATCAAAATTTTTACGAAAGTTTCAGTGGGCGTTGTTACGTATGAAAAATAATGGCTAGTAGGAAGTCTAACTGCGTACTCGTAAGTATAATATAGCAGAAACAACAACAGTATCTTCACGTTGTACCGAAGAATTATAAATATCTGAAACGTATCACAATGAGAAGTGTATGAAATGCTTGTAAAAAGAGTAAAAGGAAAGCAACGTAAGACAAAAAAGTACAAAAAAAAAGATAGAAATGAACCGAGTAAAAGAAGGAATGGAAAGAAAAGCATAAAGTCGACTCGCTTCCCTCCGGCAATGGAACAAGCCGCAGAGGGACTTCCCCTTGGGACAGAACCAACGAAGAAGCGCGCGCTGAAAGCAAGAAAGAGAGAGAGAGAGAGAGAGAGAGAGAGAGCGAGTGAGAAAGAAGCTCGGATGCCACAAGCGTGAGGAGAGGCTCCAAGAAGCGGGACGCCGCGAGTATGGCGGGCGGGGAGAGGGGTAGAAGAGCAAGATAAGCCTTGGAGAGGGAAGATGGATGTCCTCGACTCCGTCGTTCCAGAGAAAAAGAGCGAGCGAGATGGAGACAAGCTCGACCCTATGCGCGGCGGAGCTCGAGGTACGGCGGCCATAATGCCGTGGATGCACCATACGAGCCATCCCCCTTGTGAAGCGTGCAAGCATGCGCGCGTGCGCTCGCAAACGTATTTATGCAAGCTTATATAGGTGCGCTCGAAGGTACACACACATATATTCAGCTGGGCGAGCTTTGTCGCTTCTTCTTAAAGCCCCGCGGGCTCTTCCAATTTAAGTCTTAATAAGCCTTGCAGCGACTCCTATTCTAATCCTCCAAACGATTCCTTATTATCATAATGGGTCGTAGCCCGAGAGCGTCAGGAAACGCGACCAAGAGGTTCCAGGGCGAAAAAGAACGCACGAGTGCGATACTATGTATGTATGCGCCGTGCGGCGCTTAAGCCTCGAAGCATCGTAAGGAGGACATAGAGACGACTTCTTCGAGATATTGTCTTTATTGCCTTTTTATTTTTTATTTTTTATTTTAACTATTTTTATGGCAGCTCGACGAGCATTTTCCATCACTTTAAGCGTAATTATAACTTACGAGCGGCTCCATTGATTTCCATCGTTTAGCTAATCATTCTTGAGAATAGATGTCCAATTTTTTCGTAGCAACGTTAATTCATCTTTGCCGATGCACGCGAAGCTTTTAAAAATAATACCTCGCTCTTAAAAATACTCTACTTATTTAGCTATTGTAATTAGGTTATTGTAATTAGGTTATTTTTTGCCGGTTGAAAAATAGAAATAATGTCAAAACGTGACTTTTCGAAACTGTAAAAGAAAAGCACGCTTGCGTGAAAACATTTTTAATATCTATGTATTTAAATTAACTACGAAAACAAATTTTTCATAATGTCAAATTCAAAACGAAAATCTCAGCCTAAAATAATCACGATATATAAATGCTAAGCCATTTTTAAAGTCTTATTTTTTCAATTTTATCGCGTCATTCGTTGTTGAATAAACATCAGTTACTAAAGAATGAATACAAAGAGTTTCTTGTTTCTCGCTAGTTCTCTTTCAAAATTTATCCTTAAGACAAATAAAACATCATCGGAACGAAAACGACACTCCGACGCTACTTCAGTAGAAATCGCTGTACAGATCGATGAGCAAGTGCCTCGTGATTTTCTCACACCTTGCACACGTCTATTATTCGCGTCTACAGACGCGAGCGGCGAAGAAGGTTCCTATCGAGGGTCCCGCTCGTGTATCCTCCGCGTTCGTTAGATAGACCTTAATGGAACTTGACAAACAGCAGAATTATTATAAGAAAACGTGAATAAGAGAGAGAGAGGGAGGGAGAAAACTTGACGCGCACGCGCGCGCGCGAGATCAAATTTGTTCGCGCCTCTAATTTTACGAGCATACAGAGCCATTATCCAAAGTGGGAGCGGGCGAGCGAGCGAGCCGATGACGACGTGAAGTGACTGACAGCCTCGACAACGACGACGAGACAGGGTGCATGTAAGGCAATTGGGGCTGCTGTCTGTTATGTGACGTCGGTTTTATTGCCTCGTAAAATGGACCCCTGAAAGTGGCTTCAGAAAACAGACCAGAAGCTACTGCGGCGCCCGTCGATGCGAGACCGACGGCCGCAGAATTCGCTTTCTATCCCGATGCGAGAGTCATATCCGCCGGCGGTAGGCACGCGTACAATTTGATGGTCTTCGATCTAAATGCATTTACGCAATTATACTCCGCTCGGTGATGTAACCGATGACGAAGAAATTACGTCGCTCTAGACCTGTTGGTTTTCAGATCATCGATGCTCTCGACGATTAATAAAGTTATTCATTGAGTATTTTATCGTTCTCGGACGTTTTTGGCGTATCGTGGTATAATTCGAAGTATCGTTGGAAATTTATAATTATCGAAATTTATAAAATCGAGATGCCATTGGATGAAAAAAGCTATTCGTGACATTCTTAGTTTTTCCTAATCTGACCACCATATGTGAATAATTAAGACATTAGTCGAGCTAATCGAGTCCTTTCTCCTTCACGAGAATGATGATTTATTAGATTAACGTTTATTTTGATGCTAAATTGATTTGACCGATTAGCTTTACCAACTTGAAAATTATTCAGCAGGGCATACTGTTAATTATAATGGAGGTATACAAACAAAATTCCACGTGCAATAAAAAAATGCCCAATCGATGCATTTCAGCAAACGATGTTCCATAATTAACGGAATATAACTCATTATATTAAATCAAAGATTATAGATATTTATAGAAAATTTATTCAAAACCGAATAAATTTCACCAGAAAGGGCCACCTTATGCGGACATTTGTTGCGTCACGAGTATAAAATACAGTGTTCAGGCTAAAAAAATTCATAGATATTAAATAAACCCAAAATCTATATAATCGTCATTGAACAATAATAATTCTCGATTCGCCGGAGAAGTCAGCTGTTGTCGGCACATCCATTGCGCACCAATCTGTCGTACTGGTCTTTCTTTGAGGCATAGGAAACCGAGGGGAAGCAAACATAAAAAGGAAAGGGCAGCAAGAAATAGAAGGTAAGCAAGAGAAACGATGACGCGCTCGAAAAGAACTAGACACCATTATCATCCGAACGTACAACTCTAAGCGTCCACGAGAAAGAAGGAATTCCGCAAATTCACGATGTGTGTGTGCATCCGCCTCGGGTGGTCCCTGGTAAGCTTCAAAAGACCACGTGTCGTGTACTTGGTAAGCGATAATTCTCTAACGTGCAGCTTTCGAAGAGGAATCGGAAGAATTGAACGAACTGTGATTTTGCCAAGAAAAGAAATAGTAAAAGAATAATAGTTTACTAATATCGGGAAGAAGGTAAGGCGACACTTGATTTTGTTTCTTTTTTGGTCGCCTGTCGCTCGCTGAGTCCGCTACTTTTCCTGTTTCAGGACGAGGGATGGATCGTTAGAGCTACGCGTAAAGGCCTCGCGAGGTCGTCATGAATAAACCAAGAAAGTACAGAGTGCAACAAAAGCGAAGCCTGCAAGACCTAACTACCATAGAATCTTACTCCCACTTTGTTCACCCAGTTTATACGTTCGTGTGTACGGAAGATCGAGAATGCAGACACGGGGAGAGAAAATGGAGAACAAAAGCACGTAAATACGTAACGCTGTGAGAGATGTCCTGTCGGATTTCCGCAGGAAACCATCTCGGCAAAATGGGTATGTATTTTGATGAATCTTAGATTATTGTTTACGGTGTTCCATAGAAACAATTAGCTAGGTGAAAGCATTACAAATAGCAAACACAATTTTAACAGCGAATAAGAGTTCCTCTTTAAAATATTGGGTATTGAAAACATTATTATTTTAAGCCAAGCTAAATGAAGTTTACCGTTAATGCAGCTGCTGTTATACGGAATTAATCGTTTGAAAAGAAAAATCGAAAATGTAAAATGTAAACCTTTGTACACTTAAATAATGAGGCTTTTCTATCGAACAGCAAATTTTATGCAATCCGTATATTAAGTCGTACATTGATTAACCGTATAAGGAACTGCTTTTAACCGTTAGTTAAAATAGCGATAAGTTATTGAACATGAATGTTAATAAAATATTTATTTTCTGAACGGCAGAACAGAGTGAACTTGAGATTCTTATAATAACGCCAGACGTTACTTCTACAAACCTATTCAAGAGTTGATTACAACGAATTAGTACAACTCGGTTTTATATTAAAAGCACACGAAATTTACCGCCGTGAATTTATAACGTCGTTAAATTTACTTTTTGGATAAATAGTTGACGGATTTGACGAGAATTCTGCACTCAAACATCTGTCTCTGATTTTAAATTACGATTTCTCATTCGACGTCGACGTTCCACTCAGAAGCACCTAAAAAGACTTGCGAAAGGTCTGATTTCCTCCTTTCGCAGGCAAGCAGTGCGCAACAAGACTACGACGCAGTCAGGGGACAATTACAAATGGGCCAAGATCCTGAGGACGGACAAGGCACGGACGATATCTACACCCCGTGTACGTGCTCGTTCCAACAGAAACATAAACCCGGAGCACACAAGGCACCGACTAAGTGCGAGATACATCACGTCTCCTATCACGCGCCTTCCTCCACTTCCTCACCCCTTCCTTCTTTCTTTTTCTCAAGATGCTGACTTTTCTGCCTCTCCGGTTATTCTGATTCGCTCTTTGGACATGGGCTCTCACTCTTCTAGTTCTTATCGCCTTCAAATCTGTAATGCATGTGATGCAGAACAAAAAATAAATCATTCGATAAAAAACCATCTTCAAGCTTCTACTTGGATCTGTTTACTTAAAAATATTTACCGACACTCGTCGCTCTTGTAATATTATATTGTAAACGCATTTCATTTTACATAGCCGTGTCGCGATTCTCCTGCCGATGAAAATGCGTTATAAACCCATAAAAGACTTTGCACTGTAATAATATGCATGTAGCTTGATTCGACATGAAGAAATTAAAGGAATTGATTCATAATCTGCTTAGCATGCTAAGTTATAAAAAAATACCTAAAATTACGCGTTGCAACGCAATCGACAATTTCTTTGAGAAACTTAAGATTATAAAAGCAACTTTAAAACTCTTCACACTCTGCGGATGACAAAGAACAACAGAAGAGCGAGGCTCGCCCCGCGGATAAAAGACATTCGAAACATAAACCATTCTCGCTAAGGATATGATCCGAGAGGAGCTTATGCACCTTCGACCACGCGAGTCCACCCACCCCCCTCTGCTTCTATCTCTGGAGGTTCTTTAGATGTGTCCGTCGAGTACATTAACCTCTCCTACGGCACAGAATCGCGACTGCTACCGAGTCTACGGTACATGCAGGCTCGATTCGATTGCACATAAAGCGCGAATACCTGGTTAATCTTGCACGCGGATTTTTCTACTTGACCGCGTCTCTTTCTTCGCGTCCTCGTTGTTAAAGAATAACGAAACCACGTTAACGACGCGCATTCACCTAGAGCCTACATGCGACTTTTCACGCGCTCCGGACAGATGGACCGGACACTCGGATTTATAAGGCGAAACGAGCATTTCGAAGCACCAACACACCGAGAGCCATTTTATCCGCGTGAATTGCCTCGAGTGATGCATGCTGTTCTCGTGTTTTTCGTGAGCGTATCGCAAGCGCGTGAGCGTGCTAAAGACGTTCGAGGACACTCATTCGCGTGGGTCTTGCGACGCGCTTTACTGAGGCAAAACAGACTATTATTCACTTGGAGTCTCGTATTTTTTACAAAACTTATGAATAGGCGTTTAGTAACATTCGAAATTCAAAGTGCAATATCGCGAGATTTCGAAAAGGCTTCAAATAAAGATTTTCAAAATACAAATTATGTTAATGCTATAATTAAGCTTAAGCATCATTACACATTGTTCCACGCGTCAATTATTCGATTTATAACGAAAGTTTCTAATTATGACTTTAAAATATTATACGAGTAAAATATTTATATTTTTACATTTGCTCGTTTTATCTAAACGATAAATTTTTAAGTTGAAGTAAAATGATGAAAAATGTTCTTTGTTTGAGTTTAAATGTATGCCGTATAGGTAATAAATAAAATCTCAAATAAAAATGTAGTATTTGGATTCTAGAAATAACGGTAAAATATGTACTTCAAAAACAACAATCTAGTAGTTCAAAATGGAGTCCGATACTAGTAAAATAAATGCTGACGTACTGTTTGGCAAAAGCAAAAAAGTTCAATACTATGCTTTTGTGTGCTTTTTTTCAATAGGGATTACAATCACGATAGAAGTATATGAATTATCTAATTAATAATGTACTCGATTATTTCTCGTGCACCTAACGCTTAAACATTTTCGAAAATCACGATTGCAGTCTATCAATTTGTCAATTTCATACCTACATTTGCTTTGTTATACCATTTTTCAAAGCTTTTCTTTTTAACCACATTGAATTTAACTTTCTATAAAAGTATTTTAAGTTAAACTGTATTGAATCCAACGAATGATCTCTTTTTACGCGATTTTGATGGTTTCTGAAGCAATTTGGATATGTTCTAATCGAGCTTAGAATGAAATACGAGTAATCTAATGCTGATTTGATGCTTCCAATTTAGATAAATTTAGTAAAATCAGATCAAACTGACAGTTTCAATTATAGAATGTTACAATAATTTATTTTGTATGCTATTTTTCATTGTGTAAAGATAAATTAAAAGCTATAAATACAACTTCGGAGCAAGATTAAGCATTGAAAATGTTCACTGAAATATAAGATTAAAACATGAATTTTAGAAAATTCAATCGTATCTTTACATACATATGCATATATATAAATATTTTTTTTTCTTACATACTTACATGAATATTCAATACGTATAAAACATACTGAATACATTAAATATCCGTTTATATTATAAAAATAAAACAAAAGCAAAAATTAATAAATATGTACTCATTTACTATTCAATGTTGGTTTCTGCATGCAAATTTTCTGAATTATTACACGTATTCGCGCATACATTTCTAGTAAACTATATGAATAAACATGAATTTGAAAATACTTGAGAATGAAAATCTTTACAGTATTGTACAAATAGAGTGTCATGTTAATATTTTTAATAGAAAAAATAAATACATCGAATAAACTCTGTATTTGATGATTTACAATTTACTTTTGGAATAGAAGCATACTAAGTTTATTTTTGTATATGAAATTCCATCTTCTTTTTTTTAATAAAAATGTTTTACTATCTGATGCATTGATATCCTTTGAAACTTATCTTCAAACGTCGAAACTTACCTAGAAACTGCCATTTACTCGATGTTTCACAAATTATCTCAACTTTTATCTTATTTCTGTTAGCCTTATTTATATAGCAACATGCTAATGCCAAAAGTCCATTTAATAATAAAAAGAAATCCGAATATAAGAGCAACTAAGCCACGATATGAAATATACTGAAATGCTTAAAAGTTTCTTTTGTATTCAAGATCATTTCCATGATTAATCTCGGCAAAGCGTATATGTAAAATCACGGCTCAAAATATACGCCACTCCGCTGGTTGTAATTCTATTCCCAGTACCAATGCAGTGAGTGCATGACTGCAAATGAGGATAGTCTCGAACTATCTCTCTTATTCATGTTCGCGATTCGTATAACTTTAAATCAGCGCGGGAACGTGCTCTCAAGGTTCGATTGTTTATTGTAGCACCACCTACCTGAAACGGTAAATAGCGTTAACGTGCAGTTTCTAAAAGACACTGTATGCATACACACAAGGAAGCCCTGTATCATCGTAGATATAAAAATCCACACAAACGAATGCGCATGCATGTGTGCATGCGCTGTGCATGCGCTGTGCCACTCGTGTAAAATAAGCGGCGAGGGCTCGTATTTCACGCGAAACTTATTGGCGCGTAAAATCGAATATTAAGCGAGCCGTTCCGAGATTTATAATAACTAGTGTAAATGCATCCAGTAGTGCGATTTTGCTAATAAAATAGAATGGGAGCGAGAGTGGAAAAAAAGGGATAAGGGAAGAGTCTTTGTTTGTTTTACCGCACGTCGCGTAGCAAAAAGTAACTCTGAATTGCGCGCGCTGAATTATTCATTGCTAAGTTCTGCGGTTGCAGTCGCTGTTGTAACATCTTCGCTACTTCGCTCCCTTTCTAACGAGATTAACTCGGCGCCATGGGCGCGAGGCAGGCAGTGCTTCCGGTTTGCGCGTCCGGCGATAAGAACTTTATACCGAATATACTCGGTTAAAACATACTGCCTTAGTTTTTATTACTTGTCGATATATGTTAATGCTCATGCCAGCAGAGCCTTGTAAAGCTTACGGACAATTAAACACACTCCGGAGCTTTATTTTCAAGCGGTGATACATTTTTTAAGATAAGCATTCGTTATAGTGTACGGCTATTTCAAAATTTATTTTAATATCATTTTGAAAATTAAAAACGTTCCAATCACATTTATTATTTTTATTCGAGTACATAAAGCTTAACTAAACTTAACTAAACTTTTCTAGAACAATATTCTTAATTGAAAATTAAATAAATAGTTGCTGTCTATATAAGTACTTTAAACAATAAATAATATTAATTACATTCCAGTTTTTACAATAGCATTCTAGGTGTGACTTGTATTCTTTTATCATTAAAGTAATTTTCACATTTATTACATAATACTGCAATTTTGTAATAAAATTGATCATATTCACCATTTTAATATTAAGCCTTCTTTCTTCGTAAAATAGTTCGTGAAGAATATTGTAATAAACCCAGGTAATTACTTACGATGATGGAATTTAAATTTATAGAGCAGAGTTAATGTGGAACGAATTACAAGTATCCCATAAATTCTAATTCCATTTATAACAAAAATAGTTTTAATATAGCAAAACAAGAATGTTTTTGTATTTTAAGCAAAGGCTGTTGTAAATATGTTGTAGTACCAA
The DNA here is from genome assembly GCA_018907045.1 of Wiebesia pumilae. Lineage (NCBI taxonomy): Eukaryota > Metazoa > Arthropoda > Insecta > Hymenoptera > Agaonidae > Wiebesia > Wiebesia pumilae. Next base: position 610,458 of record JACCHZ010000173.1, on the reverse strand, counting down.
TGATAACTTGCTTTGGTAATTTTTATATTTGCAATACTGTAACAATGATGTGCTTTTGCAAAATAAACGCAATTATTTTGCCTATTAAAAAAAAAATGAGATTACGCGACCCCTGACAGTATTTTACACTTTAGTAGTAATTTGCATTCAATAATTATCAAGCTATGTTTGCCGTAACAGCTATTTCGAAAGAGAAATACTTTAAGTTGACGCGATTCGATCGATAAAATTTTATGTTTCAATTATTGCTTAGAAAAGAAAAGTAGCCATACATTTAAGTTGTCTTTTAAATTATTTTTTGGCAACTAAATTGAAGCTGCTTTTTGAGAAAACCTATAACTTTGCAAAGAATAATATAAAAGCAAATATTTTCATAGGATCATCCAACGAATCGCAGTTATTTTAAAGAGTTGATTTCCTACGATTTAAAAGATATAACGTCGGTCTGCTTATTATCCGTATCTCATGCGATGGTGCAACTCAAAGAGTAAGAAAAAATTTGCCCGTCGGATAAGGTAAGGAGGTACGGCCTCCTTATGTGTAGGCCACATAAGGGGAGGTGCATTAGACATGCGCTGCATAACGCGTACGCGTAGAAACCCGCGCACTGCAAGGAAGGGTGATTAATGCATTCGAGAAGCATTAAGCCCCACACATATGTAATACGTTCGTACAACAAAAAGTATGTATACATGAGCGATGCAAAAGCTTGTACCGCATCTCTGTATACGCACATGCATCGACGATTTCTCTCTCTCGCTCTCTCTCTCTCTCTCTCTCTCTCTCTCTCTCTCTCTCTGGCTGCCCTTTATCTGGTCTTAAGGATCTTCTACGATAAAAGACCCTCTTTCGATATACCGTGTCTTACTCCATTTTCACCCAACTACATTCATTTTTCTTCTTCAGCTGTATTAAATTTTCAGCTTCTTCATTTCAATGCCTCTTATCGCCATCTTATTTCGTTTTCTTTGCCAATTTTAAGATAATCTTTCCGTCGTGCCAAATATTTTCTTTTATAAATATCTTTGTTTGCTCATCATTCTCCTTAAATTTCTTTACTTACATTTATTTTACACGTTTTTAAAGTAGACTTTCCAATTACTCTACATTCTCAAACTTAAGTAGAGAAAAGTGGATGTTGTTAATATAAAAGAAGTTGGCGTCGCTAACTCAGACTGACACTTGTCATGGATCGAATATTCTATCGGGTTCACTCTAGTCAATTAATAGCATCAATATCGTTCTTTAAAATTTATATAAATTCAAATTCATAGACGGAACAGATCTTGTTGTCAGGTGATAGAAGAACTAAATGCAGTATAAGCAAGAATTGCAATTCTAAAAAGAAAATTCTACGTAAAAGTAAATTAGATTTATACGTGGACAATTCCGTTACGTTATGTTATCCATTTTATAAACTTGTAAGAATATGAGAATAATGCAAGAATGTATTTCACATTGGCAAACTTCCTATAAAAAGCTGAAAAGTATTCATCAATGCACGAGCGAAATGTTTTGATTTTTTGATACTCTTTTTAGCAATCCAATCTTAACTTGATCTTGTTTTTTAAAAAGTACCTCAGTGATTTGGCTGTAGAATATTCGGTTGAATTTCAACTAGCCTTTATCAATTTCAAAACTATTCCGATTTGATCTTATACACATACGTAATTACTGCGAAATAAAATATTCATTACCATCTTACAGATGATAATATTCTCGTTACTTATGATAATTTTAAATATACATTTATTAAATATTAAGTTCCTTTAAGTAAAAAGCCTTTTTTTATGTCATTAGAATTTACAGTTTGTAATATGTTTGTTCTAAAACTTAAATTCATGATTTCATGAAATTCTCGAACTTTTGGTATGATAAAAATTTTATAAACTTTTTTAAGAATATAATGAAAACACTGTATATTTATTTCAAGTAATAAGTAATCCATAATAAGAAAATCAGATTAATCTAAAATTTGTAGAGTTTCACGCCTTTAATCATCGTATTTCATTACCACTTTCAATGTAATATTATATTTATTTTGGAACAAGTAATGTAAATGCTAACTGGTAGTTTATAAATAATAATAATTATATAGTTTACACAGTAAAGAAATAATATTTATTGGTCATAGTTTTTAATTAACTAAATATTAGTAATTAATAATTATAGGTGAAAACCAAAGCCAATTTTGAATAAGAAGTGGTTAAACTTTTTTCTAGTACAACAGTGTTAAGAAGGCTAAAGTATATATCATCAGTCTTGTCATATATCAAATATATGTAGTTTCATACAAATGACGTATTAATGAAAATACGTTCGACAAAGATAAATTCTTTTAGTTCATTGGAAAAGAAATTAAATAATTTTTGTAATTATTAGCTTATTGGAATTTTGTATTATATACTTATTGAGTTTGTTATTTTTCAAAAATAATAAAAAATGTTTAATTTCTAAGCAGTATAAATAATTCTAGAAAATCAGAACAAAATATCCAGTGCAGAGAAATGTCAATACCGTCAAATTTATAACGAAACTCTAATTTATTGTCCCTTCAACACCTCACGGTCTCTTTGCGTTCATCGTTGAATTGCGCCGAGACATTCAAGGCGGTGTTTAACGACTGGACGTACTCTTGAGATCGTTCATCTCCTGGTGGATCACGTTTGAAGTCTATAAAAAGCAGTTCTCTGCGTTTTCGCAGTACGAGTCTCAAAGTCGCGACACGTTAGATTTCTCTGGTTGGGGCACGCACTGGCATCGGAAAAGGATCTAAAAAAGGATCTAAAAAGAGAAGCGAAAGCTTAGTCGGCGAAGATTATTCTAACAAGTGCAGAGAACACGCGCGCGAGGAATCGCGTTCGAAGTTGTATATTACAACGTTAGCCATTTGCATGTATGTTACATACGCATCGTAAACTTTCGAATTAGCGTAACTCGTGCTAAGAGAATATAACGAGGAATACTTTAAACAAGAGAAGTAGGGAGTGATTGGGAAAGAGAGAGGGCGAATTCCGTAGAGACTTATTCATAAAAGTTATAAACGTCATTTTTCACGAGATCGTGCATGATCTGAAATGTAAATTATTACTACGCGTTGTTACCGGAGGTAAAACAACGTAAACGATCGTGGCAGATCTATGAAAGAAGTCCGTTACTTCATTTTTTGATATAATAACTATCCATACTATTTCGATTTTCTAGTTGTAGTATAAGTGTTAATATCTAAACTGAACAAAGGCAACTGATAGGGTTGTATTTTCCTCAGAGTTCCTATACTCGAATAAAAATTTTATCGAAGTATAAAAATAATGATGATTCCAAGAAATTCCTAATGTCTAACCGAAAATTTGCGTTAGTTTTTAAATAAATTTTCAAATAATGATTATACTTATTACAAAGTTATTGCTTAATATTTGTTTAAGTTAGTTAAGACTAAATAAAATTTCACATTTCATTTGAGTATCTTCACTTGAAAAGATCTAAATATACACGAATGCCACTCTATTAACTGTAAGCTTGAGCAAGTTAATTTTAACTTCTAATATATTTCTTTGAATTTAGCAAATTTCGAACTTCAATAGGACCATATGTTGCTTTTTTAAATACAAAATTAACCGTTGCTTTCGATATCATAATTCAAATTTCGGTAACAACAATATCATTTAAAAGAATAATTTTGCAAATTACATTATGCTATATTTATAAAGGATTTGATCCTATAAGCTACAAATGTTTGCTATTTCAATAGTAAATCCTTAAATAATAATACCGCATAATGTGCCTTGAATATTACGTTTACATGTTTTTCCACAGCAAACTATATTTCACAAACAAGTGTACATATTCGCTTGTTAGATGATGTCAAAAAGTAAAAACTGTAAATTACATGAAATTTACAAATTCACAATGAATTGCTAAACGACCCTTTAAATTAATTTTTTATTTTAATTGAGATGAAGTATTGCTAATAGAGCTCGAATAAAATCACTAAATTTGAGTACCTAATAAAATAAAAATAAATTTCAGTGCAGTTTTAGTAGCACGTACATCAAAATTACTTGTAAAAATTGACTTCTAACGTAATCACCAAAACGAGTTTCGAAAGCACCTATAGGTTTCATAAAATAAAAGACGATCAGTTTCTATCAATACAATTTGAGTATAACCCGCTTTCAAAAACAGATGACGATAATTTTAATGGCATCGATATTATTGAATTGATATGTGTATGCAAGTGCAGGCACGAATTAATCTTAAAAAAGAATGGATAAGCCGATTCGGCTGAGAAACATTGTAATAATGTGCTCGAATGAAAGAAAAAGTAAAATGTACAACTGCGGCGAAATACCAGTAGGCAGCTCATAAACTGCGAAATGGCCGGGAAGTTCGTGTGCCAGGAAAGTTGAAAGCGCCGCGCATCTTTAGGACGTAAAGACACGAGAAAGACAATCCATGCAAAGGCACGAGCGCTATATACGTGGCCAAGTTCGGGATCGAATCGAGCTCGCATACATGCATAATCGCAGGCATAAAATCGAGAAGCGCCAAGTCCCATACACTTGTGGCGCGTAAGTGCTTGTCGAGTGACGTTCGCGTCGTTTGGGAGTTCGTAAAGTACGTAATTTGCCTGCGCTCGCGCCTTCTTTCGAAAGAGACTGAGAGAGAGATGCTAATGAGCCCCAAGTGAACTCGCGCCCACTCGGCAGTATACAACTCTGCCTTTTGTTTGAGTGTGCCTGCGTATGTATTCCTAATTCATCCACGGTTACGCGTGCATCAAGCGCAATACGTCACGATCGATTAGACGCGCAGATCTACAAATAAGCAACGGAAAAGTAGCGACGATATTATCAAACGTCGAAAATTACATGGTAATCCCGTATTTATCCTGATTTTTTCAGACTTTCTAGATATTAATTGAGAAATTAATTAATTCGCGTTGAGGGATTATCGGATGCTCGGAGTTACTCGTACAAAATCAAACATCAAGGTTTTCTTGTATATTAAGATTTTATCCTTCCTAGTAGAGAGCTTGTATTCGATTTTCCTTAAAATCATTAATAACCGCATTTTTTGTATGTGTCGAAAGCTTTAACAAAAGCACGTTACTGTTTATATTGGAGCGTCATATAAATACTTCGCATTTTCATTTATTGAACATACAAAAATTTTCAGCAATTTTTATATGAATTTGATAAAAATATCTTTGAAAACACCAAAAGTAATATTAATTTATCATGTTATTTTTTCATTTTCTATTTGATGCTAATAAAGATTATATTTGAATATCGAATTCTTTAATGAAACGTCCATAGGTGCATAAATCTCCTATATAATTTCAAAGTATTATTGACGAAATATAAAATTACAAACAGTCGCTTGAGCGATTGCCTGCTATTATTACTATTATTACTCATAAAAACAATTTAGCTAATAACGCAAAAAAGCTGTCGGTTCAGTGCATGATTTTGCCAACTTCTTAATGTCGATAATTCTCTCAAAAATCATTAACATCCTTCTTTCGTACGAGTGCGTTGCCAACACCATCACTATAATCATCACCATCGAAACGCGTGACTCGGTAAGCTTACGAAGAATACGAACATAGTTACTCTCGTCAAGAAATCGTTTCTGGAGCGTTAATTGAAAGCGAAAATTGCGCACGGCGTTTCATCTGCAGGTTCACTTCGTGATCAGTAATATTTCTCTCTCTCTCTCTCTCTATATATATATATATATATATATATATATATATATATATCCTTATCGAGAAAATATCACATCGCTTCAGAGAGCGAAGCTCGGCCAATAAAAAAACAGTTAATTTAACGGCCGGCGCGTGCAAGTTTGCTCATGTACAAAAAAGATAGAAACAAAAACTGAGGCGGCTTGTTATTAGTCTTTTAATTGGGTCCGGTCTCTCTTATCTGACAATATTCTTCCTTTCGATGGGGTGCGCATTTGCCACCATGTCGGTCGATCCCAAGGTAACTTCTAATCTGCAGCCGGCGACGATCCCAAAATCGTCCGTTGTCTATAAATATATACATATATACAGGCATACGAGTGGTGAGTTGCCTGTACACAATAACAAGATTCCTGCATCTCGAGTAAAAGCTTTTCTTGAAAAGCTTCATGGATTTTCGTGTTGATGCGTTACGAATGCGGTGGTTTACGTCGCTTAGAACGTGCACAATAGAACTGTACACTGGATAGGGTATTCGTAAAAAATCACAATAAAATTTAAAATAAAATAAACGCATACTTAATTATTATACGAATCAGTAAATTTCATTTCCTTTCTCTCTCCAATTTAATTGGACTAAGTTACCACTTCTCAAATTAGTTTAGAATAACTAATGCTATTGGTAATTTTAGTCAAGCTAATTATTGTCTACATATTATATCGCTGTTTTAAAAAGTCCTAAAACTGTTTAAGTTTGAAACTTTGTATAATATTATATAATAGACATAAATAATTAGAATGGCTTTTTAATTTAGATGTTTTCAATTAAATTTTTCCCCAATTTAAATAAAATTTTATTCTTATTTACGTTTACTCTTTACTCTTAGATTTTTAGAGTCAAAACTTCAACTTTATTTACATATTACAGGTATTACTTTTTATTTTCCACGGCCCATACAGACGTATAAAATACAATTACATTTAATCCCAATTTATTTTAAAAATTTTTTCCACTTTCATAAAATATAATTTACTTAATACAATAATCTTTGCTTGACATCGAAACTTCCATTATATTTTAATAAAATTTACTTATTTATACCGTAACATTAATTATTTTTGTAAAACATAAGACGTAAAAAAATAAATAGTTACAATTTAATATCTGCATTGCATTGCATTAATTATTTATTTTAACATATGTAATATATCTTTTTGTTGTCAAAAACTTTTTACGATTATTTCACCGCTTATCTTTACTATCATCAGTCACACGCTAGATCAACTTATAAAAATAAGGGTTATATAGATTCGATCTTACATTGTCGTTTGTAAATATTTAAATGAAACTTTGTTATCGAAAGAAATGTGTAGAAAGAGAAAAAATGAAATAACTGACTCAAGAAACTTATACGAGTTTTCTTGGAAGATCAACATCGCTAAGCAGCTCAGCAAGTCACCATGCGTTTATCTTTTCTATAGTCTCAGAGAGCTCCGGTAATCTAAATATGGATGTGAGTGTAGGGGTTTTTATGACTTTACCTGAAATTTCGCATAATGTAAAGCGTGAAAATGTTGTATAAAAATGACAACAACTACATACGCACAAGTATATCTACGTGCAACAGCTATCGTGTTCAGATTACAGATAATCGTGCATCCTAATTCATTTTAATTTAAAATGCAATTTCAAAATTTCATGAAAAAAATGTAAAATGTAAAATAAAATTTGTAAAGCAGAATGGTACACTAGTTTATAATACTAAACGATAACGGTAGCGAAAAATAATATATATCAATGTTCTATAAAGAATATTCAAAAATTTATTTTAATCAAAAACCCAAATATAATAAAAATGTCAAATATAATATTCAACATCTCCAAGTAAACCTCGAACTCGCTTGATTTTTTAAAGTTCGCATTAAAAGCTTCGTACGACTTTCAATGGCGAATTGCGTCTAAGCAAAATTTTGAAAAGTAAAATAACTTCAGTTTTGGTGATTTTTTGACAAATTTGATTAATTATTGATACATTTTAACAGAGCATCCGAACACATGCAAGCGAATACTACTCATGCCAAATAGAAGGACGAATAAAATTAAATTCAACGGTGACCGCATAATTCACACAAGTCTCAATGGTAAATGAGAGATAATACATAAGATTATACGTACGGCACCATTCAAGTTATACGAGCGTCGTTGCGATCGACGAGAAAAACTTCATTCGACACTTGGCTTCTTCGCCACCACCCTCTCGTATTTTGCCGCACGCCCTGATAAATTGGACGTAGATGGAAGTAAGATAGGAAAGGTGATCCAGTGAGTATAAAGCTGCCGCTGTTCGGACCGATTCATTCCGAGGGGTTCCATCGAATTCCTCTCTCGAGGGGTTGGCGCGACGCTAAATCAAGCCGACCCGAACTTAGAAAAGCTCGAGGTGGGAGGGTAAAGGGCATTACCTTCGGCCATCCTCGATCGTCACCCCATTACTCGAGGTAAACCTAGCGATACGAGGGGAATCCAATATACAGGGTGTGTCAACGTCCGCAAAAAATAGGTGGCGTGAGAAATGCATGTACGCAGGCTGCCTTGATCTTTTAACGTGAGCTTTCTTGGATTATTTTTGTTATCGATTCCGAGTCTCTGGGGCGCTGTCTATTGTTGTACCGCTGAGACAATTGCAGACGCTGACATCATATCCGATCGAGGCTTCCGTCTTTATAAATGAGTCAACGTGCTTTCCATTAAGTGATAAAACTTTTTTTGGAATTCAATACAATTTCTCTTAAACTAAATCTAGTGATTCATTTTCATTTAAATTTCGATTACTTGCCAAGTGACTATATCTACGTATTACTTAATTAATGGAACGTTTGAGAAGTTATTATAGTATATTGTTCATCGAAAACATAGCGTTAATCCATTGAAATTCTTGGTTTAACAAATCTCTTACAAAGAGAATCATACCACTGCCAGTCACTAGAAAATGCGAATGATGCAGTAAATTAAGGAATAACGAACTAGAGAACTATACTTTGTAATTTTTAGTACATTTGTACTTTCTGGTTTTGTAATACATTGTACCAAATAATTTAAGATTAATTAAATAACGTAAATTAATGTCAGTCGATCTTGCAACTTTATTAGAAAAAAGTATGACCATTCTCATTTTCGCGCAACAGTGAAATGCTAAATGAACTTCTTAGTACGACAGAAGTAAATAATAATATTATTCAAAATTAAAGTAAAGTTTTCTATGTACTGGTATTTAGTTTCTTCGTTTTTTAATATTATTTCCTTGCAATTTGTCAAATCAATGCAAATCATTAGAAAAACGCAAAGCCCGACATGAATTTTACGTTAACATTAACATTCTTTAATATAAACGTTATTTATATTTAGTAAAGACATTATGTTCATTAATTAGTAATAAAGCTTGAGATAATTACATTATTATACACATTGCGTTAAAATTATTGAATCATCTTAATAACTATTCACACAATACCCCTTGAACTTTGACATATCCTTAGTGTATCAATAGGAAAATCTAACGCATTGAACAACGTTCGAACAACTTATTCTCCAAACATAAAAGAGTTGGTCAATCCTAGCGAAAAGCGGGTCAATTTTCGATTATAAATGGTATTGGTTTCAACTGGTGGCACAAAAAACTCGCAAACGTGTATTATTCTCCAGTCTCGTGCAATGATCCGAATCAATTTAAATCGAATAACACCGACAACTAATAATAAAAATGTTATTCCGCAAGCGCGCGAAACTCTCGAAGGTCCCGTCAAAAATAAAGTATTTCCTCTGCTCGTTGATATTTATTTAGAAAATAGTCGGACCTAAAAATGCATTTTCAAGCAATAAGCGAAAAAAACAGTCCGGTAGCCTGTCAAAATTATTTTCATTTTGCCAAAAATAGCGTGTACACGGATCGGCCAGAATTTTCACGATTTCCCGTTTACATTCAGGACAATGCGGACGGCATCCACCAGCCTCGACCTCGCCGCATTCGCACGCAGAGCCACTCTCGCTCGCTCTGGCACTTCCTGCGGTCGCGTCGTCAATCAGAATTCCGCGAATTAGCGTTAACGGGCCGTTATTGCCGCGTCCATTTGGCTAGTGCACGGCTCGCTCGCTCGCTCGGATATGAGCCCATAGATTCCCCATATTCAACGTTACGCAGGCGATGGTTGGCCGGCAACGCGGCAATAGTGGCGGCTGGAATCCGGTTAGTTACTGCTGGGCGTTATGGACCGGTGACCCCTGCGCCCATCGCGACGCCACGCGAAAGCTCCATTCCAAGCAGCGATCCTCTATTGATGTACGCGTCAAGAATGCAAAAATATACGGCCAGCCGTAAAAGAGGAAACAGTGCTTTTCCGACCTTTCCCGCGGCCCTGTGCGCACCCTGAGTCCGCCGTAATTTAAACCCGCTGCTAATTACCGCGGCACATGCGCGCGCGCGCGCGGCAGACGAGCCGCGCTGGTTGCGGAAAACCTTTCGAATATAATACCTCGTTTGAACGAGCATCAAACAGTATGTTATAAACGAGTCGGCCAAATGAACGGCAAAACGAGATTTGTTAATTAATTTCAATACGGGAGTTATCCGAGAGAACACATGGATCGTCATTATTTCGAGGCTTTCCGTTTTATCTGGTCACCGTTTTCGTATTGAGCTACTCGGAGCGATGAACGCTAATAATTGGTGTATATTCCCCAGAAAATGTGCTTAGTTAGTCCGATACTATTTTTCGTATAACTCGATACATTTTCCAGCTTAGACTGCGCAAAAACTAGTTTGATTAATCGAATTGCTAAGTAAAACCTACCTGGAAGAGATTTTTTAATTATCTCCTAAAATGCTATGTCGTTTCTGAAATTGCGCATTCACCAGTATTTACGCTTGAACCTCATTAAATAAAGTGAAAGTAAACTAAAATCAATGCTAAACGTTTCACGTCTCTACTTTTTGTCTCTATTACTATTTGAAATCAGATTATTAAGGCTTTCAATTTTGATACAAAATTTTTTTCAAATGAAAACGTATGAGCAATTTAATTTATGACCAATTAAATTGTGCGCTTATATTTATGAATTCATACTCTTTAGAAATATATATATATATATATATATATATATTTCATTGCGCTAGTGAATTAATCATTTGCTTTTCATATAAAATTCAAATGTTCTTAAATCATATTATCATTTTCCGTGAAGAAAAATCCATGCATTTCTGGAAAATAATAATTAAAAATTATTATACTATTTAAATTTAATCACTTGCGTTTAACTTAATTTACGTTAAAATAATAACACTCTTCTTTAATGTGTCATACAATACATAAGAATCCGTTTTTTCACTTCTCTCATTGATTCGCATAAGAGATACGGTAATCTTGTTTACGTATTTTTCTGAATAAAGCTCATTTTTACATGACAAGAAATGACAATCCAACAGTTAAAATAGCTCGTTTCGTAAAAATATTATTGCCATTAAGATATTTTCCCTACACAAGCATGCGGTACATCAATAAAATTATATCCTTATCTCGTTAATTAATTTTGCACTACATTCACCTCTATCAGTGAAATATTTCCTAACAATTGTTTGCCTATAGTATTCAATTTATTTGAGGAAATTAATTGCTTAATAAAATAAGCAATTGAATTATCAACCAAAATTTTTACAAATGACTCATTTATTATAAATTGTCTGCAGATTTGTTCATTTATAGAAATTTTATATTAAACATTCAAGTTCACGAACTTGATAAGTATTTAAAATTATAGTTAATCGTATATTCCTTGATTATTTTAAAAAATTTGGTAGTTCTTAAAATAGCAAAGCTACTTACGATAAGAAAATTATTGTCGACATACCAATTTTTTTCTTTGCATACGTTTATATTTAGCGAATATACTCATTATCTATAGATATTACTAAATTGTTGTAGTTATGCTTTTTATATTCACTTATTTAAACTAATATGTTATATTTTTCACATTATTTTATCATAGAACAAAATTGTAAGATGATAGAAAATTTTTCGAAACTTTTCGACGGTTATCAATACGTGTCTTTTAACCGATTGGAAATACATTTTATAAAATAATTTATTTACTGATTTGTTTCTAAAAAATTTGAGACTTGATAACGAGTTTTATTTGTATATTAGAACTTATATTTTTTAGACTCGTTTAATTTTCTTTATAATATAACTTGCTTATAATCTTCCTAATTTTAATCTCATTTTATAAAGCTGACTTTTTTGCTGCCTAAAGGAGTTTAAAAGGATTTAGATATGATATTATTTTAATGGGTAAATTTTAGTGGCTATGAAGTCTATATTCTGTATAGACTTTCCTTAGGTGAAAATGTAGCTCCAAGTATTAATTCCAAGTTACTAGGAATAATTTATTTTCTTCTTAAACCTGCACGACTATTAACGTCATTTGATATTAGGTTTTATATAAAAGTTGAAGTGCAAGTGATCCTTAAGTATTGGTATTGTTTTATTTAATAATTACAGTAATACATTTTTATTTAAGGCGTAATATGTTAAACAATTTAAATTTATTACTAATCCTATTATCCGAGTGAATGTTTTATCTCATATGCAACTTGATACACGAAAACTAAAATTACAGAATTATGCAGTAGTATATTTATAGCGATCAAGCATTAATACTTTTGCTTTCTCCATTTTTCTAAATATAAACTGTAATTATCTTAATTCAATAACGAAAAAAATATTTTATTGACATAATTTTCTAGCGTGTGAAGCAATAACGTATTTGTACAATAATAATTGCAAAGAACAAAGATTTTACTACTGTGTGCACAGTTTAAGTTCTAAATAGTTGGTTGGAATGTTTTTCTGAATGGTACATATTTGTCAGCTGTATAAAATCATATTATAACTTTGGAAATCTTTATTTTTCATTTACAATCAGATAATCATTATCATCTTACATAAATCATAGTGATTTCTTCTATGGAATTTCGTTTCTTCGTGTTAATACATTCTTACCCAAAACTCAATTCTACGTGTGCGCGAGGTAATTTGTTCACTTAGACCGTATAATAATTGAAATTTTTTGATGCACCGACACTTCGGTCAAAAGCATGCACGGCGATAAAGAGGAAGAACGAAGCAAAGGATCTTAAGTCATATCTCGAATCAAGCGCGCGGGGGTTTCGCAGAGCTGTGATCCACGTCTCCTCGAAAAGTGTGCAACACTACTACGCAGCGGGAAATAATCTCGAGCGATCTTTCGCCTGACATAAAGTTCGCATAACGCTTTATCGCGGTTATCAATCAACCTCTTATCTAGATGACTCGCTCGTATGATCCGTCTCTTTCCTCGCTTTTACGCGCCAGATATCTCAATCCGCGGCCAGGGATCGAATTAAAAGTGTGAGTCGTCTCGAATCACCTTTTACGGGGAAATACTGCAGTTTTGCAAGCGCATATCTAGAGAAAAAGCACTGCTTCGTAATTGTGAGGAAACTGCTGTGTTACTGTACAATCGCTAAGTTAATTAGTGGTTGATTAAAAAATTTACCTTTTGCTTGGGCACTTTGACAATGAGTTTCACTATCGGATACGATTAAGAAAGATATTTTATAAGATATTATTACTTGATAGCATATTAAACAATTTTCTTTATAAAAGTTAAGAGTTATGTTGATACGTTCAGCATTATGTCGTTTTTTCAATTAAACGTACATATATATATATATATATATATATATATATATATATATATATAATAGTTAATATAAGCTAAAGTATCGATAATACTTTACAAAGTTAATGATAATTTATCAGATTAATTAACGATAAAAATATTCACAGAATTCGCATGAAAAAAAGTTGTAATTATTGCAATATGCGGCGTAAAACAATAGCGTTTGTTTACTTAGTAAAAAGTTTGTAAAACTTCTAAGGCGAATGGTAGATATAAGTTTGACATATAAAAGTATCACGATTTTTCAATTAAAAATTTATCCAAAAACATTGGTATCGTCGATTCGTCGAAAACTGTAATTTTGCTTAAAAATTTACAAAAATTCTAATTTTCTTTCAGATAATTGGATGAAGAAATTAATATTTACTTTTCAATGTTTAATAATAACCAAACAGTAAGTAACAAAAAATGAACCATGTCCTTTGTGATTTTTCGTTTCGGACGACTACCTATGGTTCTTGTTACAGGCTTCCATTAAGTTCGTAAGTAAAATCGTACATTTATTCCAAGATAAATCTTTTGATATCCAAGTGCGTTTATAGCACAATGGAAAGTGATACCGTTAGCGCTTACTCTTTAGTTTTGAACGATAATTGGTTTGTACATATAAGAGTATATATAATGAACACTAGCTAATAGAAATAAAATTTTATCTTTATGATGAAATATCTCTCGTGGAAAATAAGTTTATGCAAATTGCGTAACATGTAGTACATTTTCACTTTTACAATATTTTACTATGCCTATAAAATTGAGATTTACATCAGTAATCTTTGATCTAAGTTTCATAAAGCAAACTCAAGGAACAGGGAAAAAGCGTGTTCGAAGGAGTACAAAGTCAATAAATGACTACACTGATTCAAACTAAATAAGGAGCGTTACATCGTCTAAGTAACAAAGTATGCGTAAAGCTGCAGAGGTTGAATTATGTCGAGAAAAATTATGAAAGCTAAACTTTGAGAAGTAAACGTACATTATATAGGGTAAGGACATTTTGTAAAATCGTGGCTCAATTAAGCGTACACTAATTAAAAGTATGTTTATCAGCCGAGGCCGTCGTTACGCAGTACTTGTGCAATGATCGCAATTTCACAACGACTGTCAAATCTCAAGAGTTGGGCATAATTTCAAATGTGGCGCAGCTCAACCGTGCGACAGACGTAAGTAGCCGTGCATATTAAAAATGAAATAGCATCCTTCTCGCGCTATATAAGGCCAAACCTAAAAGACTCAAAGCTTTTGGAAGTGTGTTTAAAGAAGGACGACGACGATCGTCACTCGCGATAAAGCCTAGACGCTCGAACTTTTATCTGACTCGTAAATTCGCCGCGAGCGACTCTCTGGGCCGTTCGCTCACGCGAGGGCACGCGATGGGAATAATTAAATTCATCACTAGCACGGAGACTGCGAGCGCGCGCCCGACGGATTTTATTCCCGACTGGGAGCCAAGCAGATTACTCGTGCGAGCGAGCAATATATACTAACCACCCCAAAGGTTTCGTGTGTATGCTCTCGGCGGTTATTTGTTGGGATCTTGGTATTTTCGCGATTTTCCGACGCGTAAAAATGTCGCTTGTTTATGGTTCTGGATAAGTTACGGATTTATTAAACCGTCAGCTTGAGTTGCGTTAATGTACTCTCGTATTCGCGTTTAGAAGACAGAAAATTGCTCTGCGAATGCCTTAGGATGAAGCGATTATACGAGCGAAAAGTGTACATTTGTAGTTAAAGGTACTCACGAGCTTAAAATAATTACCGCTCTCTCTTTGGAAAGCTAAATATCATAACTCGCGAAGGGCTTGCATTTTGCGCTTTGGTGTAAGTTTTCTTTTTTAAAGCTTCCATTGTAAACAGAAATGTCTTTTTTACAATCGCTCTTATTTTTCACGAGACATCAACTTTTATAATACTTCAGTTCGCGTACCTAAACATTTCCGTTTTATTTTCAATATTATTACGCCAAATATTTAACAAATTAAAGATCCGAGTATGAATTGTTGGAAAAGTAGTCAATGCTTTGGCTTTCAATTGAAATTTTGAAAGATCGTATGAATCATTTGAAAGCAGCACTACATAAACGTTACTTACATGAATTTCATTTTATTACCTTATGGATGTTTCTCTTATATTTTGTTGAATTGTAGACATACGACTACTTATATTTCATTGCTACTATATTATGTACTAAATTTAACAAACACGTATTTATAGACTACACATTTATGAATCAGTATGTGCATATATATATACATATATATATAAAATCACGTAATTATGTCCGTGCATTCATTCTATCATTTGACGTGGATTTTAAGTACATGAAAATAAATAATTTACAAATATATTTAATAATGTAAAAAAAATGTCTCTACAACCTTGAATTGTTTATGTAATTGGTGAAAATATCGAGCTATAATACAATCTCAACATACAATTTACATGGATTTTCTTGGTATAGAAAAATTTTAATTAGACTTTTTATAATACGACGTAAGAACCGTTACTTTTACAGCCGTTATTTTTACCATTTTTCGGTAAAATTAGATAAAAAAAAGTAACGATCGACAATAATAAGGAATATTGCTGTTAATTTAGCCGTATGCTTAATATTTAATTTCTTCAAATAAAACAATTCATTTAGTGACATTTCAGTTTCATTTGACAATATAATACGAAAGCTAAAATCTTAATAAAGTTTCATTTTAATATAACTATTCTCTTGAAATGATAATTGCTGCACATTTTGGTTTATTTATAGTTACGTTAATAATATTTAACTTCGCGTGAAAGTACATGTATAAGTGAAGTCCTTGTCGAGGCAGAAAATCTCACTAATGCTTGAGCAACCTCGAGGTATATACACTGTTGAAACTTGCAACACGTTCTATGAATTTTTTACCACTTCTACCGCATTACCGTACCTCAGTTTTCCACTTCGGTACCTGTTTCTTCTTAAAATTTTCCAGGGAATATTTCCACTTGTAATTACTTTCAAGAGTCACGTCCTATTATCGATATGCTTCTTGCGACTGGAAAGCTGTAAAAAAATCACCCGGCCAAGACTCTTCCTTCAGATCTTAGACTACCACCAATGCACGCGCGATATTTTTAAGAAAGACCGGGCCAAAGGATCTTAAAAAATAGAAACAGGCGACCCGCCGCGAAAATCACCGTAAAATCACCTTCAAGGCTACGTAGTCCGAGCCCGCGCAAAGCCAAACAATAGCGGTGAGCGCTTCCTGCAACAACGTGGCTTTTTCGGAGGTAACTGCCCAAGGGTTGCTCGCAGGTTAAAAAAAAGAAACAAAAAAATGAAGCTAAGACGCATTTAACGGGGTGACGAAGGAGTCTACGGAGCGCATTTACGACCAGCAGGCATAGGAAGTATTCGCGCGAGGGTCCAGGCGACGAGGGTGAAAGGCCCCGCCGCGGTCCGTCGGACGCTACGCGCTCGGTCTATCCGACAGTCTTCCGTTCTTACCTCCTAAGCCCCACGAATACCTACTTTCGGAAAGCACATTTTTTCTTCCTCGATTTGACCAGCACTTCTATTCTGCGTCCTCTTTTTTTTTACTATTTTTATTGCTACTCCGCAGGTCGAAGGACACGAGGATGGTCGGGTTGTGCGGACGACTCAAGCCGAATGTCTGCAGAGGGGTTAACCGGCAAGATGTTCAGTTTTCTTCCAGACGCTATGCCAACAACAACGTTGTACTTGCGTTGAGCACGAATTGGCAGTTTGCGCGAAGTACGATGCGTTTTACGAATCGATAAACCGGGTTTAGCCTCATGATTCGTGACGCGGCGTCGCGTGAACTTGCGCTTGCCGACGGACGGCGAATGGCGGCCGGTGCCGTTTAATCGGGAGTGTCTCACTGGTGGCATACGCAGCAGCAACGTATTTCAATGTTTTCTTAAATAAGAAGGCGCCCTTAGAGCTACGAGGGACCTTTGCTATTTTTAAATAGCGAACTGTTCTATAGCCAGTGTTTGCAGAGGAGCAAACAAATGACATTTTCTTGTTTAAATCCAGTAGAATGTATTGCGCGGATACGTGAATTTGCAAAGTTTTAAACATTTAATTAATGCACTATGTACATTAAGAATAGCTAATTTTTCTGTCCAATTTTTCTTATACATTACTCGGTAGCTAATCCCTAATAATTTTTTTAGACAATAATAATTATCGTACATCTGTTCTTGCAAATATACAAGTACGCGTGTTGAATCGGTTAACCTGACTTCAGCAGCTTACGCTTACTCTTGCACAATACGTGAAATAAACATTTGCTCGAAGAAAATTAATTTATCTCCTTTTTATTAATTTAGGTCATACTGTAATTTGAAAGAGTTCAAAAGATAATGTTTAATGCTGATATCTTGCAAAATCGGATTTAATTCTCGGAAGCGCTATAAAGGACTGAAAAATCTTTAAATAAATTGTTCCATACGATATTGCATTAATCTCACTTTTCAACAGACCTTTTATCCCACAAGATATCGAATTATCTTAATCGGAAAGAAAAATCATTTTAAAAAACTTGTGTTTTACTCGAAATTTTCACTCGATAATAATTTACTTTGGAATACACATAAACTCCAGCAGCTTAGACGTGAGAAATATTTGATTATGCAAGAAAACAGGAACTCGCAAATTTCGCAAGTGCTTGTCCTCGTTTTTCGTGGACAGGTAGCGAATCATAAAAAGTAATCTCATAGCTTTTACGACCGTATTTTTATGAGCGCAAGCATCGCGTTAGGGCCACGAGTTGCGCACCATAAAACTATTTCAGAAAATTTCCCGTTAAAATTTAAAAACCGAAATGAATGTTTGACTAACAAAACATAAACATCTCTTGAGAAAAAGATAAACAGTCTACAAGTGTCGCGCGAACTGCAAATCGCACTAATGATGAAGACATAAAAATACTTTTATCGTAAAACTGTTTTTGATGAGGAATTAATCTCACGCACTTGCCCGCAAATTAATCTCACATAATGAAATTACAGTTATTCATTATAAAACCGTTACCGAGTATTTTCATGTTCTAATGAAATTTTTTTTTTTATTTAAAATTTAAAAAAAATAATATTTCTTTTAGAACGTCTAATGAAAAGATTAATTTACGTATTGTTGCCGCTGAACGTAATAATAATCTAAGAACTTCAATACGTCGAGGTAACGAATGTTAACGCTAAATCCCATAACAAAGGTAGAATATTTGCGTATGGACTTTTGTACAATAATTGTCGTAAAAAATGATTTCGGATAACCTTCAAGTAGTCAGATTACGTCGGATATTAGTACGATGAAATTAAACACGAATGATCATTCATATGCACGTGTACGTGTACTTTACACGTAAAAATTAAACAGACTTCTTAAATTCTCGTTAAAAAATAAAGTTATTTAACTTAGTGCACTGTCAAAAACATAGCGTTAGCTTTTCTATAATTACATTCCGCACAAAGGGTCAAAATTTTCTCTCTTTCGTATTATAATTTTCAGTCGCTGCATCGGTTGAAAATAGAAAAAAAAAATAGACAGTTCCGTCTGTCACCTTGACAAAATTATGACATTATGCAAGAACTTCGATGCGTCTCACTATTCCTCACAATTACTTCGTAAAAGCTTCCGTTAACTTATCCATCCTCGCCTAATTCAAGACTCGTTTGAGTAATCGGAGAGCGTGGAATCTCAAACGAGCTTCCATCGTTACTTTCGCGGTGAACAAAAAACGAAGTGCAAAGAGGATTTTAGTAAGGGCAATAATCCGGATCATCAGAAGTAGCGCCCGGATGGAGTCAAAGTAGAGTCGGGTTCTCTGGAAGAGTCGTTGACACTCAACGTCGGGACACTTAAAGGAAGCCCGGTTGCTGGCGCTGGCGCGTTGGATGAGGTCGGGTACGAGAGAACTCGTTGCCATATCAATATACCTAAGTGAAATGATACGAGGCGCCCGTAAAGCTCGACAGTAATGACGCATTAGGGGGCTGCTAGCCCGATTTAGTTGCCCATCAAACAAAGGCAACTTTTATTGGATGGCCCGAACACGTAAGAGGCCCGACTGGCATTCTCTCTCTCTCTCTCTCTCTCTCTCTCTCTGTGTGTGTGTTTCTCTCAAATTGACGAGAGGGAGGGCGAGCGACGGACCGCACCAGCTCCCGAACCAACGCGTTTTATGCGTTTTATATAGGTGCGAGATACGCGTCCCGAATGCGAAAGATGGTACGGACGCGCGTGAACGAAGGTACGGTACAAAGAGTGAAATATGCACGTATCTACGTGTGAAGATCCCTATTTGCGGTACCGCTTTTTGTAACCCCTTTTCGAAGCGCCGTTTCCGTGTTTACTTATATTAACCTTCACTAACGTCAAATTCTAGATCTTCTTATTATACAAATAAGATGTAAATTAGATTACGTCGATAGTTTTCAGAATTCTATTTCACGCATCGATGATTGTTACAAATGCCTTAAAATGCTCGTGATTGGCTTCGGGGTCTCTTGTATTGCTTTTTATCCTTAAAGCGTGTCCTCAAAAGTACTTCATTAGAACATAAATGGCTTTAAGCATTGAACCGTAATTTTTTAAAAACGAAAGAATGTTTAATAAAAAGAGAAGACTTAGCGTTTAAGTGAAGATTGGCATTCGCTGAAATCAGACTTGAATACTCGCGTATTTCATTGTTCTTTTACGCGTGGACGTGTTATTTGCAATAAACTCTTCATTTAAATGAACACGGTTAAGTTCTGCATTGAATAAATAATTAATACTTCGTTCACACGAGCTCAAATTTTATACCTTAACACATATTTACAATAATTTAACTAATTGAAATTTCAGAAGAAAATAAGTTTATATGTTCCTTTATTTCATACAAAGTATTCAAGTGGTATATACGAGGTAGAGTGTCGTTTGATATTCCATCGTAAAACGTTTATTACTGTAATTTAATAAAATATCACCTGCCGTCGGCAAAGTTTTCGCACTAGGAAATACTCTGCAGCTGCCAGTCTTATAATCTCGCGCGAAAGCAATACCATCGACGAAATAAAACGGAAAAACGTTTTTGCTTCTGTTTGACGAAATATCGTATTTATCAGGAACACCTATTTGAAAAATTCCGTGGAACCAAATCTCGAAGGCAACCCTTTGATTCTTTTCATTCTCTCGTTTTCTCCCTCCCGTTGGATTCGCTTTTAATTCCCGGGAGCTGCCGGTGGGCATATTCGCTGCCTTTACCCTCATTTTTTCATATGCAGATAGCAGCGACGATAGCGTGCAAAAGAGTGTATCTTCATGCTGCACATACTGCTAAAACCGGTTTTAGCGCTCTTTTAACTCGATGTTGCTGTCGGGATTATTTTGCTACAAGAAATTTCTCCGAGGCTACAAAAATCATAGAATATCTTGAGCACACTGTCGAGATTCATCGCGCGTTGGACGGTGGTTTGAGAATAGCCCATAAGAAATAGTTTGAACACATTGAGCAATATTTTTACGAGTGTGTGAAGATACTTTTGATGATGTCTAAATCGATGCATATTTTTAAATTGGAAGCCTTCATGGATGACGGAAATTAGGAACGATATCTCGGCTGTTATCGTCGCTTTATGATAATTCAACGGTACTTAAAGCAATTCATTCGGTACTTAAAACGCCACTTCGTATCTCATCGTATAAGTCTTATATCAAGTACGAAATTGTTTGATTTACAACAATTAAAAGTTACTTTTAAGAATGTAATGTAATTCTTTTAGTAAAGTTACTATACCATAATAATTTATAATTGTGTGTATAGGGTTTACTTTTCATTAAGCGAACAAAGTTATTCAATGTTTCTCCATTATAACGTATAAGAAATATTTCTCTATGACTCGTACTAGGTTGATATTGATAATATAAGATATTTATTGTAAAATTCTGATTCTCCAAATTTTGAATAAGTCATTGAAGTCATTGAACCAAACTACATTTTTATTATTAGGTTTTTTAACGTTGACATAGATATTCATTTCAAATGCGATTTTAGTACATTAATACATTTGTGGTTGGAAAATTTATTTATAGAAATTGTATATTTTATAATTTATAAGAAGTTACATCGATGAATGTAACTGATAATAATAATAATAATAATAATAATAATAATAATAATAATAAATGTAATAAAATAATTTTTATATAAACAATTTTATACTTCTTAATTTTGTGATTTTTATTGGATAAGGTTTTGCACTTAATTGTTTAATACGATAATGATATAATATAATTATTGCAATCATTTGAATCTTTCACGATGATAGCAATTAAATAACGAACGAGATTTTTATTTGTAAGTATGATAATTAATCAGCTTGTCTTACACAGCAGGCTTAGAAAACCTACTTCCACTCATAAACTAACTTAGGTTTTTCTTATAAATAAAAAAATTATATATTTAGTATTTTATTTAAAGTTAAAATCGAATTTATGAAAAGAATTTTCGAAATTTTCGTCATGTTCATACTTATTGTCAAGAAAAAATATTTTATCTTTGTTAAATAAAAAATTTTCACGTTATCGTAGTGTTTATCAAACACTAAAATTTTATGTTTTCTTAAATTACATTACATTTGCATACACATTATTAATATGTAATAAATTTAAAAATACGTAAAACAGTTGTATTCCTCAAATACAATAAACATTGCGTATAGTTATGAAATTTATAACATAAGAAAGAAAATATAACAAATACATAGCGAAAATTAAACAGCATTCAATATAATCAATTTTCGTACAAATACTCAAATACTCTTATAAGTCTCACTTTTACGTGCTTATTATAAGTAAAAGTCATGTTTAAGCATTTAATTAATAAGACTCATAAAGCATCGAATAAATTTTATGTTTCAATAACGGATAACAAGTGATAAGATATTTACTCATAGAATGAGTAAATATAAATTTCATTAATTTAAATTGCAAAGATAACTAATCTATTGTTTAGTCATTATTTGAAATGTACATCGGATTAGTGGATCTCGTAAGCGTACGTCAGGCGTAGAGGCGTCAGAATTAATGACTATGTTGTCCTGTTTGCGACGGAATAAATTGAACGTTATTGTACATGAACAAAGCGGCAACGCTACTTCTATCTGACGCATAGCAAACGCCGTGCGCTATCCCATCACGATGCTATTCTGTTATTGGTTTGAGTACATCTCGATGCGAAAGTGCGGAAATAAACACTCATCACAAATACGAGTTCTTTACCATTGATGCGCCAAATTCAATTTCACTTTATGTTACATGCGAGTCTTTTGAACGTGCTCAAACATGCGGATCCAGATTTTTCCCGAGTTCTTCCTTTTACTACTGCATTTTACGTAATAACTTAGATTTAAAACTGCGATAAAACGATGCATTTTGCGTTATATGTGCATTATAAAGAAAAAAAATGCAACTATAGCTTTTTAATAAATGATATTTCTACGTATGCGTTTACGTTGTAAGCGTTTGTCCTCGTGTAAAAGGAAAATCGCACAACATACTTTGCAATGGCTACAATGTTGCGTTGAGCGAGGAGTTCGGCAATACATCAGTCGGCTGAATAAGAAAAATTTGCATTTCGAGTAAGTTGATCTAAATTAAAAAATAAAGTTACGATGTATTTGAAGATAATTGAAAAATATCTAAAAGTAGCCAGTGAAAGGCAATGGTGAGCAACCGCATTGAATGATAAATTCAATCGTCTAAATAATCACATGAATAGCATATCGATCAAAGAAGAAAACTCGCGAGTGCCGCGGCCATCGAGGTAATGCTAGAGAAAGAGCGAAGGGCAGAGATGGTAGAGTAGCGCGCAAACGGCGGCACGTGTCAAAGCCTAAGGAAGCTGCGAGCCTCTGGGCGCATGCGCGACTCAGCAAAGATGGCCGCCCACGCTACGCGATCTTGCCCCCACTGCACTCCTATCCTATACACGAATAGGTCCGTTGTTCCCTCTCTCTTTCTCGCCCACCCCCCGTCTGTAACGTACGTTCTCTCTCGCTCCCTGTCTTGCACTCCATCGCTCGCGACTGCCGAGCATCGGCAGTGCGGCGTTAATTCTACTCTGACTGCGCGCATAAAAAACTGTTTGCACTTACCAATATATTTTTAGTTTGCCTTGCACCAAAGCAAGGAAAAAAGGTACGTGTATCATTGCTCATTTGAGATTAGAGTGAGAGAGGGAGAGAGAGGGAGAGAGAGAGAGAGAGAGAGAGAGAGAGAGAGAGCGAAGAAGTCTAGCTAGATTTCTTGGATAATGAAATTAACCATCTGTCTTTTGACGTCCTCGGGACATAAGCGACGTTCCCCGGGGTTTTACCGTCAACCTCGTCCCGCGAAATTCACGCACTGATATCTATATGTCGTAATATTTATCGGTGGAGTATGGGATAACGCGAATGAAAGAAACGTTTGTCGGCATCGGTCGCATGGCGGAGGGGATAAAGAGGTAATGTTGCACATGGAACGAAAATTTCGCAGTTATGAATACGAAGACGAAAAAGAGAAGGTCTGTATAAGTTCTTCTGGTAAGAGAAATTCGAAGGGTACGTTCGTTATTTTATTTTTCTCGCAGCGCGTTCCGCCCAGTACAATCTGTCGAAGACAGATCGAATTTTATCGATTTGCTCGAGCCTTTTTCCATGCGAAGAAACGCGAATCGGCTTCTTCTTGGCGAGACGATAAAGGGAACAAGTTTTTCGTTCCCTGCCGTTAAGGTTCTCTACTGCCTCTGATATTAACGGACTGTGATATTAAGTCGAGATTATTTCTTGGCAATTACTGCAGAACAGTGACAATTTATTTATAGAACAGATTACCGGATGACACCACTGACCTTATTACGAATTTCACGCTCTTAGGAAGCCAACAACGCGCTTTTATTTTTGTTCTACTTGTTCACCTTATCGAGTTAGTAGAGTAGGTATATGAAAATTTATTGCCTATTATCGTTGCTATTATTGTCGCGGTGATGTAGCTGTACAGCGTTATGTAATTGGTCCTCTCGTATTATTAAAGATATTAAATAAATACAAAAGATGAACGGTTCGAATAATTTGGCTATACGAGAACGAATTAAAAATAGAACCATTATTTTATGTTTACCAATATATAATATTTATAATATCAATGTACTTAAATAGTCATGCTTAAAAGCTTTGGTTTCGAACAAATAATGATGTAAAGGAAGATTAAAATTATTTTTTTAATTTAACCAAATTTCGCATTCGCTTAAAATTACGCTTAACACTGCAACGTCGTTGTCCAAGGCACCTTTATCAACCAGCAACTATTTACCAATTAAACATTAATTTAGATAAATAAAGAAAGTACAAGCATGCTCTTGGTATATTTTTCTCGGTTCTCGTTCGTACTTCGCGATAGTACGAGATTTTAAGATGTTTCCTACAGCTATTTCTGAGTTGATAGACAGATTTAAGCTATTTCCTCTTTTCTTTTCCGTCCACGAAAACAACAGCTATAGAACCATTGGTGTAATTTCGGGGTGGTAGGTCACTGACACAACGGGAGAAAGACTTTCCTATTGATCTCTTCGCATAGTGCGTGACTTCGTAAGCTTTCACGGTGAATGTTCTCTTATTCTATATCAGAAGTAGAAATACGCGTTCCATCTTAAATATATCCGTATGGAATAGCGTATAATCTTATAATAAATTCAAGTTAAAAAAGACAGAAGCAAGGAAGTGATTTAGTCAACTTCGAAAACACGTAATACTCATAGCAATTTACAACAACTGTTTAGCGAAATATATGTTTTTATGATGCGCTTCACGGCGACACGATTAAACGTACAATCAATGAATTATACAGAGAAGGGCGCAGATTTGCGAATGTCGCTGTAATAAAAACAAACGAAATAGAGAAGGGAAAAAAAAGGGGTGTTTAATTGTCAAAGAATTCCTTGCAGGAGGTCAAGGTAAGAATCGAGTCTAGTGATGCAACGACATCGGAATAGTCCGGAAGAATCGAAGAATTGCGGAGCTCGTAAATCTCCGCTAATTTACGTACTCGAAGCAATTACAAAAATGACTTTTTAAAAATTGAAGTCTTAAGTGCGTCAGCCAGACGCGAGGCGCGCGACGGCGAGTCGAGAGCGCGCGCACGGACGCAGAGGCGCGCACGCACACACGAAAGCCCCGGCCGAAGGAAGCACAAGCAGCCGAGGGAGGCTGGCAGATGGACCGTGGAGAATGGTCGGCCCGACGGCTGCTGGAGGGAAGGGGGCAGGCAGGCCGAGAGCGGCGAACACGCGGCCAAGATGGCCGCCGCGTAGCTCTTCCGTCCACGTCGCAGGGGTGCTTGCGAGTCGGGCCAAAAGTGCGCGAGTCGGCGTGCGAAATCGCGATCCCCGCGAGTGATAACGCATCGATATCGGTGTGGGATCACCTGAGAAATTCGCGACGGTGATGCGCGTCCCGAGAGGCCTGGAAGAGTCCGCGCGAGCCACGCCCAAAGACGCAGCCATCTTGGATGATGCACGACGCAGCGACAGCACCGCCAGAGACAACGGCTACGGCCGACGGAGATGGGATCGCGTTCGCGCGGGCCTCGATTTTATTTTTACGCTAATTTGAGGAATAGCCGACAGCATCGCGATAAGACTCGAGCTTTGATCGATACGATTACGTGGCTCGCTTCCTCTTTCATTTTACGATCAAGATATACGCACGCGGACGGAGTGACGATAACGCGGCTTAGTTTCCTACAGCTACACACGTTGTGAGGTAAATGTGAACACATGCAAAATCTTTGTAATTTGCAAGTTAAATTCCTTCTTTTAAGTAATTACTGGGAAATAAGCTCGTTCCTTTTTATAAGAAAGTATATTTTCACGCTGTTAATATTAAAATTTGCTAATTTATGTAGATTAGTACTCATCCTTTTAACGCATTTGTTTAAATTATTTTTATCATGGAAGGCTTTGTTATATTAAAGCGCAAAGGGTCATTTTCACTCGTAAAAACTAGCATTCGCTTTTCTTTTACAAACAGTATAAAAATGCACTACGTCATATTTCTTTAATAGAATCATTATGTCTAGATAATATCGTGCGATATGAAAATAATAAAATTGTTATGCGCTTATTACCTACCTTTGCCTAGATAGTAGTTTTATCAGTAGACTAGAAATGACCCAACCTTTCATCA
This sequence comes from Wiebesia pumilae, assembly GCA_018907045.1. Lineage (NCBI taxonomy): Eukaryota > Metazoa > Arthropoda > Insecta > Hymenoptera > Agaonidae > Wiebesia > Wiebesia pumilae. The sequence goes on along the minus strand of JACCHZ010000173.1, from coordinate 583,789 downwards.
TAAAAAATACGTGCACTTTGGTTTTGTATCCCTTAGATTTGACTTATACTTGCAATAATGTACGGCAATAATTATCCAGGTTCATAAGAAATCCATTTCTTAAAATTGCTTCTTAAAAGAAATTAGTCTTATTAGTAATGATTTATATTAAAAAATGCACAATTGCAAGAGAGAATTTTCTGATTAAATTAACTTTACTATACTGTGAATATGCTCTAGTATTCATTATTAGTTGGCCTCACACTCACTGAATGTTTAATGATCCGATAAGTACACATATACAAAGTAGTAAAAGTGGCTACTTTATTTAGTAAGATTGCATGTCAATTAACATGGTCAAGTACCGTATTTAAAGGCATACTTGTATAAAAAAAGCTTTATTAAACAGCTCATTACTAGATTTCAAAGGCTTTAAAATTTATAATCAGTACCTATCTCTATACACTACAAGTGTATACACTCGAAGTTATAAATTACTTATTAATAATTATAAGCAGTACAAGATTTACAATAGATATATTTTATAAAAATATTTCAGAAGCTCTACGATATATTTTTTGAAAAACAATTCTGAAACTTCAACGTACGTATATACATATGAAAACTTAATTTTTAATGGAATTCGTATTTAGAAAGTTTATGTTGTATTATTATATAACTTAATACAACGTAGCCAATAACCGATACATTACATTTAGAACGTTATCAATTACTCTTAATCGGTAGAACCAAAAAATCATTTTCAATTGATGCTTGAATATTGATACCAGCACTTAGTATTTAATATTCTATTCCAACTATAAATTCATGTAGTTGTTAAGGCCAGCATCAGAGTATACGCAATGTTTATTAATAATATTTATTACGGCATAATGAATATCTAATAACAGTGAATGTATGCAATTTTACTCTATCTAATAATTAAAATATACGTTAATGAGTAATTAATTCCTTTTAAGTTCAGGTCCTGTATTTTAAGAAATTGCGTACGCAATTTTAAACGCTTTTTGATTCGTTTTCATTCGCATAACGCCATTCTTTGGAGTCCAAAGAATACACTTTGTAAGTAGCCAAACAAACTCGAAAATTTACTGCGTGCTTTTAGAAAAGAAACAATATTGTAAAATTTCAGTCGTAAATCCAACTAAAGTGGTTTTTAAATTTGTTGGCTTTGATTCTCTTGTTAAACTGCGTCCGGTAGAAAGAAAAACCAGTTTTCAAGACCTCCATCTATCGTTGGAGATTGTGTAACTTAACTCCCTCTTAAAAGCTCAAGAATGTAACTTTATTTCCATCCGCGCCGCTACAGCGCGGACAATTTTCTAGGTTACATTTTTAACTTTCCCTTGACTTTCTCGATGACGCCTCTTCTAATTTCTCTATATGATACACGGCTGCGCGACTGTTCGCTTGTCTTTGGCTGCTTGGCGAAAGATATAGAGGAGCGCTACAAGAGCTACAGAAAAAGAGAAGGCGATGTGACAAAAACGTACGTACGCTCACCGGGCAGCGTGTATTTATGGAAATGCACATTTATTTTCACGATGACAGCTTATTTAGAAGTAACCCGAGAGAGCTAACCATTTCCTTAGTTTATCTGTTCTTTGTTACGCATTTGCGAATATTTTTTCAATTATCTGTGAATTTTTCATGTGACAAATAACGCCAAAAGAATCTGCCCGTGAATCATACTCAGCCCTTTCTTGTAGGATTTGAAGAGAAAATTTATAATAGCTAATATTTTCGTCTAATCCTCATTTTTCATACTTTATGAGAAATTTTTTTTTACGGAACAGTTGCCGTACTAAACTTTTTTCATTTAGCTTTACATAAGCTTTCATTTATATCGGCATGACTCTGCATACACTTGCCTGAACATGTGTAATCGTTAATTAAGATGTGTTTTAAAGTGCTTTCTATTTTTGCAAGTCATTTATGCTATTTCATTGCATTGCACAGATATTTTGTGCTTGTAAGCTGCTGACATTCTATCGAGTTCAGCGTTTATTATTTACAAAGTTGAGTGGCTCTTTAACACCTTAAAAGATCGTAAATGGAAAATTATTACAGTTTATTTTAAGCGATTATTATTGTCATTGAAGGAATAATAGCTTAATTAATTGTAAATATTTAAATTTACGATTTAAATTTAGATAAAAGCTACTTGAATTACGATCGAAGTCCAATTTAAAAATAGATATGACTAGAATTTCACAACTAAAACCGTCTTGTTTTTCAATTGAATAAATAATCAGTTATTCATAAAACAAAAATAATTACGTTAAATTGTAAAATCTGAACAATTAAGTTATTAACCATTCTTCTACTGCAAATTCAATATTTTGACATTTTTAAGTTACGCAGATGAGTTTATATATTTCTGTGCTACGTTATTTTATTAATAAATTTTAATAATTTTATGTATGAAAACACCGTAAATACGTACGTTTATAAATATTTCAAAAGAAAAAAAAGTTATAAAGAAAAACATGATATCTCTTGACATTTATACAAGAAAATAAACAATTATTAAACAAGAATTATTTGGCAGTACTTCTTTTTTAACCTTCAACGTAATCAATATTTTTTCAATCTCTGAATAAAATAATCAATTTACGTTTATTATAAATGCATTTATATCGTACTGAACTAACCTTATTCAATATTTGTCAATCTAGTTACAGATGGTTTTATTATAAGGAATAAAACTATGTATCTAGTGTTTTTATTGAATATTAATCTGCAGTAGATGCTGGAGTATTTATGAAATATTTTTTATATTTACAAATGTAACACTAAAAAAACTGCTGAAAAGATTATTTATTTGTTTATAACTCATTTGAATCAAGCTCGTAATGGCTACTCCTCTAAATATTTTTTATCCAAAGTTTCAATAGAGCACTTAAATACTTTCTGTTTATCGGGTTGCAGTTTGCCTATCGCAAGTCTCAAATTCTTTTATTTAATGCTACTTTCAAAGATGCCATTTTTATTTTAACATCTGACTTTTTATCAATATTATTGCGAGAATTTCTTTCTCTTTCTTACGTAAGTATCGTTAACATAGAGAGAAAACAAAACCAATTTAAATAGCGTAGTCTAAAAGAAGTTTGTATAGAAGGTAGAGCGTCTATCTACATAAAATATCGTTCAAAGTTCTTTCTCTTATAGAAGCAGCACAATTGCCTCCAAGCACACAATTATATCGCGTGAGAATGATCATCAGTTGATCGTGGCTCACGTTTTGCTTGAGCGAAAACCAATACCTTACCTTCTCTCTCTCTCTCTCTCTCTCTCTCTCTCTCTTTCTCTCTCTCACTTCATCCACACTCCCAATAGAAAAGAGTTGATACAGCATGAAACGGGAAAACGACGAGTCGCAGTAGTACAAAAGAGCGCGCGTCCTCCGCTTTCTCAAATCGATCGCTCTCCCATAAAGATCTCAAAGCTTTCGTTAAAAAATCGAGAATCTTCTCGACTCCTTACTTAGAAGCAGGAAGAAAAGGATCGGTGTCGCCTGGCTTGGCATTCCTCGGTATACAAAGTGCGTACAAGAAGAGCCTCCGCGTCTCGAAGAAAATCGCAGTTCTGGAAAGGGACAAAACCAAGTAGAAAAAACAAAAATACCTATAGAGACGAGGCCGACAATACGGCATGAGCGCGATTCATTCGTAGCTCAATGTTTTCCTCTCTTTAAAAAGAACAGAAGCAGCAGTAATTCTGCAGCGCGAGATATCTTCAGAAAAACAGTCTGGAATTGCTTCATCCGGACAAGAAGTATCTTAGAGAAAGAATCTGGATATTAATCAGCAGAAGAGAAGAAGGAAAGAGAGCGGAGGGTAGAGGGAAGTGTCCGAGCGTACGCGGGTGAAAGAAAAGCACGCGAGGTGATCTCACAATGATCGGGGGGAAAGGAGCGACGGACAACGAGAAATAAATGAGAATGAACGAAAAAGGAGCGAAGAAAAAGATAAAGAAGAGTAGGCAAAGAGAAGGAGAAGAGATGGAACATGTTTTTACGAGGTCTTGGGGCCCGTGTCTTGTCCGAGGCCTTCTCGGCACTTCTTCAGAGCGGACGGATGGATGAACGCGGCTCTCTCTCTCTCTCTCTCTCTCTCTCTCTCTTGCTCTCAGGGTCTCGCTTAGCCCCGATGAACCCACTTGATGAAACGCTTTGCCAGCCCACGTATACGTTCACGTATAAGGACTAGGCGTTTGCCCCGCATCGTATTCACGTAGCAAGTAAACTCTTCACCTCACTGTAGCTGCAGTTGCTCCCGCTGAACGGGTAATTCATTGTCACGTGTAAGCGATCATGAAAAGCATTTTTTTTCGTAAGGTACGAGTTCAGAAATGGATTTCAAGTTATTAATCCATCTTCAAGTTATTAATTGTAAGCTCCTTTTTGCCATTGTTGCTGTATGTTCACTTATATAATATAATTTCCATGTGTTAAATCCTCGCATTATATATCAATTTGTTAAAGAAAGCAAGGAAATTCTATAATGTTCAGATATATGCAACTAATTTAGTTACTATTTCAAAAAGTAAATGTTCCTCTCTTTTTTCATTATACATAAGTAAAAATTTATAGTAAGCTTTTCATCGGTTATGCATGCACTTGTACTAATTGTTGACAATAATTAAATATTGCAAATAAATATTTGTACAAGTGAACTTTGTTCTATTTAAAATGTAAAGATATTCATAAGAGCTTCTGGAATTTTATTTGTAAAATCTAGATAAAGTTACTTACCGAGACATCTTATAACATCTTATAACTGACAATAATAATTTCATAGCAATTTTTATACTTGATGTTTTATTATTTGAATTACATTGTGAATTGTTTTTGACTTAATAAAATATCTAACATCGCTCTACAATCTAAAATAATACTTTTATGAGGAAACTGAGCTCAAATTTAAGACTCATCAAATATTGAAGGTGTTTATTCTAAAATTTAAATACAAATTTCTTTTATCAAAAAACACGACACTCGTTCAAATTTGAAAAAACGTGGCCTAGAGTATCAGATGTAGAGAACTTCGATGCTAAACAACTCGTTTTAAGTTTGAATAGTAGTAATTTTTAGTCGCTTGATGTTCTTTTACTTTATTATATTACTTTTCTTTTTAATTTCTTTATAAACCATGAAAAAATTTCTGAATTGGCTTATTTAAAAAAGTACCTATAAAAAGTTTTAGATTAACTAGTTGAAACTTTCAGCCGAGAGAAACTTTAATATGATTTAAATATATTAAGCAAAATTTACAACATTATGTATATATTTTACATGTAAAGAGAAATAATATATTTAAAAAACTTACCTTTTTCAAAAACATTCTATACTCTATCAGAATTTGAAAATGTTTCATATAATGAAGTTATTTAAAACAATTGTTTAAATCGTATCTATTATTTTATATAAAAGAATGCTCTTATTACGCTAACTAGTTTCGGCAAGCTGCGTAAACGAGGAAAGTCGTTAAACGTTAGTTGGACAGACAGCAAAGTAAGATAAATTCAGTTTCTTCCTTTAAATCAAATATTTGTCTTTCTAATTTAAAAAGAAAAAAGTTATTATAAGCTTCAAGACATCGCAAGACTTCTAAAATCAATCGAAATAAATTGTACATAAATTAAATAAAAAATGCGTTGGTTAAAGTTCTTCGAATAATCGGGCGAGCACTCGGGCTCGTTCTCGGATCTTTTTGGAACCGAGCAAAAAATCAGTCCTCGATCTTTGCAAAAGGAACCGAAGCTGACTACATCCTTTATCAAGATGAATGCGCTTTATAAGCAACGACTTTTCTCGCGCTTCCGAAATAACAAGTAATGGTAGGCCAGAAAAAGATATCGAATTCGCGCTCGTACGAGTCGAATCGGCGAGGCGACTTTTATCAGCAGGGTGCACGGAAATTTTATTAAACGTAGACCAACTATATGGTTGGCCGTCGTGCTCGCGAGGCCGCGGATCGTTATTCTCTGATTACACATGGAATTTATGAGTATTTAAAGCGCGAACGCGGACTTTAGGTTATTTATTTTGTACATGCATCGCCCAGTCGAGCTGTTGGCTTGCGGTTCTGTTGTATGTCGAGAGGAGGAGGTGCGGGAGGCCGCGACTCATGAACGTATTACCGAACCAAAGATGAATCAAATTTTCGTTTGCAATTTTCGCATGCGCAAGCTTCTCTTTTTTGTACAAGCTGAAAGGTAATATTTACGCGTACGATCTATGCGAACGCACGCGAATGTAATTTTTCGATTAAACCGCGATCGAGCACTTGCAAAATATATATCGTAGGAGGAATGTTTGATTTGAAATACAATAAATTGTGTTGAAAACTGACACAATCTTACAGCGATTTGTGTGGCTTAAGGAGATATAAATCAGAAAATCACAATGCCGTGGAAATGGTAAAAATTCAAAAATTTGCCGTTTTACTTTCTACGGTTATGAGGTTTAAAGAATATCAGAGCTACGATCGAACTGTATATCGTTTAACGACTGATTTGAATAACAACGTAAGTCTTTTCTCTTTTTCCGAACATCGTGCTAGACAAGAGGTATTTTATATAAAATACTTTACTATTTCGAAATCCTTTTCGAGCGTTTACACAGATAATAAATTCGTGAAAAAAGTTATATAATTTTATCGCGATTATAAATTTGAAACCCAGATCAAAATCACTAGAGAATATTTTACCAAACATAAATAGCATTACAAGTTTGCTGAATCTATTTACATGTCGTTTAAAACTTGCAAACGTATTTTAGTGCATCGAGTAAAAAATAAAGTTTATACGGTAAACCTATGACCGTTAATTTTCATGATAAATTAATTTTGAGTCTTGGCATTTAAAAAAAAAGTTCAACAATGTTTAAATTTTCTTGTTATATTTATTAAACTGCAGTTTTAGCAATAGTTTGATTTGAACATATACGCGTGAAAAATTGTAATAATTGATTCGCAAATTTTTTTTAAGATTTCCTTAAATAGCTGAATGCATAAGGTCTCGATTAAAGATTAGGTTACATCGACATAAAAGAGGGATTTTTCGAGTCGATAAATTCTATTTAAGACTAATATCATTTTAGCTAATATATACCGAAAAGTATTTTGAATCTGTTCGTGTGATCCAACGGTATTCAAGATAACAACGAGAAGAATCCACAAATGCGCAGCTTATGGATCACCGGACAAGACGATAGATTACATTTACAGCAGGCGTACAAAAATCATATAAATAGGTACATTCCTCACATTTAAGTTTGTGACAGTGTCTCCTTTCATCGCTATACTCAGGCCTTTCGACTCTTCCCGTTTTGCACTGGCGTACTTTTACATCGAAAGCGTACGTCAGGGAAGCAAATATCGCGCATGTGACTTTTGCACATTCGCAAACGCAAACGAGTACATAAGCGCACGAGCGTACACGTACATGTGCACACAAGCGTGTCGACGTCAGTTCACCACCAGTTACGAACACACACGTGCGACTATCTCGCTCTAATCTAAAATGCCGAGCTTTGGCTTGCACTTGTTAACGTATAATACACAAGGCGCGGGGTTATCGTACGACGCCGTTAATGTGCGCACCACGTATCTGCATTAAGTAGGTATATGCGAGCGCCAACGCGAACGAGGGAGAATAATTGCATCTCGTCGGCCGTTCCCTCGTGCACTCTGCAAAAGAGCGAGAGCATGCGACATGTCGTAATGCTCGTTGTCCTTTTCCGAGCTCGCGTAGCGATCACCTGCGACTTTGACCATCTAGTTTTTATTACTTCGCTCTCTTGCGTACATTTCTTTTACAAGCACTTAAATTAATTGCGTAATTGGTACTAATTTCGATTTTTAAGGTACTAAATTTGATTTTTCTCCACGTCGTAATTGTATCCTTAGAGCAATTCACAATAGTTCGAAATCTTTAGAATAGCGATATTGTGAACAATGCTTAAGGGTAAAAGATCGCGTAAAGGAATGACTAGTTGTATGTGCCTTTAAGTGTGGTAATAACCTTAAGATGTATGAGTTTTAGAATCAGTGCCACGACTTGCAGATATCTTCTTTTGTTTTATGATTTACTGAGAGTATTTGTCGCGAATGTTACGACATCCATTGTTCTCAGAATTTCACATTTCACGCAACTTGTTCTACGATAACTTTAGTCAAATATCGGACTCTGGTATAAGATAAAAAATATTTATGATATTATAAAAATTAATATCATAAAAATTAATATAAAAAGTAATATAATTTTAATATCATGAAAAACAATTTTTTAAGTTCGTAAAACTTTGGATGCAGTTGCATAATTGTAAGAATTTTCGATGTAATAAAACGTCTACTTGTGAATATATTTACTAGTCAGGTCCAACTTTAGAAAGCTGTTATAAAAATGGTCCATCTGTTATGCATTCAAGGCGTAGGATGCACAGGATTCATGCTGGGAATTCCAACAGTCGTTTCCATTGTCATAGCAACTTAAGCCACCGCACTAGAGAAGGTGTTAATAGTAGCCATTTGCATAGTGAATTTAGGAACATTAGGGGGATGGTCTTGTTGCCTGCTACGTTTACCCAAATATTACGTATGCGTATCAACTTTCACAGCGGTCAATTGAAATTTGACAAGAAAATAATATGTACCTGTTTTTATTCCTTCTTGTAAGGATCATTGTCACCATTTCTCGTCTACGACATTTACGGCTACTTCTTGCAAGGAGATTTAAAACTAAGATTTAAAATTTAAAGATTTAAAGTCTAAGTAATGTTGTATTATCGAATTTTTGTTAAAAGTCGAGAAAGAGGAATGTCAACTTTACGAAAATCTATATTTTCTTCGTCTATGAATCTCACTAACAATTTACTGCCACAATAGATCCGTTCTTCATTTTATTCACAAGAATATACATTTCTTTTACAGATTACACTATTAAAATTAAAAGCTAACGCAAAATATAAATAAGCAATTAATTTCAATTATATTATATTAATTGTATTCGATATTTGCAAAAAAAAAAACGATTAAAAAAAACCAGAAGCGCGCATGTATTGTAGATGAAGTAGCAATCAATATGCACATGTCGTTTTACTAATTAATTAAAATAAATGATAAATATCTTTAATTTAATGGAACTTGGATAATAAATTTCACAACAACGATCACTTTTTCAGAGTAGGTTCTGTTCTTATACACTTCATAATTATTAATGTAATATATTATTATCAATTATATTATTTTACAATTATATTTCTAGCTTTTTTACTCAATGTATTGAGAATTCGATGCCACTTATATAAACATATTTATTTGATTGGCCAATATTTTTCACGAAATCATATTGTTTGCAGCAGTCCTGAAATGAATAATTCTGAATAATGAAAGGTTGTTTTTTTTCCTCCCAAGCAAAAAAGTAAACGAATAAAAGAGAATTTCGCGAGCTTTTTACAATGCAAATATTAAATGTAAATTGAAAGATTCAGCCACCTACTGATGATTTTATTTATATGGCCGTTAATCTTTTTTGAAAATTTCTATGGAAATTGCACGAGTAATTTGAAACTGAAAGTCGCAACTAAATAAGCAACTAATTTAGCAACTAATTTTTTCGCAATGATGAATAATAAAGTGAATTCGAAAAAAGAGTCTCTAACCTTCCTCGTCGCTCATGTGTTCTCGTTTCATCGAACGGGGATTTTGATCTCGCTGGCCGCGATTCACGTGAAATCGGCGTCGGCTTTGGTCACCGATTAATAACTCTCAATTCGACATAACGATCGCGCGGAGGAGCAGCAACATCATGGCGCGTCCGCTCACCGGTCAACTTTCGAATTTACCGAGAAGCCAAATCGTAAATCGCGCTGTGAACGTCAGTGCTGCCACCATTGCCGCCGGTCGGTGAACCGCGCACGGGCGACAAGGGGACACGCAGTACCGAAATATGTGCGCCTCATGGTCACTCGCATAAATATGAGCACCGGCGATGTAAGTAAGCGCGCCGATAAGATGGTCATAATTTAAATAGATGTTACTTATGGCCGGAGGCAAGCAGTAAGGGTGGGACGCGTTGCGTGTTAACGCGGTTTGGTCTTCACGCGTTACACTCATGGCCGAGCTTATGCATGCGCTTGAAAGAATCCCCAGGTACGGTCCGTCTGCGGAGGAACGATAGGACGAAAAAATGAAGGAAGAGGTACGAGGCGTTGTTAAAAGCCTTTTCGACGATGAGATTGCTTTCCCTTTGGCTTGTAATCGATCTTTTGCCTTCTTGCCTTCTTGCCTGTGCACGGGCATTTATCTTGACGGAATCGATCGAGGTGCACATTAAGAAATTTTTTTTCCTCTTACTTTCTTTCTTTAAGTGCTTTGGTATTTTACTAAAACGACCATGCATTTATATTTTGTTGAGAATTTTCGTGTAGTTGTGTTATGTAAATGCTACTGTACTTAAAATAAGTTCAACTTATTAAAATGTTCGCGAATGAAAAATACATGGAAATATACAAGTACACGTTTTGATCGGATTCACCAGGTAAGAGAAACTCCGCCCACTTGCCAAGCGGGACGAATGAAAAAGCTGCAATGGCTATTCCGGATATTCACTAACGCTCTACTCTATCCTCGTATTTAACCTTCTAAATGTTAACAAAATCATTAAATAATAATAACAACAACAATAATAATAGTATACTGCCTTAAGGAAGAGCTTATTTGAATCAAGTAATGTTCAATTTGTTGCTGCTTGAGCCCTGTGCATTAACATAAGCTCCAAAAATTGGATCATTTATCCTTGGAAAAATGGAAAGTTGCAAATTTTTTTTTTATTCTTCGTTATTATTATTGCTTAACAGCTTTTAAACAGAAAATAGGACAAAAATTTAAACATAAATTTCACGGTGAAAGATCATAGAAAGTGTGTTCATAATTTATATGTAGAAAAAATGTTTGTAGACAAAAAAACCAACAAGAACAGAAAAACCAGTAATTATTTATTATTTAAAAGTCTGGAAGAATGTCTTAAAATAGTATATGATTTGATTATCGGTATTTACTGTTATAATAGAAAGAATCGGTAAATTCAGATTTTCACTTAATCGGGTAATATTCTCAGAAGTGCATAATCTTGAATTTTTTTGTAACTTTCATGCGACGAAGTAGAAATGCAATTTACTTCTGGTACTTAATTACATCATTTGAATGAAAATAACGAATGGCTCAGTTCGGATAAATAAAGGAAATTGAACGAATTCTTAAGCGCTCGATGAGCCGATATTGATAAAAGCTTATAATTAACTTATAATTTGTTGACGAATATAATAGTTCAGCTGCCTCTTTTTTTTAACTTGGACGAAATCATTCACTTTTTATCTTGTATAATTGGTGATTCATTATTCATAACGTAGCATATGTGTATACGTTGTTTTATATGCTAGATCAATCGGACTATTGATTACAAACAGTGATTAAAAACTGATCGGAGAGTCTAAAAGCACGAAAAAAGGTTCGACTATGTAATATATTTATTTTATGCTATTCTTAATTTATGTCCTTGAACTTGGACTGAAATCACATGTTGACGACATTTTTTACTTTCTTGAATGCTTGATCGTAAATGCTCCACATCAGAATAATTTACTTAAATTACCTACATTTTAAACATTTTTAGACATTTAAGCGTAAAGTCGATGAATTATTTCTGAGAAATAAAGGTTAAGAGCAACTGAACTTACAATCAGTATTTGATTAAGTAGGGAAATTTAGAAAAGGTTTGTTGAGTGCTAAAAAAAAGGCAATGTATTATACACGTTATGTTGCATCGAAAAGACATGTTTAATTTTCATCAGGATTCCAGATTTCCACTACAGTTGCAGTCTATAAGAGAATAAATTACGACTAATTTATTTTAACCATAAGAAATTGATTTTTTTCAATAATAGTATATAAACTTTACAGTTGAAAAGCATTTACATCCCCATGCGAACTGCTGAAAATTTCTTATTCGCTCGCTATTTATAATTATTACATATGTTTGTCTAATGGATTCTAAAACTAATTGAGTAATAGTCTTTTAATTTCTTCACAAGCTTAAAATAACGAATATTTACGCATCATTCGCGGTAACATTTTTTTCGTAAATTAGTATTCTTAAAATAACTCAAACGCAAAACATTTTATAAAAAAAAGTCATTTCTGTAGCATCGTTAGTGATTCTATCATGAATCACACTAAAGCCACTTGTTTTTTGTTTTCTTTAACACATTTCTATTCTATTATATATTTCTTTTTGTTAAAAGCTTTCTCCCGGACGCTGTATTTCACGCGTTATACCAGTACTCATAAGGAAAGGCTACTGATAAGCAAACAATTTATTTGCTCAAGCCCACAGTCGACGATTTATTCGTGAACCAGGACTTATGATTATTGATCCGAGTATTGCATTGAAAGGAAGAAATTCTCAGTAGATACTCTCAAGGTGTTGAAGCAAATATATTGCAATGTCTCTTAGCGAATGGTGCATTATGCACTCTATAAATTGGAAATACGAGAAGGCTTTACTATCTGAACCATCTGAATATAAATGAAAATAAATCGCAATTATAGTTTTTCTTTAAATTAATAATTTTGCTTGTTGAATTTATAATTACGAGAACAGGATTTATTCTTAATGATTATTTAATGTTGATATAAAACTTACCGCTAAAATTATATACATAATTTTTACGTGGTAGTCAAAGTACATTAATAATGCTAAATATAATTATTTTTATTCGTCATTATATTTTTATAGAATTATAATCTTGGCGATTTATTTTCAGAAATTATTTTGAAATAAAGATTTTAGAAAATCTATTCTTTGTGTGGTTGCAGTTAGTTTGCTCGAAGGTGTTTGCATCTTTTTAAAATAGTTGACTACTTAATGTACTTTAGCATGCACGTGAAGTTTCTACTGTTAGATGTTAAATGTCGTTTAGTTTACACAGAATATTATTGCATAGTTAAAACGAGAAGAAACATATAACGACTTACCGTTTAGAGTAGATATAAATGTAGTAATTTCACTGTTGAGGTCGAGCAATTTAAACATGGAATTTTTACAAGATATAACCAGTTATAAGTGAAACGATGATTTCGTCATTTAATATTTATCATACAGATACTCCCCCAAAATTATTTGTAATCACTGTTACGTCTATTAAGAAAAAAAACATAAGTATGTTTATTCGCTGAAAACACGATAATTAGTCCTCTCGACATTAAAAGAATTCTTTTTAAATCGTGTAATTTACACATTTTATGCTATGCAATAAGACACCAAAACAATAACGCATATGTTTTAAGATAGCGCTAATAAAATAAAAGTTATTTAAAAAATGTAAGCTTATTTCAGAAGCAGGATTTTAAAATAATATAACATAAACCTAATATTTTCGAGCATATACGAAACAGAATAACGATATTTCTAAATAATAATTATTATTTATTAAACTAATTAATTATGAGGACATTTTTCTATCTTATATCATTCTCGTTGAAAGAAGTATTTTTCAGTTGAATCAAGCCACTAATAAAACGATTTTCAGGTCAGAATAAAATATTATTCGTAGTTTGCTGAAAATACTTAGTTGTTCGTTTAAAATACTTTCAACGAAAATTATAATATTTACATTTTGATTATTTTCATTGTTCTAAAATTAATTAAAATCCTGATTTAATATTGAACTGAAAAAAAAAAATTTATCTTTAAAAGGTATAAAAAATGTATCGACTTCAAGACTTGAGACAACTTGAAAGTAAATTATAATCGATACTTGTTTCTAGTACACGTTCTGCAATACCCTTATTGAAATATTTAAATCATACTACTGTAATTACGTACTACTGAACAATTACGTGTTTTCAAAAACTGACGTTCTCAAATTATAGTAGTTCATGCTTGCAATAACAAATTACTTCAATTTTATTCGTGTCATAAGCAATTGGTCTTTTTCGGAAGCGATGCTCTCTTCTGGAAGTATTTAGGAAACCCATTGCCAACAATAAAGAGCTATAAAGAAACCACAAATTTGTATGGTATCCTCCAAAACATAGGAAATCTATAAGCGCTGTAAAATAAATTTCAGTATCGTGTTTCAGAATAGTCGCCATGTCGGTACAGTGAAACGTGACCAGAGTCATGATAAACGCATATTTTTGCTGTGTGAGAAAAGTTCTCGGTTCATCTTCCTCGCCTTTTTTTCCTTCAACCATTCGTCTGTCTCTCCCTACAACGGACAAAAGTTTTTAAGCAAACTTGGCCTTGAGTACAACGAATGATAGATAGAAGCTGCGTTACTGAAATATACCTACAGTATCCTAAACTTAGATCCGAGATGGAACGAAAAAAAGCAGGAAATAAAGGAACGAAACGAACAGCAGGAGGAATTGCCTAATGGTCCTCTCAAGGGGTGTGTAAAGGCATACGGTGTAGCGGTGCAACAGGGGTGGTACCTAGACATATGCACCTTGGACACGAAGAGGTCACTCCCTCTTTCTTTTGCATGAAGCAGTGGCCTCGTCTACGTAACCTCGAGCCAACGAAGAAAGCACAGCCGACGACCACCGAATAAAAGAAGAGGTTGGAGGTTGCGTGTGCCAACGACGAGGGACACGCGCTCCTGGGAAGGAGTCCAAATTCGATTCGGGCCTTTGTCTAATAAAGACATTCCTCATTCTCTTTATGCTTCGAGAGGGTAAAAAGCCGAATGAACGGAGCCCGGTTCATCCGAAGCTACATGTAACGTCTCTTATTTTCGTAATTTCGTATGCATCGTAAGTTAACTGAAAGCCATCACGAAGTCGATCCTCGTTCGCTCGCATCGAAAACTAGCGCGAAGAAATTTGAATTATTACTGCTGTGGTCTTCCAGCGCTCCGCAGCTGGCTCTTGTTCCCTTTCACGACATGGAACAAATGTTCTAATTACTTCTCTATCTGCGGTACGTCGAAAGACAGGAGCGTTAACGATGACGGTACCGGCGCACGCGCGAACCTCCACAAGAGGTTTGTACTTTTAAGTCAATGAAATAGAACTTGGGCGAATACAAGCGCGAGCGAGATAGAGATAGATAGATAGAGAGAGAGAGAGAGAGAGAGAGAGAGAGAGGGTCCACAGTTTGGCAATGGATGAGCTTTTTCCTATTATGAGATTGCGTTGTGTGTATGGCGTTCTAAGTTATAGAGTTTCGAAAATTTCTCACTCGACAATATGGCAAGCGCGTATACGCAGGATACATATATACATACGCGTGCGCGCGCGTACATTAATTCATCCGAGAAAAGTATACGTGAATACAAAGGATCGCTCGGAATATTTAAAAAAACAACAGTTATAGTCTAGTGTGAAACCCATTTTTATGGAATATGTTTAACAGTGAAAGTTCTTCAAATGAACGTCTGTCTAATTAAGATAGATATTGTTATTTATGTTATCTTTACAATCTCCTTGTGGAGGCTAAAAGCATCTAAAAAGGATAACGAGTTTTTTTAAGTAAATGAATTGCATCATCAGATGTGGAGGTGAAAAGTTATATTTGACAAATATTTTAAAGTGGAATTCATAGAATGAATTTTATCATTATTTTTACAGCGATTTTTTCCATATAGAAACAGTATCAAATTAATAAGCCTATAGAGCTAATAAATATATATTGGACCCGTTAACTATTAATTGTTTCTTTAACCGTTCATTTTCAATCTCCTTTTGAAATAATTGTTTTTAACAACATAATTGTTAGATATTGCACAATTGACAAGAATATTGTAAATGCAGATAGATTTTGGATGCTAGATAAAAGCTAGTCAATTAAATAACTGGTACAAATAATTAAAGTTACAAGATCTCAATATACTAAGTTTTCTATAAGTGTTATCTTATCTATAAAATGTATGCGGTACAAAACAAGAACTGCGTGTATAAAATTAATTTGTATAAGTAAATCAAACTTAAAAAAACCACATCAACTCCTCGAGTAAATTAATGTATCTAAAATGCTTTGTAATAAAATGAAAATGGCCATTGTACGCCTTATTTTTAAAAGAGAGTCAAGGGAACCGGATTAAAATCTAAAGAAAGTAAGTTTTTTCTTCTTCGGCGAGAATCTCATCGCGACCTACACATATGAGCTGCGAATTGTCTGAAAAGCATTTGCACAGCTCTGAGAGGTTCGTGCACGATGAAAACAATGATCTCGTTATTCTTTCAATCCAATCGAGAAAACATCAAAATTTACGGCATACAAGAGCATTCGCTCCCTCTCGATCTTTCGAGGTTTGGCCTCGCCACTTATATGGCGATGCTCTTCCCCGACGACTAAGCGTGAGCCGCAGTTCGTTTTTTCAGTCTCTCTGTTTATCTGTCTCTGTCCTCTTCGCTAACCCTCTCTCTCCTTCTCTTTCTGTGTGTTTCTTGCTATCTCTTACTTTCTCATTCTCTTTCACCATTCGCTGGTTCCAGCTTTCAGGATTTATACGCGTTTCAGTCGCTGGCGTTTGAATTGCAAATCCATGTTGTGTACTCGAAGCTAAGCCGTACCGACCAACATTCAGAGAGAGAGAGAGAGAGAGAGAGAGAGAGAGACAAACAGAGAGAAAGATTGGAGTAACTCTATGTGACAGGATGCAGTTAAACACCGTGATGTTGTTCAAGCTTTGGCGTGAACTCTATTCTTCGAATTTTATACGCTATCAAACTAAATCCGTATTGTCAGAAACATTAATGAATTTTATATTTACTAATGGTGATTTATAACTTTTTATATTTTAGAGCTACAATCAAATAAGAATTTTAATGAAGCCGTAAGTCTATATTCAAATCATCAACTTGCTGTAACATTCACAGATGTATCTCTTTAATACTAGTGTCGTTTAGGGCTCGGTCTTACGGATTTAAATTTGATTATTGCATTCAATATCAAAATGTGAAAGCCATTTTCTGTCATAAAAAGCAATTTAGCTTGTTCAAGACGCTTGAGAAGGATTTTCTAAGTGAGGATTCGTATAATTTCACACTCAGAGGTATAATCACGAAATTTTCAAGTTATATAGAAAAAATCTGTATCTGCGCGTTAAAAAATAAAATGAAAGAAAATCGAGTTCACGTAAGTCTTTTTTTTTAAATATAATAGTCATTATTCCATAAATAGAATTCTTAAATTTACAAATAATAAGGAATAATAACGTTTTTTAAATCTCAATGAATATTACATTTGACGGACAAAAAATAATTGTCGATTTGTCATCTATGTGGCAAAAAACTACAAATTAGAAAAAAAAAACAAGCTTTGTTCAGCGAGCATGTTTCGGCGATTTTTAAATTAGTAGATTAAGGTTTTTAGATATTTTTTGTAATTTTTTCTATCGTATTATGAATATTTTTATCTTTTTATTCTTCATATATGTTGCATTTAATTTCTTTTCTTTTAACGTGGATGCTTAGTACTTTATTCAAAAGGAGTAAAACTTTTTTGAAGAAATATAAAAAATTTGTTAAATAAAGAGCTGAAGTAGGCAAAGTGTACGCGAGTTTCGACAAAAGGGTTAAGTAGACACTTACGTAAAGTGGAGTAGTTTATATTCCAGTTTATATTCTTATGAAAAGTATTATTTTCAAGTAGGATATTCATTTCGGTTTTATAAAAGCGAATGCTACTCTTATTGTATACGAAAAAGTCAGTTTTTATAATCATACTTCTTTAGAATAAAAATAAGATACGCTTTCGTATTATTTAATGAAATAACGTATTCGAAAAGTCTTATAAGTTTGCCGTTCGTTGTGTTGAGTAACGAAAAAATAATTTTTTATTAAACTAAATTCGTACACTTTATTGTACTTTATATTTTTCAATAAATATTCTAAAGATACAAATCTTACCATAATTAATAATTTTAATATTAAAAACAATAGAACCTCGAAAAAGTCGTTGAAATAGCCTTAATTTAGGTAAAACTAAAAATATATAATTCCTCGTTACAAACTTATCATTGATTGAATACAAATACTGCAAATATTTTGCTAAACATAAAGGAAAGAGGATCTCTGAAAACTTAAAAATACCAATATAACATTGTCTTTTATATATCAATAGTGGTTGTTAGGCATTTAAACCTCAGAAAATATCGACTTTCCTTTTAAATTATTCGAATGATAATTTAAGCTATGAAATTATGAATTTTCTGAAAAGAGCAAAAACTCCAAACGATAAATTACAAATGATTATAGGAACAATATCGCTACGACCAATGCTTTAATTGAAATGAAAGAAATTGTATTTATTCTTTTCTCCTAAGCATCTACAATCCAAAGAGTGACAAGTTTCCTTTTTATCAAAAACCAATACACCGAATGGGCTATAATTATTTAAAATAGTGTTTGTACTGTGAACTTGCATTCACATTTAAGTAAATAATAGTATTGAATTGAATAATTGTTTTGAATACGCTGTTAGTTACAGCTTATAAAGAATAGTATTCTATATTTGTAAGCATTATTTTAGAAAGTAATACGTACGATAAAAACAAGTTGACGCTTGAAGTAATTATTTTGCATCGACATAAATAATCAATTTAAGATCTATTTTTTAATATTAAGTAGAATAAAATCCTTACAAGTGTTTCAAGTATTTCAGTTATTTTGCAGGAAATAAATCGTTTCATATCTCCATTGCTAACTTCATAAATCAATTAACTTAAAAGTTCATGACACTGGCGATTGATATTTCCGTCTACGCTGTATAATCGGTAATGTATAAATGCCTGTGTCGCATTGAACTTATTATTGGAACAAGTGAATCTCGCTCTGTGTTTGTTTTTCTCTTATACGATAGGCGCGTCGTGGCGATGGTCGATCATGCATAAAGAGCTTCAGTGTCCCTTTTTTGAACAGAAAATCATTGTACAGCTCGTGATGAATCGAACGTTTCATTATATATTTCCCGACAGCTTGAATTCAGAAATCGCGGGTCAAAGCGCCTCGTTGAAATAGCCGCGCATTTGTACAAAGTATCGATAATGGACGCATTGGGAAAGCTAATGCGCGATAAACCTTGCGTAATGGCCAGCGTGTGCTATCGGCTGACTCGTTTCGCTCTAGTCGTTTTTTTCTTTCTCTTTTTATCGCTCCCTATCTCTCTCTCTCTCTCTCTCTCTCTTTCTCTCATTCTCTTTCTCCCTCTTGGTTTTCCATTTAAGCGGTATCAGATATTATTACCGCACATTTTACAAATAATTAAATTACTGAAATTATCAATTAACGAGGCGCTCCGACATGCAATAAAATGCTTTTGACTCGTACATAATTATCTTATATGTTCAATTCAGTGCGACTTGAGTCGTATATTATTGTTTACATTTTTTTATTTGCAATTAACAGTGTTAATCACCTATATCGATATTATAATTTCAAATAACATTGCAATTTATGTAAGTCAAAAATAATATTCATAGATTATTTAAAATAACGGTATTTTTATTTAATTTTTTTTATGAAACTGATCGTGCGAAATGCTTGCTTGCAGTTAAATAATTTTAATTCTATTAAAAAGATATGAATATGAATACGAATAGAGTTCGAAACACTGACGTTATATTATTTTGATGTTCGTATATTTGGTTTCGACCAAGTTTCGACCAACAGAAATAGCAAAAAATATCTAGAGATACAAAAGTAAAATATTATAATTTATAAATAAATTTACATCTTGCTTAGTTTTAACACTTTTTATCTTTTAAATACGTATTGTATTTTAAATCTTCTTTTGTAGACATCGTTTAATAAGTAATAAACGAATACCAGATTCTTTTTAATAATACCGCGTTTCACTGAGGTTTGCTTTTGTTTAAAATAATAATAAAAATAAAAATAAAAATAAAAATAAAATAAGATAAAGTAAAGTTAAGGTAAAGGTAAGGAAGAAAACCATGTAAGGGAAGCACCGACGTTACATAATAATGAAGCTCATTCTAGAATTAATCCTGATCTTTTGACCCTTCTAGTACTTAATACTAATTGTGTACTCTTCTTTTACTAACGAGAACTCTGATTATTCTACAAATTTATACTTTTTCATTCTTTGTTTTATTAAATAAAAATTTGAAATAGAAAATCTGTTAATCGTGTTGCAAGTTTTATTATGTTATTAAAGATTTTCAATTCCTTAAGTTTACAAATAATATATTTAAATAATTATAAATATAAATTTAGAGACAACGATCAAAATCAAATATTACTCAGTACTTTAAAATTAAATATAATCATATAATATATGTATCAACATTTATCAACTCCCAAAAAATGCCTGGTACTTATTACGAAAAAAACATTTAAGCCAAATATTATTTCGTACTCGCAATTTGAAAAATATGAAACTGTACAAACATAATATTTTAAACTCATAATGTGTGAAATCATATTCAACTTGAACTTATTATCTATAAGTAGTATAATTTTATTATAATACGTGTAAAAACTAGGTCAAATGTGATTTTTTTTATCAAGTTCATGATATTTAAAACAGCATATTTTACATAAAATGGGAAAAAACCAAAATAACTAATCAAATAAAATTCTTTTATAATCGTTACCCATACCTACGTTCAAAATAACGCACAAATAAATTTCGTAATTATCTGTAATTTAATTTTAATTAGCATTCAATCATTCTATAGATCAGTACAGAACTTATTCATATGTTACCCATAAAATTGAACTATTAATAAATCTTCGAAAACCAAAATCCTTTATCTGATTAAAATTGACACCTATATCTTGAAATCTTGATATCTTTATAATAATGCAATTTTTATCTTGACCAAACAACTTTAACAAAAAGAAGAGCGAAAAGGAGAACGAGAGAGAGAGAGAGAGAGAGAGAGAGAGAGAGAGAAATGCAACAATATCATATATTTAACTATAATTTACCAAAAACTTTATTCACGTTTATACAATTTATCAAATTTTAAAGTTTAATAGTTAAGAAAAGTTCATGTCGAAAAATTAAGCAAAAGCAATTTTCTCTTACATAACTATAGATGTACGAACATTAAATCATTAAAAAGAATTTCTAGTCAATGTTTTCATTAGTAATTTTTTTACGTTTATAACCTCAAGCAATTACAATTCTTATTATTTATTATTTTAAATATTAAAATTATTAAAATTATTTATTAAATTATTAAATTATTAAAATTATTAGTTTATTTATTAAATTACCTTATTAAAATTAATTATTTTAATTAATAAAGTTAATATATAAATTATTAAATTACCTTATTAAAATTAATAGTCTAGAAAAATATATTAAATGGTTACGTTAATAAACATTTATAGTTTTATTTATCTTATAGTTTTACATAATTATATATAACTTTACAAAAAATCGGAATAAGGTAATTATTAGGTCTGTTTATAATATATAAAAAATTTTATTCTGTGTCGAATCACGCAATATTTCGGATATAATGACTATTTTATACATGACAGATTGATAATGAAAACAAGTCATCTATACTTTTATAATTTTTCAATATTTTCATGATATTAAAAAATTTTTTACTACTAAGATAGAAATTTGTTTTCCAAAATTGAAATCAATTCTTAAAAAATAGCATTAGAAATTAAATAAATATGTATATCTCATAAATACTTACAGATAAAGTAAATATTAGTTGATTTACAATAAGATGTTATTATTAGTTAATATATATATATATGTACATCGAAACTATAGTACGTACAATGTAGGTGTAAAATTCATTGATCTTACTGTACCATCTGCTTCAGAAATTTAATAAAACATTCAATGCATTAACTTACGTATACTTTTGTATTAATTGTTTGTGAATATAATATTAAACGTAACATTCAGTAACAATATTTCATAATGTGATAGCAAATTAATAGGATGAATATAATTAAATATATAAATAAATTTTCACGATATAAGGAACAAATTCTTTACTCGAGTAATAATTTCTGTAGAGTTTTAATAGTCATTTAATTATTACAACTTAAAGCATCGATCGTAGTATAATATAAAAAATGCATTTTTGTCTTTTTCAGATTTTTAGAAACAGTGTTCAGAAAGAAAAAATATGTAATTCAACACCTGACTCGGCATTCCAAGGCTGTAGCGAGTAGTGATTAAAAAAAAGGTAAGAGGAGTCCATATTTATTTCGAGTGTGCATATTTTTGCAACCACGACGTTATGTTTCTTGTTTTCACATGTGTAAGGAAGTTTGTGATTTTCAGGCGAATCTATATCGTTCGGCAATAAAATTCTTGCAAATGCTCTCGCATTATAGTCGTTTGCTTCTCTCTTCACAGCCGCATATAAGTAACCTCCTCTCCGCAATAGCTTACCCGCACCCTACTATTAGCTCTAACTATTTATGGCCTCATTCATTTCATTTTATGTTTCAATTTAGATGCATTGATACTTGTTTGTTTACGCGTTACCTGCCACTCATTCATTCCTTCACCCGTTGCCCATCCGAACCTGCGGCTCTGAATTTCTTTCAGCACAGCAGCCGTCCATTATTATTCCGATATTTGCAATTTACACTCTTTTCGCCCTTTTAACAATCAATTCTCAGCGGCGTTGAGGGTTGCTTACTTATCGCATTGGTAACTTAATGACTCTGACGTTTATGTATATTATTTTTCTTTGCACGTTGCCAATCGTTTATTTGCAAGTCCTTCGAAACGACAATTTCATACTTTAAATCCATAGGTCACGCAAATTTTAAACAATGAAAATAAAACGAAATTTATTTTAATTTGATATTATTAATATCAAATTTATAAGTATTTATATTTACGTGTTCACTTTTGACATTCTGCTTCCTATAAACGTATACAATTTATTCTAAAGAAGTAATAATAAATGTATACGATCCTTGAAATGTTGTAGAAAAAATGTATTTGTTAATGTTACTATGATTACGATTATAATGTTATTACGAAAACGGTATCATCTCTAAATGAGTTTCATACCAGTTAAGTGAAAGAATTATGATAAATTCAGGGCCGTAATGATCAAAATTAATAAAGTTCAAATTTGTAATAAATTTATTCTGTAAAAGGTTAGATTAACAGACTGCATTCCTGCACTACTGATATCGAATTATCAAGATTAATAAAAATGAATTTCGAGCTTTGAATATCAGGATGTTACCGGATAATTTGTTTGCAAAATTTAAATCATTGGTGTACCACGCAAGTTTCCATATGAAATGTATTTGACTTTTAAACGGAAAACTCTTTTATCTCACATAATTATCAATGAAACGTTATCACCAACCTAAGTAATCTGAAACCATATAATAAAACGTTTTTTCGTATAGGAATTTCTCATATTCACATAAGAATAATATGAGATTTTGTCTCCAAATATCAATATATACTTGAATAATATTTTTCATGATAATTTTATAACTATTAACTTAACCTAATCAATCCAATTAACTTATATTATGCGTAACCAGCAATAATAAAACATATTCATCATAGAGCTGTTTCTGCTGTTTATTGCATTTTGAAATTAACAACTAAATTAACAATTTCCGCAAATTAGTACATTTTCTATTTTTAGAATGTATACCAAATGTTGAAATTCCTAATACATTACTTACAGGATAACGATACTAAAGAATTTATGAAAATCGTAGAAATTGTACAAGACTATTATGAAGAAAAAACGAAGAAAAATACGAATGTGAGCATTTTCAGAAGCACAACTACACCGGAAAAAAGCATCACAGAAAAACAGGTGCCAAACCTTGAGGCATAAAGCGTGACACTCGCAAAAACGATCAACTTGGTTGCAGATAATGTCAAGAGCTAATAACAACCGTCGACGCTACCAATGATCGAAAGAAAAACGCGTTTAAACGATCGGGCACCGTAAACAATCCTGCCGACGGGAAAAACGCGCTTACAATCCAGCCAAAGGGAAGGAAGATCGAAAATTGCAATCGACCGCTCGACACATATACAATAAGCGCGCGCGGGCATCACTACCAACCGGTAAGGTAGGCAGCTGCACCTTAGGCGATCCAGGCACATTTAAATAAATTCTCCGACAATTACGTAGAGCTACGAGAGATCTGTCCCCGTCGACGCGTTGCCATACAGAGGAGAGGCTCCATGCGCCCAGCCCCACCATCTCCGTCGCTGGCATGTAAATATTACGCGTGCGGCCGCTCGTTAATATTGCCACAGCGTTTTCTCCGGTGGAGCTTCTCCTCGCCGCTCCACCCCCGACCTGATTTACGAATGCCAAGTCCCGAGTCTCGCGAACGAGAATTGCTGATTCGCCGACTTTTATCCGCGTTTTTTCTTTTCTTTTCCTTTTTCTTTAACAGTCGGATTAGCGAGTCTCGCGACGAATAGGGAGGTACCGGATTGGTATCGACCGTGAAAATTGCAGCGCCCTGCACTCGAGCATTCGAGATACGAGCAGGTGATACAGCCGGAGACCACCAGATGGCAAGGAGGACTTCTTCCCTCGCACGGTTTCGTTGGTCCACCGCTTCGCGCTATCGATGCGCTGCTATCGAATTTCGATGCACTTTTGGAAGCGTTTATTTTGAGTCTGGTTGCGCTCCCTCGTCAAAAAATCAAAGCGAGTGCATTTGATGAATGTGAGCACGCCTGAAGTGGAGCGTAGTGCGTGCTTGTATTCGAGGATGAATTGTGGCAGATTAATGTAAACTTGTTCACATTCATGAACCTGCGCATTACCTCAAATGTTACGTTGATTCTTCTTTTCATAATCACACATTGTATTGGTACTGTAAATTATATCATCGAATCGCACTTTTCAACTATGTTCTTTTAATATTAAGACTTAATTCATGAAATCGGGAAGCAATAAAAAATACAAAGAATTAATTTTTTGAGAGAGATCATTCTAATTAATGAAAACTTATTTTTCAGCTAAATCAATATTCAGTAAAAACTCGGAAAAATCATTAGCCAATTTTTTAAAACAAAATACATACATAAACATATTAATATTAAATTCTTTTATTAAAGTGTTAGACATGTTTATTAACTTTATAATTGATATTTAAATAAAAAGCCCAATCTTAATGCACAATAAATAAAATAATTATGGATACAAACATGCATTAAAATAAGTGCATCTCTATAAGATATCTTGTGATTTTTAGGAATCAATAGACGTTGAACATCTTAGGCGTATAAAGACATGTACTGTTCATATTATCTTTCATGGCGAAATCAAAATTTGATATCTACGCTCCGACTATTCCTATTACAGTAAATGATTTCATGCTAGTGAAGTAACAATAAATCTTGAACTAATGATTATTCAATATTCGAGATATTCAGAAGTGCAGACAGATTACTATATTAATAAAAAGAATGAACAGAATGTATTTCTAACTTTATTTCCAATGTACTTTTTTATAGTCCTAAGAAAAAATGTAAACGAAATTTTGCATTATTCCAGTATTAATCTTACTTAAATATCAATTACTTAGAAATTTCATGTATAATATTGAGTGATCCTTTACAAAGAAAAATTCATTCTTAAAAGATTTTTTGTAAAATTCTGTGTAGTTCAGTAAAACGAAAGAAAATTATGGTTATAATATATCGTTATAATTAATCCTTTCGTTTAGTTTTAAATCAAATTTATGAATAATTTAATTAATGGAACTAAATTCTTGTAAACTTTATGGATTCATTGCCGACAATGAAATGTAGTTTAGTCGTTAATGCATCATGATTGTTACATGAAATTAGTGTTATGATCGTGTTATTAAATGGATATTGACATTTAATCTATGCTGACAAGTTTTAATCGTAATCGATGTTTTCATAATAAACGTTATTATTTATAATTACAAAATGACTGATAAAAAAATATGCGTAGTTTATTACATTTCTTAAAAAAAATTTAGAAATTTCTGACATATGAATTGTATTTATCAATCATCGTTGTATAATATTGAACCTTTTTCAATTTGATATAAAAAAATCAATTTTTTCTTCGTTAAATATTATTTACAAACGCATTCATTGAAATAAAGAAGGATGTGTCTTCAATCGATAGAAATTTATATAAAACTCATTATATTTGACTACAAATGTTTACCTATAATAATTACCACTTTTTCAGTAACTGATATATTCTGAACACGAAATGGTGTTCAGAAAAAATCTATACAGATATCTATTTTATGGGCATTCATATTAATGTTAATAATAGATTATTTTCTACGTTTCTGAGCATTATTTGTACACAAACACATAAGTTACTTGCTAGTTTTTTGGACATTATAAAATATTTAACTACTTAAGTTCTTTGTTTGAGTTTGAAGTGATAATTGCCTTTAATCGTAGAACATTCATAGTGGAAAATTATCCTATTATTAAGTTATCACTAATGCCAGTAAAATAAGTGCTAATGTATAGCTTCTCCCTAAAGAATGTATGAAAGCTTAATGAACATTTTCATGAAAAAAATAACTCGGATAATACTAGACTAAAACAGTTCCAATTTATGATTTAATTTATCAAAAATTTACTCTACATGTCGTACTTTTGAAATTGTCGTGCACAAACGAATAAGCTTAATGGTATTCTCTATAAAATGTATTACAAATCATATTATACAATGTGATAAACTGCAATATCTTAATTTTCAAAGTGCTTTTATTACAAATTCTATAAAAGATGATATTTAATTTGATGTGGAACATTAACATTTTTTCATCATTAAAAGAAATATGATTCATTGCGCAAACTATATTCACGAAAGCGTTGCACGCCATAATTCTCGCACGATTCATCGAAAATTTAGCGAAGATTCACTGGCTGCAGACAATTATCTTTGACCCTTCGCAAAACATTAACAGAGCGAAATTCATAAGGCATCGTGCGTTGAACCAAAGTAAATGAACCACATCGAGAACACGGCATACAAAAATGGTGGAAGAGGCGCGCGCGCGTGTGCGTGCGTGCGCGCGTGCGTGCGTGCGTGCGTGCGTGCGTGCGTGCGTGTATGTGAGAGAGAGAGAGAAAGATCGAGTGAGAGTGAAACCGAAGCCATCGATGAAGAATGGATGCTGGTTTAGCAGGAGTGCAGATTCACCCAAGAGACGAGTGCATTGGCCCCTTAGCTTTCGTGTTCGCATTCTCGTTGCTATAGCTACGCCCTCTAATTCCCCCCTCATCATGCTCCCTCCTCCGCAACCACCACCTCCTGCCACGTCCTCTTCGCTTCAATTTTATTTGAAATTCCCAAAGGGGACGTCCATCATCCATCTCGCTTAAGTTCGATCTCTTTTTGCTGTACATTTGACTCGTGCTACCTGCACAATATTCTAGACAAATTTGTGTTTCGTCCTCCGAATGCTTATGTGTAGCTTCTGCGATCATCAACACGTTCCGAGAATATTATTTGACAATTAACAAAGTTTCATCAACTGGGTGACTTAAAAATCATGTGCAATAGTACTAATTTGTCGTACTTTGTTGCCGTCGCCTTTTTATATTGCAGTCTTTGAAATCCAGGCAACCATGTCCAATGTTATTTATATAATGAATCTTAGTTGAATGAATTATCAAAAGTGACGTAACGATACATTACCGCTATCAGTGCAACTATTGAAAAATAATGTTTAATATAAAATAAAATTGTTAGAAATTAATATAAAACTTGTCGCAATCTTTAAAGCTTATGATAAAGTAGTCGATTTACTTACTCAACTCAAAGTTCTATTTATTATTTCTCGATACTTTTGAGATTATTACCGATCAGGTTTCAGTAATTGATTGTAAATTAAGTTTTTGAATATTTATAATTATACTCACATATATAAAAAGTAGTAAATTTAATTGAAAATACTACTAAAACGACTAATACTCGCTTTATTTACACGCGATACATTATGCATGCCAAAATAAATATTTACGCTTATCTCTATAGACTGTCTTCATTTACGACAACTGAAAATATAATCGATCCAACCACTGACTTGGACAAAATAAAGTACCCGTATAAAATCATAAAAATCATTAAGCTCGTAAATTCTTGAGAATTAGATTATGAGGAAATTCGAAAGAACTGGAAAATTGTGAGCATTGGAAATTCATTAGAGTGCGGCGATTGAAACGTTCCGCAACAACTTTTCGAAATCGAGATACCATCGAACCGTCGAACTTGGTTCGATTGTTTCCCTTACGGTGCATTAACTTTTACGATCTGGATATCGAGCAATAGCGACGTGCCGTGTACTTGCTTTGGGACACGTCTTGAAAAGTTGCAGACTAATCTGGAAAAAGGGAAACCCGTTGACGAGAAGTTAGATATCGGATATCGCAAGATTCAAAGAAAAACTTTGTCAAATAGTTTATACAATACTGCGGAATCAAAAGGCTGTTTTATTAGATTAAAACCGAATAATAAATATTGACTTCTATGCATTGTGCATCGTGCACAAAAGCTGGTTGAATTGAACAACATAATCAATGCTAACTGTAATAAATTGAAAAATGCAATATTATCGATATACATTTAATTTATATTTAGTATACAAGTCATAAATAATTTATTAAAAAGTTATGCTGAGATGAGATAACGGTAATTGAAAAACAACATTTTTCTCGGGCTGCAGGTGATGGGTAATATCGATGACCCATTGGCTATTCCAGTACCTGAGAAGGATTGTATATTTGCCGAGAGACATAATAAAAAAATACACCTGCAAGACGGAAATTTGTTTACATGTTATTACTAAAATGCAGTTTCTTTCGCAGTAAGAATTTTTTATGAAAAATTAATTGTCTCGTAATCTATAAAATATTTCTCATTGCCTGAGAGTTTGACTGGCACAAAAGCAATTTCAATATGTTTCACGCAAAGAGAAGATTTATCGCATAAGCAAAACGAATGTTTAGCAATTGTCAAAGAACTTTCTGTCAAATTACACGTTAGTCTATTTTGTGCAAGAATCTTGCATTATAATTCGAAAATTGATGGTTGAGTGCAAAGAAATTACTTTCCAACGATGACGCATTTTATTCGTCAAGAAAATATTGCCCTCTTTGAAAAGGTAAAACCTGGTGTTGTAAATGATGAGAGAACGTCTATAATCGATGTTGGTTTATAATTTTAATTTTATGAATTTACATCGACGATTCACTCGAGTAGAAAAATTGTATTCTAATCGCCACAAAAAGTAAGCCCTAATTTAAATTAAAAACGTAGATATTCATATACTCATAAGTGGTATATTTATCCGTAACAATTGCAGAAAGAGAACGAATGCGAAGGTCTTGAAAGGCAATGCATAAGAAAGTGAGAAGACAATGAGAAGAGATAAGTAATACGGGTGTCTTGCGGGAGGCTAAGGGCAGCAGCAGCAGCAATAGCAATCTCTTAGCAGAATTGGATTAGCTGTAAATAAAGACCCTAAGCTTGTTGCAGAGTTATCTTCAATGGGCTGGGATGGGGGTTTTAAGAGGGGCATTAGGCCCATTTTGGCTACACGTCGAAAACCCGCACACTTGCCCCTTTTTCCACTAACACTTTGCCTGTCTCTCGCTCTCCTCGACTCGAAATGAGCCTCCACTCACGCCTTCGCCATATCCGACACGCGCATCCTCACGGCAAACACACGCACACACACACACACACACTCTCTCTCTCTCTCTCTCTCTCTCTCGCTCCGCACTATAAGCTTAAAGGCCCTGGCTTTTACGATTCTGTTCAAGTGGTCATAAAACTCGAGTTTACTACCGTCATGATTTTCAAGCAAACGGTCTGCCACCTGTCGGAGCCTCGGCAGGATCCTCAACAATGACTGCCGTCGCCAGCCTGGGCTCATCGACGGACCGCCCGCACAGCCACCGACGCTATTCGCGATTGCCCCGTATTGTCCTGAAACAACTCTTTGATCATTAGCCTCGATTATACCATTCCTGCCATTTTTCCCTCTCTCTCCCTTGCTCCATCCCACCTTCCAGCGAGTGGACCTCGTTTACCAGTGATAAATACCCCTTCTGTACCTGACCTTTACACATTTCATTGCAGGCCACGGCTATTGCTGAGACGGCGCCTGTCGCGACTGCGAAACAATAAGGTTTCCCCTTTTAAGAAATACTGACCGACGAGTCCCGTTATATTTCCGACTTATCACTGGGAAAATACGCATGTACCTCTCTTTACCAAATGAAGCCGTTGACATTTTTGTCTGATATACTTATTCTTCTAGGAATTGAATTTTAAATTGTATCTTTATTCGTTTGTCAACTTAATTTAACGGTAGAATTTATATTTCGATTCAACTGCAGCAAATGCAGCAACGTTCGACAAGTCGATTACGTCATAATGTCTTTAAAAATGACTTTACACGTATTTCGTCTTCCGATTAAATGCATTATTTATTTAATTATTCCATTAAAAGCATTAACGGGTGTTTGATGACAGGTATAGTACAATTATGAAGGTGCGAATTAAGTATTATAATAGCTAAATAAGCTTATCCTTTGGTCGCAACGCAGTAACATTGTTTCCTCGAGGGCAACACATTACAATTCAAATGGTACAGTGAACGCACATAATAAGAAAGGGAAATCTCTCAAACGGAAAAACATATTTATACGTAATAGTAGAAAAAAATCACATACAAGTTTCATCTTCGAAACACCATCGGGAATTTTATAGCTCGTATTTCAAAAGGAGTAAGTTTATTGGTAATTTGCACAAATTTATAGGTAAACAAAAGGCACGTGCCGAGCATCCGATTGATTAATGAACCTCAACGAGGTGGAACGACTTTTTCCAATGTCCGTGTCCGTCGATTCTCTTTACCGTCAGCAGAGCACTCAAAAAATCGTAAAAACCTTCCTTCTAGCGAACGCATGCAGGACCACTCGTAGCACTTAAATTCAATCTCCTATACGGTCTTGGATTTTACGGCTACCTTAAAAATAAAATAAAAGAAAAAGAGAAAGAAAAAACAACGTACGAAAAAAGGAGGAGAGAAAATACAAAGATTATAGAACGGCTGGTGCGAGGAGAAAAGAGGCTCACTCGCACTGCCGGCTATCGTTAAACATTCAAAACAACGATTAAGAGAAAGACGGCGACGGCGGTGGCGGTGGCGGCCGACGGCGAACTTCCGAGTGCCGCAACCAAGCAAATGGCCGAGCGCTTGACGCTCGGCTTATGATGGGCATTACTTGGCTCGTTATGGAATAATTTACGAGGTGCGAACCGCGGGGGCGATAATCCAGCGACATTTACATCCCAATAAACACTCCGATACATAGGTTGGTCCGGCCTCGTTGTATAATGCGCGTACCGCAGCGACAAGACGCGGACCGCGTCGCTCCTCATTTTTACGACATTTTAATTGTGTCGGAGTCTAATTGGCCCGTAAAGTGGCGCAAGGGCTCGTAAAACAGTTTACGATAACGCCCCACGACTGTGTCTGCGGAGAGCGGGTGCTTGCGAAACCTCACGAAGTTCTTTTATTTTTATATCGATAGCCTACCTCGAGCCGTTTTATAAGGATGAACTTTGACATTGGACGAATCGACGGTAGCGCGATTTATCTTCCCAGAGTGAGAAATTAAAATTTTCACCGATGAAATTTCAAGTGGTTGGCAACGATTGTCGCGCTTTAGGAACGGAGTCGCGGATCGCGTAACGATTTACTTTTCAAACGCTACCTTTCATTTTCGTCAAATGGTCTCGTTAATACCGATATCAACATGCCGAAAATCAGCAGCAAACCGTTAATTTACTTGGAACAAGCTACGTTCATTCAACGTGCATTCCTTCGATGAAGGCTCGCGATCGATGCGGTATTTCACTAGATCGTTATCCAACAAATTTCACGAATCGTTTCTTCGTTATCCAAACGATACCTACTTACGTAGTCGGCAATGTTGGAGTTTTTCACTTGTTACAATTGTTTCCTCGTTTAAATATAAAATACGGAATAATAAAACAACAACAACAACAACAACAACAACAACAACAAGAAGATAATAAATAGGAAAGGATCTCAAAAAGGAAAGCATTGGGTATTACGAGTTATACTCTGCCTACGGAATTATATTTTACAATGAATTCCATTAAAAAGTTCCGCACGATAATGAACTCTTATAAAACAACTTTCTTACTCGCTCCACACTTTCTTTTCATTCCACCGGACGTAAATACGAGGCCTGCGGAGCGCATTAAACGAGACGCGTTAAATTTACTTAAACAAAGCACCCGAAATAATTACGCGCTCGCATTATGACGCGCGGAAAGCGACGGTCGCGAGGAATCCTCGTGCGGCGCGCGGTTTCTCATCGAGTGGGTGGTAAGCGAGTGGTCGCTCGGGTCCTTAAAATCTCGAAACCCCAATGAAAAGGTAATCGGGCAAAATATCCGAGCGGCTCAACGAGCGCCTGCGATGCTGGTCGTTTGAAAGTCGCGAGGGCTCTGTCAGTGGGTAGTTCCGCGGTGCTCGTAGAGGTGGCGTTGGTCCGCGATATCCGTGCAGTCGTGGGCTCTCGTGCACGCGAGGCGGCGGGGGCGGGGCCTGGGCGGCAGCCCCCGCAGGGGCGGCCAGGGGGGGACGTCGCACGGCACCCACGGCGCTCGGGCTAGAGGGGCGAGGGGGACAGAACTACTTTCGCCGGGCGTAGGAACGTTCGAGCCGGGCACGGCGCGCCACTCGTGACGAATTCAATTCTGATTGGTCCTTAAGCATAACCTCCCCCTTGGCACCTCGCATCTTTCGGAAAATCCTCTCTCGCTCTCGCTCCCTCCCTCTCGCCGATCCGTCTTCCTGGCTCGCCGTTCCTTCTTCTCCCACTCCGTCGCGCATCTCGCTCTCGCTCCGTCGCGCTCGCGCGCGGCCCCCGTGACTCCGTCCTCCTCGATCGCGTCTTATCTGCGCCCGCTCGAGAGGCAACGGGTATGCCGGTGAGCCAGCATACGAATTTAATCCGACGGCACGTCGTTGAGTTACTGGAGCGCTCTACAGGGGGCTCTTCCAACCGAGCCGAGAAGACGGTGGGAGAGAGCGCGTATGCGTCGGGGGTTACGAGTGCGAGCGCGAGAGGGACGGACACCGGCCTGCGGCGGAGGAAGGGAGAGAAAAGACTGGGAGCACGACCGAAATCGAAGGTGGGACAGAGAGAGAGAGAGTGAGAGAGTGAGAGAGTGCGAGAGAGAGAGAGAGAGTGCGAGAGAGAGGGCGGGAGGGCGGGAGAGAGAGAGAGAGAGAGAGCACGCGCACGCGTTCGACTCTCGCTCGGGTTATCGCGCACTATACTCGGGCCTTTGCAGCGTGGAGAGGGGCAGGCCAGCGCGCACACGAGAACGGGAGAGAGAAAGAGTGAGAGCGAGCGAAAGCGAGCACGACGGAAAATAAGGACGGGACGAAGCTCGTCGAGCACTGCGCCGCGCATTATACTCCGGTGGCGCGAGCGCGCGAGAAGGAGAAAGGTAGAGCGCGCGGAACGAGCGGTCCGTCTGTCCGCCTGTACGCAGTCGGAGGAAGAGAGAGATATTGCGCGCGCGTGTGTGTGTAGCAGTACACGGGGCGCGAGAAAAGCAGTAGTGTACCGTGGACCACCGCACTGGCATACCGTGGCATTCGCTCGTATAACGATCCCTCTCTCCTCGTCTCTTTTCACACACATCGTGCGCAGCAGCGGCAGCAGCAGCAACGGAGCACCAGCGCCGGCACTCCTGTCCGTTTCCCGAGCCGTGCATCACACGCGGACGTGCACGCGCCTCTCCTTCCTCGCCGCTTCATCAGTCGGCGCACGGTGATTGCGGCCGGTGGTGCGTTTTACCCGTAGCCCCGGGAACGATTCTCTTTCCTGTTTAGAGCAAGTGCCGATCCCGACGGTGATGGACAGTTGCATCGGCGACCGCGGACGTACCCACGAGTCGTCCTCAACGCACTAGCGCCTTTTTCGGAAAAACCGCCCCCTTGGTGCCTCGACTCGGCTTTGCGCGGACGGGCGAGAGAAGATAAGGGATAAAAGAAGGAAAAAAGGCAAAGAAAGATTAAGAGGATCGAGGGATCGTTTGGCACCGAGATCGTCGAGAGCCAATCGACGATCGTAGCACGCGTTGGCTGTCGCGTGCCGGCAATCGCACACTTTGCCCGGACTACCGGGTTCTGCTCGACGCCTTTATAGCTCCTCTTATTACCCAGTTTATTGCGTCGTAACGGTTTAACGATCATCGCTTTCTCGGACGGCCGAACAAGTGTTTCTCCGCATCCTCCTCGTTTCCGACCGCGCTGACAGTCGGTGCGAAACGAGAGAGCCAAATCACAACGGAAAGGCAGAGAGAGAGAGAGAGAGAGAGAGAGAGAGAGAGAGAGAGGGAGTGATTGTCAGAGTCGTAAACGACGGTCGAGGATGCTCCACGCGAATCCCCGCGCCCGTGGGCATTGCGCTTTTTAAAAGCTCTCTGTTTACATCGAGCGATCGAGTCCGGTGAACAAGTGCAGTGTGACGAAAAAAAAAAAGAAAAAAACAGAGATAGATCGGGGGCAGAGCGCCCGAGGGCCCAGTGGTGTGCGCGCGTGTGTGAGCGAAAGAGAGAAAGAGAGGAAGAGGAACAGATGATTTTTATGGTCTTTTAAACGCTTTGATGCCCCAGCGTGGTAGCGGACCATCATCGCCCCCAGTGAGGACCGACTTTCGACTTTCGCGCGCTTTTCGCAGCAGCTCGGCCGAGCGCCGCTCGTACCACTAGTTGAAACCAGCCGAGAAGTCCGCGACCGCGAGGACGCTCGGTCAGCACCTCGCCGAGCCAACATACCCGCAGTAACGATGAACTCGTACTTCGAGCAGAGCGCAGGCGGCTTCTACGGGAGCCACCACCACCAGACGAGCGCCGCTGCTCAGCACCACGACCCGGCCACCGCCGCCGCCTACCGGAGCTTCCCCCTCGGGCTCGGCATGTCGCCTTACGCCTCCTCGCAGCATCACCACCACACCTCGTCCAGCCTCGGCATACACCCGGGCGGCGGCACGAACACGCGGCCGCCCCAGGACTCACCGTACGACGCGAGCGTCGCCACGGCCTGCAAGCTCTACTCGTCGACGCCCGAGTCAACGGGCCACACTACCTCCTCGTACACGGCCTCCGCCGTTGCCAGCAAGGACTGCAAGCAGCAGGAGCAGGCCGCGGCCGCGGCCGCCCACCAGAACGGCTACGCGGCCGTCATGGCAGCGGCCGCCGTCAAGGACGTCTGGCAGTCGGCCTCAGCGGTCGCGAGCGGCCAGAGCGCGGCCGGATCCGCGGTGGTGCGCCCCTCGGCCTGCACCCCGGAGGGTTCCCGAGTCGGCAGCTACTCGGGGATGGTGAGCGGAGGCGAGGCCGCCTCGAGCCCCGGCAACAACGGCTCGAGCAGATCGCTCACCTCCTCCTGGAACACCTGCAGCCTCAACACGTCGGCGGCGAGCCAGCCCGTAGCGACCCAGCTACACCAGCAGCCCACCAACCATACTTTCTACCCCTGGATGGCCATAGCAGGTGAGCGCTCTTTCCTTCTCGAGCCGCGGGCCCGGTGCGATCGCGTGCGCGCCGACCACGGAGTGGGGACACGCGTGTCCGAGTACGCGGGGACGGCACGCGCGGGGTGAAAGAGCACGTGCTCCAGTCGGTCGCGCGCTTCTCTCTCCCTCTCTCTCTCTCTCTCTCTCTCTCTCTCGCTGGACGACGTGGGCCCGCGCGCCCTTTAACGCGGGGCGAGTCTCGCACGGGGTGGACGTGCGGTCGCGGCGGAGAACGACCCGAGTGGAGCCGAGGGGTGAACCCGGAGCACGTGGAGGAATTAAATTGAGAGGCGGCCGACGAGTCTGAGTCAATTTGCCGCGGCGGTGATTATTTCTCGGGAGGGACGCGTTAATGTAGGTCGCCCGACACCCGATGTTCCCCGACTTTGCCTTCTCACTCGTACGGGGTGGTGCGTTCATCGAAATCCCTTGAAAAATTTCGGAAACTTTCGGCTGCTACGAGTGTTTTATTTGCGATTGAGGCAGACGAGTAGACCTTGTTCGTTATGATTTATGAATTGATATTAATGATTAATTAAATTACGGAAAATAATTCCGAAACCCCCTTAATGAAACTCGGAATTGCAATCGAATTGTACTTACGACAAGATTATATTTAACAGCGCTACATCTGTTCTACGTTATAAGTGACGGGCACGAGTTTTTTTTTTTACTTTGTTTCTGAATCGCTAAACCGTCGCTAAATCGCTGTTACATTATACATAAAGTATGACTTTATTGTCCGTCAATACTCCGATAAAATTATCGTAAAATAAATATATAAATCGAACTCGTTCGTTTTTTTCTAGTCTTACGTATGACCTACTATTTATCTAAGAGAACCCCATTATTATTAGAATTGTATATAACATTCGTGTATTGTTATTGCCATACTTATTTGGGAGACAAAAAATTTACTTCCGTTATGTTGCACGTCCGTTGGTTTATTGGATCGTAGAAACCGATGAAATGATACAACCCGATTTCCGATGAGGACGCATGAATGAATGACGAGAGAGAGAGAGAGAGAGAGAGAGAGAGAGAGAGAGAGAGAGAGAGAGAGAGAGAGAGAGAGAGACTGCATGTATGATTTTGCGGGGCCAGCAAAATAGCAAGAGCAGTAGCTTTTTTGAAATGTATGCACGCACTCGTCATGCTGCTGTTGGATTTTCGCCATCTCGTTGGCTCATTTTCGCGTCGCTCGACGACGAAGTTTAACGTGAATTTATCGGCGGATCGAACTAAAAATATTCCATTGCCCTGTGCGATCGGATGAATGGAGCCTGTACGTGTGTTTGTACGTATGCCCGAACAAACTAATAAAACATACGTCGCAGTCGTTTCATCTTGCGAAAGGCGATGCGATGAGCTGTTCTTGTTGCAAGTCCATTAACGGCTACTTCGGTACAGGTGATAACGAAGGGAACGTCGAGGCTACTCAATCCTTTCGCTTGTCGTTGAAGATCACCTTGAAAAAAATATCCAAAAGCTTACAAAAACGTACATTACGTATAAAACTTTAAGGGGGCTTTTATATTATGATGTACGCAAATGTATAAATAAAGCTTAAACTTCAGCAGAGACTTTTGAGAAATGAAAATATCTAATCTCTGCGAATCCCTATTTCTTGCAACACTTAAAAACAATTCTTATGTTCATACGTAGTAGTTAAACAGTCTTCGAAATGATTTTGTACAAATATATTTTTCATTTATAATCTCGTGTTTACAGCTCAATCAATAACCAAATAATCTGAACGAAAATAGTCATAAATAAATCCAACAGCTATCGTGAAAAAATTAAACGTTTTCTACACATGCACATGTACATGTATAATCGTAAAATTCAATACGGAAAAAATAAACTTCGATATATAAGCATTTTTCATGCAAGCGAATGTCGAGTTCTTCCACTCGATGTGTGAAATTGAGATTAACGAAAATCCAAATGCACGTTACAATCCCCTATAACGGCAAATTCTTCAAAATAAAAAGTAAAAATCTGAAATCACGCCAGCATCAAGATTCGTTAAGGAAAAAAATTCACGAATTATTATCATGGTGCGCACATGATGTAAGCGTTGTACGATTGAGAAACTTACACGTATTTTACTTCTTTTGCGGAAACGCGTACTTTAATCTACGGAAAAATCGGAATTTCAGAGTAAAATTCTCGTCTCTTGTGTACAGATATGACAAATCCTCTTGTGCAAGAGCCACTGTGATAGAGCAGAAACAAGTGTTTAACTTTACATATATAATTATTTTGATAGAACGAATCGATGTTGTACAAATGATAAAATTCCTTTACTAATTATTTATTGTTACTGAAGTAAGTCACGAGCAAAATTGATAGTTACTTTTTGTGAAAGCGGTACATTTCATTTTGCGTATCGCAAATGATGGTAACGATCAACGAGTGCTACGATTATAGCTAACAAGTAAAATTTAGAATTATCGCGAACATCATCCGTTTCAAGTTTCGGTACCTTTACTGTTAAGTTAGTTTCAAATCGAATCTAAGTTATACGTTAAAAGAAATTATTATCGATGATGTAATAATTTGTTTTCGCAAAAATCGGTTCAAATTATTCGAACATATATATTACAGTTTGCTTAATGCTTACTTTTAAAAATGATCGCCGCATATTCAATTCTAAACTTTTTCAAATAACTTGAAAATTATAAGTAATATAGGAGTTTTTAAGTTATTAATGTATGACATCATACTATTAAATCGTTCAAGCGTGATGCTATGGTTCAAATTTTAAACGGAATAACTTTTAAAAATATATTGCGTTCGAAAAATAAAAACGATCGATAACTGTTGAATAAAAGAAAATCTATTGCGAATACCTAATTAAATAAGTTTTTGTAATAATGAACATCTTGCCTAAATATTTCGTTAACTTGTTTAAAAAAAACAATAAAGTTTATGAAATTCTTCATTATAGTAAATCGGATTTCTTAAGTTTAGGATCTGTTAAAATTAAAAAGATACATTACAATTATTGCTATTATAACTATACTTATAAATATCTATATACATAAGTATCTAATTTCTTGAGTAGCAGACTTTTTACTAATGCACTTTCTTATGTATATGCAAGATTTTTTTCGAAACTATTTACATCTTTCCTATTTTACAAAAATTGATTCAACGGCTTGTGAATGTTCATTTTCTTGAAGTTTCTGTGTTTCTGAGACAACTATATAATATATATTATCCGTATTTTATCAACATTGATATTTTTACATAACTTAAAAATCTTGTCGCTTGTTATTTTATAAATTTGGCAAGAAAACATAAACATAATTTAGAAAGCATAACAATATGTACATACAAATATTGCGCAGCTTTTTTATATCATCCTTTTCCTGGCAAGATAATAAATTCGTAGTATCAAAAAGGACAGTATCAAAAAAGATCCGACGTGTAAGGTATGGACAAGAATAGAGTCAAGTGCGTGTAAAATCGGCGGTTATAATACACGAGGCGCGGCACGAATATAATGGAGAGAAGAGGGTTCGTCGTCAACGTTCCCCGATTAGGGTTCAAGTGCTTCTGTTTCTCTCTCTCTCTCTCTCTCTCTCTCTCTCTCTCTCCCTCCCACCCACCCTCCCTCTTTCTCCCTGTTTTCCTATCCGTCCATGCTTTGACACTCATATAGGTATGTATACACTCCCGAGTACCCCTCCGGAACCCAAATTCCGGTGGCAGTCAGCTGTTCCCAGTCCTGCAGAATCCCGTAGCGGAATACTTTGAATCCCATACATATACACATGCATTCACACACATAATCATTATTGGTGGACTCCAACTTCATCTGTCTCGCTTACTCGCTCTTTCTTGGCTTTCCATTCTCAGCTGTTCGTTCTTGGAGTCTCATTTACGAACATAAAACATAGAATGGCGACGAGCATTTTTCGATACTAGATTTTATACTCCTATACAATTATAGTTCTTTCATTGCTTTTTGTGAATATGCTCTTACCCAGCTAAACGTTCAATTATTGTATTAAGATTTACGCAGATAAGACTGGTAATAAACTTATGATTGTATGAAAATAGGAAAAAGTGTTAATTATAATATCATGAAAAGTGGTACTTAATATAATTAGAGTAGCCAATGAACCAAATCATTAAAATGTATATTACGTTTTGAGAAAAATATAAATTTTCTCATAATTCAGTATTTAAATAACCCACATAACTTTTTATCGCGTACAATGTAACTCCTCTTGTTATTCTATTTAATTCGCTAAAAAGAACAAGATTAACACTTTGAGTTAAAAAAAAATACACATATTACGCTTGTATTTACGACTCTTCTCATTAATATTATACAAATTCCGACCGAAGTTAAAAAATAATAAGGAAACTTCCTTCGCGAAATCGCCACCAATTTATATCCATTAGAATGAAATTTATGCGCATCCGAGCATGCAGGACAAAAATAACTTCGTCCTCTCCGACTCATAATCGAGATAAGAATTAATTACGCGCACCTCTCGCGCTCGTTGCTTCAAAAACAAACGACGAGCAAAAAGTCGACTCCTCGTCGCGCATATCGCGCATAAATTATCCCCCCCAATTCGGTTAGTGTCGTCGATCGCGCGATCCGGACTCTTCGCGTCCGCTGTTCAAACCCCTCGAAGCCGACAAATTATATCCCGAGCGTTAATATAGACGGAAAGTCTGAATTATCGATCTGTCGCGTGGGGATGAGGGGACTAGTCCCTGTTGGGAACCTGTTCTAGGTGCGCGTATTTATCCAGTTGCAGCGCGAGTCATTGACTTAAATCGCACGCGAGCCGCTGTTCACCGCGCGCGCAATCTCTCCACCTCCTCGCAGTCTGAGAGTCGGCGCTGCTTAATAACTCCTGGCGCTTGTATCGCCGACGTGGGCCTGCACGCGTGCAATCTAATCGAGCCGGCAATCGAACTCCATTTCCAGTAGTGCGCTTCGGGCCGCGTCATCGATCTATTACTTGCCCCGCCGATTGTTAATCTCGGCCGTCGAGCTCCCGACTCCCGCAGTCGGAAGATCGAACCGAAAAAAAAAATCGTGTACGGGGTAATTATCCAAAGCCACTTGTGCGTACGAGTGAGCGTCGTCGCGGGCCGATAAGACGAATGAGTATTAAGCGCGTACTCGAGTGCGATGCGTAATGGAGATGCGGACCACCGCCGTAAGGTAGTTTGCGATCGACGTGTCTTACCACGGCCCTTCAACTCATTCGGTTAATTTCGGTTAATTCGAAAAAGGCTCTTGGAGTTCTCTCTCCGATTCACAGCTTGCGAGCAGCTTGCGAGCAGCTTGCGAGCAGCTTGCGAGCAGCTTGCGAGAGACTCTGTGCGCGTACGACCGTCGGTGCAAGCTTCCGTGGCTCACGAATCCACAATGAAAACGGTATAAAACGGTGCTTGCTCTTGGAGTATTAGACATACGCTACGCTCTTTCTCTCGTCTGCATAAATGACGATAGAAGCAAAGTAGCATCTCTAGCTTCTTAATCGAGTAGAGGCTTCGATGTTTCTTTTACGCGCGCGATAAAATGATTTTTGCCGTAAAACTAAATTTGACAACTTACTTAGGCAGTCGTTCATACTCGTGTGTGTCTCTCGATCTGCCTCTGCACGCACAATGAACTTTATTGCCGCAAATGATGATCACCGCGTTAAAAACATCTTAATACGAATTTCAATACGAAAGGCAACGACGCAACCTTCAAAAGCCCCGTGCCTACAACGTCCGGCAAAATATTCAAAACTCGAACGCGATACTGCGTTGAGGAGGCTCGTTCTTTACCTGAGAGCTCGCAGTGCATCTTTTATCTTTCCTCTTGTTGCTCTTCCAAGAAAATGTAGTGGAGGGCGAGCGCGAAGAAAATTCGCTCGCGTACCCTCCCATGACTACAAAGCTTTTTCCTTCCTACGTGTGGCCCACGAGCAGATCACTTTCTCTCATTCCGCAGATGCTCCAACTAGATATTTACGATTTCTCATTGAGAGGGGCTGCTGCTGGGCTATAGGGCAATTAGAGGGCGTGAGAGTACAGCGATACCCTGGCGCTGTACGTGTGTAAGCGGCGTACCCCTCGACACTAGCCTCGGTACCTTTGGAAAAGAACAAACATTTTATGCGCGCACCACGTTAGGAGAGAGCGAAACTAAGTTTCACCTTTTTAATGGAACATTAAAGTCCAATTTGCATTAAGAGCCAAAGTTAAATAAAGTCCACTTTGGCTTGGCATCTCTTGCACTTGGAAAATTGTGTCAATGATTCATTTGAATTTATTGCGATGCTTTATCGTATTGTATTCGCTTGAACGCATAAATTGTGGTTAATTTTTATAACGATTCGACATGATTTCAGTTGTAATTAGGTAAATCACTTTTGAACGATGAAATGAAATTTGCTTAATTTAAAGATATACTTAAACAGAGCATTTATATTTTTTCAAATAGTAATAATCGAACGGAATCGAGTAAATTTATTGTGATTAAAAGAATACGAGGTATTAAATTAAAAGCTGTAACTGTCGAATAATTGATGTTTTGAAATTTAAAACAATAAAATTCTATTCCGAATGGTTACGACAACATTAATTTTACAAGTACAGCGTAAATTGTATTTAAGAAATATTCTCGTATGTTTTTAGCTTTTATTTATGTCTTTAATTTACATTCGCATAGGTTTGAAACGAAACCGTTTGAAAAACTTCCCTCGAAAGCTAAAAGCTTAAAAATATGCAGACGGATCAATACATTTATCCGCGTAACTTTTTATTGCCTTTACCAAATTTATAACTCACAGATAAAAGCTTTATTATAATTGTGAAGTTCTTAAATTAATCGTATTGTAATTAATAATTCACCGCCATTAGTTGCGTTAAAGCTCGTACGTTAACGAAAGCCGTAACAGTGAAACGCGTCAAATGAAGCACGAATATTTTCGCGCGTAAAAAGCCACGTGGTTTGCACGAGGCTGAAACTACGCTATATATATTCGTGTAGCAGCGGTAGAAGGTGTTATGTACCTCGGGGAGTAACTTCGTTCAATATAAACCAGCTCCGAACGGCACTGTAACCGTAACGTTGACGTTTACGACGACGAAATCGCAGCTTGGCTCTTCCCTCGTTCGCTCGCTCTCTCTCTCTCTCTCTCTCTCTCTCTCTCCTCTCGTAGTTTCTGCCCCCGCCTCCTCCGCCTCACGGTGAGCACCGGAGACTGAGTACAGTCGACCATACATTCTGTCGATAATGCAGAAATCCGCTCTATGCTCTCGCTACCACTTCTCTTCTCTCTTCGGCCTTTCTGTACATTTTTTTACTTCCTACGCCGCTGCTGCTTGTCTTTCGAGTAGTGGCGCTCATCTGCAATCTTTTACAAGTGTCATCGTAACATTCCTTCCGTAAATCAAATCCTATCGTTTTCTTTACGTTTACATATTTTTTTATTCTTAAGAAATTAATTGAAATTAATTGAAATTAATTTTATTAGCTCTTCATCCGATGAGTGACGCGCGCTATCTTTTTCTCTTAACCAACAGTTTTTCTCTTGATTAGATGATTAAATATTCTTGAAATATTTGTAAATTAACAATTCTTTTAACCCCTGTTATATATCATCGCTACGATACGTTGACATTTACAGACATTGTTTTTAAATGAGTAGCAGGGGCATAAAACCTTATCTAAATTACTCGACAAGTTATACAGTGTAACTTACATATAACGAATGCAAGCGTCATTTTATTTTAAGGGTTTCATTGTTAATGCATTTGCTTTTAAAAACAAAATACTTACTTAAACGACGAAAATTTCTTTATCAAGCCAAGTTCTCTATTAATTTTTTTATTCTTCAACTCAAAATATTCAAATCTTTATTATACATCATAAAAAAGCACAAGGCATTAATGTTGCCGATAGAAGGATTTTAGTTTCTCATTATTTTTTGAAAGCTATTATTATTCATGCATAATATAATAGAAAAAGAAAAATATTT
The DNA here is from genome assembly GCA_018907045.1 of Wiebesia pumilae. NCBI lineage: Eukaryota > Metazoa > Arthropoda > Insecta > Hymenoptera > Agaonidae > Wiebesia > Wiebesia pumilae. The sequence goes on along the minus strand of JACCHZ010000173.1, from coordinate 540,176 downwards.
GAATTATTAAATATTTATAACGTATAAAATTTATTTTTACTGTATTAACTTTAAGTCCGTTGAAAGATATTAAATAGCTCGTTCAATTAAAATTTCTTTTATTATTTATTAAACTTCTAACGTATTGGTTATTTGAAAGAATACTCTTCATGGCCTTAAAAACGATAACGACGTTTCTTATTATTAATTTATACAGTAATAAAAATATTGAAAAAAATTAACCGTAACATAGCTTATAAAATAATAATTTAATTAAAATTGTAAATTGAATTATTTTCTTTCTTTTGTGCATTATGTAGATAACATTGTTTCAAGCAGTATTTTTTATAAACTTATTCGCATAAAATTTACGAAGTAAATTAGTATAACAAAAATTTTCGATTAGAGCTTCACTACAATAGTTGTGTACATCCACCAATATAAGTGTAATAATAATTAATTATTAACTCCGTAGAGAGTGTATTGCAAATTTACATGAGTCAAATTGAATACTTCTATCAATGTACAGAAGAAGGCCAATTTCGTTGTAAGTATGTGTTCTACTATTCTTAATCAGGAAACGACTGTTTAACGCACCGCGTAAATAATTATTTTAATTATATTTAAAGTTAATAATTATGTATATAATTCTATAATTTATAAGTTAGTTATTGTACATTTTCTGTTTTAAACATTCTAATTATGTTATTTCTATTTTCAAGAGTATAGAAAAATTTTTCGTATAACATTTTGAGAAATCATTTGCAATGAAGAAGGTTTTCATATATAACAAGCACCTTTCACTCTCAAATGAAGAATATAATCATGTTATAAAATTATCTTCAAATATTTATTACATACTTTATTACATAGTACCAGACTATGAGGAGAATTGATATAAAGATATGTATCTAAAAGTGAATTTTTCAATAATTATTGTATTAATTCATCGCTGATAATTGGTAATTGCAAAAGGTAATGCTTCCATGAGGTATTTCAATACAGTAGTAAATAAAAAAAATTTTTTTTTTATTAATATTAAAATTTAACGGCGTAATTATAGACATTACATTAAAAAGACGAGTAAAATTATTACAATGATTTAAGGAAATAAACTTATTATAACTATAAATTAATGCGTGATATTTGATTATTTATTGTAATCTCAATTAATACAAAGTTAATATAACGAAATTCTGTAGCGACAAATATTTGCTTACAAAGTTGAAATCTTTAATGAAACTAATCAATATATATATATATATATATATATATGTACAATATGTATTTAAAAACACAGTTAATATCTTGATCATTTATTTGTTTGTATTACTACACGAGCAAAAAGTAACGTAGATATTATTAAATATTCCTTTTTACAATAAAAATATCGATAACTCATAAATAGACATTGTTTTATGAAATATAATTTTATTTTCAAAGAGAGTTTGAAAACATTAAAATTATAATGAATAATATTTGAATTTGACCAAGGAAGTAATAAAAAAATTGTTTTTTTACACACACACACACACACACACACACACGCGCGCGCGCGCGCGCGCGCGTTACATCATAATGTATATAAAAAGAAGGAAGACAATACGTCTTATGAAGAAAACCTACGTCTATAAAATTTATATATCTGCCCGCATGAGACATACTCGTCCTGGAATCCCTCTGTAATTAATAGCGAATCCGTACAGTCCTCAAGGAATCAACTACTCCAGGCCATGCGATAAAATTGACGCGCGAGGACGTCTGTTCACTAGCGCCCTCCTCTGCCACGATCCTCCTTCCCTGTTTTTTACTCCCGCGTAAACAATCGAAGAACATATGCATGTTGGGCGTCCACACAAATCCACGGCTGTGGAGGAAAGCGACCGTTCGACACGACAGGGTTCAATCAAAGTAATTGAAAACGACTCTCGAGTTGAGCTTAGAAAACGAGCCATTTTGGGAATCGAAAACTTTGCATGTACTGTTGCAGTTTCGAGCGACCCCCTCCGCCCCCGTACCATTTACTCGCGATATACACCCTGCCTCCAACGCTGTAGTAGATGGCCTGGGGATACCGCGCAATCGACTAATTGCCAACGAACATCCGAACCTCCTGTACTGTGTCCGATATGACGAACGCGTGTGCGATCGGTATACCGTACACCTACATCGATGTTCTTTTACGGTGGTGAACGCACATGCAAATTGAGAAACTATTTTGGGTCGTAATCTTATATCGGGAGCATAAAAAACGTAATACATTAATATAGTTTACAGCTCAGATACGTAAGAATTATGACAATACAAAGATTATCATTCCATTATTAGTATAACGTTTGTTTTCCTTTCCGACAACAACTTATTAATTAAGCCTACACGATTTTATATTTGCATTTTATAAAGGAATTACGATTCGAAAGGGTAAAATTAGCGTTAAAATAATTAAGCCCGTTTAAAAAAGAAAGAAAAAAAGTTTTAAATCTGCGTCGAGGCAACAATTATAATATAAATCCGGAAACAATGCGCGTGGAATGTAAAAACTACAACAGTGAAATAGTGACGAATCTTGGCACGATATAAGCAACGAGAAACATAAAATCCAGTCAAAATTGTTTCCTCGAGAGAAACTAAATCACGCCGCGTTCAAAAGCATGAAATAATCCATTGGCGGACATTAGTCAGAGTAACAAATTGTTCAACATTCCGATTAATTATTATTTCGTTTCACTTAACTGCTCGTGCCGCTTAATCGCCTTATTTTTTTATGCAGTACTCTTAACAACTGGCAGCGTTGTTTAACTGCGTAACAGAGTGCCATTAGTGACATTTTCGGTCCGCGTCTCCGCGTCTCAGCCCAGTCTCATTGGCGCTTCTGGAATGAGCCACGAGGGCATTTCTCAGGTGTGTACGCGGTAGGGGGATGAGGGCGTTCGCGCTTCGGTCGCCGTGTCCGAGACCGCCGAGTGCGTGGCCGGGCCCTTTTGGCGCATAAGGCCCATCCGAAAAACATCGGGACCCCGAGAAAACGTGTAATCCGTGGACCCTCGGGGCGCGGCGAGGGGGCTCGCATTCATGGGAGCACTTTGGCGCGGCTCCTTCCTTAGCTCTCGTCGAATCGAATCGCTCATTATCTTTCTGTGGGCCTGCTTTGCATGCGCCTCTTTGTGTTCCTTTTTTTCCTCTTGCCGCGCTTAGCGAGTGCGAGCGTTTTGATTCGTATCTCTTGTTTAAGTTCAGGGCCGGCGGGTAGAACGCGCTAGGGGCTGAGCCCCTGGTGAGGGCTGCACTAAATACGTTTCGGCCTTATTTATTAGGTATGAAAATTGTTTATTCATTTTCGGTGTCTAGTGCGCTCTTCCTTTTGGACCTTGCGCTCGATGAGAGCGAAATGGTTGCATAATGTGATTTTAATACACACCGCGCCGCGCGGAATGCCGTTCTCTATACGGTATACTTAGGCGTGATTACCCTTGAATTACAAGCTATTGCATGTATTGAGCGCGTAATATTTTCCTTTAATTTGGTTGAAAACTGGAAAAAGATAATTGCGCGTGTTTTAATTTCTTTTAATGTCAATGTACACGGTAGGAAGCAAACTCAAGATGGTGCTTAATTTTTTATGTTTGGCAATTTTAAGAAAATTCATTTTCAAGGGACTTTCGGGAAAGCCATTACAATTTGCAAAAAATTTCCAACGATATAGAATTAACGCTATTAAGTAACTGTTATTTCCAAGTTTTATCTTTCTGGTGTTAACGGAATTCATAACCAAATAATGAGAATTTGCACAGGAAAATTAATGAAAATTGTCTGCAAACTTTTTAAGTAATTAATTATTTGTGTACATTATCATAACAAATAGTGATTTAACAGAACATTTATTGCTGCACTTTCATCAAATCACGTGATGTCGTGTTCAACGACCAAAGAGACCTAATTAAACGAATAGAAGCACACTCGTGTAACATGCGAAATGAAACATTTACATGCGGCAATAAGCGTTCTCGTGGAAAAGAGAAACGGAGAAAAAGAAGCAAAAACTCGATGAAGCAACAAATAAAAATTCATGCATATTCTTTTCCCTGTTTCAGCGAATTTCTCGTTTGTTTCGCGACGACGAGACAAGCAAACTCTAAACAGAATGCAACGAAATAAAAATCGAGCAAAAGAGGCGCCTGACGAAAATAGAAAATAAACCGAGTATGAAAAGATTTAAGTACGTTCGCCTACATTTCGTCGACAATACTATATATATATATATAATTATATATCGTGTCTATCACATATGTACCTATCCAGATACTTACATCACTCTCTCCCTCTCTCTCGCTCTCTCTCTCTCTCTCTCTCTCTCTCGATTTTATGGACTAGCCGTTCTCGTGTACGCGAGCTTCCATCTTTCTCTCCCTCCTGCCCCTGATTCTCGTTATACACGGCCACTCGCTATCTTGCTATTTGAAAATTTCATGCCGCGAGAGTTATCGCTCTCCTGCGCACACGCTCTTGCGATTAATTTCCTCGGCGGCAACCGGGGTGTTGGAGCTGTCCTCGAGACGCACTATCCTATCAATTAAGGGACGCGCTTCTCCTCACCTAACCGACAAAAAGAAGGACGATAGCGTCGATCTTCCCTATCGCTCTGGGCATTTCATGGCTCTACGTAGGCTCTTTCTGGGATGGTAATATACTTGTTATCGCAAGCAAGAAATAAATAAGAGGTGCGATTGTAGCGAAGAGTGCATTATCTGGGAACGAATTCGGATGAATGATAGCGGCAGGTTGTGGTCGAAAGTGATTTACGATTGTAATTTTATGCAATATATGAAAAAACCTATCAAGTATTGCAAACCGAAAAGTGCGATACTTCGCGGCAAGCATTTCTCCTTCGACTCTGCAAGAAATTTACAAATACCTGAAAAGCTGGATAAAAATGGTTTCAATGTCTTTTTCAAGATTATTTTACGCTAATACTTGATGCAAATAAGATTCTAACGACTTTCGCTAGCGTTTCAAGCCGCACATTTTAAACGATCGCTCTTGTTTTTTTCACTCTCTTATGAAAAACCGTCCAACAGGTTTTAGTACAAAACAATTAATCAACAAAACGAATATTAAATATCACTAGCGTAATTTACGGAATAGCCAACCTAGCCAACCTAGCCAACCTAGCCAACCTAGCCAACCTAGCCAACCTCTAGGAAAGGCTCGTATGAAGCATTCCCGGGCTCGTTCACTGACACCGTGAGATTTAGCTCCGGGATCATCGTAGAAAACTACGTGGCAATCGCGCGATTCAAATATACTCATACATTAGCGAGCAATCAGTCGGACGAGTGGCGCCTAACTTCTGAACGCGGTCGCGTCGGTGCCCATTTATTTAGATTAATACCAACGGCGCTCGCAACATCGTGCGTACCTCCTTTTTCATAATTCCCTCGTCTTCCACATCATTGCTCCGTTCCGCGGGTATTCGCACAACCCCTCTTAACGGGCGCCTCCCCCTCTACACCCCGCACACATTTATGAGCATTTCAGGCGATCTCTTTTACAAATGTTAGCGCGTGAGCGCAGTCGTTTTCAATTAATAAATGCTAGCGCGCGATGCAATGCGATCCCTCGCGCCGGGCATTCGAGAATATTATTGCAAATAGATTTCGGAGCTCGTAACTCAACTGAGTTTTTGCGTCTGCAGCACAGAAACCTGACCGCGGTGTTCTGTCTCGCTCTCTCTTGCAGGCCGCGTGTCTACGAGTTCAGCTCGACGGCTCGATGGGCGGCCATTACGGCCAGCACCTGCCTCCTCGGCACTACGACCTGGACACTATCTCTCTCTCTCTCTCTCTCTCTCTCTCTCTCACTCTATCTCGTTCGAGCCTTATTGCCAGATCGTTTCTTCGTAGTCGCTCTTTCTCGCTCTTTCGTTTTTTTCTTCGACCGTTGCGCGCTCTCGTCTTCGCACTCCATTTTTTCTGCCTTGCTCATTGCCTCGCTTCTTCTTCTTTCTTTTATTCAACTATAGATGATTCTACGCTCATTTACGGTTCCAATGAGCCCACCTTGGTATTTAATCGTAATGAAACACTTTTAAGTAAAACTCGTATTTTTTATCATTTATTTATTCAAACTCTTGTAAATGTCATAGCAAAGATGTAAGAAAAGATAAACAAAACCATACTGTCCGAGAAAATACTTTGTTGGGAAACCCATAGGGAGTAGTAAACAATGTTTACTACTGTATAAAAGCTCTATGTTACATGTCGTGCAAATCGTATTCCGATGCTCTTTCAATTGATGTTATTCTTTTTTTACATATGAATCACAATGTTATATCCATCTTTGTCAAACCATTAAAATCAAAGTTACGTAATAATTGATTTAATTCAACTATAAAGAAGCTGATGATAACGGTAAAATCAACTAATAAATTATCAATTAAATTTATTACCTTGATGTAATTTCATTTAATTCTTAATTATTATTAATCCTCTCGTTACTTCGATAGAATAAATACCGTGGTCATTTACATATACATATTGTACACAATTTATTACACATTCTTGTGTACATTAGTAAAAATGTTTCGTGAGAGAACATATATCTAAACTTTTATTAATATTAATGGTAGAATTTCAAATACATAATACTGAATCAACATGCAGTTCGAAGAAGCAGTTAGCAATTAATTATTAGTGCCCTTTCTGGAGTATGTAATCTTATTAGCCTTTCTCGAAGAAGAAAGAATATTTTTATAAAGAATTTACTCTTTAAATTACATTATTTATTTCGTTTATTTTTAAATATTTGAATTCAGTTGGTTTACAATAAGGCTTATACTATTTATTCGTATTTCTGTTCAGTTTTTTATTTATTAATTTCTAAAAAATTCTTTCATTTTTTAGAAATCCTAAACATGTCCTAAATTTTATTTTATTTTACTTAAATTAAGCTGTTTAACCAGGTTATTTCGATAAATATTCTTTATTGTCTACTATTTTGTAATCATTTAAAAAAACCTTTGCCTTTTTTTGTAGTGCTTTTATCGGACCTCGAACTTATTTCTCCTTTGTAAATTTTTGATCATCTTCCATGACTTCAATCCAGAATATTAATTATATCAATTTTTGTTCTTTCCTGATTCAATTCATACGTTGTTTCATCTTAATTCCTTGATGCCATACTTATTTGCATAGCCATTATAATGTAACTATCTTTTAGCTCCTTTTTGACTACTTTTAAACTTTTACACATTAAATTTACAACCCCGTGGATTGTGTTTACAGATCCTTAAAATGTATTTTGTATGTAAGTACATTTATAATAATCATTAACCTATATATTTAAAATTATTTGATATATAAGTTTCTTTAATTCTCCATTTGTTCCGTTTCGAATATTTTCTTATCGTGTTACTGTATTATTAATATCGTCTATATCAAACTGATCTCAAATTCTGAAGTTCTTTTTGTTGAAAAAATTTCAAAGTACTTTCAAATTTTTTATTAAAATTTCTTATACTTTATATCAAGTTAATAAGCTTTAGAAACATGAAACAAAGTGGAAAAAAGCTCTGTAATGAATTTGTACATTAACATAAACTGACTACTGCTGCAATACATTATAATGGAGGTAGCGAGATATAATCACATCCTTCGCAATACATTGAAATTATAATTATTAATTTTAATACTTAGAATCTTAATTATATGCTTTTGGTGTTTAAAATTAAAATATTTATCCTGAATAAAATTTAAATCAAGCACAGAGTAAATAAACAAACTCTGTATTTTTAATCTGCGAAATCGGTACATAAATTTATAATATAATTTCGTTTTATGTTCCGTGATATATGTATTCATTTAATAATAAATATTGAATCTGTTTAGAACTTTTTAGTCGCTCATTTCTTTGTTTACCACTTGGATAATACTTTTGTAATTCGATGCAATTACTATTTGAAAATTAGTTTCTTTAATAAAACGTGAAACTTAACATCTTGCTGATATTAAAATACTGTCAGTTATCACTTAATAAATCCAGGAAGAGATCAATAAGTTTATTCAATAACCTAAGTTGATTTTTCTTAAGAATACAAAAATCTCATATAACAAAGACTGCACGTTTTTGTGTGTAAACCCCATGAATTTTACTCTTCAAGTATTTTTTTGAAAAATAACGATGCTAGGTGTTTTAACAAAATAAAAGTGATTTAGTTAATTCTCAACGCTGGCCTTAATATCGTCTAAGCTTCGAATAATAAATACGTCAGCGCATCATTACAGAGCGTGATAACTTTGGTGTCTCTGTGGTCCGTAAGTTAACGCCATTACTGGTGTCTTTGAGTTATGCACATGCAGCACTGCAGTCCGGTTGCAATCCCAATGCTTTGCCAGCCCGGCTTAATCGCGATATAATGCTGCAAGTACAGCTCACTCGCTTGCATATTGATAGAATGCGGGAGTAACGCCATTTGATAAATGTGTGACACTTTCATGCGAGTCGATGACCCAACGTGCAAAATAAAAAAAAAATGTTTTAAAACGATTCGACGGAGACCCGGAAAAGGCTCAACTTGATTGATTCCCTTTATAATTTAGTTTTCTGTCAGTTCTTTACATTGACGAAGTGTCCTCGGATGAGATCTATAGAGTTGCAGGACTTGAGATGTGCTCTATTTATGTCGATTTTTTTTATAAAGTAGATGCTTTTTTGCCTGAAATGTATAGAGTGTAGAACGTTCAATAGTATACAATATGATAATTATTTTATTAACAAATTAAATAAAAAAGTAAAATATAACGTGAAATGTTACATAAACGCTAGGATAATATGCGAAGGTTTTATAATGGAATTGTTGCATAGTCGATGGTCAGAAATGTTTCAATTTTGTAATATCTTGATTGAATATTGCGCTTTCGAGAAAATAAAGAAGGAAACCGCGAGAGAGAGAGAGAGAGAGAGAGAGTGAGTGAGAGGGGGGAGAGGTGGGGGGGAGAGAGAGGAAATAAATCACTCGGTAATTTATTATAATATTTCTATTTGTTTAAAAAACAACGCGTATATTTTATAAAAAAAGAGTGATTTTAAATTATTTATGACTAGTTTAAAAACTGCGTTTCTTAGAATTCAAGTAGTATATTTTTTTAATTAATAAAAATTTACCTTCGCTTAAAGTGTATAGGCACACAGTTTTCTAGTAAACTCTCACGTACTTTTCGATGCTTATTTACCGACAATCGCCATTCCGTTATCACATTCAATGGTACATCGCTTTAATCGATGCTCCTCCCTGTTTGTGTTACGAATGCAGATATGCACGAAGGCAAATAGCGCATTATCTTTTCTCGCCCCCGAGGAATTGCGAGGTTTGCACGCACTATACTTAACGCGAACGCACTCACGGGCATCATACGCGTACATAGATTGCCGAGTACGAATTGCACGGGAGGGAAGCGCCGTAAGGTTACATAAAGCAATCGCATTATGTCCGTACGAGGATCAATCGTAATACGAGAGAGTAGCCCCATGTAAGATTCGCAAACGGTGGATGCCCACCTGTAAGTTGCCTTCTTCCACTGCTCAAACCTTTCATTTGCTTCATTCGCGGACGTGATCCTTTTGCAGTTTGCCATTCATGGAGAGGGTAAGAAGGTACGGCTATAAAGTGATATAAAGAGAGGAGCAAGAAAAATGAGAAAATAAGCAGGAAATAAGTTTTTGCCAGTGAGAATGAACTCTGCAACTGCATTTTATTTCATATCTTCTCAACGGGAAAATGATTTCGCTTATAAATATTTTATCTGCAAATGAAATTGATATAATCAAAGTAAATTTACGTGCATAGCGAAACTGTTCACCTCGCGTCAATGGTTTTCAAAGCATTTCTTAAGGTTTTCACCCATGAATTATAGACATCAACTTCAATTCATTAACGATTTAGTAATCGTTGGTTATAATTTGTTGGTTAATATTTGTACTAACATGAAGCGTATATACTTGTACACACATTTTTGTACTATATAAAATTATTATTTTATTTCACGTAGCGAGGGTTAGTGTTGAAATATTATATTATATCGTAAGATGGCAAATTTTATACTTTTTATTTTTGTACAATATATCAAAGGGAATATTTTTCTAATTATAGACTTTCTTATATTACAGGTAAATAACAGAAACAATGACTACTTTAAATCTGCTCACGTAAGTTTAATCACAATATTTGTTGAATATAATAAAATTTGTTGAAAATTACATAATATGCGTTTTCGAGAGCGTTTCACATTATTTCACTTAATTCAACCATCTATTCGGTAGTTTTTCTTAATAATCCATTTCATAACAATATATATATTTTTCATTTACCACACGAGTGTCTAAAAATTTATAATTATAAAATAATTTACGAACAAGACTAAATATATCGCATTTGACTAGATGTTCAGCAAACACACTTTTCATATAGGCAATATATTACGACTACTACCGTAATAATTTTATCAACTTGATCATTTACTTCGTTAAAAAATGAAACTTCGATATTATGCTGGCTTGTATTCGGGCATTCCAAAGGCCTATTACGATACTTGCACAGAATCATTAATAATAAGGAAGCGAAATCGAATTCACTCGAATTCACTCTAATGATATAACTGAAGGCGGTGTGCGAGTTTATATAAATCAGTGCGCACAGAAATTCGAACTGTTCGTTCTCCGTGAAACAAATGAGAGTCTTATCGTACTTATGAACATTCATTAGTACTCGCCTGTCGTTGCTGCGTCAAGGATTGTGACAGCAAAACCAACTCTCCTCCCCCCAGCCGCCCATAACCTTCTCACTCGTAGTAATGTCTTTTCCTTCCTTGCGAGAACAGGTTTCCTCTAGGAATGCGCGGGCTGTCGTTTGTTCAATTTACGATCGGTTAAAGTAGTCTTACATCTAACCGCACATTATATATTATACCAGAGTAGTCGGAATGGCGTCGCGGCAGCGGGCGAAAATTATGAAGTATCACATGTCCATAGTCGTGCCGCGAACATCTGCAAACAAGCAAGACGCGAGGACGAGTGGAAAATACTTCACCCTGGATTTGGTAAGTCGCGTTCGTACTTGAAAGAGAAGAACAGAACGAAAGAGCGACAGTAAAAGAAAAGTTAAGGTTTATGCTAATTTCATGAGTATTTTGTACTCGTTTTATCGAACGAGAAGGTGTTTCTATGTATTGCTTATTAAAGTTACGACGTGTAGTTATGCGAACGAAATTGTGATTTAATCAGTTTACTTGTAATGCACGTCTTCTTTATTTCTGAAACAGATGCGCGTTCACGATGTATGTTTAAGGTCGACTGATTATGAAATGAATATGATTGCAATATATCGAGAGAGTTAAATTGCGAGCATTTAAATGGACATATTTTTTGTTACATTCGCTCGAAGACTTCGATAGATTAGAAAATGTGTTTATTTAAATATAAAGTAAGTGAAAATAAAAAATCCTTTTTATTGCAATTTAACAATACACACTGAAGTTATGCCACATAGTTTTATATATTCTTTAATATATAAAAATTTAATACCCATTGAATCTCGCAATTATTTCACAACAGTTCTGTTATTTTCAAATTTCCATCACAAAACTTGAGAAGCCATTTATTTATAATAACAATAATTTATAGTTTTGACGAAGCGTAACATTAATGATTGATCTTAGCTGCGTATTTATAACGGCAAAATAATACGAATATAAAAATAAAATTATTCTTGTTAAACAAGATAATTCGTCGAGCGACCAAAGGCGCATCGGACATTTGTTTCGCGATTCCTTTACGCAATCCATTATACGTTATTTCGCTATTAGGAATTTTCCTTTTAAAATTCGAAACGCTAGCACAATAAATGATTAACTAGCTCGGTAACCTTAGATGCAAAGCTTCCTTTTTAAAATACATATTTATGCACGCACGTGGATCGGCCTCAAGACTTATCTCCATTAACAAGCGATTATGCAGGAACTGACGGTAAAAATTGCGTTAAAAAATTCTCCAGGAATTCTTTCATTGCATAGTTCTCGTGCAGGACGCACAGGTAAAAAACCTTCGCGAGGAAGGGCGTCGAGAAGAAGCACTTTCGGCCACTGCAATAAAAGTGGCGAATCTTTCCTGGGGCACGTCCGAAAGCGAGTCCGGTACGTGCCCGCCTACCCTCTCCCCCCTTGCTAACCGTCTCTTTTGCTCTCTATCTTCTTCAGTAATGCAAACGCTCCCGAGGATTCTCAGTTATACACTCGAGTCGAACCGTTACTTTCTTTCTCCTTTTTCTTACTAGCGGAAAAAGTCATAAAACGAGAGGTCGACGACGATTTCAGGACAATGAATATAACTGTGAACTTTTGGGTCCGGCCGTCCGCGTTTGCCCGAGGGGTCCTACCGCCAGCTATGACGGCCCCCAACGTCGTGCTTGGCTCTAATCGTTCGTCCGTGTCTTCCAGCCATTTTTTCCGACTCGGTTCTCGTTGCCCAGTCCTTCCGCGTCCGTCGCTACGTTACGACTCCGCGACTACTCGATCGCTGCTACGTTGTTTACTCGACCGTCGGAAGTTCACTCGCCGCTTATAGTTGCTCAAGTTTTTCCCTGGAATGGTCAGTCCGACTCATTTGCGAATTGGATTTTTATCGAGTTGGTCGGTTCGGATTGGCAGCGAGTACAAGTAGAAGCGCTACTCGAATGAAAGCGTTCTGATGAAGAAGAACGTCGGGTGTCTCGTAAGGAAGGCTTGAGTGTGATAAAACGTGCCATGTATCAAATTTTATTTTTTCGCATTCACACTTAAGGTGGACTTCCCGAGAAAGTCGATCTAGTGTGCTAAGTGCGCTTGTTCGATGTGAAACTATGAAATTGTTAATTTAATTTAAAATAAAGATATTGTCCAAATAATGGTCAGGCTCGTTCCTTCGTAACCTATAAAGTAGGAGCGTATTCATTGAAAATGTATTCTTTTACAATTAATATTAATGTGCGATTGGTATTCAGACGCCAGCTGTACACTTAAAATATTGCTCTCGATATTTAATATCATACCGATACAAGTTGATTGAATTAATATCGTATACCCGGCGGCACCTACCATTTCTTATCCATACCGACCATTTCTTATCATTTCAAAAGATGTTTTTCAACAAGCGCAACCCAAAATTATTAATTAAAGCGCAGCGTTCGGCGGCTCTTAATTTTGAATCTCGATCACACCGCAAAGAAAATTAAATTAAAAAATGCCCGTAGTATGAGGAAAAATATCAGAAGGCACCCACGTGTACATAAATTATCCGCACTTCCGATACCAGAGCACGAAAAAGGATACCGACAAAATCCAATAGTTCTCTTTCGATTTCTCGCGTACAAGGGGAGCAAAACAAAAAGCAGAAAAAAATTCAAAAGCGAAATAACAGAAAGCGAGCGCTCGGGGGAAAAAATGAAGATAAGAGCGAGAAGAAAGGTAAGACACAATGGGGAAGTTTCGATTATGCGAGGAACGCGTCGACGAGACATACGCGCTGTGTATTTCGAGCTCTGGTGTCTGCGCCGAAGATTTATACGGGAGTCGACGAAACGAAACGGCGCGCGTGCGTGGAGACTCCAGAGACTCCAGACGACGAAAGGAACGGGTTTCGCAAACGGGATTTGAATCGGCCAGGACTAGTGCGGATCAACCGCGGCCGATAATCGCCGTGTATATCGGTTTCCATCGCGACTAAAGCTCTGGGCGCTCGCTTTTCGCGTGTCCCAAGCCCCTCTTTCTTCTCTCTCCTCTAACCATTCCTCTTCTTCGAGAGGCTTCTGCTGCTACTAATGTGCACTCCCGGTGAGATAACCGAGCACGGGAATCTCGTCCCGATTCGTTATTTTCTTGTTTCACCGATATTTGCTTTACGTTGCTTTGTCTCGTTGCTGACTCCAAAAGCGTGAGTTCACTCGACAATTTGTCAGAGAACTTGGATAATTGGGTTGATTAAACGAGCGCTTCCTACCTTGATTCGTGTGAACTTACCACTTTCATTGAAAAGCAGCAGTCATAATTATATATTGTCTTTTCTCATCTCGATAAATAATTGTTACACGAATGCGCGCGCACAGTCTTAACATTGAAATTATTACATTTATGGGGAATTGCTTTTTTTCATATTCACAGAATGAAACAGTACAATTATTGTCTAGTGTATAAAAGTTGCAAGTAAAATTCAAATACTTACCGAAAAATCAGAAAAAAATTGCTTGAAATTTCATATTTAATCGTAAATCCAAGATTACTATTAAGCCATCTAATTATGTTTGCATTTGTGCGTGCGTGCTTTTATTGAAGTTTTGCTCGCAAAATTACTTAAATGTTTACGGATTAAAAAATTTCCACTTTGTCAGATCTCTCGAATGAGCAATCCCACCGTAATAAAATTTCTAATACAATAATAACTTTAATCATAATTCTCGGACTAACCGTTACAAAATTACTTTTTTATCCTGTCAAATTACATTAGAAACAGAAAAAAACTCGTATTAAACGGTTCTTTTCTTCTCGACAATTTCGAGATTAAAATTCAATTAGTATAAGATTAAGATCTAAATTTGAAGATTATGGATTTTTGTTCGCGAACGGGTAACCAATTAATTTAAGAAATCGCGCGCTTCAAAATTGTGTCAAGAGATATTCCGTATCATCTGCAATATTTGCACGCAATAACAACAAGATTGAAAGAGAATTCAATTACGAAAACGTACGTAATAAATTTGAAAAAATTACTTGCGCCTTCATTCGACTTCGAAGACACGGTAGGGCGCGTTCTACCCACACAATCTCGAGTCCGGCACTCGTTCTTTCCCTCTCGCTCTCTCTTTCTTTGCTCCACTCTTTAGCTGCGCGGCGATTGCCTCGCCTCGGACCGAAGGTGGGTACTTACGTAACAGGTTGGGTGGTCCGAAGGACGGCAGAGACACCTCTACCCTGTCCGCCATTGGCGCTCTCCTGCAATCGCGCTTCTTCGCCCAATTCCACTGGAGCCGCGACTCATTATTAAGCGCGATGAAAGCGATTGCAAGCGTTTAATTTTTAGGTTCCAGCACGCGCCTGCGATTATTGAATAGGCGCTCGTCTTTCTCATACATGTCGGCGCATACCCCCGGCAGCGACTCCAAGGATAAGAAGAACGAATAGAGAGAGAGAGAGAGAGAGAGAGAGAGAGAGAGAGAGAGAAGAGAGGTCGATCGAGTCTTCTGATATTTATTAAGATTTGTATCGGCTGATTTGTACAGTGTAGTCCATAATGTATATAAATTATTCGTGGGCTCATAAATTCTAATGGGTTACTGCTATTACAAAGTATGTGGGCTTAGGATCGACTTCGATGAACGGAGTTTTCATATTGTAAGAAGTCGGCGAAATTATAATAATTTATAAGAAAATTTCCATGTTTAATTATCTATGTTTAATTTATTATTATTTTCGTGTGACTGTGAAAGTGTAATTTTGTAGAAGAATGTTTAATTTGAAAAGCCTCCAAGACAATGGACATTTTCGTGTAAATAACAATTAGTGCGCTTGATTAAAAATATGATTTCTGTTAAACCGATCAATTATCGATGAGTTGGTAATTATTCCTAGAATAAAATAATAACGATATTGAAATAATTTTTAAATTCAGTGTCAGGCTTTTTACTTAAACTGAGGTATTCGATGAAATCATCGATCCACCAGTGACGTCGTCTCTTAAAAAATTCAATCTATAATAATATAAAGTTGAATTCTAAAAGAAAAGATAGGAACGCGAGTTTAATAACAATGTTTTATGCATAAGCCTCAATGTTCTTTAGTTTCATTATGCTTTAAATTAAAAAGAGGTTGGCCAAAAATAATCGACAAAAAATGTTTGTAGATTTTCAATCAGTATGCCTATACGTGTATAATTTATTTCTCATCGTTGAAACATTGTAATAACTTAGCTATTTTCATAGGAAATTACCTTACTTTTATGTACTTTTTATGAATTCAAAAAAAAAAAAACAAAAAAAACAAAAACAAAAAAAAAAAAAAACGAAAAGAAGAAAAAACAATAAAAAACAAAAAAAACAAAAACAAAAAAAACAAAAACAAAAAAAAATGCTCGAAGCATGAGTCCCCGGTTAATTTCAAGGCTCGCAATAAATCTTTGCTCCCAATCTCTTATTGGATCCCAAGCTCAACAGCTCTTTATCGTTCGTGACAGTGTGGCTACGAGCGCGCGATACTTCCTCGAGGAGCTCGCGGGCGCGCACGAGTCCACGCTTGCACAATTCGCCGTGGCGCACGCGCTCGATATTACTCATTAACCATCTTCCGTGAAAGTATCACGGACGCGGAAAGATCTCTCGATCGTCCCGCTCTCTCACGCTGTTACGTCGTCCTCTTCCGCCTCTGGGTTTCCTCGAGGACTGTTCGAAATTTCCTCGGACGTCGCAAAATCACCGCGGTAACAAGAGTCCCACACCACACTCGAGGAGAGGGACCAGGGGATGGGGTTCTACTTCCCCTTGTCCGACCCGCGGGTAATGCCAGAGTCTCGCGCGTCCTTTTTCTTTGCGTTATGGCCGTGGCATCGTTTGCACCTAGCAATTTTCGATCTTAAAAACTGGGGGGGCTTTGCACGATTTCAAAGCGTTGCGAATTTTAACCCGACTCTCGGTTTTTAGCGTGCGATGGAAGGAGCTGGAAAGGAGAAAGAGAGGGTGGGAGGGGGTGAGCGAGAAAGAGCCGACTTGTGCGGGATTTAAAAAAATTTATAAGCAAAATACACGCACGGGAAAAAATTTCATGCGACCGTTACTTGAAAACAACTACACTACTACTATTTAACTGAGCAATCAAGAAGATTTATTATAATTTTTACTTAAGATTATTTTATGTAGATACGCGAACTAAAATGGTCTTAAATTCGTATACACGATAATACATATTAGTATTTTCATGTATAATAGTATTTCCTATGTTCTCTTTAATTGTTGTGCGCAGCTTGTAAAATATATACGTTACATAGTCGGGAAATATCTCCCGGGCACTTTTAAATTTAAGGCAATAATACGAGTGCAAAAGATAAATTTAATAAACTAACTGGTTAAATTGAATTAAAAGAATCAATCTTCCAGTTGATCTTTATTTTCGCTCTTAGGTCGGATAAGCTAATAAAGCAGGATTAGGCAAGCTTTGCACATTACTCGATTTATCCAAAATCTATTGCTTCCTCGTGGAACGCGATACATTCCGTAAGCCTTCGTATATCGTCTCTTCCTTTACGTTTGTTTGACCCTTTTTCCATTAGTTCTGTCTTCTTACTCTCCAAAATCTGTATCACTCCACACGTAGGAGTTTAACGTCGAAGGTGATGCGCCCCCTCGCATCTGACGACACACACAAAGATGCAAACCAGTCTTAACGACTCTAAAACTCTGCCTAGATCTGCGCTTCATGCAGCTTACTTTAAAGCAGCCGAACCAAGTACTTTTATGGCCGCGATTTGTCTTGTGCCGTTAAAACGAGTTCGTGACTCGACATAATACGATAACCCCCGAAATGCGCGTCGGTAGCAGACGTCCGTTTGTACTTGGCGCGACGAAATGAAAAGAAGCTAGTGCGTCGGTAATAAAAGCTTGAACCCTAGTGTCTGTGCGGGTGCAACTAAAAAAAGGAAAAATGTTAAGCGTCGAGTTTTTTCACTGTGATATATGTATATATGCGTATGCAATATTAACGAAAGAATAGAAAGTGTGCCCTCTAAACAAACACCGTTTTCTTCGGTTTATTTTGAATTTCCTGTTACTTCTCCTCTTAATGTGCGACATTCACAGACCCTTTAACCCATTAAATGCAATTGATGAGTCTGATCGGCATTTCTATATTCTGAAGTTTTTCTAATAAAATAACGAAAGTAAAATATACAAAAATACGGTCGTCTTGACAATATTTTTTATATCTTACTACTCAATGCAAACTGAAAAGAATTGCGGTATAATTAACAATAACCTAATTAATCTTTACTTTACTAGGTTATTAGGTTAAGATTCACTTTGTTAAGCAAATATTTTCGAAAAAGCTATTGCTACAACGAAAAGCACCAACTATTGGTTATAGCAGTAATAATTTATACGTGAAAAATAATACTCTCTTTAAGTACGGTCAATATTAAGTGGCAGTACAGCGGGTAGTAATCGTGCGAAACAATTTCGTTCCCTCTAACATCGATTAAAAGAGATAAGCTTTGTTAAAACGTTTTTCACTTGCCTCTGGGCAAATGATTTTACGTGGTTAGACGTTAAATCATTGTGTTTTAGTTTCATTGTTACTTAGATCGTGATTTTGCAACTTGGTGTAACTATACACTACCGCGCGAATTACAGATATCGCACCAACTTAGGAATTCTCTGTACCGGTGGATGTACATGCAGGCTGGAATACTCTTAAAGCGCATGCATCAACGATACTAAAAAACTTTTCAATTACCTTCTTCTTGGAAGTTCCGTCGAAGCGGCTATTTGCACGTGTTTACGTATGTATTCCATTATCTGACGGTACAATTTATTTTCTAGTTTTTCTTTTTCGTTATTAATGCAAGACTGCATGCACGATATTATTCATAAGCTTTTATGAGCAATCATTGAACACTTGCAACAATTGCAGAAAATATTGAAATACATGGAGTATTTTAAATGTTTTTGCTACTTGCATTCTTTAGATTATGTTTTTGATCAAATCAATGATCCTAGTATATCGTTTGGTTTAATTTAAAAAGTGAATTACTACAAAAGGAATTTTTCACGCGTAATTTTGACTTAAAAAACGCATATAATATTTCTGTAAAAAGTATTTTAATTCCCCTAAATTCGTTGCAAAGAAATATTCAACGTTATTGTAAAACTCACATTTTCTATTTGAAAATATTGTTTTTATGGTTTTTATAGGCCAAATGTCAAATTTTACGCAATTTCACATTCAATTTCACCGTCGATATTTGTTTTACGGCTACGACTATCACGGGCCGTCGCAAAAATAAATATCACACTAATCCAGAGGAAAATGATTCGTGCGATCCTCCAAAAGAAAGTAAATCTTACACTTGGACAAGTGGACACTTTAGTCCAGTGACAAGCAACGATAACTTACACTTATCGGAAAAGTACTAAAAGAAGTACGAAAGAAGGAAAAGGTTCCACGCAACCTGTGCACACACGTGCGCTTTCGCGAGAGGTGTCCACGTCGAATACGTCTGGACGCATTTTTCCTCCGACCTCGATCAGTCGTTCTCGTACGTGTACAAAGAGAAATTTCGCGTACTACGTGCAGAAGCCGACGGCGTTGCCAATGCCGTGTCACCCAGTACAGTAACTCAGCTGACGCATGGCGCGCGTGCGCGACTTACGCGGAGTTCTCGAAAGCCTTGGCCGAGTGCATAAGACACATAAACGTGGCCAGGATTCGAAGGGGAGACAAGAGCCGCCTCATGGGCGAGGACACACGGTACGGTGGACAGGCGGTACCGTTCGCGCATGGCAATAGCTCATGGATTTTTCGTCGGATCGGCAAGAGCTCCCTCCCATTCTTCTATCCCGTCGGAGATCTTGGATTGTACGAGACCTTAGAAAACTGCGATTAAAAATTCCGTGGTTCCACGAATGTTTTTCTTTCGTCTACTTCATTCGATAGACGGGATCCAGTCACGGACGTCTCGCAACACTGTTCGTTCTATATTTACAAATGCTTACAAATTTGGTGTAACTTTTAAGACTTTAAATAGCAAAATACAATGAATGGTACATATGATAAAAAGACACGAGGGTTCTTCAAAGACGATATATGAATTTTCAGAATTTATTTTCATCGGGTCCTTCATCTTCTTATCTCGTCGTTTTCTTTGCTTTCGTTCTCTATTTCCGATTGGTGCATTGATTAGATCCTACAAGGCATTCGAAAGAATCAGCGAAATCTTGCTCTTGGCAGGGCACGAAAAAGAAAAAACAAGGCATGCGAAAACCAAAGAACCTTTTCAAGGTCGCGATGAGTCAGGTCTTCGAGCATATCGATATTCATGTTGCGTTAGCCCCATCCATCCTGAGTGTGAATTACGGGTGTGGGTGCAATGTTTAATAGTCGCTGAACTCAGCTACTTACGCGATGCCCGCCTTACCTTAATTTTGGTTTCGTTTCTTTTATATGCACGTGCGCACACTTTCACTAAGATATTTAGGTGCACACTACCTTTTCTGCACGTAATCCTTAATTTACGTTCTCTTTGGAAACATCCATAAATTCTTCTAAATTTTTGGATATTAGTTGCGGTACTAAAAAGAGCAACAAGTAACGCAGTCGGTTCTTATTAATATAACGACGCTTAATTATTAGTGCCCGCTTACAGGAATTTATATTTTTGGAAACTCTGTTATTCGTAGTCGCATACTTTTCTTATTAGCTCATTACTGCCGCAAAAAACAAAAGACAATTTGGACTTTTTATTTCGATCTTTATAAATTTTCATTAAATCTTCCCAACGGAATTCCTCCCCGATACGTTTCTCGTATTGCACAGCTTCTTAATAATTCCGTAAATTGGAAGCAATCTAAGAATGCAGTATCGTGGCTCCTTTGACTTTTGATTTAGCGTTTATGCGAATAAATAATTCTAAACTTTCCACGTCGCGGTGCATTCCTTTCTTCTCTTTCAAGGATTATTTAGGTTCCTTCCTCTGAATGCAATTCCCTTAGCTCGTTTGGAAATTTCGGTCCTTTATTGGTGCCGCTTGTCCTATCGTAAGTTGAAAGAAGAAAACGAAAAACAAATTTGTACATACCACCATTTCCGTCCCACATATAAATGACCAATTCTTGCTAATTTCTAGAGATCGATATGAGAATTCCATCGATCGTGAGGTCGATCTCGGGCACAAGCTTCAATGGCTCCACATGTTTGGCCTTCGACGGGACGAGAGAGCAATTTTCAGACGTCCGCTCTCGATCCTACACACAACGCACACAGAAAGTCCCTCGTGGTCCTATCTCCCGCGCAAGCCACTGCGGTCGTTCCCGTCATCGGAACTCGTTTCTATGCTTTATGGGTCAAGCAAAGCAGCGGCATGGAATCGGCTGCGGCGCATACCTATCCGCGCGTTATGGGTCTTTCTTCTTGTATCTTTCTCTCGCCTTTCTCCATGCCATCTCCTTTACTTTCTTTTTTCTCATCTCTTCTCCAGTGGCCTCTTCTCCCGCGACTCGTTCGTTGGCCTGAAAGAAAAGAATTCTCACGTTCCCTCGAATAAAACGTCGCCTCCCCTTGCCTTCACTTGCCTTCCGGAAAATTAGTCTTAAGCCTGCCTTATTATTATAGATATGGGGGGTGTTTGAGAATCGGTGAGGAGAGGGATTTTCTCTCCCGTTGAGCCAGAAAAGGACGAAGAAGAAGAAGAAGAAGAAGAAGAAGACGTGGTTTGTAAGACGCGCGTGGAGGAAAAATGGCGGATATCCGGACTGGGTAGCTTTCTGGATACATTTTTATCCGCGTAGGATCACCGCTGTCGTTTTCGAGCGCTTCTCCGAAGAAGTTCTAGGCTGACCCGAGGGGGAAGTGCGGTAGTTGCTTATGTGTATGGGTAACTTGGGGAGCATCCAAATTAAAATACCATCTATGGGAGAATTATAGGCCGGAGTGAGAGATCTCCCGAGCGACAAACAAGGTTAACTGCTATCGTTTTTTTCTATACGGCATTACGTTAATTGCAAGCTTTACGAGCATTAAAATTACGACATGGTATTTGGTTGGATGTATAAAAAATGAGGAGATGCACGCGTGAATGCGTTATAATTTCTCGAAAAAGTAACATGGACGCACTGAGAAATTCGTTTTAATATTAAGGAGCAGTACAAACTTGACTCGTTTCGATGTTTATACCTCTTTCGAAAATTCTGGAAAATTCCTGGAATTTGATGAAGACTCGAGGGTGGAGTGGACGTTCTAGTCGAGAATTATTAGAAATATTTTATTAAATTACATAATAACATACGAACCAAATGTAATAAATTTCCTAACGCGCCATAAATAACGTATATTATAATTTCGGGATTTCGAGGCCGGCAGGAAGCAGCGGCAAGTCGAAAGCGTCTGCAGCGAATCGAAGGAGGATTTCGCGGTGAAGAGGAACCGCTCGAGAACGTCGCATTAGGTTGCAAATTTTCACGTGGCAACGATAGATAGATATTATCGGTCTATCGTCTTGCTACTCGTCTAAAAGTTTCCCCGTTGAGAGTGCGCTCGTGTATCAGCGAGTCAAAGGAAACGAAAATAAAATTAAAAACTTGCGTGCGCAAAGATACGGACGCGTATCCGATTATCTCGCGTGAGTATCGCTCGCGGAGCTAATAGCGATTGGACTGGATAAAAGAAAAAATGAACGAGCGTTGCTCGCACAGCTGCAGTTACCTTATACCCTTCAATCTGCAAGGAAGTAGCTACGCGGCGTTTGCATAATTGCGCGTGGTGCGGCAG
Source organism: Wiebesia pumilae (assembly GCA_018907045.1). NCBI lineage: Eukaryota > Metazoa > Arthropoda > Insecta > Hymenoptera > Agaonidae > Wiebesia > Wiebesia pumilae. The sequence goes on along the minus strand of JACCHZ010000173.1, from coordinate 517,653 downwards.
CAGAAGCTCAACGAATGCCCCCTCGTGTACGTCGTCTTTTCGTCTTTCATTTTTAAGTCGTTCGTCCTTCTGTTCGTTTTCGGATCTTCCTTTCATTTTACGCGTCCCAGAGATATTCCTTCTCCGTTCTTCCTCGTTTTTATCTGTCTCGTGTGTATGCGCGGCGCTCGCATAGTACGTCGCGTTCGGTCGTTTATCGCTGATTGGACGGATACCGAGGAAATGGCGCTGGCGCTCAGGACGCGCACCGAGGAAATCCAAAGCCAATCATCGGTAATCTTTACCTGGAACAAGTGGAAAAAATGAATATGAAAATGCTTGGCTATTGGGCTTAACAAATACGTTGATCGCGTATAGCGTAGTGTAACATTTAGAGAACTCGAAACTTTGATCTTTAATCTTTCATAAACTTAAAGTACGCTATTGTTCCTTTCCACAAAATGAGAAAACTAAAATAACAAAAGCATAATACCATTCGAATATTAATTGTTTAAAATCACAAGCACTTCCAGATGACAGTTTAAAAACACTTACACAGGTCTAAAAAATTAGTCTATGGAAGAGAAATGCTTGTGCAATTAGTAGCTTATTTTTATGAATAAAGACTTCATTGTAACTCATTTTTCTTTCAAAGTTTATCCATCGTTGTTTTATTCTAAAGCTTGCGTCATTCGCTTTGGCGATGCGTGCGATAACTATGAAAACATGCGATTTAAAAAAATTAAATATTCTTAAAGATAATTAGACGGAAACTTATTATCCTGACACGTGATATTCACAGCGTAAAGAGTTATAAGTGACGTAGAGGGTGCGATTTTGAGCAGCATTAACGAGGTCTACCTCGTTTTCTGGGACCGGGGGGCCCTCGTCAACGACTGCAACGAGGCGGCCATTTGCCGTACGGTAATTTAAACGTAGGAGGCGATGAGACTGGAGCAGCGTCGCTCACTGAGAAAGGAACAGAAAGAAGAAAAAGAAGAAAAGGTGAAGAAAGCGGATCTTCTTTTACTGCGTTTGAAGAATCCCACATCAAACGGTGGATTCTTTTGGCTTCTATTTGCGTCTCTTCACCGTAAATAAACGCTACTTCTGTCCTGGAAGTAGCGTTACAACCGAAGAAGGGCTTTGATCGATTATTTTTGTATAAAATTACACGCCGAATGTTAAGAATGGATTAAAAGCAAAGTAATAAGCTGGGGTTACGTGGCGGCTTCTTTTTTCATGAAACGATGTATAATTTAAATGTACGGTATTTAGGGATTTCAAGCGTAACAAATAAAAGTGTAATCAAAGCTAAGTATCTGAAAAGCAGTGGCATCCAAATTTTAATCGTTGTTATTTCTTTAAACGCTAAACAAAGCTTACGTGTTGTGTTTCATTAAATAATTCCTCTCTCGCGAAAGATGAGACTAAAATATTAAAGATTACAACGCATGCGTGGCAATTACATACAACTATCCACGATAATATTTTTGGATTAAGAACGTGATTTGTACTGATATAAAAAGGAATTGCAGTTGCATAAGGGGTAGAGAGTATGGAAGAGGCCGAGGTAGTATTATCAGCACGCACCGACCTTGTATACTCGCTAAATCTACGTAGTAAAACAACAGCGTTCTCTCTTAATTTCTCGCGTTTTCCCTAAGCCATGCATCTCCCGTACGGATAAGAAGTTAGCAAGCAAGAGAGAGCGAGAGAGAGAGAGAGAGAGAGAGAGGAAAAAGACGGAAAGCATGAGTTTTAACGACGTTTGCTCAACGCGTTCGAGTATTGGCGTGCGTGATGTTATTAACGCGGTAGAATAAAATATCGTGTATTTGACGTACTTCATACGCACTAAATCTATTTGAATGGAATTTATTTCATCAAGTTACAAGTATTATAAGACCGATAATGACGCGTAATGAAAAAATAGAAATAATAATTTTGTTAAGGATATCAATTTTGCGTAGCGTAGTTCTTATTAAAATAAAATTACTTCACGTAATATTAGGGAGATTAGTTTTTCTCACAGATAATGGCGAAAATGACTTAGTATTTGCATATGAAAAAATTATAAATTCTACCATGCTAATTTAATTTAAAATGGAGATTGATCGTTTTTGATACTTTTTGTTATTATTTATTTAACCAGACTTAGACAGAATGCACTCAAAAGTAATACAAACAGTTATTTTTACGAAATTTATCATTACAACTGCTTTTAATTTTTAAACGTTTTGACTTATATGTAATAATTCCCCGTTACGAAAATGTATTTTCAATTGATGTGTCGGCAACATCTCTTTCTACAAAATATTTATTACAAAGCCTTTTCTTTAAATATTTTGACATTCGTGTAATAACTTTTTGCGATAAAAATGTATCTCTATTCAATCAGGTTGGCTAGGTTAACTCATTCGTTAAGTATCATATTTTATTTAGACGTGCAGGGAGAAAGTCGGGAAGAAAACAGATCGTACAGACGTATCAAACATTAAGTCGAATCGACGTGGAAAAAGGGGCAAAGGGAAACTGCAAACGAAATAGAGAGAAAGAAAGAGATTGGAGAAGGGAGGCGAAACTCGATACTTTACTCTTTCGGTCACAATATTGAGTGCGACTTTGGTCCACGGAGATTTAGGTGATCTCCCAAATGGCTAAGGGTATGAAAAAGGTGGAAATGGTAGGGGAAAACGGATATACGACGCCCGTTTGCACTCGCGCAAACTCGAGGGGTTACCTCTTCCGAAATTCGTTCCAAGCCGATACAGACTTTATTAGGACGAAAGAAGGGAAGCATAGCAGAGAATCCGGGGTTCAACGCGCGCACGAACTTCAATCGACTTTCTAGGATGGCGATTTATGCCCGGAAGTTGTTATTGCTAGTCGGTAAATTTTTTGCACTTCCCTTGCACGGACCTCTGCGAATCAAACGCGAATAATTTAGTCAAACTTAGGAACAAATTTAGGAAACATTGTGACCGATCGAGACAAATTTTTTATGCAAATTGTTGCGTTTATTTGAAGTCAACGTCTTTATAATCTGCTTCAGAGGATGAGCGTTTCTTTACGTTATTTCACCAGCTTTCGTAATATTCTACGTTATGCAAAATTACTATACTGGCGTTTTTACGAGGACAATGTTTCATTACAACGATAAAAAATTATTGTTCCAATATTTATTATTTATTAAGTAATGTTGAAAGAAATGCAAACAGATTAAAACATGTGAATTAAAATTATCAAGTTTTGGTGCTATTTCGTTCGCATAAATAATTGGTTACGTGAAATATCCTTTCAACGCAAGAACCTGTATTTTCATTCATTATTTAATGGTCTTGAGCGAGATTTTATTATATTCGGCTAGAACGTAATGAAGAATTAATCATTTTCCTATTACGTCAATCTTGGGGCACTTGGTTGCGATTATCGTAGAAAAATGCTTTACACAGGGGCGCGTTTACAAGGAATTACATATAGACAGCCGGGCAATGGCTCACCGCCTCGGCTATTACAGTGAAGGTTGGACAAGAGTCTCGAGTTCCGATAACAATAATTTTTGCAGCTAATCGTTTAAATTGCGACACGACCCGCGGCTTTCTCAACTCCCTTTCTCTCCCTTGTACTTCGTCTTCGGCGGGTTCTCTCTGTCTCTCTCTCTCTCTCTCTCTCTCTCTCTCTCTCTCTTTGTTCTTCGGTATTCGCAAACTGCCTCATGCGTACGCGTCTACTTCAAAAGAAGATAAATTAATTAATCGGAAGTTGTATTTCTTCAATTTAAAGTTTATCTATTTATTTCTTTAACGTTGCTAAAATTCATGTTGCATGTGATTACGTAGTCGCGCTTATACATACGCTGGATTTTTTACTCGTTTTATCGGCATCTTCACTCCTGTATGCTACTATGACTTCTTATTACTATTTATTAATTTTCGTCCCCTTTTAAATTTCGACTGCCTTTTAATTTCAATAATGTCAGTATGTAACGTGAAATATTATAAAATGGACCCGAAGATAAACATTAATACCATAAACTTTACATATACGTGTGTAAAAAATTGCTAAAAAGTTTCACTCGCCAGGCGGTAATAAATTTGATGAACAGTGTTTACATTTGAATGGTAGAACGTGTGATGCATCATTATAAATAATATATCCATTTTATGGATATTTCTTTAGTACTTGAGGTGGTATTTTCGTAAGCATGAATATTATAAGTCATCATACGTGTTACGCAGTATTGACTAAATTAATTCTAAATATTAACTAAATATTACGAATTTGTTAAATTATATTTTTAAAAATGATTAAAATTATTTTAAAGTATTTGAACAATAATATAGGGTACATGGGATCGCGTTAATATTCTGATAAAATAATTGGATTTCGGAACTAACATGAAAATAAGGGATTTAATCTAGAGTTTACGTTCTCTCGAAACAAGATTGTTAGCGCCATTCTTTAAAATTATACATAATCTGTATTCGGAAACTTTGTATTTTAAAACAATATCGATTGCAAACAACGGGAAACCACGGCAAGCTCCTTAACCGGATACAAATTACGATTCAAGCCACATGTTACAGGGGCGATTATCCTCGATTCGTTGTTGTTTTTGGAAACATTAAAGTCACAAGAGCCGGGGATGAGACCCACTGAAGACAGGTACAAGTAGCACAACGGAGGCAGCGTGCGTATCTGCATATCCGCGAGGTCACGATCGCTGGGCGATTCGGTCTCGTCGTCGATCGCGAGGCGGCGATCATCGTGCGATCGGGACCCACCGCTAGAGATTATGGATAATCTAATTCAGTCGGTCATCATTAATGATTATAGTGTCCGCTTGATCATCGTGCGCGCTTTCAGGGAGCGAGAAAACGACTGTAGTCCGGCGATTTAACACTAGAGAACCTGAGAGGTTCTCTAACGACGCGAGCAAAAAGCAAAAGTTGCTGGATGAAGAGGATCACGTGTGCAACGGACTTTTCCAGTTTTTGTTATGAAGCAATTAGGAAGCGGTAATCGCTCACAATTTGAAATTCATAAAAGTGCGTAATAATGGAGCTGATTTTCTTTTTTGGGATCCACGGTCCATGATCGTAATTTCGTTGGGAATATTGTACCTCGATCTCTGCTGCAGATTTTGTAACATTAATAATTGTTATTAGAGCAGTAACGACGAGGCGAGATAATCGGATGTACTAATTGAAAATTCATCATTCTCTTGAGTAATTTGGTGTACGGTTTTGTGTTCTGTGTAGGTGTCTCAAAAATAGAACGATGTTGTATCGTCATTGGCCGATGATGCCTTCTTTCTGACCCAAGATCGGGTTATATTATTACGAGTGTCGGTTGAACGATATTGGTTCGATTGTAGCTCGTATCCTTCGAGATGGCCGCCATTATTCATAGGGTTTTCCAGTTACGTAAGTCAGTCATCGTTGCGTTATAACGATCCTCCTCTTCGTCGCACCCTTAGAAAATTCATCGGCTACATCGTTCGGCCATTTGGGCAACGCGCCATCTACCTGCGCTCGTTCCGAGGCCGTCGATTTATGGTTCGGAACATTAGTGTCCTGGTTATTTCATGAAAAAGGACCCGAAACTCCAACGACGAACAATTCGACGTCGCTGATCCAGAGGGTCCTCGCTTTCTGTCTTCCTCTTCTTCTTTCTCTTTTTAAGGCACTTCCTCGTTTTGTCCCTTTTTACGATGCTCTTTCCCGATCGCTCTGTCTCCGTTCTTTTCCGTCTCTATTGAGCTGTTAACTGCGAAATTATTGCGACACGACGGTCGTCCTTTTCCCTGCTATGACTTTTTCGACGCTCCAAAAATCGTTTACCGCCTTTTAGAAATATGAAGGACGACGATGAAGCCTTTCACTTCGAAATTAAAATAGACGCTAGTACCAGTTTGTGCTTTAAGAATAATATTACAGGAGATTTTCAAATGTAAGTACTCGATGCACGCGCAGTTTCACAATTCACTTACGAGTAAATTCCGACCTTACATTTCATTAAATTCAAATTAAAAGTTCTTTTATTACCTACGAACGATACCGTTGAAAAAGCTACGTACGTTTTATCACATTCTTCCTTTTGATACAATAATCTATTTTCAGCTAAAAATTTAAAATAAAGACTGGATACTTTTTAAAAAAGATTGGTCGAAGCTTTCAAGTTGTCTTGTAAATTATCCTGAAAAACGACAACATTTATAATCTAAAAATATATAATACATTATTGGAAAAATAACTCGCGAGCGAAAAGATTTAAATGCCGCGAACGAAAGTTTTGTATTCAAAGCGCCACATCGAAAGAAAATGAGACGAGCATTACTTGCCCGAAATGAAAGCACATGTGCATCAATATAACAATAGATTATAGCGGGACGTTCGTGGATTATTTCCTTGAAAGAATCAGGGCGTACACGTGATTCGAATGATGGTGATTTATACACGATGCTGATCTTATTCTTTTACTTCAGCATCTGATTTTGCGTATCACGCAAACTCCCTCTTTACCTTCTCTCTCACTCTCTCTCTCTCTCTCTCTCTCTCTCTCTCTCTTCACCTTTTCCACCACAGCAATTTCTCTTTTTCTCGCGGGAGAAAAAAGGAAGCAAAATTCTTGGGCATTGCGAGAGAGATTAACTAAATTGCCCTTTGGCTGAACGAACGGAGCTTTCGGTGAAACAACACCAGGCCGTGATTCTCTTCTCTTTGGCAGAAGCATAGAATTAGAGCATTCGCATGCGCACCCTCTTTCATCACCCTCCCGTGTGGCTGCTTCTGCTATTACTCCCGCTCCAGTTCCAAGGGAATTTCTCAGTTCTTGCACCTCTAGTTGCATCCTCCGACGGGCAGTTCTCAGCGAATATTCGAACGAGAAGGACAAGATATGAAGAGTGAGAGAGCGAAAGAGCGAGTAAAGTAAAACGAGGGTTACGCCGTCGAGACGTAGAAGCAATGGTTGATATCAGACATCCTCTTGGTCGGGGGCCGTCTCATTACCCGGTTCCCGGAGGTACCACGCTGTGCTTGCAAGTATCCCGATAGTCGCGCTCGCGGGTCTCCTTAAGTCGTATTATTCCTCTTTTGCAAAGAGTGCCAAAGCCGGCGCTCGCACACGTAGAATCCACGAGAGCGAGTGAAGCAGGTAACCCGAGATGCTCTTTTGAGCGCACTTTTTATAACCAGGCATCGTTTCTCGATTTTCCTGCGAATTTTTCTTTCTCGTTCATTTGATTCTTTAGAAGCGCTTTATTTGCACGTGGTAAGGATCATTGATTTTTACTCGACTTTGGGTTCACATTTACTAAAAAATCACAATTTCATCTAATTACAGTTTTCATTATAATGCAATCATATTAGTAAAAGAACGAAATCGAGTCATAGGTACAACGATATTCAACATTGGAAGGCATTCAAATAATAGTACAAGATAAATCGTTTCTTACTTCCTTCATATTTTCCTCTCGATACAGTTCAGCATTCAATAGAAAGCCCATTTCCAACTCTCGGACAAAAATATCAATAGATGTTCTTACGATTTTTATGAATTTGAATTTTTTCAATAATCTCACTAAGCTTGCCTCCGTAATTCCTGCGTAGAAAATGCAGGACGACAAAGACGGAGCGGCCATTAGAGGAAAAAACAACGTGAATCTGCGTTATACAACAAAATCGGCAACGAAAATCGATACAACAAGTTGGTCTCTCTTTCGTCCTTTCTCTTTTTCCGCACAGAGCAGAAACGAAGGTGGCCAGATACGTAGGCAAAGGAGCAAGGCAACGCATCCAGCGGTGGCCTTTGGTCTCTCTTTACTCCTTCCCCTCCGCCGCTCGTCTCACGGCGCTCTTTTTCTCTTCTCGAAAAATGATGCATGGCGTTACACGTACGCGTTCCCCACCGAGTCCGGGGCTTCTCCGCGCTCAACGGAATCGCGGCCTCCTCCGCCTCCATTAGCCTCGTCCTCGCATACGGGCCCTTTCGTTTTCTCTTTTGCTCGTTGCAGCCACGACCGACCTACCAAAAATAATGACGACGACCTGCGCTACAATAAGAACGAGACTAGAAGGACTATTTCTCTTACTTCGCATTCCGCGGAGACGCGCCGCCGCCGCTGCAGCAGCAGATCTCGACGAGGGACCACCCTGGCAACACGCGACAGGACGCGCCGGTTAAGACGGCCCGAGCGATGAGGAATTACATTTTGGATGCTCTCCGTTGATTAAGTATTGGTCCCTGGATTAACAAGCTTTTCCCGATCGGATTCAAATACTTGGCGTGTATAAATAGCAAGTCGAGAGGCCACGACGGTATTGAACTGCTGTGCTGCTTGAACAATTGTTAACAATTATTAACAATTATTGACAATTATTGACAATTATTGACAATTATTGACAATTATTGACAATTATTAACGTAGTTGATGTAAGACCGTTTCTTTTACTTTCAGTTTGGAAAATGGCAAGATCGGTTTACAATTCTGAATTAAATTAAAAAACAACCAGCGAGATTATAGAGGATAATTGCGAGTCAATAGAGGTAATTCCTTGAGTTCAATACCGTTTGAATTCCAAATGATCGAGAACGTATCAAAGTGTGCAACGTAGGTTGTACTCGCAGACAATCGGGAACTCGAATTTCGGTTAAGAGCTTAATTAATATTGCTCGCAACAATATTACTAATTTACCAAAGTGCGAATTAGTGGTATAAACATTGCACACCTTGCTCTGCCGTATCTGCGTGCTACCTGCAATGTAATATTGAAAGTCAAATGTCAATAATATGGCTTTGTTTAATGGAGTTATTTCTTTTGCAAATAGCACAATAAAATCATATAAATATGTATTCCATATTATAATAGTTACTACAATTTATTTTTTCATCTTGAAGCTCTCCAGTGTATTATTTGGTTTTATTTGGAAACAGACTTTTTGCTCAAACCAAATCTTCGTTTATTTCTAAATTAATAAAAACAATGATTCCTAATGAATTCCTACACACTCGTACGACACTCGTTTGAAATGCTTAACCTTGGGTGAGGTTCTAATGTGCGTTGCTAACCGATAGACGCGCATTCCAGTAAAACTTGGATGAGAATGGGGGTGCTATTGGTGCCGCAACAAATGAGAGTTTACACTCTCCAAGAAAATCTTGGATCCAACCCAAAACTCGATGCTTGGAAGGCATCCAAAAAACGACTAATTAATTGCTTATCCATGGAAGGAAACAAGCCAAGCCCGTCATTTTCCAGAAAGATACGCGGTTCTCGTTCGTTTGCTTACTTAAATTATCTCTCGTGACTTCTTATAATCTCTCATTTCAGCATTTTTGTTTATACACTGTGCGATATAATGGCCAGTCATATTCGCATAAATATTCCCTACTTCCAAGATAAACCAATAAACTTATAAACTAAGAAAAAATGATCCTTTCTTATTCGAACAAGTTACATTTTACTTTCTACACGTATATAATAACAGTAGCAAGTCCTTTTTTCCCAATAATATTAGTTTTATTAATTTTTTCTCGCTGTACAATAAATAAACTTTCCTAGCTAACTTAAACAAAGGGCTTATTCAATCCGCTTAACCTTGCAAAAAGAAAGAATAGAAAGAACCCTTTATTTTCACATTTCTCGATTTAACGAAGATTAAACGCAAATAAAAAGGAAATAATTGACACAAGTACTGGAAAGGTCTCTAAGCTTCGGCCGACGATACATAAATCGCGCAGGTTTCCCTCCACCGATCGTCAGGGCGTTTTATTGCACTTGCAGCGGCGCGAACCTAGAGTCCCTCTCCCGCGATCCGATCGATCATCGACTTTCTCTCTTCCGTATTATTTATAACTCCGTGGTGTACGCCATGCGCTGGGCGTGCGCTACTCTACGCGGCCACGACAATGGAAGATTCACCGATATCCACCACACTTTCGATCTTCGTGCGCGCGCATTAGGGCGCGGGTTTGCAACAGTGTTTCGGACCCTCGTACGCCTCGCACGGCCAAGTAATTTCAGTCATTTGAATACGGCGCGGTTGCGGCGGTGACCGGCCGCTCATGTAACGTAACGAGGTAATGCACCCGCAAACGCGTCGAAATTATATCAATAAAGCAAACGCGGTTGGCTTCTCGCTGCACGAGAAATCTCCCGTTTAAGTGAAAAATTACGTCGTGCACTGGTCTTTTCTTTACCTTACTTTTTATCGTTCTCCTCTTAGTTCGCCGGCGACATACTTCTCGAATACGGAGAAAAAATTTCCATGGAATATTCCGGAATTTAAAATGATATTATTTGCTTGACTAAACAGTTGTATATTTTATTTTACGATATTATAGCTTTATTTTCTTACAAACTTAGTACAAAGGTGTAGAGATACTCTTACAACTAATTTAATGACATTGATTGTACCATCTAGAATAAATGATTAAAAGCTATACTCATCTGGTAGTGTTACTTGTATTAAATAGTATAAATATGAATAACTTAAGTATAATCAATGTTGATGTTATTCCTGATACGGGTAACTACTGCCCAAGTCTGTTGCTTGAATAAGCATAGGATTGCATTAGCTTCGTCAGTTATGTGTCGCCTTCAAATAGAAAACACTTTTTTTATCCGAACTGATTTGCGTTTCAATCCTGCATTTCTCTGCGCAAGCCCTACAAACACCCAAATGTTGCGTGGAAAAGGTCAGCGTCGTAGATTGATTCGTTGTCGAAAGCGTCTACCGTAACGTAATACGTACTCGTCTGCTTTCATTATCAAAAGCTCACCCGCGCGAAGACGACGGCAAATGATATACGTTCTTTCCGACTGGCATAAGAAACTTCAGTTGAAGTAACAACGAAGAGAACTTCGTTTATGAAAAATATGGTCCGGCTGACGCCGGCGCCTGGATCGCATAGATTTACATCGCCGCACAATGCAATCTAACGCATCACGTGTGTACCCATTCGCGTGATCCCGTGCTATACGCGCACGTAGGCGCACTCGCGAATACTTTTTCCATCGAAGTAAAGAGTATAAGAAATTAAGGGCGCGAGTACTTCGAAAGACCATCGCACGGCGAACGATAATAAGGAAACGTAGCGCGATAGCACCACATGGATCGCAATGTCTCACCTATAAATATTCAACGGGAGAACGTTGCTTATCTATCGGCTAGCGTTCGTACGGGTGGGACTCGCGCCCGTTTTTCACGTCGGCATCGAAATGTCGCAGCAGAAAAAAGCTTACTTTTTTCTCGTCACTCGTTACCACGGGCCCCCGAACGCGTACTTCACCGGGACTTTGCGGCTCTCGAGAAAGAGCCACGCGAATTTTTCAATATCATATCTGCGAATCGCGCGGGTATGCATGCTATTGCCGCAACCTACCGCGCACACGGGCGACAGAACGAAAAAGAAGGGTAGGGGGCAGAGAGCTCGCATTCGTGTGTGAGTCGAGCACGTGTGCGCGCGAGCATATGCGTGGACACGTGAAACGTAACGCAGGTTTACCTCGGCCGCAGCGTCTCCGGCAACACGCGAGCATTGCTCCCGGTATAAATTATGGCGATTTCTTTCGGGCGGGCAGAGAGTCTACTTTATGGGATCGCATCCGCGACGTTCGCCGTGACATCAAAGGGCTCACAGGCAAAAGGAACCTTCTTGGCGTCGAGGACGAGGCGCGTTTCGCCGGACCTTTCTTCCTTCCTTCCTTCCCGCCTTCGTCCTCGCAATACCGAGTCAGCGCACGGAGTTGTCCGTCCGCTTGTGTACGAATATGAATACGCGTTAGCTCTTGTGCCTCCAGTTCTCGAGTCCCTACGACGTTTGCGATTTTAGCTAATGATGCTGGATTACATCCTCCCGACCGTGGCGAGTACCGCTTTGTTTGTCTTTTGTTTGGTTATTTATTTTACATTTGCTACTACTCGTGTCACCCGAATGAAACTATTGCAGGAAGTCTCGTCGATTCGGCGATACGGTTATCAGCGGGCCGATTTCGGTCACTCATACGGACATTTTTCTCGTGTAGCTAACGCGTCGTCGCGTGGAAACTTTCATCCCCTATCGTTAATTTTCCAAGAAGCGCGTGCGAGTTCCCCTGCGGCTCCTCGCAGTATTCTGACCCAATAATCGTTGCATCCGCGAATGAAAATGGAAAGGGTAACGTCTTCGACGTAACGGACGTGGCTGCACAAAGTGCAGTAAATAAATGCCAAGGCAGTTCTCGAAGCATAAAGAAAAATCTTCCACGATGAATAAATCACGGGGGCCAACGCAAAATACCGGGCTCGCTTTTAACGGTCGTTCGTGATCGCGCGAGCACGAGCATCGCACAATGAGTGGCGATTTATTTATCGCGTTTAAATGAAGCCTCGCTGCGTGTAATTGCGGCGTGATGCGTCAGGATGATTTGTTACGCGCCCGCAAACACCGGACTCGCGACTCCCGCGGACCGCGAAACACAGTCGGATTCGCGTGCTCGTATCGAAAGCCTTAATGGCGAGTTATTATATGCAGCGCGAATCTGCTGCAGCGCCTACGAGTGAATCACGTGCATACGTACCATATGTACTTATGTGATACGTGCGATCGTGGACCGTCTCGTCCAATGCCATCCCGATCACTTTGCAGTAAGCCGTGTTCTTCCGGTCACTTTTACCACCGGTGGACGAGCAGATTTTCGGCTCCGTGGAAGAGTACACTCGACGTTGTGCTTTAGTCTCCGTAAATGCGTTGTTAATTCCCCTTTATCAATTATACCTGACCGCTAAGAACTCGTTAATGCTTTGCTATAAACAATAATGCGGGTAATTGGGGATTATAAGAAAAATGAAGAAAATTTGGTAAAAATAACAATTGGTTGCGTGTCATTTGCGTTAACGTTAATTTAATATACGCGCGGTACACGTACGAAAGATTTTCGAGAAAATGCGATAGTACAAACGCTGAACTCGGTAGGGAAAGTAAAAAGAAAATTATACGAAAAGAAGATATAGAACGAAAAGCGTTTCGTAATTCGCTGCCAGCTTTTATAGACTGGGTTTGAGGGTGAATATAACACCGAAGGGAGGCTACATGTTGATGTTTGCCATTGTACACGGGGAAGGTCAGGGATCAGGCGTTGAACGAATAAACGATCGAAGCTCCATTCGTGTCCGAAATCCCCCTTGTCGTGTATATAAACGACAACGATATCGGTTGGAGCACCGCTATTTCACTTTTACGAGCATTAAATTTCGAGGCAAACGGAAACTACGAAAATGAATAAATGCAAGGTTCACTCCTTCAAGAATCTGATAATAAGAAAATGCGAAACCTAAGATTTTTAGTGCGCGTACACCGGGAGAGACAAAAACATAAAATTCCCTTACAAGAAGTATTTATAGCGCTCAGGATAGGAAGAAAAAAGCTCTCGCGGTAAAGAATACAGAAATTACGGACGAAAATGAAAATACTAAAAACAGCTGAACTACGAGAGTGGAACAATAATAAGATAGGCTAAAAAGCTAGGGAGAGAGCTAGGAACAAAACTGAAAACAGCAAATAAATAGAAAAACAAATTAAATTGAAAGTGAAGCGGAAAATTAAAATATAAATTTAGCGATGCGCAGTATTAAAAATGGCGAAAGTGCATTTTTCATCCTGTCGGAGACGAAGTGGAGCTTGTTTAAAAGAAAAACGAAGCAATCTGTAATTAATGAAAGAAAATGGTGGAAACACATAAAAGAATTGTACTAAAAAATTGCAGGAAGGATAAAGTGTCCACTGTAAAGAACATTTGAATTACGGACGAGAACGAAAAATTAAACGAGCAAAAGGATTACAGCAAGCAAAATGCCGGAGTGAGAGAATAATAAGAGAGGGCCGAAGAATTAGAGAGAAAAGATAAAAATAACGCGCTAAAATTACAAAAAAGTAAAGTCTGCTTACGAATAAAGTAAAAGGCAAGCAGCATAAAGAGATGGGCAGAGGCGAATGAGAGACGTGCAATGGAAGAAAACATTTTCGACTGATACAAACTCTTCAGAAGACAAGCGAATATTTTTCATAAACACGCTTGCTACGTCAATGCGAAAGTAAATATTCATATATTTAAACACTCGTAGCTTGGAAAAATACTCTACAAACGTTGTGCAAAATAAATGCTGATATTTTCGGTGCGTAACTCTCACGGTTGTCGGTTTTCATGCCGCGAGAAGCCTCGAACGAACCACCGAATCGAACAACCGACTACTTCGCGTCGTTTGGTGAGAAAAAATTCTCAAAACGCTATTTGGTCGAGAAAGAGAAGAAAATCGATTGTTTCGAAAACACATTTTCGTCACCGGATAACGTAACGCTGTATCCGCTGATCACACACACACACACACACACACACACACACACACACACACACACAGAGAGAGAGAGAGAGAGAGAGAGAGAGAGAAAGAGAGAGAGTGTGTGTGTGTGTGTGTGTGTGTGTGTGAGGGGGGGGGGTGCTCGAACAAGCGCCTGACGGCGTGGAGCGTATCGCCAAGACGAAGAAAACCGGCGAGGAATTAGCGGCGCGAGCAGCTGGTCCGAAAGCTGAACGTGGATGGCCGTCGCCGTGGGCATCGCGCCATGCGCTCTTCGCCGAAAAATTATGGTTACTGGCGTGAAAAGGACGGCTGCGAAAGCGACTAAGAATAATATTGCGCGACTGAGCGAACAGCCGAATTTCGTCGCGGATTAGACGGCTGGAAGCCTCTTTAATATTAATTGCACTCGTGGAAAGAGAAGCGGGAAGACCGAGTGAGAATCCGCTTGAGATTTCCATTGATTACGGTTAGCGATGAATAGAGAGACAATGCACGAGCTAATGTTGACGCTTGCACTCTCCTTTGGTTTCATCGCTATCTCTGAGTGGCGCAGCAATGTTGCGTCCTTGATGTTTGGTATATCATCGTTCCGAAGACGATTATGTGCAAAGTTCGCTAAAGTTCCCGCCAAAACTTTCTATTTTAGCAGCTGCGGTGAGTATTAGGATTGTTTGCGTGGGGCGTCGTTGACGAGCAGCATCACGACGATTGGAGCAGTTCTTGGACGATATTATTGTTGCAACGCGTGCAACAATATTGCATTAAAAATTCCCAAAATCTTTGATTTTAACTCGGCGAACAAGATTTTACGAAGCTTACCCCATTTCTTGTGAAGCTTAGGCTTCAGATACTAGATTATCTAGCGCATAAAACAAAAATTGCCTAAACGTTTAAATTATTCGGCTTATGCGTGTCAACGTCAAAAGGTAAAACGATATTCGACGCTTTCGAGGAAAAAACGCGATTTTTAATTACTTATTAGTGCTCGATGTAGTGAACTCATAGTCGCACGTTGGGTCAATTGAGTGCACGCGAAAGGGGTGTAACGTGCAGAAACCTGAGTCATGTAAGTCATTAGATTAAAAGTCCAGAAGTCATTCGGCGAATCTTACATAATCTCTGATCGTGCTCGCCCTATTAGAGTGACAAATATTGCAGGGGTAAAGTTGTTTACAAAGGGTTCGGCATAAAGGGGGAATGGAAAGCAGCGGTGGTTTCCTTTTGTACGAGGGTAAGAATGTGCGTTATAAAAAAAACCGAATGGCTTAATACGGTCGCAGTGGTGGGCCGATGCTCGAATATTACCGATAACCTTAACGGCCTAACGACGTACCTCTCGCGCACATATTTCGAGACATATTACAATATTCAGACAATTGTGTTAATTATTACTTTTGATCGAACATTGTTGCATTTTTGATAATTTAATGCGAACGTACTGTGAAAAGATGTGAAAATGATGTGCTTTTCAATGAGTTGAGCGATAATTGCTGCGGATGTAGGCAATTCAAGTAAATTCTTCTTTAATTTACACGAGGCGTGGAATGTTCTGAAAAAGAAAATCAGCGCAATACATCAAACTGATTAGCACTGAAACTACTTTTTTACGCGTTCACCTGCACTGACGTGAATTTTATCGCAGTTTTATGAAAATGTGTTCATCGTCCCATTCTCACAATAATTACACCCGATCATAGCCAACGTAAATCACTACACAAATAGATTATCCGAGATATCAAGTGCGACATTGTCTTGTACGTTTTAACGTTAAGCAGCCTTATGCTGGTTATAATGAGTCGCAGGAATGAAGTATGCCTCACTACCTACTTTTACTAATAAATCGTAATTCTTTTTTTCCAAAATGAACAACGTTGCGCAAACTCGCTTTCCTTTCGTATACATACGAAAATAGTAACGCTTCGGTTAACAGTTGCTGCAGGTAGAAACACTCTGATAAAAAATTCCGCCTACAGATGTTCGTAGCATCTTCTCAGTTAACATAATCTTCGGTGCACAAGGTACAAGTCATAATTGTCATACAAGGTAAAAGTCGATGGACGTGTGCGTCTCAAGGTATTTCCCTTGAAAGACCGTGGCTTCAGTTACCATTGTTCCATCGCGTTCCGGCAAGGACCTCCGGAGCAAACGGATGTAATATAGCGCCGCTTTGTACGTAATGCGCGTACGCGAACAAGCGCGCAATCGTGTTTCACCGAATCCGGAACTTGGCTTCCCTTGGTCGCATCGAAATTCCTTTCGGCCTACTTTCATTTATGCTCTTCGTGCTCGCGTACAGATGCAGATGACCTTTAATGGACAACGCACACTGTCGACACCACGCCAATTGCACCTTATCGCTATTGGCATATTTACAAAGGCTACAGTGCGTGCAATGCTTGTCGTAATGTGTTTTTTCTCTTGTTCTTCTGCGTCATGTAAGGCTTGACTACTTGAAACTACTTATAGTAAGGTAAAAAGTACAGATTAAATATTTTTATCGAATCATTTTGGTTCTTTTCATTAATGTCCATCGCTCAACGTTGCCATGTATGATTTATTATAACCGATAGGTGTGAAATTTATATAATTAAGCCTTTGTCGATTGATTTATGTTTATCACTTTGCGCAATAAGGCTCTCTAAACTATTACTTATACCGTGCAATTATTTTAGAATACCGTAATACTCAAGCATTTATTCCTATTAAGTATCCGAAGCCATTAATATCGTGACAAAGTTCATTTGGTTTTATTTATAATACCTATTTCATTTGAATGTGTAGGCAAAATGAAAATTTGAAATTGAATGGCGACGACAAATGTACAAGATTTACTACGATGTACATTAAAGTTCCCTTTCGAATCACATTAATTTTATAGTAATTTCATCCGTTAAAAGTAATTCCACGCAAAAGGCACTATTTAAGAAAAATAGCGTAAAATTAATGTTAAGAAACTTATGTTCGTGTTACGCGATGGAAAACACAAATAGGAAATTTCCCTTTACCGCCTGATACTCGGACCTGAATAATTATATTCTTACAATCAGTGCGAGAGCTTTGACGATCGAGTCGAGTCGAGTCGAGAGAGCAATCGAAGTCGGCATTGAGTATTATGTTTTAACCTACAAAAATCGAGATTCATAAAGATATCATGTGGATGATTAAAAACATGATTGCGAAACGTGAATTTTATTGCCTCCTGGATCAAGTAATGGCGCCTATCAACTTTACTCGATACTCCACATATGAGAGCGTGCGTTTGCCGTCTAACCAATAAACATCCAATGAATGCAGTAATTTGTTAATAAGCAAATGCAAATCAAGCCATTGTTTTCCTCTTTAATTGCCCAGCACATCAGTCAAACATAAAAGATGTCGAGCCCAAGCGAGAAAGCATCGACTCTAAATATAGAACTGAAATTCAGCGATCTACTTCGCAAACAGCCGAAAAACAAGTATAACACAGCTGGGCGGGCGTAGGAAAAAAAAAGTAACGATAACTCATCGTCGGCAAGGAGGTCAGTAGTCTGGATTCCTCTAGGCATCGAGGGTCCACTAAATACGCGCATGATCGAAGATCCGCGAGGGAGGTGAGCCGGGAGGGGAGGGAGCTAGGAGGACTCGCCGTGTCGAGGGCGCGGAGGGCGCGTATATTACAGTGTGTCAGTCGGGGCGTGTTAATCGGGCCGACTCGCCACCAGCACTGCCGCCTAAGAGAAGGAGATCCGTCGACGAGGAGTTGGCCGGGAAAGGGGCAGAGAGCAGGAAGATCGAAAAGCACGTGGCGGCCAAAGTCCCTGCGCTCGAGCGTAAAAAGGCCTCGGGTGTGGCCTGGGTACGCGAGCGCCATCTGGGTGGGGAGCCTCGGACCCGTGTCGCGGGTGTCGGTGCCGGTCGGTAAGGTGGAAGGCGCGCCGCTTTGTCGGGCGAACCGAGGGCGCGACCTGACGCTCGCCGCGAGGGTTGACTGCGAACGGCGAGAGCGGGAGGGGAAGCCCCGCACCCCAACGGAGAGAGACTGCGAGTCTTCGTTTAATATTGCGCGCGCGTACGACGGAGACGGTGGCTTGATCATAAAGCCCGCTGAGTCGCTTCATTTTCGTTTTTATGCGTCGACCCCGTCCAGATTCGCCGCGGCGCGCAACTACGACCGCGAGTAATTTTACGAGATTTTACGAGAGGGCGTAAATTACGGCACTGCAATAACATAACGCGACGATAATGGCCGGATATAATTCCGGCGAGATGGACTTTTTAGTTGTAAAAAGCGCTGTTTTCAACGGGCTTATCGTGCTTTTCAATTAAGCGCGGCCACTGATTGTCTTAATAAAATACGATTTATCGGGCAAGGCCGGCTCGCGCTTAAAGTAATCTTAGGATTTAAACGAACGACAACTTATCCGAATAGAAATGTAAGTGTGCAACGCGGGCGATTATTATGTAAAGACGGCGATGCAATATTTTATCTGGGCGATGATAATAATATCAAGTTATAAAGTTTAATTAATGTCAACACTTTTATTGCCTTGACCTTTTCTGCGCTCTGTAAATATAAGAATTAAAAAAACTCCTCTCCTATTATTTTCTAATTGTACCGTACGAATATTCGCATTACTCGTGTCTTTTATCGTTGTCAACGTTACAGCGTACGAAATGGTTAAATAAAGTAGTCGTCTCATTTAGCTAATATTCTAATAATTAAGAGAATTTTGCATCCCCTCGGATCAATTATCGGACAGTAAATGAAGCGACTGAAATAGATAAATTGGGAGAACAGTGATTTCGGTTGAATTTGTTTGCGCCAGGAGCCGCGAGAAACATTATAGAAAAGGCCTGAGCAGGCACTATAGCAATTTTTAGGACCTGTAGACGTGCGCCCATAGGGGGAGAAAGCGATACAAGGGAGATACTTTGGGGCCCTGCCGCTGCCGTGGAGTGAAAGTACGAGGGGCAGGTCCTAGAATCTCGAGGACCACCCCGGTGGCCATATTGGAAGTACTACGGCACGTTTCGGTCTCACTACTCACTAAGCGTTTCTCTATTCACAATGAGGAGGCATCATCCAGATGCGGATTTGATATAAAAAAAATTGTACCGTTGGAATTTCAGCGAGAGTCAAGCGATAGTCTTAAGCTGACTTCGCGACTGACGGTTACGAAAATCCATTGCATTTTTCGATATAAAACTTACTTATTTTCATAGTTTCATGGCAAAGGTCACGGTCAGGTTTTAGTATTACTTTGGTTTATTCGAAAATGCTTTCATTCGTACGGTTTTTTGTGGTTCTCAAAGTGTTAACGTCTTTGCAGCAGAAAATAATGTGTTTTATTCCAAAGGTAATGTTTAAAATTGTATTATAATTCATTACAAAAGCGCGCAATGACGCTTTTAATTCATACACGGAATAGTGAATTCGCATGAGTACTATTCATTTATAATTTTATAAAGCCCGGGCACATCAAGTATAAGTATACTGCACATTTTAATTCAATTTTAATCGTCGACAAAAAAGTCAGCTAATTATAGAGGTAAGTAATAATAATTTTCATCACTTATCATCGCAAAGTGAATAACGCAATGATTGAGAAAGTAATTTTCCTAAAGAGTATATCGTAAATATAGTAACGATTACTCGAATAACGCTAGAAACTTTAATTGTTCATGACAAAGGAGCCTAAAGTATTAGAATAATTTGATACTTTTAGCTTTGATACCCCGAAAGAAATCTTAAACAGTTATTGCCTACATTTTGCTCTCAATATCATATTTACGTCGGTGCACTATCGCAATTAATTCATAAGTCATACGAAGATTAATTATGGAAAAGGAAACTAATGTACGAAAAGAATAATACAGAAAAATTAAATCTAGTGTATCTAAAAATGTGAAACCCATTTCGTTTCTGGGTCGGCCTTTTCAGCGAACAAAAAACCCGAGTGAACGATTATAAGCACCGGTGTCATATCGGATTGAATTCAGCGAATTTGTTCTTGAGGTCGTCCAGAACGACATCCACATATGGCGTTTCGCTTTTACACGCACGGGGTCGATCGTGAAGAACCGTGGGTTGAGCGCTCCGTGAGTCTACGCTCCTACGAGTCTAAGGATGGTATTAAGTTGTACTCGACTTTTATACACCGATGGCAAGTCCAGCCACTTCCATCTGCAGTTTTACGAGTCTAGCTCTAGCCTCTGCTTATATTCAGTGTTTGCGGCGCAAAACTATGCAGCCTAGTATCTGGACCTCGTCCTTAGTTATTCTGCGTACGTAGAACTAGAGTATAACCTAATACAGATCTCGATTCACAAAATCGAGGAAGTCGACGACCTTGTGATGCTACGAATATTCTAGAAACTTGATAAAGCCCTTTAAAGATTGCTTGCGCTGTTATCGGGGTGTCGATTCGTTGATTTCCTTTATCAAGGCCGTTTTGTCACTAATTCAGGCCAATCTTTTGACAGATTTCCCAACTCTGGGAGCTATTATTAGGTTCGGTAAAGCGAAACGAGTACAACTTTTCATTTACATATAGAATTTCGGAGAAATTATTTTACGATTACGAAATTCTCAACCTTGATCTAAGTGTAGCGATAATTATCTTCTTAAATGTCGCGTCTGTCAATAGTTAAAGTAAAAAATCTAATTTAATAATTCGGTTATTGAGCCCCAGTGTGTTAAGAGCGCCTGAGTAACTCTACACGCGTGAATCGCGGCGCGTAAACAGCCTATAAGCTTCGGAAAAAAGAGCCTGAGCGTAAAAATGAAATCGACATTTCGATCGGCGTTATCAGCACTGGGTTTGAGGCGATCGCTCGCATGGGAGGTCCGTTATCTAGCTCGGCAACTATATGCGCGTACACATACACTCGTACGTAGGCATCCCCGCAGCTCCGCGAACATGCTAACTAACTAACTGGTATTTACATTGCTAATTGCGCGGTCCCATGGCAAGTGGTAATGCTGTCTAACGTAGACAATGCTACTGAAATTAAACACAGCGGGCGCACGGAGAAAGCCCGGAAAATGGCTACCCGCCCCCTCTACTTTTTCTCTAATAAATATATTCCCGTGTCTTGTTTGCGCTGCACGATGTCGAGTAATAGATAAATATTTCGGAGGTAGAAACTCGGAAGAAAATCAGTAGCCGTTTTAACCAATTTTTTAATCCCGTATTCCTGTCCTCTGCGATGTTATTTTATTTGTCTTTTTACCACTAACGAATCGAACTGTACATTTAAAGTGTAGGGGTTGAAGATCACAGCAAAACTTTCAGAAGCAAAGTCTGGCAAATGTACTCATCTACCTGCATAAATTTTTCTCAATAATTTTATTCACTTGAGTAATGCATATCTCTAAACATCTTTTTCATAAACACTGATGAAACATAGAAGCGGCCAAGACAACTTTGTAAGAGGTACTGACGCAAACAACCATTAACATACCCATTCCACCTGTAACCTTGTTGCTATGTAATTGCACACCTATATATGCACAAGTGACCCTCAAGAATTCAAAAGGGAACGGGGTTTTCCGCTCTTATGCGTAAGAGCGTGGAAAGGAAGAACACTAGAGTACGGTAGAGCATCGTGCTAAGTCTCGAGCGAGAATTTACATCCACTTGTAAATATACGTCACTTTGCTGTGCATGTACCCAAGTTTTACGAAAACCCCTTTAACCCCTGTATAAATGGAATAACGTATATCATGGGAAAGGGAATTTGGTACATTTAATTGAATTCCTCTGGAACGCAATGAATTTGATCGACCAGCTTCAAATTATATTAGGTGATATATTGAATGTTTGTTTCGTTAAATTATTTGCGACTAAGTAAGTCGTTTGAAGTAATTCGTAAAATGAATAAAAATTTATCGCAGAATCCTTTTTCAGGTTGATAATCGTGAAAGAGCAATTGCTCTCATTAGGAAGAAATTTATACATCTATGGCTTATATTTCCTTAATGTAAGAAAAACTGACTTAAAGTATCATTTATCCAAGAGCTTTAATTCAATAATGATCACAAATATAAAAAGTAAAAATTCATTACAGATTTAATGTTAAGCAAATGGATTGAAGGAAGGACTAAATTGAAATAAATCTTAATCAGCATACTACTCAAAGTAAACGAGCAAACATTGCATTCGTTTACATTTAAAAGAACAGTTTTTCACTCAAATAACTAGTAATAAACTTTTTGGTTTTTAACTCAAATTGTAATTACAGAAAACGAGTTGGCGATTTTTATACAAACCAAAGATTTAAGAATCACTGAAGTCCTTCGATGCAATACACTGCAATAAATTTTTTGATGATGCTTACGTTTTACTAACTTTTACCAAATATATTCTAATACACAGTGAACTAAAAGAATTCAATAAAAGTGAAACTAAGGAGTACGACTAGCTTACTATAGGCGCATTTCTTTATGCACTTGCTCTTAGTCGCTTTCTCCCTCCGTTTACCGTGAAGATAGTTGTTTCTTTTTCGCGGGGGAGGGAGGGAGAAAGCTGAAACGCCTTTTATTCTTAGGCTTGGGTGCGTAGTTGTCGATATCGTGAGAATAAAGCGTTGCATTGGTATGCAACGAGAAAACTTGGTCAGTACGTAAATGGGATGTACTTCTCTTTCGTCGGTTTTGCCGATTTTTGTCGGGATCATAAAGTGCAAACGTAGACAAGAAGAAAATGAATTCGCGTTTTTGTTCGCTTAAAGCGCAAAGTAATTGTGAAAATTTACGATAATGTGGAAAATATAAGCAATACTTTTAATGTAAATGTGAAAGGATAATTAATTACGTTAAAGTTACATTAAATTTATGATTCTTTTATAAGATAACAGAAGAAGTTTAAAAAAGGTCTGACTTTGTACTAGTTTCAAAATAACAATTTATTTTGGTATTTATATCTTGAAGTATGTGCACCCAGTATTTCGTGTAATAAAGTAATGTTATAAATCGAGGCAAAATAATTAGATAAATGATTGGGCTTTTAATAGAAAAACATAGAGGAGCTATTCATTGTCGTAGCAAATGACTTTTATCGGAATGAAGAGTAAACTGCATTTATTTCAAAAAGAAGCACTAAAATTGGTGCAGATATTCATTTCCAAGTCAACATTCAAGTATTCCATAATAAGAGAACAATGAACTTAGATGCGCATCTACGCGACAAGACCCTGTGTAAATAATTTTCAATGACCTCGAAGTAGATAAATATTCGATCTACTCCACAATATCTCCTCAACCTTCGGCTCAACTTAGACGGTAAACTTTCGAAAAACTTTTCGCAACCGTAAAAGCTGCATTATCGAGTCAAACCGTATAACATCGCTCAGTTGTAGGGTTACATCGAAGCATTCCACACGAACTCGAGTGAAACTTGTCACTGACGGGGGATGTTCCTCGGAGCAATGGATACCACGATTTCAACGACGTCGACGACGACGAGGAAGACAAGCCGTCGAATGGCTTTCCGTCCTATTCCAGGCAAACTCTCGGAGTCGTCGGGCACATAAGCGAGGCCATAATTCTCCCCGTTTTTCGCGCGTCTAACGCAAAATAAACTGCTCTGGACTTTTACGCAACGCCGGGCCACATATTCCGCTTCTCGCATAATACGCCCGCGGATCCCGAAAAGGCGCGAGACGTCGTTTTTCCTCTACGTCCCCAAAACTCCGCCCTTCCAGGACCGCGAACGTACGTATGCGCTCGCGGCGAGTCGCTTGCCAAAATTATATCGATCGTCGCGGGTCGCGATACAAAGCACGGACGTACGACGAGCGTAGCTTTCTCATTTCCCGCGGCAACGGTCCGCGTGTCGCTGAATAAGAAACCTCCGATGTGAAAAAGAAGACGCCCGAGTCGCAGTCTCTTATCGCGGCTCAAACAAGCTCCATTCAGCCGGAGGGAAGTTTAGAATGGGTCCGCACGCAGACGTGCCCTCGACGACGTAATGCGTACTTTTGCGAAATTTATTGCTGGAGGAAGTCTTTTCAGCGTTTTCTTCTCTTGAATTACTGCGCGCCTTGGATTTATTATGTTTTGTCCGATCGAGAAAGTATAGTCTTGTGATTGGTAATGTGCTCTCGTCGAATTCGATCGATCAACATTATTGATAAAACATTAGTTCGAGCTTCACTGCCAATTTACGGCGATCATCAGGCTAGAGTGTTTTTTATCTTACGCACAGTCGGTAATTTTGTTAATATCCGTTGTTACTAATGTAATGACTTAACGTTAAACCTTTAAGATTCAGGACAATTTTGAGTTCTTTTGTAGAAGAAATAATTCGTTGGAAAGCAAACGGATCAACGGGTTTTTTTTTTTTTTTTTTTTTTTTTTTTTTATTGTAATCGATCCTTTGCCCGAAGTATATTATTTACATTAGTTAATAGGCCAAATTACTCTTAGCTAATTACACTAGGTAATATTTCACGATTCTTTAGTTAAATGTGTTAGAAGATATTTTGATCTGATCAGCCGCGTCAATTTGTCACTCTTAACCTTATCGTAATAAATGTAAATCAAACTGAATCAGTAATGGCACTTTTCAACGCCAAGTACCATTTGATTCATTTTCCAACGGGGATCGGTAACTTGTCGTATTTTGCAATCTATTAAACTTGAAACACAAATAGGAGTCTTGAAATCATTAAGCCTCCACTACCGTCGATAGCGCTAGTAAATAAAAGTGTACATGTCGTTTAAAATATTAGAGTTGGTGCTATAATTGCCCGTGTATTAACAGGCCTGTTGCGCGACTTGATTTTCGGAAAAGTACAAATATACGTCTGCGTATTACTGTATCGTTGTGCAGAAACTTTTTAGCGGCCGCGGGAGGAAAAACGTGACCGCGTAGCAAAACACAAGAACAGCACGTGCGTTGCTCATTTTCGCGACGGTGGTTGACGTTACCGTGTAGAGGCCATTTCGATCTTTGCTATTTCTGACTGGATAAAAATAAGAAGCGGACGTGACGGTCATGTGCCACAAATACCGGAAATCCAGGGCTAAATGGAAAACAAAACTGGCGTGACGCAATAACCGCGAGAAATATTTCGTCTATTAATAACGCTGTTTCTACTAAATATTTTGCGGTTCGGTTCGTTTGCTTTTCTTTAATACGAAGTTTTCGTGACTGTAATATCGGTATTTCAGAAATTCGCTCGAATCTATTATTCACTGTGAATTTAAGCATCTAAACGTGGAATTCAAATATAACGTTTTAAAACTCTCGCAATAATCGATTATTTTACCAAGTATTATTTTAGCGTTTTATTAATTTCATCTATTATTAATATTTGCGAATAAAAATGTATTTACAAACTTCAATTCGCACGACGATCGCTAAGTAAATTATCGTTAAATGCTTTTTCAAAAATTTTCACACTTTGTCGCTGTTGTTATTAAGACGGTAAATGATTATGTAGATATAAGTAACAGTTAATCCAGTTTCACGTACGTAATTCATAAAAATGCGCAAGAGCTTTGGCGTTGAGAAGACCTTATGAAAACGAAGGCAATCTTCTCTTCGATTTAATGGCCTCTAACGGCCCATTTTTTAAGAAGAAATCACGATGTAAGACGCTACGAGGAAGTAAAAGGGCTACGAGAGGCATCGCTAAATTCGCGGGATCCGATGAGAAGTGCGAAGAGCGCCTGATTAAGGAGGCTTGCACAGGAATATCGCCACACCGCTGTTCAACTTGTGCCATCAAGCTGCTTCCCGGGAACCCTCGGAGTTGATCCTAGGGTGCGGCGAGCAATTATAGCGTTGAATTAAGGACGAGGAAAATTTGGTAATTAAGGGGGATTTGAAACGGATAAAGTATATATTACGACACTTTTTTCGCACGTGTTTTCGTATCGTTGAGTGGAATGTGCTAGATGCTCGAGAAATTTCAGTTTGACTTGTGGCAAACAAAGTTTTTAATGGCACGTCACTTTTCATTTTACGATACAATGTCGCGTATTTATTTACGCACGAACAATATACTTTATATTCTACGTAACGTATACAGCAGTATCGTAATACGAAGGGTGAAATAATCCTGTAATATTTTATAATCTAAATAAACGAAGAAATCCTGTAACCGTCAAGATTATTTACATAGTTTTCAAAATCTTCTTCTTTTCACCATTATGTATGAGTTTAAAATTAAACGACAAGAATACGTAAATAATCTGCCGAAAAGATCGTTCGAATATGTGATAAATAATATAATAGTAAAATTATAATACGAGCTCACCGACAGGACTAATTTTTGGAAAACCGGTCTATTTACACGCACGTAATGTCCATTTGTGTCTTCTTATAGATTGATGTCTGAAAACGTCGAAAAAGTAAGTCTAATAATCTCATTTAAATTCAAATCGGGTATTCAGCCTTAACGAAGCCGCGAAACGAGCCTCACGGCTGTTAAATACTATATTCAAACGTTACCCAGCTGAAAAGCTTTGAACAACGCGGCAGAAAATTCCCGTCGCGCCGATCAAACTTTCGACGAAAATCATACTTTCTCAACGATCCGATCGTTAGTAGCGCATCCGCCTTAAGTCCGCGTCGACGGTCTTTGTCGAGTGTTCGTCGCTCGAGCATTAGAGCGAAGCGTCGACGACGCGTCATAGGGTTCACATGCTGGTGCAACGTTGTCCGTCACTATGGGCGCCGCTGCCATCGCCTCCCACACCAGAATGTCCCATCGAGCCGCTCAAGTTCCGAAGTAGCGAGCGGATATATATCTCCGTTTGGGCTAGATCGGACTGGCAATGGGACACGAGTGAGCGTACGACGAGCGATGCAGCCCGAGAGGTGAAGGATAAATGGAGCGCTAGAGACAATACCGGAGTGGGGCAATATATTTATTAAACGCCTCGCTCGGAAGAAAATGGCTTTTAACGATATATAGACGGTAATTGCGATGCTTTCAACCAACTGCGATAGACTTTATTTTTTTTCGTTAGTCGGAGAGAAAGTTAGGATGGATGTGCTTCCAATTGGGTCGGATAATTTTTTTTATTTTTGGACGTCATTGGTCATATTGTATAACGCTTTTATCATACACATGCTTAACGCATTCTCCTTTCGTACAGTAGACGATCTTCTAAATTATTTATATTAATGTACGTTGCGTATAGGTGCATGTGAATAGGTTCGTACGAATGAGACGCGATCGAAATTCCATGCGAGCAATTATTTTAATTAAGAGCTTACGATGTATTTATCAAATGTGCGGAAGAAACATAAGTTTAATCGAGTGCTTCCCTCTCGGTCTCTCGCTCTTTCTCGAGCTTTCGATTTTCGAAAAAATTCGAAATAGTAGACAAAAGACATTGAGCAAGCACAGCAGAAAATTACTAGCGCTCAAAGACTCGAGTAGCGAAAGCTGGGAATTGCGATCCGTCAGAGCGAGTAAACCAAAAGCATAAATTTAATAGGTCTCGCCCCTTCTTCGAGCTTTATGGCGCCGGCGAATTTCCCATTAAATAAACAAGCACCCATGTTCATTACACCGGAGAGCGCTCCCTCTCTCTCTCTCTCTCTCTCTCTCTCGCTTTTTCTCTGCGCGCGCGCGCTACCGATCGCCTCGCGCTTCTTTCCTCCTTCCCTCTGCGACCGACGCCGCCGCTGCTCCTGATATCTCGGCCCGAGATACTGCCGATGTAGGTGTCGGAGCACCGACTCAACGCACCCGGTCACGTCTAGGGGCTTAGACCGTGGACTGCGGCTGCCACCGTTGTCGGCTTTCTACCGACGCCTCCGCTGCCCGACGGGTGGAAGACCGTGCCACTGGTGTATGTAAAATTAAACGTCGCGACGTCCTTGACAACACCGAAATCCCATGTAACACCTAGGACCTGAAATCTAGCGCGACGAGAGACCCGTCGAGAGAGTAAACTGACCCGAGCCCTTCGCTCCTTTATATTTTCGAGGGAACGCGGTTAAATCATTCCGGGCACCTTCTTTCAGTTCTAAGTGGCTCTGATGTATAATTCAAGCGCCGGATTTGTCGATCTCGAGGAAAAGGCGTTAACATTTTGTCTTCTTGTTTTCGCCGTACATGAGAAACGTCCTATTTGAGTACAGCGAATATATAATTTTAAGACACGTTTCCTTTTCAAATTTGAAAAATAACGCGGGAAATGTTACTCTTTCGTATGAATTAAATGTTACTCTACCAGTGCTTTGATTATTAGAATGAGAGCAGAATAATATAAAGCGTGTGTTAAAGAGTAAGAGTCGATGACTACTGAAACATTACTAAATCACTGTGCAATAAGTGTTTTCACCTCGCGCCACACTTTCTAATACAGCAGCAGTTATGAGATCAGGCAGCTCGTACTCTTTTAAAAGTCTTTGGTAACAACTAATGCTGTTTATATTTACCTTATTTCTTGCTAAATTCTTGTCATACGGTAATAAAAATGAACTGACGTACTGTTGTGCAATGTTATTTAATAATTGCAATTTAATAGCAAATCATCGTCACTACGTCTTGGCGCGTTAATACAAAAATTACAATGCATTTTTAAATCTGATGATGACGATACTTGACTTAATTAAACGCACCTTTAGACGCGCTAACATTTTCAATTCTTAAAAAAATCATCGAAAAAACATAGATATTTTCCACGCTCGAATGCGAAAGTCCAAAAAAAATCTTGAATTATCCGACAGCAATTAACGTTTTCCACGAATTCATCAACATAAAACGTTTCGCTCGTTAACTCTGTAAGTACAGCCGCCTGCACAAAAACGTCACTTAATTCAACTGCGAAAAGCCGGCACTGCCGAGAATAGAGGCATAACTAGCCCATTTTTATTTGCATTCATTAGCGATAATGTTATAATAAACTCTTTCATCGTTGGCATTACTCGCCGAACGATAAAGAGTAGATGGCGTTCCGTTTCGCGTTCTTCTCGCATATACGTACGCGCACATAAGCGCATTTTCGTCCAGCGCATTTCGTTGTTTAAGCGACTGAGCGAGCGAGAGAAAGAGAAAACGAGAGAGAATCACGAAACACTGTAACTCCTGCTTGCTGATAATTAGCGCATCCATCAGTTGCAGCAAGCCGCCAGCTAATGCCGATCGTACGTTATCGTTATCACGGCCTCCCCCATTTTGTCCCCCGACCTCCGATCCAGTTCGCCCGCTCCAACTCCAAAACCTATGCATCCCGCTCATCCGCGCCCTTGCGACCGTGAGCGTCCCGACGCTGCAAGTCCCACCCGCCCAGATCCATGTTTCGATGCAGGTATCCGAGCGCGACGATACGGATGCGGCAACTCTGTCGATTCGACCAATAATCTAATAACTATCACCGACAATGTATCGTAAGTTATCACAAAAGGTTCTGCAGATTTTCCCTGACGTTCACCTTCTCCATCTTGGATACCAATAAACATCCGTCGCTACGCGATCGCTGATTCATATTGCTTGGAAAATGCTACGATCGTTGCTTTATTTATACCACAATAAATACCTCTCGATTTTATTACATTTCTATGTGTTTCGCTAATATCGCGAGGCTTACTTTTGCGTGATCACGTGCGGTTTTGTATTTGTTTCTACGTGTACAAGTGCAGGGAACAACTGCTGATGTATGACCGTTTGAATATCAGGAACAAAGGATTGACGTTTTATTTATATTAGTGCTCAACGATATTATGATTTACCATAGGATTGATATTTTCTAAAAACTTTGATAATTAGAATTGTTATAATGCGTTGTAATGCAAATATTTACGTCACATTTGACGACGTAATTTATACTTTGAACGCGTGTGCTAAATGCTTGTAAAGTTAAAAAAAAAAAAAAAATACAGAAGCATACTTCGAATCAGATACGCTTCAAACTAGCTTCGAAAAATATTTTTAATACAATGTATTACATAAAGCTCCTTTATCTTTATTGCTTTTAAGAATCTTTACAATTTATTTATTTAGCATTTCTTTTATGTTCGGCGAAAGATTACAGATTTGACGTTATTCGCGTATGAAAAGTGTATTCGGGTTATGTACTACCTCGGTAAAATGAAATGTATCTGATTCTTTTAAACTGCTGTTATTATCGCGATGCGAAAATATTCCCAACGAATCCACAATGGCGTCGACATCAGCGTCGGCAGTTCTTTATACAGACGTCGGCACGAACGAAACATCGCGTTCTTGACAGTATTTCGCTCGAGGGGCAAAAGTGTACGCGTGGTATGCTTCTATCCATATTCGAGCGTGCAGAGTTACACCTACTCATATGTGTTCGATGTTATCTTGTGGCGTACCAAGGGGCGGGATGGAGAGAGAAAGGAGATGCAAACTCAAAAAATTAAGAAACGGATGGGGAAGATAAGAGAAAGCTGCGAGATATTTGTAAGAAAGATGGGAATAAGATACTTTAATTTTTACGTAGAATATTTCAGGGTATAAATAATGCGAATTATATTAAAGAACGATAACAGAATTAACGAGGAGAGAAAATTTATGTGTAACAATGTATTGCAAAACTTATGACCAAACATATTAGTTACACGAGGCGAGAGCTGTTTATTTAAACACTTAATAACAAACACTTGGCTACGAATTACCTGCTGATTTAGCGCTCTAAATCTCATTTCCACACGTTTGTTGTTCAAAAGAATTTCAGTTGCAACAACGATAAAGAATCGATATGCATACTCGCATGAGTGTACCGCGATGTGAATTAAACAATCGAAATCCAATATATTTTGAAGTGTATATAAAATTTTATAAAGAACAGATAAAAAAGAAGTTACCGAATTGACGGACGTAACGTTAAAAAGAAAAATCCCTGTAAAAGCTGCTAAGTAGCCACATTCCCAGGATTCAGCGCATCCAAAACACGCGTAGCTATTATTTGCCTTGGAATTCACCTACGCATACGCAACGAACGCGGACATTTAACCACCGGAGAGAGAAAGCGAGAAAGGATAAGCGGCGTCGAGGGGCGGAGGAGCTTCGGTGAACGCGTATTTGACCACGACGGTGCGCTGATATAGAACTACTAAACAGGCCGTAGATCAGCGGGGTTAGTTACAGCTTGCGACCCTCGCGCAAGCTCGAAGCTCACTCCATTGCCGAAGCAATTCTCTCCGGTGTTCTGGACCATTCGCCGGTCCGCAGCCGCCGCACTTGCTGCAGCGAACCGCGTGCACGTAGGCACATGAACAGGCATACGCGAGGGTACGCGTCCCGACGCTAAAGGATCCGAGGCGCGGACCCCGATTTCGACCGTTTGAACACCGGAGCAAGCGTCGTTCATCTAAGGTGGAGAACACCGATGGAGGACGCGCTGCTCGCGCATCGAACACTTTTCCGTACATGCATTCGATTGAGAGGTTACGTTAATGATAATGCGTGTTTCAAGCACGAGCAAATTTGAAAAAATCTGAAATTTTGTGGAATTTTAGCGTAAAATGTATTTGTCTTTACTCTTTCATCTACATTGAAACAACACGAAAAAAAAATTACAACGACTGTGTAATCTTTTCTCCCTTTTCCCAATGAAAATTTGAAATAATTAATACTTTACACGAATACCATACATATTTACTGTAAACGCTTAATTTAATTATATATAGCATGGATTGAGTGAATAATACTTTTACATATTTATTGACGTTTATTTATTTTTATTTTTATTTTTATTTGGGATAAAATTTGGGCTTCATTTTTTATAAAAGTGTTTAGTCGTAAACTTATCCATAATGTGGAAACACTTTTTTATATTAAAATTTTTATATTAAATATAAAGTCCTTCGCAATATTAACATACGGATGTTTGTCAAATAGCGAAATCTTGTCGAGCTCAACGTGTTTTAAATTTTTTTTTTAATTCACGAACGTAAGAATAGATCGAACTATAGAAACAGTCAGATTCAACAATTTTCGACAAGAAAACAACACGTTTTCTTTAATTTTAAATATTATTTCGTCTTTGCAGTTCCGAAAGTGTAAATAGTCATTGGATTTTATCGCAGATCAGGACCTAAAATTTTCTTCCATTTCAATTGATTTATTTTATAATTTTCTGGTAAATTTGAATAACGTTATTTATATTTTCAAAAGCTGTAGAATAACTTCCGGTTCTCTATAAGAATTATTATTTCTAAATATTGACACATTGGCTTACAGTAATGTAACGTTAGTTAAACTTTAATTCGTATTTTAAACTAATATTTTTTAGTATCAATAAATATTATACTTATAATATTAGTTCGCATTTGAAGCAAAGAGTAAGAAGTTTCGCATTTTTAGCACAGTTATAATAGATATAGCTGATTCGACACTGTAGAAATAACGTTCGGATATTTCGTACGTACATTCTCAGTAAATAGCGATTAGTTGGGTGAAATTGTGAAAAAAATGTCATTTTGATAATAAAAACATTCTTTAAAACCCCAAAGCTTAAAGATACTTTGCTTTTCAGCAGATTAACTAATGATTTCGTAAACAGCGAACAAGAAGCACTCCTTAAATTTAATAATGACCATTTTAATAATGTTGATGCAGTCTATTTGTAAAGTAAGAGGTCGCTTATGAACGCGGTAAATTGAGTATTCAATGGAACAGAGTAAGACTTCAACAGGGTATCAGCGGCTGAAGTTAAATCGAATTAAGATATATTATTCGTACACTTCGTAATGGGGCACGTTTGTTAATACTTTGTGGGATTCCGGTTGAAGCGTTCACTTTATCCAAAGTCGAAACAGAAACGCTTGCATAACTGACACAACATAGAATGCAAAGGTCAATCTCTGAAGTTTGCGTGCACGTAGTCGTGCCTCTAATCTCGCGGGACTTCAGGCTTTGCTATAGACCAGAACACAAGATTAAACATTCAACGTATTGCGCATTTACCGGAGGCTATTTCCAATATTTCGCACTGGCGCTTTGACTACCTACGCGATACAACAAAAAGGATTTATCGCGCCATGAAAATGAAAAGTTGTACCCTCGAATAAAATATTTACCAACTCGTAAATTAAGAATTAAATGTCGTAGTTTGATATGCATTTCATAGCCATAAAAGCACAAAAAATGATTAAATATCCGAATTATACCTATCGTCAATACTTTGCTTTGTGCAAAGTATATAAATCGTTGGAAAATCAGCTCTGAATAAAAAAAAAAAAAAAAAAAAATAAAAAACAGAGTCGTTTCATTATTAATAAAATTGCAGGAATCTTTATGCGTTTCGACTACGCTACGCGAAATAGAACAAAAATTTTCAGAAAGTTCTGCTGTAAATATAAAAGCACCAAAATTATTATATTCGCGTATCGTAAACGTCCGCTGATTTCTGTTTCAGGTAAGGACGATATGGCTAAGCCGCATTGGACCTGGTTGCAAGGTGAGTTGTGCTTTTTCGTTGAACCCGAAAAAAAACAAAACCTTCTCCTCTTATACATTTCCTAAAGATTCCGTCATATGGCAAAAACTGTCCAGAATGAGAGCGAAACTTTATCTTTCCGAACCGCTTAATGTAACTTTAATCTCTACCCCGAAGCAAATGGAAATTTATAGCTTTTCTCCCAAGTAAGAGACTTTCGTGTTCCGCTCCTCAGGCTCGCATGCCCAATATAATTTGAAAGGGAAAAACCGCCATCGAGTCACCGCCATCCTACGATTCAAGGGAATAAAAATGACGGAAAAAGCGTAAA
This sequence comes from Wiebesia pumilae, assembly GCA_018907045.1. Classification (NCBI taxonomy): domain Eukaryota; kingdom Metazoa; phylum Arthropoda; class Insecta; order Hymenoptera; family Agaonidae; genus Wiebesia; species Wiebesia pumilae. Next base: position 483,643 of record JACCHZ010000173.1, on the reverse strand, counting down.
GGAAAAATTCCTTCTTGCAAAGAAATAGATCGCACCCTACTTTCCTCTGCCGCCTATTGCTTTTCGCGTTGAAAAAACAAAAGTGAACAGCTGCCAGTTGCTTAGGATAACGCGGCTAAATATACTTCCGTTCTCCCGTTCTCCCGTTCTCCCGTTCTCTTTCGCCTGGTTTTTTGACTTTTTACGCGCAGAACGCGCAAGCAACGGGGAACACTGACAACGCCGTGTGCCTTCGGGGACTGATCGATAAATATTGGTTCTCGGGGGTGAAATTGGGGTACGGCGTAGGAGAGGATAGTCGTGCTGCGGTTGCCGCCCCCACTGACACCCTCCCGTACCATTCCTTCTCTTTGGCCGTCGCGCACACATGCAACCATCGAAAACGTTATACGGCAAGTATGACCACTTTTAGTGTAGGCGGTAACTGATGGAAAATCGCTCACACAAGTGCAATCTGCTGTGTCTAGACACCGAGTACTGACGTTGCGTGAATACGGGTACGTTTAATGCAGTGCTCTGGTCCGTTCTTTTGCGAAGCCGATGCACTCGCGTACGTTACCTTATGACTCTCGGATCGATTAACATATGTAGTTTTCTTGCGGTTTGTGTTTGCGTACTCGCTTTCACTGCCTACACATTTTCGTATTATTCTCATTTTATTACATCGATACAAATACTATACTAGCAATTTATTTGATAACATTTGCAAATTGAGGCTTTCGCTGATTAATTGTATGATTAAACTTTCAGCAACCAACTAAATTTCATATTATTAAAACTGCAATACTTCTTATCAATACTAAATTATCTATTGTAATAGTTATTCCACGTATCTAATCATGAACTAGAGATTAAATTATATTGGAAAGGCCTTAAAAGTTTTGAAGTGTGTTCTTTTAATATCGCCAAAGATGTATATTAGTTTGTCACGAATGCATATTATTTTAACAAATTTTTTTGATAATTCCGTGTAATCGTTATTGTCAAGATGTACAAAATGTTCACGTATAAAAATGCAGATGTCAATCTACAAACATTTCAAATTTTTATTCTAAATTTTAGATAAATATTATACATAGTTGGAACGAAAACGAAATTTTGAAATACTTTGCAAGCTTTGAGGAACCGAACGAAGGCATTTACGTAATTTACCATAAAATTCCAATGAATAATACAGATGTACAATCACTTATACTTCGTTCAAGAACCTTTGTGCACGTGTGAGAATCGCCGGATCATGGATGCGAAAACTCTGCAACGCGCAATTGGAAAAGTCGGAGGAATTACCAGAACGACTCGAAAGTTCGAAATAGAGAAGGGAGAGAGAGAGAGAGAGAGAGAGAAAGCGCGAGCCTCGCGTCGCGCCTCTCGGAGCATGAAATGGCCGAGTTAAGCATCTGCACGCCCCAGCTGGAATCGCTGATCCGTGTAAACGGTCTACCAAAAATCGTTTATTCCCTCCCGCGCATCCCTGCAAGCCCATGAGCTGTCGACCGAAATAAAGGGATTACCTTACGAAGCTTTCGCTACTTTCAAAGCGCTCCTGATCGTTACCCTCCCACTGCCGCCACCCAACGCGATCCATGTTTCTCTTGCTCTTTTCGCCAGATTCTTATGGCACGCAGTAAATAGAAATTCTTATTCGTTATGTATGAACTACGTTTTGTGACTTACATGTAAGGATTTCAGAATACATGACCGTAATGGAGGAGTAAGAAGAGCACGTTCTTAAAAAGGTTTGATGAGCGTTACAAGGAGCTCGGTATATTTATTTTCTTTTTTGACAAACAAATCCTTGCGGAAAACATAAATTTAAGTAGCTCAACTCAGAGTCGCGTTCGGTCCATTATTAATTTTGAATTATTTGGGCAGTATTCTGTAAGAATATTGGTCCGAGAGAAAAATATATGAGTAGGATTAGGAAGTGTAGAATCTGAGGTGATCGTTCACGATTTAAACGCTGAAAGACTGTATCATACATTTTATTTGCTTTGGTTTTATGTAAGAGAATCTATTAAGATACGTAGATAAGTCTATACATATGCAATTCGACTCGCTAAATGTATTTGGTATGTTATTTTTCACATAGGTTTCCGTTTACTATATACGTTTAAGGTATAATTTTTATTTAACTGACTTCGGCAACGTTTATTATACTAATCTTTGAGATTCCAGCTCATTTTATTCAAAGTACTCGCGATTATCGTATAACTTTTCGTTACCACGATTAAATGAAAATGAATACTAGGTTATATTAGACCGTAATTCAAATTTTAATGAAAGAGCTATCCATAAAGCGAATATAGTTGAGCTGCCACTAGTTTTAACCAGTTTATAAAACAACTTTAAACTGAAGAAAATTATCCGAATAGAAATAAGGATTCATTAAAAAGCATACATCAGCTACATGAGCGATGCAATAATTTCAGAAGGTACGGTTCAAATGGAAAATATTTTTAAAATATCGCTGAACATTATAAAGGAAGAAATCAATTTCTTTTAGACAAGAAAGAAAGATATCATAATTAAATAGCAGATTGTACAAAAGTACGTTATATTCAAGTATCATTAGATCAGAATCAGTCGAAATTTTTTGTATTATTGAGGTAAAAATAACTAAAATTCCTTGAATCAATAATTCATTTCCTAGTTATTTTTCTGTATCATTTTATATTGTTGTGTAAGAAATTTACTTTTGATTTTCCTTACAACCGTGTTTAATGTCATAATAACTACAAATTTTTCTAATATTTAAAGATCTTCTGAAACATTTCTATATGTTTCATTGCTGTTATAAGCCTTTTGTGGATTTGTTTTCCCTTGCAGAAAATTCATTTACGATTTTTATTTAAATTAGTTTTACTGTGTAGAAATTCCTATTTATTTAAATTTAAATGCATTCACTAAAACTAACGAATAATCACTTTCTTCAAGAATATGGAATCGTCGTTAAATTATCAGATTGCAATGCTTACATTAAAATGATTAATTGCTTTAAATAAGTTAGCAGTCGCGTTTCCAATCCTTTTATGCAATAATGTTCCAATAATCAGTTCCTCACAAATGAAAAAAAAAAAACGAGAAACGAAAGTCCTGATCGTGGCATATGAAAAACTTATTCCAAGGGAAGGTTCGGAGTAGACGGCAAGCGTTGGCGTAAGAAGAGATTCGGTTAGAATTCGAATAAAGTAAAGATCGTGTGCACATACACATACCTGTTGTGCCAGACAGAAGCTCTTTTTCAACTCAGGAGAGAGAGAGAGAGAGAGAGAGAGAGAGAGAGAGAGAGAGAGGAGAGAGTCTTTTCGAGGCGTGAAATGGCTGCGTTAACCACTTGCTTGTTCTCATCCCTTCTCTACTCTCGCGAAATACAACGGAAAGAGAAAGAGAATAAAGAGGGAGGGAACGAAGGGGGCGGACGTTCCCTACGACCCCCTGGCTCGTACGAAATGTTTGGAAGCGACTCCCGCACAGCCACGTCGGTAATATCATCCTGGATCTCTGTCCCCTTCCATTTCTAGGCCGCTCGTCCTCCACTCAACCGCGCTCGCTTCTTTCTCTCCCGTGCGCGAAGATCTCCGAGAGGTAAGATAAAAGTTATGCGCTACGCTATGCACGAGGGAGTCGTACATCAGTCGTCGGACGTCTGCGGGGACGTGAGCCCGCGACCGCGCAAAAGGAAAGGGCAGCGAAACTCTCCTCGTTCTATATCTATATATCTTTAACACGGATGCGTACCTATACGCGCAAACGGACCAACATAAATAGCGAAGCTGGCGGCGCACACGTGTGCGTTTCACGCAGGTCGCTCTCCCTTTGCTCCCTTTTCATCCTAAAGTCGCTCCTCTTCTCCGCTTGCGTATCTCTGCGCTATCTGCAAGTCCCAGCCGTGTCGCGAGTAGTGCTAGAGATGCTACCTCCCACATTCCCACCCCCAGGAATAAATATATTCGCTCGATAAATCATCGAGGATCCAGCGAGAAAGAAAAGGCGGCGGTAAGGGAGGGAGTGGAAAGACGAAGAGGTTCGTCCCGTTCCTGTAGCTTACGCGAAAAGAGTTTCGTATGCATCAAGCGCTTTCCGCTGCATGTGCGATCGAGGTTGTGCTGAATATGGAAATTACATTTTTGTAACCAAAGCTACCTCGAGCTGATGGCGCTGATAATGACATTGATTAAGCTGGGGAGAAATATATTGTTAAACGAATGAATTTATTCTTGAATCGAAGAGCAGTCTTGTTGAAGTAATTGCAACATTCTTTAGTAACTCGGGAACGTACTTGGCTTTATAGGATTCTGGTCTTTCATCAAAAGTGTATAATATCTAGAGTAGATGTAATGTCTATCATTTAGCGCTACTTATGTAGGAGTACTTTTTTCCTAAAACGTAGTAAATTTTTTAATTACCGAAAATTTATGAAACTTTTAACGTGAATTTGAAACGAGAAAGTACACACACACAGAGAGAGAGAGAGAGAGAGACAGACACACACGTATATGTATATAATTATAGTGTTAAATAATATCTTCAAACTCATAAAGCACTAAAATAAACTTGCAATTGTTATTGCACACGTATTATTCATGCGTGTACGTCGTATTAGAACCGGTAGCTTGAAAAATCCTTATTAGCTTCTATGAGTTCCACCTTGAGAGCAAATAAAACCCAAAATATTGCGTAATTATATCAACTAATTGCAGCAGGAAGCTCATTCCTAGATGATATTGCATTACGCGTTAAGCCAATTGCAACGTACAATTTAAAGAAGCCTTTCTTAAAACATTGGCGTTGCATATGTAATTCGCTCGATAACTGGGCGTGTCGTGGCTCAAATGCGTCATTATCTTTTTCTCTCGGTGATTGTAGGTACGTGCAGCAGACGTTCAGTACCGAACGCCAGGAGATACGATTGGAGAAGTAACTTGACGTCTTGACTCCGCGAAATTGCTCGAGAGATCGAGACAATGATACGGCTCTGATAAATGCCACGACTGCTGCCGGTTGACGATTTGCAAATTTTGTATGCGCCTCCCTCCGTTGCTTCTGTACTCGACTAATGTCGCACTCGGGTGGGCGTAACTTTCTTTTATGGATAACTATACTAATTGTACAGGAATTTTATAAAAGTGTCCCAAGTTTCACGTTGGCATTGCTTTAAAGTGCCAAACTCGCAATGGAATATCATTTTAAAGTTTTAACTTCTTTTCATAAAAAGTTATTGACAATATAAATCATGCTTATGCATAACAACTGCCAACTTCTTTCACTCGTATTACTCCGCTAATGATAGTGGATTTCATAATGTGAGGAAGTTTACGATATCAGCAGCCGTAAGATGATAATATCGCGACGTAAATAATAGCACAGCAAACATAGATGACTATCGCGTTAAAGTGAAAAATAAATTAATTATGTTACTGTAGTTTAGCAAATCAGCAGCAGACATAATATTGCTCATTCGAATTGGATTAGATAAGTTATTCCGATAATTTTAGCGATAAACTTCGGAATTTAAATCGCGCATTTAAACATAATCGATTAAAGAGTCCAACGTTGAAGCCAAAGTCGGTCGAAGATTCCTCGATCGACGGCAGACGCAACTTCGAAAATTAGCTGCCACTCGTTGCCGATCTACTTTTTTGTCTTTTATCTCAGAAGGGAAAGTGCTGAATTTCCAGCTCTGAAGGGCCATAAATCCAGCTGAGATTACGCGAGAATTTACAGTTGCCTTCTGCAGTCCTTTTCTAACGGCGAGGGCGAGCGGTCGAGAGGGAAGGGGGGTGGAAGAGATTCAAGCCAATAAAAATACATCACGGATTATTGCAATCTGCGCTGCTGGCGTTCGCTCTCGCTCGCACACGTAAGCACCGGTGCGTATCCGTGGGGTTATATTGCCAATCGAAGATCCGATTTTTCGAAAGGAGAGTTTATGAAGAAAAACTTTGCTTTTTATTTGATTTTGATCTAGCGAGTATTACACATCTGAAATATGCGCACGCATATATGTCGATACAGGGCCAATTCATCGAAATGAGAGACGAGCACGCGCTGCAGTATTCGTTCGTCGATCCGCAGGGGTTGAGGATAACCCCCAGACGTATTATAAACGCACTCATAAACATCCCTTGGCGTTATCAGTTGTCGGACGCCGGGGCGCCGGATATTGTCGCATCCTCCTCTTGTCTCTCTCTTGCTTCCTCTCCCGCTTTCCCGTTCTCTGTCTTTCTATTACTTTCTATGCGCGTGCAAATTGGTGCCGTTTATTAGCTTTTCTTCTCTCTAGGCTTGTGCGCATCTCGCTTTTGCTTTACCATCGAAAAAAGAAGCATAGTGAAAGAGAGATACGGCGAAAAAGAAAGATGTTATGTCGCATAGGCAGAGGAAGCACTTTGAGATGCGAAAGAAAAAGAAACGGTTATGGAGGGAAAAAATTGCCCTTTGGCCTGTCTTATTTGGCTTATCCCTGTTTTCTGATTGCAACCGAGTTTTTTTATTACGAATATATGCTTTTTTATCTTTTCTTTCATTTCGTGTCATCGTATCAAGATACACGCTTATATATTTGCTCTGGACATGTATAGTAGTTATAGATAACGTCCTTGATATCGATCTTCATCGGACGTATATGTAAGTTTTGTAGTTATGTGTCTCTACTACTCATTTTCAATAAATATAAACATGTAAGAAGAGACTTAATACAATCTTTCAAAAATACATTGTTATTATCAAGTTTTTCACTTTGATTATTACGTTTCCACCTTTAGTTACATTTTTACGCAACAAACTCATTTCTTAAATTTATTACTTTATATTTACGAATCACTTGACGCTACAATTTTGTTTCAAATACGTACGAACAAAATAAATAATTGTTAACTAGATTTTAATACTTTATTATATTTTAATATTCGTACAAACATTCACAAACGTCTAATCCGTTAGATAATGAAAATAAATTTTTCTGTCGAAGAGCATTCCTACAAAAAATATTATTATGCATCTACTTATAAATGAACATACTCTCCTGCCTAGAATACGAAAGTCGGAACAGATCGGAAACAATGATTCACTTGCACGAACGAATCGCTACAATGCGTGTTCAGTCAAGCACAGGTAGCTTCTCGCTTGAAACGTGTTTTCCATCTCGGAAAATCTCAATATTTGCAAGCAGGTATAAAAGCACAGTGCACATCTCGGTCGAACGCGCGCAGGTAATCCGCGTGGCACCTAAAGTTTTAGGGCCTCGTCGATGGAACTTTTTTTTACGATGGAGCAATTTCGTTCAACGGAACAATTTTCATTTTTGGGAATTCCGGTACTTTCTTTTTTAGGGTTCTCTAATAACAATGTGGGCAGCCATATAGACGAGCAAGTCTCTCGAAGCTATTCAGAAGGAAGCTCGTGGAAACCAGTGAAAGTTGTATCCTAGAGTTCGCTTCTGCAGCTGCAGATACAAAATGAAAAAAAGCAACGAGTCGTCCCGCGTAGAGAAAGTTTTAGGATGAACAATTCTTTTTTACGCGTCCAAACGACGATTCGCTACTATTGTGCTCGAAGTGCCAAGAACTTTCTAGAAAAAAATGCTCTTGACGTTTTAAGCGCGCAGGAACATCGTGAAACAGTCGTTGTTCGGGAACTCGAACGTCCGGAAGCATCGAGCTTCGGGGCTCGTATCCTTCGTGATAAGTAATAAGTGCGCGCGTAACTTTTCTCGCTAATTGAAAATGCGCGCTACAAATCGTATAATCGTGTGTTTATCGATAACTTGGCGCGCTCGAGCGCCGACGAAAGTGTTTGCGAGTGTTTTGACTTTGTTTTACTTTTTTCATCGATAATATCATAATAATATCGATAATCAGTCGCGTTGAATTTATAAAATCGCGGAAATAAAAGAATGGAATAATTTTACTAAGCTGCATGTAACAGCGGCTGAGAATGATGCAACTCGTAAGGATAAAATAAGTAAGAAAACGATGGCATATTTTAATACCTCTTTCCTCAAAACGTTGCAACATATAGATATCTATACCATTGAAACGAAGTGTAACGGAAAAAGATATTCCGCGCTAGCTTCTAGCAATATATAACAACAAGTTTGATGAAGGCATTAACGTTAAAGGCATTATTGAGGGGAAAACATGGCTTGAGCATATAAAGGAGGTACATTAACCACAAAGAAACTATTATCGTATTCATTTTTCTTATGGTCACGTGAGTGCCTATTCGCATACACATGCGTATAAATCTGTAACTGACATTCTCTCTACCTCGGGGTTGTAGCGAAAACTTCCAACGAGTGCCAAGGGCCTCACCCGATAACGTAAATCATGTCACGCGACGCCCGCACCCGTAACCGCGGAATGGAAGCTCGGATCTAGTCGCACAATAACGCGATTGCGCGAATTAGATCATCGACAATTCACATCCGTGAACTCAATCGCTCGCTTGGTAAATAGTTTCTGCGAGTCGTAAATACATGCGCGTATTTGCGAACGCGCATACCGACAGGTTAGATCGAGACAATATAGAAAAGCTCGCGCGAACTGATGCCGAAACATCTGACATTTGCCCGATGATTCTCGAAGTCGGTGAGTATTAGTAAGTATTTCGAGCGCGATAATGCGTCCGAGACTTTAGTATTATTGGCCTGGACATTAATACGTCTTCTTGTCGAAAGGCTCGCTCGAGGTCGACGAAACTTTATTTATTCGTGGTACATGAAGCAGCATTACGAACACACAATTTGTAATATGACGTTTGCGCATTAGAGCATTTGGATACGAGGCTCGTGAAAAATAGTTGAATAACGTAGTGTACAAATTTATTGCGCATCGAAGAAGTCGTAAAGGGAAAATACGAAGATAATGGTATTTTAAACGCGTTCGTGACCGAGTCGTTGCAGTTTTGCACAGTTGCGCAGCGAAAATCACTTCCATATTATTTAGATTGTTGCCAACAATCGTTTCATCCGGTCGAGCCGAGTCTTATTATACGGTAACTCAGTGCACGACAAAGTACAGAACCCTCCTGATAATGAGAGCGAGGATTTCTGTAGGCAACGCACCGACAAAGGGACAGTGGATTTTTCTCGTTACTTCAATTTCCATTATTTACAGCACGAAAGGCAATTCCGTCCCGTAGCATACGAACTGTATAATTCATTTAGTACGCAAATGTTTTGCGTGTTGCAACCGCTTTTAAGATAATGACAAGTCGAAAGAATAAACATGTCCGAGTTAATCGCGAAAGGTCTTAGGCGAATGTTAAGGCGAAAAAAGATTTAATTGAGACTTCGTTAAAGGAACGCCGAGCTGAAGGATTGCCGCGGATTGCCGCGGGCGGCTGAAAAATTCAGGCGGCGAGAGGTCCTTGCGAGAGAGCAAGTGAGCGGTGAAAAACGCCGTTATCACGGACGGGGCAGGGCCCAGGTTGCGCAACGCTCGAGAGGAATCACGAGTGCGAAACAAGTGCCGCCGAACGTGGAAAAGAGTAAATCCTTGAGGCAGCCTGGGTGTTCGATTTTCAGGTGGAGCGCGGCGCCCGGCACCGGAGTTATCTCGGGCCGATCGTAATTAGAGTCCGTGCGCGATCGCTGCCTAAAGTCTACTTTCGCGAATCACCGGCGGGAGAGTTCGCTCAAGCGGCTAATATTGCCGTCGGCTGCGAAAGCTATTGCCGCGCGGGAAGAGGGCGGCGGACACGAGGTCGAGGGGCGCCACCGACGGCGGGGGAAGTCGAAAGAGTTAAAGCCGGGGTGGAGGACGGCCGGCGACGAGCAAATAATCGAGTTTAATTGCAAAACCGTCGGCATGATTTAATTACGCGACGCGGCGAGGCAAAGCTCTTGGCCTGCGCGTTGCCGGTGCTGCAGCGCGTATAAATTCTACTGTAGCCGAACAGCTGAGTAAGTGCCGTGACGATGGTGCAACAAAAATATAGCCAACGAAAAAAAGTCGAACGAAAAAAGGAGAAAAATAACCAAAAACTCGGTACTGATTTCTAGTACCTTTTTTTTGCGCGTTATTCTCGATCGCTCGAGCGAGCGCGCAACGCGTTTTATATCGTTTGTGGGGGACGGCGCTCGATGTTTTATCGCCGTTATTACGTTTATAGCATTGACGTCGTTATTATATTTTGAGCTTTCGAATGCAATTAAAATATTGCAAATGAAGATGTTGGCTTTTTTCACGGCGATGCTCAAGCTTTATGTACGCAGGCGAGATTTTTTCGTTTAACTTTGTTTTTTGTGGCGCGGTGTTTATTTGGTAAAAGGTCGATGCTTTCTTTGTATTACCGGCAGATGAAATTGTGATATAATAATACTTCTTTTGCAGAGCGGAAATTCAAATTGATGGCTTGAAAGCGAAAAAGGCATTATGTATGAGAGAATTATGTAATTTATATCGTCATTATTATCTTCCAGCCGTGAATTTTTAATAACCGTATTAGGTACAAAGTACACAAGTATTCTTACAAAGGTGTTGGTCATGAAAAAATGCTTTACTAAAAATTTGAAGCGTTGGTAAAGTTCCTTGCTATCAGGCTTTCAAGTCGTTTATGCGTTATCGTAACCATCTACATCTTGCACTCTTTTACATGTTTTAGCGTAAAAAGATTTGCTCCAATGAAAACAATGTACATCGACAAATTACTGTAATATAATTAACTTAAATTGCGGAATTTTTCATTATTTCTAGCGGCTTATAAAAGTACTCGGCTCTGGGGGAAAAGTAACCTAAAACTAATACAAAACAATTAAATAAGTATTCCTGGAGTCCTGTAGTCGCACAGTAAGCCGACTGCATTTCGCCCTCTATCTTAGGTTCTTTCTTCATTTAGTGAACGTGCTCCAGCGACTATCCGGCGAATAATTAGAGCTAATAAAATCTTCTTACCCCGTGGTTCAAACTCTACCGGCATAAATTCTTCCGCTCGATAGAATCTCGCGCTGAGCCGCGTTTCTTCCATTCTTCACGTACGTAACGAGCAGGAGTAGGAATCGCCAATAAGCCTTCGAGTGGACTCGTTTTCTCCTTTCTAAGTAAACGAGAACCTCGAGAGAGTCCTTGTATATATATATATATATTCCCCTTCTCCTTCTGTCTCCGTCTATCTATCTATCTATATTTTTCTGGGTGCTTATTGCGTTCCCTCACTCGCCACCGCCCCCCACATCCCCTCACGCAACCCCGTCGCACACCGGCACGCAAAGTTACAGGCGACAGCGCGGACGAGCGATTCTTTCCCGCTGATATCCTAACTACGCGGACACGCGAACTTAAATTCGCGAGAGGGGACTTCTAGATCGATACGCGACGATTCGAGTACGTACGAGTACACAGGTACAGCGATCCTTCGCTCGAAAATGTAAGAAAATGTAACGCCCCCGCGCGCGCGCGGGTAATTTTAATATACGCCCTCTTTGTCTCTTGGCATTTATCGAAGGCTTTGCGTTTAATAGCGAAAAATTGCGACCCAGTGCAGAGCATCAACCAGCAGAAGAGTGACGTCGAAAAATACGCGATCGCTCAAGTGGTATAACGCGAGTATCTTCGTTAGCTTCCACGCCATGGAAATAAAAAAGAAAAGAAACGAGAGAGGAACAACTAATTTGGTATCCTTCCCTGCCTCCTTTTTTTCCTTTCGAGCGGTACTTTGCATACGCGTACTAAAACTCCCTGTAGAGATGCGAAAGCTTTATTCGAGCCTCATTTTGATGCGATCCTTGGTCATTTTTGTCATGCGCTGTATGGGCGCCACAAGAAAGTTGTTATTTATCGTCGCATATCTACTCGCGAGAGCTGGATGGAGTCCAACTTTCTGTAAAAGAAAAAACTAACGCAGAAATAAGCATCATTCTTCACTTTATGGATCTTTCAAGAAATTTATTCTTTTGAAAATTGTAAGATATTAGACGTTGCCCTCTTGATTTTACGAACAAATGCACATTTAAGTCTCGTACGAAAATCGTATATTATGGACATTGTCTAATTATTTTCTTGTATTTTTCTACAAGCATTGATACATGCACGCTCGCGTACGTTTTAATTTATATCTCACCTTTTCCAAACGAGTAACAGCTGCAGGCTAAAGGGATGTTCCTGCTTTTTTATTCCGATGAGATAAAAATTCAAACGCATTCCGTTTATTCCTAGTAATGCGCTCAACGTACATTCTGCGAGTACTAATTTCTGAAAAATTAGGTTCCAGCAACACCTCCGAATAAAGTCCTCTTTAAATGGACGCGCACACTAACGCAATCGCTCTCTCTCCCTCGAGTTTCTTATCCCGCGGCGCATGTAAATTCATCCACAAATCGCTCTCCACGGCTCCCGTAAGCACCCGCAACACGATATTCGGCTCTTTTCTCTTCTTCCCTCGCGCTCTCTCGCTCGCATCGAGCAGCAGGAGGTCAATGTCTCTCGGATCTCTCTTTCTCATGCGGGCCTCAAAATACCGCGCACTACGAGTCCGCGTCGATTCACTCTCTCCTTCTCTCTCCCCCCGTTGAAATTATTTCCGTCCCGCACGCACACGCACGCGCACCCCTTCGTACTACGCAGACGCCACACCATCTTTCGGGATATAAATCGAAGCTACAATCCCGCGTTTACACCTATAAATCGACGAACGAGAATCCGCACGAGAGGGTATTTATTATTGCTCGGCCGCGTGAAGTTTGATAGTGTAACAGCGGGCCATAGGGCGTAAAGCTTACGAGAGCTTGTTGCAGTGCTATGCTTTCGAGCGAACCCCGTATGCGCTCCGGAGGGTTGGGTGCACGGTGCGGGTGATATGAAGCGGGCAGAGGAAAGAGGGTGGGAGAGAGCGGGAGAAACGGAGGGAATGGGGTGTGGGGTAGGCGCGCCTGCACCTCGTAAACTTAAACCCTAATTAACCGGCGCTACGGCTACTGTTGCGCGCGCGCGCTTTTACTCTATGCACGTATGCTTCTTGTTCGTATAGGCGAACGCACTTTGTCTTGCCTTCTCTCTTCTCTCTCGCTGCCGCCCTTTCGTTTTATTTCTTTGATTTGATAAAGCAAATAAAATCGCTTATTCTTCCATTCTCAAATGGATGTATTTTCGCGACACCGAACAATTATTCCATTATTCGAAGTCACGATGAAATACTCATCCTCGTCTAGTATTCCATTAACAATCTTTACTATTACTGAGTAACGGTGTTAAGAAACATACTTTCCAAATTGCGAGATGTTTGTATAACGTGTCAATTATTCTAATAGAATAATGAAAAAAAACCTTCCACTTAACGTAACTAACGAGACAGCTTATCCAAAAAACCGGCATACTCAAATATTTTGAATGTATAATTAAGGAAAAAGAAAAAAAAAAAAAAAAAGAAAGAAAAAAAACTATCCTGCATAATCAGTGCACTCTCTTTTCTTTTCACGTTGTGATTGATCCAACTGTCTTGGGTGTAATTGAATATATTGCAGACACTCAAGTACATTAGAATCTTCGGCAATAGACAGTATTCTCTAGCGAGAGCCTTACACGCGTTATTTATCACCGGACTTGGCGTAAATTAGCTCCTCGACCATGAAACTATCCAGTAGTGGTAGCATTCATTTTGCGGCCCGAGAGAGCAAGCTTTTCTCTCTCTCTCTCTCTCTCTCTCTCTCTCTCTCCCCCCATCTCTTTCTCACTCTCGTAGTTTCGGCCAAAACAAGACATGGTTTCCATCTCGAGGATTCCGTGGCTTTTGCTACTTTTACGCGCACGTAAAGCCAAGCTCTTGCGCTCGTGTGCTGTGTACTCGCAGAGTCGCGTGGGATTACGAAAGTTGATTGCGTGGTATACGCAACCTCTGTATCCCCCGGTATACCTTGAGACTCCAAGTCCGACCGGGTATTCCCGACTTTAATGCGCCATGTGTCGTTGTGTACGCTATAACGCGCATCGGCTAATCTTCTAATCTTCTTGACTTTCCACGCTTTTTGGAGCCGTGGCTATTGAAATACAACGTACGAACACTTATCAGTTGCATCTAGTCTCGGCAATTTTGATATTGACACCACGAATGTAATTTTCGAATCTTTATCGTATGAATCGTGAATATTTTCTCTGCTATTAAACGAGTTCTTATTAATTTTAGTGTTAAGAGGATTGTTGTTCGGAAATTTGTAACGACTAGAGCTTTTAATCCTACGATAAAAGTCCCAATCCAACGTATTCGGAGATCAAACAAAAAGATGTTTTCAACGATAGTTTACCTATTGAGAAGATTTTGAAAGTTTTCTTTCATTTCTCTCTCTTCTTGATTAAATGTCACTGGGTATAAATTCTCGCCTGCGCTAATTTTCCCTCTTAACCTCGAGCATTCAATTCTTAAAGAATTCATTATAGTTATCTGATAATAAATTAGACACAGCGACCGAAAGATGATTTTCACTCGACATGTTTCGACGTTGGGCTATTCAGAACCAGGCGCGATCTTTATCGAAGGAAGTCGCCGAGAACTACTTTCAGAAGGATAAAGCCAGGGTTTACGATTCCTCGCTCGTCCTCGCGTGTCTCGCAAGTGTCAGGTCTATGCTGTACACGAGAGAAGGCTGGCCAGAGGGCACACACATAACCACGAAGAAGCAGCAACGCGGAGAGAATATTTATGGTCGCTGGAGCCAAGCTTCGGTCAGCAGTAATACACCGGCCAGAGGAGCAAGCAAGCAAACCAGCAAGCAAACCAGCAAGCACAAGAAAGAGTAAGAGAAAGAACCACGGACGATCGATTCTCAGGAAGATCTTACGCGATACTACTAGCCCTCTCCGTGTTGTCCGTGAGGAATTTGAGAGAAAAAGACAAGTTAGAGAGAGAGAGAGAGAGAGAGAGAGAGAGAGAGAGAGGAGTGAGAGCGAGGGGGGCTTGGGAGACTAGGATTTTTTATTCTTTTTTCATCACTCCCACAGCATTATAGGATCCAGAAATCAAAAGAATAATATAAAACGGCCTCAACGTAAAATTATACTGTGCTGCATCCTGTGCGCGTGACGCTACAACGCGCGACCTTCCTTGTTCCTAATATCTACGAAAATGCTTTTAGCATTTATCTTAAGAGCCATTAATTTATGCTGCTTATATTTATCGGTTGACGACGTGTAGTATTTATAACTTAGGAACAAGTATTTAAACAGTTTCCCAGTTATCTTTAGGCATTTTCAGTTAGTTTTTACGAGAGAAAAATATCGGCGAAGAATAATGCCATTGAAATTGAATTTACAAACTAATGGATTGATTGTCTACCAGTGTAATGCAGTTATAACTCGCACGTGTTGTTGCTCAATATGTTTTTAAAATGAAAAATTGCTGTTTTGCGGCATTTGCACAAAATTTATAGTCATAATTAGAATTCTGGTAACAATAAATGTTAAATTACGAACTTTTACAGCCCGTGACGAAATTAACTTTCCTCTGTATGTTAATGTTTTTAAGCATTGGATTAAAAAGGTAAAATGATAATTCCAGTGGGTCATAATTTAAATTCAAGTTTATGTGCGTATCGTGTGGGATTAAAATAAAATATTCATTTATTTTATAACCTATTCTCTCTTCGCATCATGCCTTCAATTTATTCCGCATTATAACATTTTATTAAAAATCTCTTTCAACGTTTAGGCAAATCATTCAGTTAATCTAATCACTGCAAATCCTTTGCAATGTGTCTTTTCTTTTAGAATCACTCGTGTAAATATCGATGCCATATTTGGTATAAATTTATGCACATGCACATTTTCATAGAGATATATGCAGTATTTTAAAAGAGCAATAATACATTTCCATTGGCACAATTTCTTAAACGTAATAATAACTAAAACGAATCCAAGCAAAATGCAACTACTTAAACTTCTACAATTACAACCATTACATTTATCCAATTACACATAAAAGATTATTACGCTACAGAAATAAAAGAACTAAAACATGATAAGTGTAATTCTAACTATGCCACATTTTCTGCACCCTACCAAGGAAAGTGACGCACGCGCACATCTGTGGCATCTCAGTGTCACGTGTGGACGCACATCTATGCAACAAAGGTACAGAGCGACAGTAGTGAAGAAGATTGACAAAGAGAATTAAAAGCATTCGTACAACAAGAAGAGAGAGAGAGAGAAATAAAGAGAACAGATGTCCCGTCGTATCAGCTTGCATACGTGCAGGTGCATCTCGTTGGTATAGTTCCGCGACTTTCGCCCGTGGAAGCGTTTGTCTAAGACAGAGAGAGAGAGAGAGAGAGAGAGAGAGACAGAGAGAGAGATGAAGAATATAGCAAATATAGTCACTCGATCAACTCGCCCAACAGAATCTCCAAAATCCTTGATGGTTATAAACGCAAACTCTCGTGGGATCCACACACACCAGAGAGCTGACTCGGCGCGTCCGCCATTACTACACGTCCTTCTCTCTCTCTCTCTCTCTCTCTCACTCACTCTCTCGGTCCAACTCTCTTTCTATCGTCTGACTCGCGTTCATGGGATGACGCTCGACCAAAAAGCCAACTCTTCTACTGTAATTCTTACCGTGTGTCGTGCGACGTTCGAGATGAATGTCTTCCCTTCACCGCCAAGAAAATTCCCATGTCCGGAGAGGACATTTTCCCGTCGTAGGCGTCCTGTACAAGGCGGCGCCGCGCGCGCGCATCCAGTACCGAGCGCAACATGGCGACGACTCCGCGCCCGTCGCGCCACTCGTCCCGGCCCACGGGTGCGACGGAGATGGAGTCCGGCCTTTGGCGCCGAGGGCGGGAGAGAGACACAGCGAGCGGCGGGTCGATGCGTCCGCTCGACGCGCAGACGCGCGGCACCAGGGTGGGGCGAACTCCTGCGCGCGGAAGCTAACATGGCCGACGGCGCGTCGCTGCGCCGAGATCGCGGCCTTTTCCGCGTACACGCGGCGGATTTCCCGAGCCCCGAACCCGGCGGACACCCGGAGGATTTCGCCCGAGATCGCCGTCGCACGCCCCGGATCCTGACATGGAGGTGGTCGCGGGCTCTGGCGCAAGGCATCGAGAAGCCCCGGCCGCGGACCAAGGAGACGCCGCGGCTGCCATCTTAGGGAAGAGGCTCGTCCGCCTGCACGTGTGCACCCCTACACATGCGTGCTGGTGCGTTCCGTTAATATACATGTGTGTTTAATTCTCAGTGTTTGCTTGTTTAGTCCTTATTTTCCGCCTTCTCTTCTTGCCCGGTCCTTTGTTTTTTTCCCCCTTGGTTTCGTTTCTTCTTACCAGTTTGACGGGTCGACTCGGCGTCGGGACTCCCCGAGGGTAGCTTCGTTTTTTGCGGTGCGAGCGATTTGCAGGATGTGCCCGCTCGTGGGCGTGCGGGCGTCCTGTGATTTGCGGGTTTGAATTTGCAAGTCCTTGAAAATTATCCGGGAGGACGATGAGCGGCGAGAAAATCTGCGGGAGTTTCCTTAGCGCGCGCGTACGGTTTTTCGCGTTTATTTATGTATTCGCTGCTTTGCCAATGGCTGATTCTTTTCTTTGCTTTTGCGTAGTGCTGTTGAGGAAGTTGCACGGGGACGAGTCATTCGTTCGTTTATCCGGTCGATTTAATTTGAAACTTTCTTTCGAGTGCCAAATGTAATTATCTCTCTTGCTACATTACGGCGTTAAGAATGCAATTTTAACGTTATTTATGTCTCTCTGTTGTTTTTGTTTGGATACTCTCGTGCACGAGCTCGTTCGCAGAAATGCGTACTGCAGGATCGTGCCGCCAGGTACCTTCGATACTTAGTTTATCACGATGTAGTGCTCTCGCGGCCAAGTACTTGCAGTGTACACTTTCAGCAGCGTGTGACGTCGTAATCATCGAGGATTATTTAAATGGATTCTTATCGATCATCGTAAACTTAAGATGAACGCGCGGTACAACAGGTTCCTCATTAATTATTATTTCATAATACCTTTTAAATTGCTCTTTGTAGATATCGCGAAATTATGCTTTCACACGTGATACGATCTGCGCGGCCTTGATAACCGCATTCGTTCCTCATCTAAGTTTATCGCTGCGTATATAGGTAACGAGTAATTTCCGCGAAAACGCATTACACGCTGTAAGTGGTGAAGTTAGAGTCCAAAGAAACGCCAAAGCGCTTAGTTTGCAATTGAAATTTGCTGTTGGTTTTCGACCGACGTATCCAGTCGGAATATCCCAGTTGTCCGAGTAATTGTTAGTTTTGTAAGACTAAGGTAAAGGGACAAAAGCCAAGTGAAGCACGATAAAACATTACGAGTCCCGGACGCGAAAGCGCTACTGCTATTTCCCCAAGTACCGTACGCGTTGGTCGGGCGTATCTTCTGTCCTACGCCAGTAAAATATTTTTAAAGAACCATTGTATAATTGCTCGGCTATAAATACCCTTTGTGTGTAGCTGTGGAGTGGAAAACAAAACGAGTCGCGTGCCAAAGCGCTGAGTAAGATCGCCGACATATTTATTACGACGCAAATAGGTATAATGCTCCTCCCTTTCTCTCTATCGGTGCGCGCGCTGTCGCGTGACAGGGAACAGTGTCCTGGAATCTACGTAACAATCGCGGAGTCAATGTGTGCGCGGACGCGCGGCGTCTAACCGCTGCGTTAATACCGATATTTCATTACCGACCCCTTCGTTATAACACGTCCCGTGATTTTTGCGCAACCTCGTAAAATACCCGTAGGTTCTCGAGGTTCGTAACAATTATAGGATTCCGAGAGGCGATAATCGCTTTATTTTCAGACGGATGATATTTCTTTCTCGGTACACTTTATGTTCTACTCGATTTTAATAAACTTGCTCGACTTCCTTCGCGGCAATTGCTTGGGAAGTCCGTAAGCGGTCGTAACATTTACACGGATACGATCGTTTATCAATTTACGTGCTTTATCTCTGCAGTTGTTGCAATATTTAGAACAAAGATCGATAATAAACCTATGGTAGATCATTAATATCGGAGAAAAAAATGTTGAAAATGCAATGACAGACGTTTCGGAACATAAAGTCTAACTTTTGAGTCTTTTGTCCAATCTCTCAACTTTCCGACGGACGGACCATTGGTCGATGTCGCGCGTGCGTAAATCACGTTTCGTTAACATGGTAAATTTAATTTTACTATACGTCAAGTATCGATATTTTTAGAATATTTTTCCTACAAAATATTGCTAACGTTTGCTACGTTACAATCTTATGTAATTTAAACCATATGTTTTTTGGGTTAAAATCATAGTAAATTAAAAAGTCAATACGATTGATCTTAACTCCACTCAATATTTACATTTAATTTATCTGTCATTTGCTTCCTTTTAATACATTGGAGCGATTAAAATTATTTCTGCGAATTTTACCTGGTTTATCAAATACTTCAGGTACTTCAAAAAATAGTTTCACTCATTAAAACAATAATGAAGGGTTTATTGATCAAAATTATGGTTTATCTTCAGCTAAGCAGATTATGCTCGTAGCAATAGTTTGTTTGGCTGACTGATTAGAGAGGAGAGGCTCCTTAACCATGGTGTACACACACACACACACACGCACGCACGCACAACATTTTCTCCCAATTTATCCGAAAAACTTATAATATTAAACATTATAGTTACATTTATAAAATACATTTCTTTCTAGAAAAAATTGTCTTCGTCTCCTAAATCAAACAAATTTTAATTTTCTTAAACGGTTATGACTTAAAACTTTGTACCATTTGCAATTACATTACACAATGATGAGCAATTTATTTTTATTAGCACACTTATACCGCTGAGATCGTTTATGATCAGCAGCATTAAATGTATAATGTTGACCCGTTCAGAAAGTTTCTTTTATCGAAACCGACAGTTTGCTAACCATCGTTTAACTTGAGAAAAAATCGTAAAAGCAACAAGATGCAACATAATTTCATAAACGAAAAAGGCTAAAGTCAACTTTCCTCTAACATGACATACAGACACGAATATCATACATTGGTGTACTACAGTCATGACAGGACGAATAAAATATTTTAAGTTCTGAAATTAATTATAATGAGTTTTCTTTTTAACGAAGAAAAGTTACGATATTCGTTCGATGTGCGTATATACGCACAAGGTGATTTGGTGAAATTTTTGTAAACATCTATTACTGAAATTCTGTACCATGTTCTGTAAAACGAAAGATCAAATTTTCATATTTCTCCAAACCTATTGAGCTTGTAATGACGATGGTGAAATTCACTGACAAGGATAATACATCGATATTATCTTAGCAACGCTTCGGCATAAAATGTTTGACAGGCGCATTGTACAAAGGGAGTAGAAAAAAGTTTTTACTCGAATCGCGGATCCTCCATCTTGGTACGTTCATTTATGCGTAGACCGCGAGTCCCGCGAAGCGTATCGCAACCCTCGTAAATCAGTACCTAATTGAAAGATTGATCCGCGACGTTGTAGCGGAACTAAAAGTGCTCGCTCCAGTTCGCTCTCGAGTTTGCCTACCACCACGGGCGCACACAGTTATAAACATACGTTTGCACTGCGGAACTCACTTAAAACTCGTTAAAGAGCGAGCGAAAAGAAAGCCGAGACATCAAGGCAACGGCAGTCCATCTAGCGATCTAGCGAATAGCCCGTAGGAGAGAGAAGAAGAAAGGATTCGTCAGCGGGAAAAGGGCTTTTCACTTTGTAAGGGGGACCGAGTATCGGCCCGAGAAAGGACTTTGGAATCAATTTAGGAAGCTTTGAGCCTTTTTGTGTTTTCGTAGACGCACGGTAACTTATGCGAGCGCTTATACGTGGACACACGTGCGTGTGCGCACACGTACTTTACAATCGATTATCCCGATGCTCTCTTCTTTCTTCGCTACTTTCTCAAAAGCACGTAGAAATTGAATGCTCCTTTGCATGCGAAGCCTTTTGGGCTTTTAAGAGTGCCTCCTCTCCTTGGTAGGCCTCGGCTCTGGAGGCGAAATGCACTTACGGAGCCGGCCAGAAGGGAGTATGAGTGAGGCTTCACGATAAAAATTTATCGCCCGTTAAATTATAGTTTCAACACCTAGTCGGACGAGCACATGCGCGGCTCATTGCGATTCGCCGGCTGATACCTGATGAAATTTCATAACGAGGTCTTCTTTCGCGCGCAATTTTCCTAAGATGCGCATGTGCCAGTGATCATTGTGACGTTGGCGAGCGGACACACCATAATTATTCTTCTCCGTGAAAATTAATGCCGTGGAAAAACAGTACGAAACTGTAGAGAAATACGAATTGTGCGTGGCGAAACGCGTAACGCGACGCTACGCGGGGAATTATACGTGACTTATTGCTCCGAAAATATCATGACGGAAGCGCAAGCGGAGGTGAAAGAAATAAAAGGGTGCGAGCCACACACGCCGCTCTTCAGTGATACCAAGTTTTAATTCGTTTTCAGCTACTTTGTATTTTTTACATAATTAAACGTATTTTATGTAAATAAACCAATACGGTTGCGTGCTTCCTGTTCATAAAAATATTCAATTTAGATAATTATAACTCCATTTATTTGGAGTAGTATCAAGGAAATTCGAATCTTTTCATGAATATTAAAGGTGCATTATACAATGTAGCAGAAGGCTAATCAGGTACTTTATTACACAAAAACTCTGGCCTTCGTTTATTAAATTTATAATTTTATATAATATTAGCACGCGAATAGTATTTAAACCGTATAAAATAGTGCATGGTATTATCAAACTTTATCGAATATACAATATATAAAGTGCTTACAAAATATCCCAATGGTATTAAATTTACGCTTTGTTTAGTATTATTATCGATAAGGCTAAATAATAGACCGATAATAGTTGTTTACGTGTGCACTGAGACAAACCAAGTGTAACGACAATATATGTGATGTTTCTAAAGCATTAAATCAAACAAATTTCATAAATTTCGATTTTCATAACTTGTTTAAAAATCTCGAGACCCGTATTTACAAGAAGTAACGTATATCGAGGTCATTATAATCTCTCTCGCGGCTCCGCACGATTACCTAATTGCTCGTAGCTGAGAGTATGTACCGGTTTATACACGTCCATTATCGCATTATCGTTTATAACAAACACGAAGACTTACGTCTTCCTGGAGGAGCACTTCATACGTGCTCCACTTGTACCTGTAAACCACCCGAGCTCGTATAACTTTCGTCGATCGAAATCATCTCGGACTCGATACAGAATATTGCGCGCGAACGATGAAACACGGGCTCGCAGTGAGTAGAAAATCCTTGGCGCTCCTTTTCGAATGCGTGGGTGTGATGGTATATACCTACGGCCCGTTAAGCCGCACATCGTTGTATGAAATGTGAATGAGCGTCAAGCTTCATCGGACAACATACGTACAGATGAAAAAACAATGTGTCTCTCCCCCCTATCACTCTCTCTCTCTCTCTCTCTCTCTCTCTCTCTCTCTCTGTGTGTCTCGGGTTGTGCACTAGAAAGCCATGCGTACGCGATCCAGCGAGTAAGTCTCTCGTTCTCTCTACGCTAACAAAGATAGAGAGATCACAGCGAAGAAGAGAAGTTGCAGTACGAGGACAAAGAGGAAGGGAAGAAAGCACAGGCGTGCACGTATATACCGCTTTGGTGAAAAAAAGCTAAAAGAGAGAGAGAGAGAGAGAGAGAGAGAGAGAGAAATGAATTGCGAGTGAAGGAGCGAGAAAGAAAGGGGGAGGGAGGCAAGTACATGCATAAAGAGCGAGAGGGTCGAACCCGAAGGTTCTCCGGGGCCTCTTACATTGAGTTGTAAAAGCATTCGGGCTTGCCGCCGTGGCCGCAGTCACCGCCGGGCGGCACAGTCGCTTATGTAAAGGCGGCTACACGCCGCGTGATGAGTGGATGCTGTTTCAGCCTTCCCCTTTTAACTCTTTGCCTCTCGCTTTTGCACTCTTCGCCTCCTCCCTCGTCCACCGTAGCGGCCACGCGGTAATGCATGCGTGTTCGTGCGAGTACTTACTCAACGTATACTCGAGCTCTGACTTTCCTTCCTCTCCCCTTCTCACGCTCACTCTCACTCACTCTCTCTCACTCTCTCTCTCTCTCTCTCTCCCTCCCTCCCGTTTGTTTTTTATAAACGAGCGCACGACTCTGGCGTTTCAGAGTCCGATATCCCGGTATCCTGGCCTGTGTCTCCACGCACACGTGTCGCCCGACTCTTCCTTGAGAGGACAATGAGGAATGTGACGCGTTCTTGGATGCACGAGTATCCAAGACGGACACGCATGTGCGTGCGATATAAGGGACGCGATTACTCAGAGGGATGTCTTTATTTATTTATTTATTTAGTTATTTATTTGTTCATTTATTTATTTTTCTTTTGAGACACAACGCTCGCTCTTAATTTTTGTGCCACTTGTCGGTCGAACGCCGCTTCTGCTTCCTTCCGTAATTTTTCCTCACTTGTGCTCACTTTGCCTTGACTCGCTTCACTCCTGCCCCTCCAGCCAACGGGGAATGTCGTCGTACGTTGTAAAAAGAATAAAGACGACGGCAGTAAGTAAGAAGTGCGCATACGCGAGTCCGCTTTCTTGAAAAATCCAGCCGAGACCGGGGATTCCGATGCTTTTTGTCGCCGGTAGCCCGCGAGGAGAGCGGCATCGGGCGAGTTGGCCAATCCTGAGTAATGCTCAACATCTGTATTATTTACGGCGGTGACGACAACGCGCACCAATAACACGTCCTGAAAATTAAGCCATCGAGAGACAAGAAAAGGAAGAAGAAAAAAATGAGAAAAAAGTCCGTTGGTCATCGATAAATAGTTGAGTTCGCTTCTACGTGTGCGCGCGACCTTCAGAGTATACTCGAAAAATTCAAAATAAATTCGAGGCTCCCGTTCTATTTCCTTTTTTATGACTTAGAAAGAAATGGAACGCTTTGTGTGCCTAAAAAAATTCTTGAGATCTCTATACGAGAGATACTTTAGCGAATATCATTTTGAATTCACTGGAAATTTATCTTCATCCGGATACAGGGAAAAGAAGGAGAACCGCAGCCCGCAGAGAAGGGGAGAAACAAGCATGTAGAAAAAATAAATAAACCACATCCTGACACACGCATACGCGACAGGCAGATTGGCTTTTGCAGAAGCAAGACCAGGACACGTCTTCGTCGAAGAGACGAAGTTGCGAGTTGGCCGCTCGCAGAGAGTATCTCGTTCGAATTTACGGCCTCTCGACTGCACCGCGGCGATTATCGAAGTAATTACGAAAAGGCGATATCTCTTTCGGCACTTTAATGGAGCATTAAATGTATGAACTCGCTCTTCAGACAGAATCTGGGAGGAGTGCAGCATCATCAGCGCTCTCTCTCTCTCTCTCTCTCTCTCTCTCTCTCTCTCTCTCTCTCTCTTTACTCAGGACTCCGCTGAGAGATGTGTAAGTACACGCCGACGCAGATGACGACATTAACATTTAATTATCCTCGCAGAAGAATCCAGGAGTCATTATCCGGAACGTGTTTATTGAACTGCGACGCAACAACTTTAATAACGACATGCCTCCAAGACATAATGTCGCTACGTTTATCTTAGAACCTTCACGAGACAAGCACAGTTAATTTTTGTCAAAAGTGACGGAAATGAAAAAAAGTGATCATTTCCAATGACTTCTGTACCGTTTGTAACTTCTTTAATCAATACTCGCACCAAATGATATCGAGTGCTTCCTATCACGTCGTCGTCGGCTAAACGTTCGGTTAAACGAATCTAAGTGCACGTAATTACCAAGGTGTAAATTTATGCACCGCGTGTTTCAGTCGTAGCCTTGTAAAAAAAAGAAGCGGTAAGAATGAGTGACAGCAGTCGCAAGTGTAAGATTCATTTCTCGTAAAATGGACGGTATTCCCATTCGAATTCGTATTAAGATTGCGTGTCCGCTTTATCGAAAGAGAGATACACAATGCAAATGTGATCCATTATGCAAAGTATACGTTAGGCGGTGAACAGGTAGGCAGATAGGCAGAAGCCTGTAATAACGAACTACCAATCGAATGAAAACCTTGGAGTTTTTAATGGCCCCAGTCGACTAATCAAGTATTGATTACTTAAGACGCCTCACGATTGATCCGTAAGAGCCGGCGGTGTGCGAGTGTGTATACGCAAGCGTGTTCGAGATTACTCACGCGCGTGATCCTCCAATCAGCGCCAAACCCGGCATATCGGATTCTAACGCGTCCCCGCGCATCTCTCCCGGGACGATCTGGACATGCGATGAGCACATACATCCCGGGAGGATCGCACCCCGGCCGGCAGTCGAAAATTAAAGGATTCGCTCGCGATCAACGCCCGTGATCGACGCTCGCGTGATCAGCTCTTTGAGAGCTCGCAGCGGCGCGAAAAACGGGCCATTATCACCGATGCGGAAGTTCATCGCGATAAACCCCTTGGACTCGCACACGTTTCTCCGAGGCGCTTGCACTTACGTGGATGCTGGGTTGCAGCTACGGGGGAAAAAGTGCGCCCGATCTGTAGACCGTGCGTGAACGCACGGTGGGATGCTGGTATACAATCGAACGCCGTTGGGTGGGAGATGCGATGACGAAAGGGATAAAGAGGAAAGGAGAGAGAAGCAAGTAGAACCGGTTATGGGCGAGGCCCTTCGCTTCTCTCTTCTTCTCTTGGTCTTATTACTCGAGAGTCGACCGAGGAGTAGCGCAAGCGGAGCTGCTGGACTGCCGCAAGGAGAGGGGGAACTTTGGCTTATACCAAGTATGGTGGCAAAGAGGATGATGGGGCACACCGTTGGTAAAGAGCTGTGGAACGAAAGGAAAAAGAACGAGTGGAACATAAGAGAGAGGGCACGTCGCCGTCGAGAGAAAGAGGAAAGAGAGACCGCAAGGAAAAGGAGGAGAAAAAGAGCATCCGAGCGCGCAATGAAGAGGGCAAGTGCTAGGGAGAGACGCGCAGGAACTTAAGGGTTCGGAAGAAGAGGAAAAGGAAGGGAAGATAAAAAAGAGAATGGCATGGAGAACGAAAGAGAAGAGGAGAATCGAAGTAGAGGTAGAGAAGTCGGGAAAAAAGATACGGGGGAGAAGAGAAGGGAATCGAGCGAGCGAGCGAACGCGGCATGGGATGAGGAATTCTCGTTGGCTTCGCTTCGATGTCTTTATACGCGCGCGGGCTCTTGTATGGCCGTGGGACATATATCTGTCTCGCGAAAGCGAGCGAGTGAGCGAGGCGCGCCGCCAAAAAATCAGATCGAGTGTAAAAATCGCATAAACTCGTCCTGGCAGACTCGAAAGCTATGTCCGGCTGCTCGGCTCGATCCTACTCCCTTCCTTCCTCCCTCTCGGACTATCTGGCTCTTTCTTTGTTGCACTTGGCTCGCTTCTCTCCGATGCATGACTCCACCTTAGCCTAAGGATACCGCGAGGAGAGGGCGGTTAAGCGCTAGAGAGAGAGAGAGAGAGAGAGAGAGAGAGAGTGAGTGAGAGAGGCCGATCACCTCCCATATTTTCTCGTATTCCGCTTGTCTGGCGAGAACGCGACCACCGAGTTATGCGGTTTACCGCGCTCGCGTTTATGAAGGATCCAGAGACTCGCCGCACTCCCTCCCCCCGTACTTCACGCTCTTTATCAGTTCTGCTGCCACAGCGAAAAATATATCCCAGCGTATCTGCACCGATACGCGCGCCGTTTCTGGTCGCCCAATAGGGCTACCGATCACTTTTATTTCTTGTCTACAATCCACCCTGACCCTACCGCACCGAGAGTCCGCTGCTGTGCGCTACATCTGACATTAATGAAGAGATCAAGATTAATAAAGGAATGACCCGCGTTCCGTATAATGCACGTGTGTACGTACAAAAGGAAACGTGTTCCCCGAGCGCGAGTCTTATGCGCCGGAGATCGGAGTCGATGGATCATTTGCAGTTACGCGGCCGAGCGCGAGAAACGATATCTATGTGTGTACGTAAAGTCACGAGATCGCAAGATATGCCAAAGAAACAAAGTACGTGCTCGAGTTTGTATAAAAATGTCGATGCTTTTCGCCCTGAAGTACGGATTTTGCGATTGTACTACGTGACGTGCATAGCGAGACCTAAGAGTACGTTTTATTTGTCGGCATATTTTTATGTATACGTACGTGAGCACCTGTTGCGGCGATTTCGCAGATGAAACTGTTGCTCCTCGTTGCACACAACTATAACAGTAATCTTTCTACCTGGATGAGAGCGCGTACGAAGAAAAGAAGAGCATTTTGTCACACGATATTCTCAACTTCGCATTTCGTATGTTAGAAAGATCGAGCGTCGGAGCAAACGCTCGAAAGTGTTCCACTCTGCGCTTATTTGTGAGTTCAGCTAAAACTGCCTTGTCGCGAGAACGTGACGTGGAAAGTAAAAATGAAAAGCCGCATATTTCGCATTATGAAAGACAGAGAGAGAGAGAGAGATTAAAGTGCGTTGTACTTTAATCTCGGAGATTTATAAAGATTGTACGTCAAATGAACGTTTGCGCCGTACAAAGTCTTTTTCGTTACACGTACGAGTACTCGCTTATTTTGGAATTGTATAAATTTCATAAAATAAATTACGAGGAAATGCCTACTTTTGGTATGATAAAGAATATTTACCATTGCATAGAAATATATAGGATGTACCTATTACAACGGAGGATATTCAGACTTCCTTTTTATAGCTGGCATTGATTTACTGTAACCTTTTCTTTTATGAGCATGCGATAGTACTATCCAACAATACTTGTCTGATAGAGAAGATGTAACTTTTTCACGACCCGTCAGAAAGCACTTAACTTGATTTTTATTTCCACAATAATTGCCATGTGTGATTCATTTACGAATAATTTCTGCAGAAAGGTATAAAAAGTATAAAAAGATTTTACTTAACAGAAAAACGATACATTCCTTTACATCGTTACATCTGTTTGATCAGAGAAAATGTTTTAGCCAAAGTATTTATTTTAATAATCAACCTTATATCAGTTAGCGTACAATGTTATAATTTCTGTGGCAAATGTCTTATTCTAGAAATCAAAATATTACCAACTAAAGAAATATTAGCGCTCGATTGTAAAATCCATGTTCATTTATCGTAGAAGATAAGCAATACATATTTCAAAGTCCTAAGAACATAATAAAAATTGTATAATTGAATTTTAATGTAATTTTATTTACATAAATTCTGGATACATCTCAAGATTCTTGGAAAATGGGTGAAGATAATTCAGTTGGAAAGGATTTCGTATTTTGAAAAAAACTTATTCGATATAAAAGACCAATATTAAAAGAGTTTTAATTGAAATGAATTTATTTGTAGACAACGATCCATTACGTAGATTATATATTATTTTAAAGGGCTTGCTTGGAAAGCCACTTTATTAAGGCAATAAAGTAAAATTTGCAAAATTCAAGCTTAGTACGCTTACAATATTAAGATCGTGTATCATGTCGTACTGTACACGGATTCATCTACTCAATGATGCGGCAATTGTTTATTCACCGTTGGTTCAACAATACCGCGTATTATTTATGTTAAACGGAATATAATTAAAAAGACCAAAATAGGAAATGGCGTGGCCAGTGTCCTATACAAAATAATTTGCGCACAAATTGTAGTCGATAAATCAACATTCAGCAGCTTTTTTCATTACCGACGAAAGAGAGTTTCGCCAAGCCACACGGAATACAAGAAGACTCGCTTATATGGAATTTCGTTGCTCGCATTTCCACACTGAAACAGCAACGATCTCCCTAAAAGAGAAAACGCGAAAGATTCGTTAACGATTTCGCGTGTTTTTGAGCAAAAAACTCTTGCTCCCTTCTCTCGCCCTTCTACTCTTCCACTTTTCTTTGTCTTTCGTTCTCCGAAAAGAATCGCTTATCGGTAATATACGCGCGCGCGAGCGTGTATGTGCTGCGTTTGTGCGAAGCCCTCGACACAAGCTTGATCTTCTCGCTTTCCGGGTTCGATGCGACGAAGATACGCTCATTCTGCTCAGCTCCCTTTCGCTCCTCCTCTCACTCTCTCTCTCTCTCTCTCTCATTCTCTATACTTCTCGTGTACACATGAAGACTCGGAGGCTCCAGACTATAAGGAGTCGTCGAGGCAATTATCCTGGATTCGTGGCCACTCACGGCAGAGCCGAAACATACACGTACTCACGAGTCTGTGCGCGAGCGAGTGGTCGAGTCGCTTTGCGAAGCAGGATGTGCGATCTGTGAAGAACGCTCTTGAGAAGAGAGATAGATAGAGCGAGAGCGAGAGAGAGAGAGCGAGAGAGAGAGAGTTTGGAAAGATCACAGCAACAGGAGCAGCAGCAGCCGTTGCGATGTACCTCTTAACGAGCTCGCTTTGTTTTGCAGCAGGACATGCATGTGCCGCTTCGCGATCTACCTGCGACTGTATAGAACTTCTATAGGTCCAGGACCTATGTGTGCAAGCGAGCTGCTCTTTTATAGCGATATAAGGTGGTCAGTTAAAACGGCATCGCTCTGCAGAAGCACCTGATCCGGTATTTGCGAAATTGGTCGCCTGAAACATCCTCTAGCGGTCAACCATGTTGTATGCAGGTAGATAAATTTTCGACTAGGAAAATTGAATGAGACGCTCCTCGTTCACATAATGATACAAATTACGTTTTGCATTATTTGCTTATTTGTAAAAAAAATCTGCTCACAGTTTCAACGGCGAATCAAAGTAAACGATTCCCATATCAGGTTTTTCATTAACCCGATACATAACGAATTCTGTTGCACGCAAAGTTATGTACTCGCGGTAATGACTACTAAAACCAAAAGCAATTGATAATAACAAAACATTATGGTTTTGTGAAAGACTTACCAGAGCTAGGACGAGTTTAAAATTATTTCACGAATAAATTATGCTTTATTAGTGACGTTGTTCGCTTCACTGTCAACTCACTTATAGATTAAAGTGTTTTAAATAAAAATGTAGTCCAAATCTTTTTTCGCAAACTATTCAACGTATAAATAGTAATTTCCAATAAAATTTAGTAATTTAGCTCCAAGCTATCATTATTACATTTCAAATTATAATAATTCCGATTTATATTGTGTAATCATCTACTCCTTTTTTACACTCGAGTTTAAATCTATAGCTAATAATAGCCACATGAAAGTCAGGATAATATGCAAATTAAATATATGAACACAGTAATAATGTATATCAGTGGTGGATTAACCGCAATTTCTTTATACGCAAGGAGCCTTTGAAAAAAATAAAGAAAGTAATAACGATTCGTTGCGGTTAGTGCTTACGAAAATGTTCGAGCCGCTTTAAGCCGCGCGCATCGCCAACCTAAAATCATCCCACTGCACTTAATAACACGCTTGTCATTGGCTGCGCGAGCACGAAAGATGCACACCGGTCGGACCGATGAATAAATCAAGCGACAACGTAATGAACGCCCACCGAAACGCCCATAATCGCGTAAAGTCGCGTTCAGGAAAAAAAAGGGTAATAATAAAACAAAAGCGAGAACGTCGCGCCAAGATGCGTTGATGCCTCGACAAGACAGACACAGGGACGGTCTCCATGGATGAAGTCACCCCCTCCCGCGACCGGTGCCAGAGTCCCTACGCACGATGCAAGAGCGGCCCCGAGGATCAACGCGAGCGTGAGAAAATGTCCGCGTTGCACCGCCGAGCGGAGCCAACGACACCCGGTATATGCGTAGAAGCGCTCGGGCGCATGTGCGCTCCGACCTATAGAGCGTATAGGGGATAGCGCATAGGGGCTAGGGGCTAGGGGACCGGTTCCATACATGGCTACCGAAGGCTCCGTCTTCTTGGTCGCCTTGTTCTTGTACGATGAGCGCGCGAGCGAGTCGAGCTCCAAGACGACCCGCGAGACAAGCATCAGTTGCCGCGACCGCCGTTTCGCTCCGCTAATGAGATGGAATTGGAGACGCGGCCAAGATTTTTCTAGAGCTCGGCCTCTCCCCCCGAGCATCGGAGACGAATCAAGCGGAGCTCTTGGCCTCCCCCTCGCAACTTGCCCCAAGCTAGTTCGCGACATTCCCGCGAGCAAGAGCGCGGCGACCGCCTTTGATACGAATCGTTTAATTGCGTCCCATTAGCCCCGAACGGGGCCCGATCCCCCCCCCCCTCCAGCGCCACCGCCACCACCACCGCCCCTCTCACTCTCTCTCTCCATCGCCGTCCCACCACCAGCCTCCCCCCCATCTTCAACGAGCGGCGCGGCACGAAAAAAAGGATCCGCCGTCGTCCGGCTCCTTTGCTCCTGTCTTTTCACTTACCCTTCAAGCTCCTGCCCACCTCTTTTCTCTCTATCCGTCTTTCGTCGATTCCGCGCTCCCGCCATCCAACTTTTTCTCGCCGACTTTGTTATGCATCGCCATCGAGGCTCGACCCCGTCTCTCTGCTCTCTCTGCTCTCTCTGCTCTCTCTGCTCTCTCTGCTCTCTTTGCTCTCTTTGCTCTCTTGCCCTTCGCGTCACGTGAGATGCGTCGCAATGGCCATCCCTCGATCTACTTTTTCTGTCGCTGCCTTCGCGAAGGTCCGTCCAAAAAGCGAGTGCGCGCGCGCCTCCGCGTTGTTTGATTGGAAGCGGTCGGCGCGGTCGGCGCGGTTGCGTCCCTTTTACTTTATAATCACCTCCTTGGCCGCCTCTTCCTCTCGCACGCGCTACCTTTTTGTATACGAGCCACGAGATCGCGAATAAACGGCGCATCGTTCCTCAAATGGCCGCGCGCAGCAAAGGCGATTCCACCGACAGCAGACTCGAGCTTTCGGACGATTTCTTTTGACGTCCCATAGCGAACGGACTCCGATTCCCAACACGTAGCTTGTCTTTTCTTTTGCGAGGGCCTTGCCTCGTACGCGGCTGCGCAGAAAAAAGTTGGGCGTGCGTCGGAGCGGTAGCTAAATCGCGCGATGGCATTCGAAAGCTTAAGCAACAAGAGATGGACGGGGGGTGCGGGACAAAAGATGAGCTCCAGCCGTTGATATATTTTGCGCGCTTCTGTATCACTTTTGTTCTGTCCGCTTTTACTTGTATACGTAGCGTTGAAGCAACGTACTCTTGTTTCCTTGGCAGTAGATGCAGCTCGTCATCCAAGTATTATTTCATCAGTTCTTGCTTTTCCTGTTTTTAAAGAAGCATCAGTTCTTTATGTGCTTAATGTGTATTACAATAGTTCATTCAGCTAAGTTTGACAAGCATAATGCAATGATAGTTTTTCTTTAGAGTAAAGATAAATAAACTTGTACGATACGATCATTTGATGCTTCAAAGTTAGTAATTTAACTATTTTAGAATACATTATAGACTCTGTCATTTGCCATTTCCAAACTCCTATGCTTCGCCACTTTGTTTTATGCTGCTTTTATTTATTTCTGCACACTTGCTTCTTGTAAATGTCTCGTTTGTCTAAACAACTGTTTTATTTTTTTGTTTCAGGTAAGGACTACGTATATCGCATGTTTGTTTATTCACGAGGTATCGATTTCACCGGGACAGTAAGTAATACGATCTTGCAAAGTATTGATTAAAAATAGCTTAGTGACTTGCAAAATTTTAGTACCCAAACTCTGCAGTTGTACTTATTTACTTTTCACGCGTGTGCTCTTTTTTTTTTCTTTTTTTTTTCAGTTCTTTCGAATTCGGTAATATCCTTTTAATGTTTAGAAACATTAAAATGACATAAAATTTGGTTAATTTCTTTTTGCCTACTCGACGATATAAATTGTAAATACTTGAGAATCGACGTTTCTTTTATTATATTCAAGCTTCAGCTGCGATCGTATTAACATACCGTAACGTAAAATCAATTATTTTACATCGATAAGGAGTAAATAATGATCTAGCATCTAGCATTTTCAATTTATTCCGCAGCTAATTAAAATCTTGTCGTATTTAATTGCATTAATAATTACCGTGTACTAATATAACAGCAGCATCGTTAACGAATACTCAATTTTTAATTAACGAACATGTAGCATACGTTAACGTCTAGGCACGGCTGAACGTACTTAAAAGTTGAAGTAGGATTCGATACCGCTGCTTTATAATCAAATAAATACGTCGAGATTTTATTGCACCTTTGACTTAAGCACTCTGTGACGAAAACCAAGTTGGAGAACCTCCTTTATAAACTTGGCGCAGTCACTGGCGGTGAAATATTTCCCGTGACTTGGCCAAATTGTGAATTGCAAAATTAACGAATGACCATTGAAGTTGCGCGATGTAACGAGGCTCCGATACTTCAGTGCCTCTCTTTACAACGAGCCAACTACACTTTCTCAACTCCTCGGCGCCCGTTACGAATCGATCATTAAAGGCGCGCTCTCGTAAATCCGCGTGGCAGCGATTCGTCGCGACTCCGAATGCGACTCCGAATGCGAATCCGAATGCGAATCCGAATGCGAATCTCCGCACGGCTTCGTCGGGGCCCTAATGGAGCCTCCGTCGATGTGTACACGGAGCCGATGTTCTCTCGTGACGTTGCGCCGCGACTAGTGAGGATTTATGATCCCTTCGGCGTAGCACGGTATACGTATCGCACGCAGCCATACGGAAAAAGGCTCGCGAGGATCGCATCTCGGGATCGAACCCGCACGAGCGAGGACTGATCCTTGCATCGCCTCCAGATATATGCCTTCGTACGTACACGCGCTTGGCGTGGGCAGCGAAGAGGGAATCGTGCCGCATGAGTTCCGTGACGCTCGTTGCCCCTTGTGGGCCTTCGTGCAGGACCAACCCTTGGTTAACGCCGCTTACGGCTACCCGTGACTGCCGACTATATCCCGACTCCGGATAGTTCCTCGCGCCGCCCCCAACCCGCGGGATTTGCGTGCATCGACGCTTTTCCGTAAATATTGCCAATTTTTTCGCTCTTCGCAAAGTTAACGCTCGCCTCCAATTACTTCGACTTCCTGCATTGGTTTCGTGCGACAGTTGTGCGGCTGCTTATCTTGAGCGTGGCTTTCATCTGCGCTAAATCGCCTTCCGGTAAAATTAGATTTCGAATTCGAGACTGCATAAGTACACAATGTGCTCTCACTGATATCGACCTTCTGTTCTTAAAGATACTCTCGCTACAGCTGCACGATAAATGCCAGAACAGCCTTATCAAAGGGTTGAAGAACCCTCGGGTTTTCTCATTTTCTGGCTGAAAGTCCGTTTCGAATTAAACGTAATTGCGTCATTAGTGTTGCGATAATAATCTAATGAATGCATTCGTGTAGGTGAACGAAAACAAAAAATTGAAAGTATTTAGGAGAAATCGTATATTTTTCGCACTTTCTTAATATTGTTACTGTTAACATTGAGTCGATAAAGATGCATTCTACGCTCAAAGAGTTCATAGAGCACATTTTTGTCATCGTGATCGTTTTATAATTGCAAGAAACGAGCATTAAACATCGATCACGGCGATAACGAGATACAAAAACGACACGTTTGGTTTATTATTCAATTAAAAGCAATAGCGAACATACTAAATTTTTATTTTAATTAATTTTACACGAGTGCAAAGCATTAACGGATTCGTGTCCGCGAAGAACGTCCCGCCATAAAGCATCTTACTGATTTAATTGCATTCGCTTCATATTACCCGTGTTCGCGTACATAATTTTCATCCCTTCTTTGGAATTACAGCGCGAATAGACGAGGCGTACAAGAAGGCAATCGCCTCATGCGGTGAGCGAGCGTGTCTCGCACCCCCCGGAACCCCGCAAGTTCTGCCATATTTTTCATACATTCAATATAGATCTTGAGCATGTTGATCACGTACTCTCCGTCGAGGTTTCCATTTGGCCCTTTTTATTTTTGCTGCCTCATCCTCTCAGTCTTCTGCGGTGCGCTGGTTTGTTACTTCGCGGAGTTTGAAACTCGTTCCGCGCGACATGAGCAGGCGCGCTCTCGACCATCGCCTTATCCGCGCTCGAAGATGATGTAGCACCGAGGGACTGATTCGCAGAAAACGAAGGAAGGAGGCAGAGAGAAAGAGAGAAATAGCGCGAGAGAGACGAGGAGATAACGCCAGTTTCGATATAGGTATGCGCGAGAAAGTGGACTTTGCTTAATAAAGTCATTTTCGCGAAGCTACCCTGCTTAATTAATACTCCCGGTCTCAAATAATTTCTCTCTCTCTCTCTCTCTCTCTCTCTCTCTCTCTCTCCTTCTGATTCAGTCTTTCGCTTATACTGCATCACTTTTTATCTCAGGGCATCGAAGACGAGATCTCCCTGTTCAATATATATAATAATAATTTAGCCGAAAAAATGCCGGAACATCCCTCTCGATGATTATCTGATCATAAATCCCAGCATAAAGATATCGTCCGAGTAAATTGCGAGACAACTTTTCTGTGTGGGTCGTGAATGCGCACGTAGGCGAGTTTGTCTGCGTGCGCGCGCGAAGCTATCGCGAAAAGCAAAAGGGGATCGAAATGCACACACCACTTTGGCGTTTCGGGGTGTACGTGCACATAGCGCTACTCGACAATAAGAGCGAGAGAGAAAGGTATCGTGCAATATAGACGGGGCGGCAACAGACCAATCACGCGCCGGCTACTAATTTGCCGGCTCAAACAGCTGCCGTTCCGCCGCCTATATGCGAAAGCCACGCTTTATGAAAGTCCCCTTCGATATCTGGGCTCGATCCCGATCACATTCGAGAGAGAGAGAGAGACAGGACGGAAGACCTCATTCTCGCTCTCTCTCGCTTTTTCTATACCCCTTGGAGAGATACCGCAGGCTATCTCGTTCCTCTGACTCGCGCGCACGTCTCATGCCGAGATTCTTATTTTTTTCTCCGCACTCCTCCGCCGCCCCTTTTGTGTCTTCCTACATGGCTCTCTCCCTCTCCCTCTCCCTCCCTCTCCCTCACTCTCTCTCTCTCTCTCTCACTCACTCTCTTCGATCTCAGACTCGAACTCAGAGTTTGCACGTGTTTCTTCGGTCTTCTCGCTCCTTCTTGCTGCTTCTTGCTGCTTCTTGCTGCCCTTCGTCCACTGAACGCGCAACGGACAAAACATTTCTTAATTGGGTTTCTCGACTCGATCGCTGCCGCTACAAAGCCCTCCGCGAACTTTCTTTATGCGACTCTGTCGCGTCCTTTTTCCCTCGGCTGAGCAGCGCCGTGCCATAAGGAGATGTCCAAACCGGTACCCACAACCACCGCGACGACCGCATCGAATCCTACGAATTTCTAAGTGCTAATGAGCGAGCGAAAGAGGAGGCCGAGGCAGCGTTTATTTACGCAGTCCGACGCCGAGTCCAGCACGGGACCGTGTTACATTAAACGGACAAATGAGTCGCAGAGAATGTGTCCGCCGAAATGGGGAAACCATTTGTTCAAACATAACGTTAATTACCATCCCCGTGTGAGCGAGCTTCTCTTAGTCGGATGCAAATTTTTATCGCCGGTACTTATTTTCCCATAAAAATAAATATCACGTTGCTCCGAGTGGTGATTGCATCGCTCGGCGTAGCGACGTAGGCTTCGACTCCACGGACAGCGGATCCTTTTAAAATTACTTTTTCAAATTCTGGCCTTTGAAGAGGACTTTCGGCTGTTTCCGCACCCTCGTCTCAAGTTTTCACTCGTTTCATTTCTAGAAAGTCGTGCGCGCCCGCTCTCCGAGTGCAACTTTCACCTTATTTCTCGTTTTTTCCTTTTTTTTTTTTTTTTTTTTTTTACAGCGAGGTCCTTTTTTTCTATTTCTACCCCCGCGGCGATGCAACTCGCTTTGTTTTCGTTAACTTGTTTCCTTCACTGACGACTCTAAGCTTGCGCTCTCTTTCTTTCCCTTTTCTTTTGTCTTTGGATATTTTTTATCTCGAAGAGTAGAAAAAAGACCAGAAAAAAATATAGGTAAAGAAAAATTTATGAGGGTTTGAAAACGGCGACCGACCGCCCAAAATTTCAACTTCTTGAATATCCCTTCGATATCCTTACCTCTAATCCCTATAATTTTTTCCTATTAGTTGAGCAATCCTTAGTAGAGCAATTTTTGCGATAGAGCAATTTCATACTATTAGGGTACGTATAGTGATGATTTTATTAAGCAATGAATTATTTTTGTTTTTAAATTTTTTTTTCTATGTTTCCAAATGGAGCATTAAATTCGAAAAAATCCGAGTTTGCGCATCGATACTTAAAGATAACATAAAATAACTGGGAGCAAATACTTTGGCTGCATTATCCATTTATTACGCGATTTCAAGTACATTTAAAGTCACTGCGTATCTTATAATTAAAACTCAATCGATTATTGAACGCTATCGACTGACAAGCATTGGATCGGATCCAAGAACGGGCCGAGAAAGCACAAGTTCCTCACAACTCGTCCCTCTATTAGATTATAAACCTCGAATAATTTAAGGACGGTGTCGCAGGTCAATGGGCTATTCGATAATTACCGGTGTTTTCTTCTTATTGGACAATAGATCACGGCCTTGGCCTGCAGGCACTTCATTTCTCTCCCTCTCGTGGGCCATTACAAACGCTGCCACGCGCCGCACGCATCTTACCTTAATCGCAATGGCATCAAGAAACAACTGAAAATTAACTGGGGCGATCCGTCCGAGGGGTGATTTCTTACAATCGTTACAAGGCTACCGTTGGATCCAGTGCTTCAGCTTTCCTCTTTCTCTCTTTCAATTAATATTCATGCGTCCTTTTCGTTCGGCTTTAATTAATCGACGTGGGCTTCTCCGTTGATAAACATCATAAATACACATCGAGTGGTAAACTGTTCATAGGTTTCCACGACTATTACACAAAAATATTTATTATTTTATTGCAGTCGCACTAAGTTTAATAACGTAAATGTATATTGTACATACTTAAGGCAGTTCGTATCTGTAATGCGTGCATATTATTATTATCAATCTTAAAATGCCTTATGCATTCTTAACCGATTTCAGTGTAGACTCGGTAATCCATTAATATATTTAGAAAACCAATAAAAAAAATTCAATTCCAGAAATAAAAGCCATCCGTCCTGTTCTTCTACACTAAATTGAATTTGATGCTTGGAATATGTATGTTACAGGAGAAGTATGAATGACATTTGAAACATCGGTCAAAGGCTACCCCACCGGAATCACTAATATCAGCTAAATTTTTTCTTCCTCTCCCTTGGGGCATCCCTTGAAAGAAACTATTATTTATCGAACAATATCAAACGCACACTGCGTGTATTTACTGAACGCCAACGCGAATAAGAAGAGAATCTCTTAGAATCCTATACGGGAATAAGGCGAAAATTCCAAACCGTGTTCTCTCGTTTAGTATTTCGACCTTTTTTTCCCTCAAAATTATAGCCAATTTCGAAAATGCTCGGCCCGATTTTAGAATTTTCCCCTCCAGATGATCAACCAATCGAC
The DNA here is from genome assembly GCA_018907045.1 of Wiebesia pumilae. NCBI lineage: Eukaryota > Metazoa > Arthropoda > Insecta > Hymenoptera > Agaonidae > Wiebesia > Wiebesia pumilae. The sequence goes on along the minus strand of JACCHZ010000173.1, from coordinate 445,300 downwards.
GAGGACGCGATACCACGCCGCTCTACTCCAACTATGCAAATCAATCGCCGCGCACTTTCCCAATGATTTATCCTGCGGGCGCAATTCGTTTAAGTGTATTCCGATTTCGGGCTTTTCCCTCGCCCCATTTGTGTGCGTGTGCTCGCAACAAAACGGGCGGCAGCCACTTGGGCGAGTTGCGAATGCAAGGAGTAGGTATTAAGTATACGTCTCTCTCTCTCTCTCTCTCTCTCTCTCGTGCCAAAAAGAAAGGCCGAGTATAGGAGGGGAAAGAGATTGGCGCTGCATGTACTCCCCTTTCAACGCAAATTTAAATATAAGTAAAAGGTTTGCTGCACCTTGTGCCACACAATCCCGGAATAGCGTTCGCCTTCTGGAGCTTGATTTGCCTTGCATGAAGCTTAGTAGCTGAAGAAGCCACCCGGAGAATTTCGATCTACACAACCCCGTACATACGTATACGTATGCGCCAACGCCTTTCACCGATCCTCTTTTTTCGCTCATCTTCCTTTCCTTTTTTCACTTTTCTCTTATTCGCTTTATTTTTCGCGCAGCTTTTTCAGTCGTTCTTTCCTTTCTGGAGCTGGAGGACGCCGACGGTAGAAAAGATGGAGTTCCGTTCGAGCCTAGGCGTCGCGTCGAGACGCCTACTTCTTCGGCTTTTTCTTATTTTCTGGAAACGCCCCCGTATCCAAACGCGCGTAGTCGTCTCGGCTCTTTCCCCTCGCATCTCGCTTCCCGTTTCTTTTATCCGTCGCTTTCTACGGCTGCTTTTCTTCTCTCCTGCGTTCTTTGACTCTCGAAGAAGTAGCTGCTTTTTCTTTTGTGCTCTATCTCGATTGCGGCTGCCACGACGCAGTACATCTTCTTATTTATACAAGCGCTTGAGCATAATCCCTTGAGAAAAAGTTTTACTCAGCGTTGAGCGTAAGTCTTCCGTGTGGTCGAGTCATTAATAAATCTTCGTTAACACCATTTTCTTCGATATGAGGATGATTTTCCGTATTCGTGCCACTGACGAAAAAAAAAATATTTTCCTCGCTGCTATACTTTCCGTAATACCCATACGAGGCAGTTTGATCATATCGTGGATAAAACTTTTATCTTGTATATAATAATTACTTCAGCTTAAAGAATAATCGAATTTCGATTAACGATTAATAATAATTTTTATTATAAATTAGCGGAGATCCACTTTATTATATTATGTAACGGTCGCTTTTATAGTAATTGCGAGGATATGCGATCAACTGCAATTATTTTTAATAAATTTAAAAATGATAGCTTGGTTGAAGTGCATCAATCCTTATTGCTGTAAGGCATAGATGCTCTTATCGCATAATTTTCGGTGTATTCGCGTAAAAAAATTGCATGTTCATTTACTTTTATACGCCAAAAAATGAGATCAATTTTAGCAACACCATAACGAAATCAGTACATTCAAGTTAATGCAGACTTTAAAACAACTAAATTTAAAAACTGGCCAGTCTAAATTAAAAAATTCCTTCTTGATCGTTCGATTACATTTTATTATCTTATAAATATAGGGATCATTTGCGAAAATCATAAAAAATGTTTGTTATTATTAGTGTACAAGTCAAGCTATTTGTATTCTGTACCATGACATCTATTAATGACACTTTCTACATCGTTTCCGAAGGCATAAGGACATATTTGTTCTCATCCTAGAAAATCTAAAATAAAAACGGTAGAAAAATCGAATTTAAGTATTTCCCGAGTGTCCGATCGTCCAATTACGAACCGTAAATCACTCGGACGAATGCCTGGTCGCATATCAAAGATTCCTTCATTAAAATATAAAAAATTACGATGTTAACATTTAATACGATTTCTGAACAACCCATGATACGCTAAAAATCAAATTTATTGAAAATCTTGATTATCGACGCGAATAATTGGAATGATATTTTTCTACCTTTTCACCGAACATACAATTACAAACCGTTGCGCGATGAACCGCTAATTTTTTAAAAATCGCATTATAAACAGCAAGCAAAAGAACATTTACTTGTTGACTTCTTTAACTTCCGACACTTAATCGTCGCATCCGTGTTTCTCACTACTTCAATGGAAGAGCCGCTCGCGTGGCGCAAGAAACAACGAACCGAGAGCTCAGCAAATGGGCTTGAGGGAGAGAACGCGTTAGTCCCACCTCTTCCCGCCTCTTTCTCTCTCTCACTCTCTACCTAGCTATCTACCTACCTATCTACCTACCTATCCACCTACCTACCTACCTACCTACCTACCTACCTACCTACCTACCTATGTATCTTTGAGCATCCGGCTCTCTGTAAAATCCCGACGACGACCAAGACGACGAGTCCCAGCGGTAATTGGAACGACCCCGTTTGACCGCGATAATGGCAAAACCTGCTGCACTCGAGCGAACCAACATGAGCGCATGGATTCTTCGGGAGGCAGCCGATCTAAAGTAGCCGTGATGTTCGATTTAACTTAACGATACAAGAATTTAAGGTAACAAACCTGAAGAGTTGGCGAGTAGGGGAGCTCTAGTATAACTAATGTTTTGTATTGGTATTCAAGATTCACATTTTTATAACTGGAATTGGTATTATACAGGCAGAAACAATTGAATTCGTGAGATGAATCGTTCAATATTAGATTAAATTTCTAATTATTTTGTTAATGTACAAGTACACGGTACCTGGTAAATGCTTTTACATTTTATTACATTGAGTTATATTTATGTCTCATTCGATTGTAATGTAAATAATTCTTCCGTTCCATCGATGAAATTTATAAAAACCACGATATTCTTCTAAAAAGCATAATTCTTCCATTACTATATAATATATTAATTCTAAAATACCATTGTTATCATTTTGCTGTATAGCTCTTTTTATTAAGTTATCAAGTTCGCTTATTCGTAACACACAGTGTAAGCAATCGTTAATATAATTATTGAATGATGAGGTGGGGGGGGATCTCTGAAATTTTAATGTATTGCGTAAATCATACGTAAAAGTAAAGAAATGGCAATGCATAAATTAAACAGCAGTGAAATTATTCCTTTTAACGTTTCAAAGACAATTTTAGAAACAAGTAAAACTGTACGATCTATCCTCTTTGCTCAATATCAAGTTTTCATCCATCTATATTCGTAACACAGATCTTTGATACAAGGTAAAGAAGAATATTTCCTGTCGGTCTTGCAAATACATGCACGTACGCTTGCACGGTGGCAGCTTGCAAGGTGTATGATTTCCGCACATGCGGGAATCATCCAACTTCGGCGCGTCAACATTGTTATTCCACGTTCAATTTATCAAGATCCTCCCCGACCACACGAGCTCAACTCGCACTCGTTTAATATATTTACGAACATCGTTCGCCACATTGTGCGCTTGGCACATTTCGCAGGAAGGCCCTCCCTCCAATGTGTGACCAGATAGTTCGTAAATCTTGTCCTTGTTACATAAAATGTGCATCGCGAACAACGAAAGAGAGAGAGAGAGAGAGAGAGAGAGAGCGAGAGAGAGAGAGAGATAGATAACTTTCCGTTCAACAACGTGATTTCTAAATCTACAGGCTTCGGAGTGAAGTCTTCGCATAGCGTGAGTCGAGTCGAGGGAAGCGAGTCAGTCATTCGGCGGACGCGCCGTGACGTTTGGTCGATCTCTCGCCAAGATATCAATAAATAGTATTCAACGAGGGCTTTGAATTATCTTGTGGCCTTAACCGGGAGGAAGGAAGCACGCATTATTTCAGGACGATATCGTGGTAATTGACACGCGAGCCAAAGCCATCCTAATGCAAAAGACCAGCTGTGTTGATTAAAATGGAATTTTCGAGACTTAATGGGCAAAGAAGCCAGTCCTCCACTTTTTTGATTATACCTAATGGTGCTCTGGCATAGGCATTTTTGTAATATTTTTCCGAGCAGCGGGAGAGCGAGGAAGAGAGCGAGAGAGAAAGAGAAAGTTGCCTCTAATGTTATTACAAGTGTTATTAAAGAGAACGAAAAATTACATTAAAATTGAAAAATATGTTAATTTTGAGAGGGATAAGACCCTCCTCTCATAAATAATAAATATGAAAACTTATATTATGTTCTTCATTCTTCTAATTCTCTACGTTTCTTTAAATAATATTTATGTCCGCGAACGTACACTTATTTCTTACACTCTTTGATCAAAGTAAATCTTCGATTTCGCCTTCTTTATAATATTTATGCTTTTAGAAATGCATGTAAAAATTAGTTTCCGACTTATTACACATTATTGATCTTATAGAATTTTTACTAAGTACTTTTGCTTTATGAAAACTAGGAATAATTTCAACAGTTACGATAATTGACAATTTTACCTCAACGTAAGACGTTAATATGTAATATTATAACTCTATCTCTGAAATATTTATAAAAATATTAAAGTTTTCGTGCATTGTAAAATTAAGAAATGTTCGCACTACTTAAAAAAGTATAAAAATAAGTTGCTCATTTTTATGTATGCGAAGGTTAATCAATAAGATACTACTAAGTAATAAAATACTCCCAACGACCACCGAAATAACGTTCTTCTGAAAATCGGCCGTTAATCATTCCATTCGTTTCCTATCGCCATAAAAGGTCCGATTTCATCAATTCTTCTGCACAGCGGAAAAAGCCCCCAATCTTATCGACGGAACATTCTTGCGCGTAAAATGCTCTACCTCGTCAAAAATTTGCCAACATATGGCTGGTTCTTTCATACGTCCCACATGCTCCATTCCTCATTCTGAATTCCCTGACTCCGCAATTGGAGACGGCACTCTCAATCGAACGAGATAATACGGACACACGAGTCGGCGCTCCTCACCTCCCGAGCGGCCATAAAAAGTGTCGAAATCGCTCGAACGTAGCGAATCTCTCCATTTGGAAGTCGTTGCACTCCCTTATTCTCGCTGTGCAGATGCACGTGTCACGCGGATAAAGGGATGGAGAGAAGAGGAGGTAGGCGTGCAATTTCCACGAGAACAGAGGCTCGCAGGTGATCGTTCGACCAAACGCACATTTATTATCGGCAATTTAACTACTTCAACATCGCACCCGTGCAGCCACTCGTAAATATCGGGCTACCGTGGACCCAGCGATGGGGAGCGCGCTAGAGATGCAGGGAGTAGAGAGAAGAACGATCGTTGTCGCGATAGGGATGCACTAGATCGTAGTTGCACGACTCTCGCTGCTGTTCAGGTTGCCGTATCAATGCAGCGCCTCGTTCGCGTGTGGATCTGCACGGGAGGCGCGAGACAAAGAGAGGACGTGCGCAAATAATGGAACGCGAGGCGTAGGAGAGAGAAAGAATAGGTCCGGACTGTCGGAATGAAAAAGCTTATTTCTGCGACCTCAACGCTTAAAGTATTGCGCTTGATGCGCTTTTGTTTATTTATCGAGGTCTGATTTTTTTTACGCGTCCCGCTCTGCCCAAGGATACCTGTACCTGAATCTTCGTACGCTGAGAATGGGTTTTAAAAGGTTATGAATTTTGGAATTGTTAAATGAAAATTCATTCATTTTTGAATTATTTTTGAATTTTTGCGGATTAATCTGAAGTTACGATTTCCATTTCCATGGAGTATGATAAGTGTTGAATCGAAATTGTTGGTTAGTCGCTTAAAATTCTTTTCCCTACACTACACTTTCTCCAAAGTTAACTCGTTTGCGCGCGAACGTTAAAACATGTTCCTACAAATTTTCCAGCAGAGCATCGATCACGATTACTTCTTCTACTTCTTCCTCAATATCGATCTATACCGTAACGACAACTCGTTAAAACAACTGCTTCAATGGACTTTCGCTGTATGTCGTCTAATACGCTTTGAGTATCACCGAGCTACGGTATCACCGTGTCAACTGCGCTCGCGAGGAATCACGCAAAACTGATGCCTCTAATAAAATCTGCTCCTAAACGTGCCCGTAAGATGAAATTCCGGTGCAAAGCGAATCAACGAATCTCGTTATTTCATTGTCTAGGAGCAAGGACCGTCTAGAAGCAGGCCATAGACCACCGCTAAAAAGTCCATTAGCCTCGCGGCTGCTTAAGTTTGGCAAAGCCGACGGCGCGCGACTTGACATTTCGAGAAAGCCAGGGCCAAGCGTATTCGCGACCATACAGTCACCCCGCTTACGTAGCCGTGGACGCACCGTGTGCGGCAATGGTGCGCCGCGGATGGCAGTAACTCCGGAATCCAGGGGCTTAAGTTCCCGTGCCCGCTCGCATCCGCGCCGAAGAGTCGAGGATCAGTGGGAAACTTCCCGCCGCGGCTTAAAGGCTTGGTGGTTGCTGCTGCTGCCGCCGCCGCCGCCGCCACCGCTTCAGGGTCGCCAAGTTTTCGCTTCTCCCTCTCTCCCTTTCTTCGTCCGAGTCGCGTTCCGTCCTTTCCTCTGCGCGCGCCTCTCGCACCTAGAATGCGGAACGCTTTATCGCGCGAACTCCGACACGCGTCGGACTCCATCCACTTCGACTCCATCCACGAGAGGAAAGTGCGCGCGCCTGGGCTGCTTTATGCGAAAACTGCTTGGAGAATGCGCGAGCGCGTGCCTTTTACTTGGAAACTTTTATCATTGGCGCGAGATCGTATACGACGAGAACAGCCGACGCGTCCACTCGTATACTTTCTGGACGATAGAATCAATCGTGGAGTTATACCAATTAACGAGGCCGCGGAGACGAACACCGCAGCTCGACCGCTCTTTCTTTTCTCTCGGCTCTTTGTGGGCGACCGTGTGCCAACGACGCGAACTCGCTTCCCTCGATCCTTCTCCAATAGTCCTCGCTTATCGACTACTCCACGAGGATGAAATGCTTATCGGCGTGCTCCAATCGAAGAAAACGCGAAAGTGACCTCGTGAGTTTTAACGGTGTTCCCGCTTTGTATTTAATGCTTTTAGATGTTGCTTAGTTATCGCACTAGGATCGAAGAAATTTGTAAACCGACGGTAGAACCATATTCGAACGTACTCGTTGGTCCGGTCGTCCCAGAATCGTACGTAAATCAGAAGAGTTAAAGGATAAACGAAGTAACGTTGAAAACGGAATTCCATGCTTCTTCGTCTCCGCGACTCGGTGGACTGGGAAGGTTGAGTCGTATAAAAATATCAAGCGCCTCCTGCACGTAAAACTGCATCCTACACGTTTGCGAAGAATCGTAATTTCGTTGGCGAGCGTGATTTATTAACGCGGCCCTCGTTAATGCATCCCGAATGCCAGTCGTATAAACGCACATGCACGTATGTACCTAGGCAAACGCATGCACTGGCGGATTCAGACGAATAGGAAAGACAGAAGTGATTCGTGCGATTTCATTTGCATCTGCTTAATTTGTAAATTTACGGTACGAAAGTTCATTTGTAGCTTTCATTACAGCGCACCCCAGGCGCACGATTCATCAGCGCGTAAAGTTACCGCGTTCTATCGAGGTCAAATTCGAAAACAGCGAATCCGGTTTCTCGCTCGTGGTGTCCGAGGCGCGAACGTTTTTCCACGTCTCGCGTCTCGTATCTCCGACTTCTTCCCGACTCCTCTTCCCGTTTTTTCGCGGCGCGGACCGCGGGCGAAGGTCCGTACGTGCAGAAAATTGCGAAGCGTCGATCGAAAGCAAAAGGCCAGCCGATCGCGATAATTCACGATCGGCGCGGTTAGTTTCAATCGCGAGCGGGAGCGAGAGGTCCGACGGAGATAAGCCCAGGCGATTCGTCGATGGAGCCGCGGATAGACGCGCCCTTTCTGTCTGCCCGACCCCACCCCCTCCGACCGACGGATGCATCGCTCGTGAATTTTCTCCACCCACGTAGGAGAAGTCGCGAGTTTCGAGGTCCGAGCGCGCCACGACTCGATCGGGCGCGACCAACCAACCATCCAACCAACCATCCAACCAACCATCGGACCGACCATCGGACCGACCATCGGATCGACCGTCCTCTCGACATACCGCTCTTTCACCACTCGGCGAGCGCGCGCAAATGCTCAAGTTTACTTTCTTATTTTCTTTCCACCTGGAATCATTGTGATTTGCCAACGTAGCCCCACACTATAATCAAGCGCTCTTTTGCTACTCATCTGCGTTTGATCAGTTAAGCGTTTCACTATTCAGCTTATTACATTCTCTCCCTGGGATTTTAGAGTCTATTATTTTCATGTATAGCAAGGTCGAGATAAAGTATTTTAATACCACTCGAAGTCGATCCTCTAAATATTCAAATAACGAGGTTTTCGTTAAAGGTGACGCGGTGCTAAGGGACTGAAGCGCCGGGTAAGCGATCAGTCGCGCAACGCGGGGAAATAGAGAATTTCCATGCGTTTGGATTATTCTGCGATAAACGACGATAATATAGGAAACCGAAGAAAAAGTAAAAATGTACTCAACAATTCGGAGAACGACATCCACGAGAGTTCCACAGACGTATTCCTTCGAGTGAGTTACCGAGCCAGAAAAATAACGAGTTATAACGGTACATCGCATCGACAGCACAAAATATTGTATATTAGATGGGAAATAAAAGATGCGTTCCGTGTATCCCGAAAGGAACGAAAAAATGATTTTGAAACACGGAACATTCCCAGCGGCGTTACTCACGGCTTTCAACGAGTCGAGCTCGAGACGTGGGATACCCCTAATAAAGACATTAATATTGACGTCAGCCGAGTATATCTAGATGTAGCGTCAGCTCGTCTCGCTCGTAAGCGCAAAAGTGCGACCGCACGAGTGCGCGCGAGAGTTAACTTGAGCACGGATATCAGCACGAGGGGGAGAGAGAGAGAGATGGAACAGGAGAAGAAAAGGGCCTAGCGCAACTCACGGCTCGCGCGGAATCACGTTTGGGAATAGATTAGACGATCACGACTGAGAAAAATTCGAGAGAGGCTCGCGTACCATAGAAAAGATCATCAATATTTATAGCGGCGTGATCTGCATGCACGCCATAGAGTCGCCATCCTCGTGGAGCATTACAGTGACTTTTATAATGAATAATATATTCATTTAGATAGGCATCTGTGCCCGTCACGCTATCTCGGATTAGTGCCTCGCGCTCGCGGCTTTCTTTGACGCGCGTTTTTATCGGGAAAAACGGGAAAAACGGGAAAAAGTGGGAAACTCGTGGACCGGCGTGGCTCGCCGAAAACTCGCTTTTCGTTCCTCGCGTGCAGCCAACGTCGTTGACAGCGTATCGAGATTTCGTGTATCGATTATTGTGGAGCTGCATTTTCAGTGCTCGACGGTGGAATTCACGCTCCGAGCAAAGAGCCGTCCTCGGATATTTTAAATTGCAGATTTTCTTGCTAAATTACAGTTATTAACCTGTGCCGAATAGTGCGAAACCTACGATCGCCTTCGTACAAAAAAGAAAGATTCGATATCGAGTATATCCATGACGTCCTATATATTTTGCAACCAAGTGTTTTCGCTTAAAATATTACGAAAGCACGCTTTCGACGCCACTTCTTTTTAGCATTTATAAAAGAATTGTTTCGAAGAGTAAGCGTCTGCATACACCGGATTATATGTAATTTACATATGTTGGCAAACTCAAATTTCAGGACAAAATGCCATCGTTATTTAACGTAAAATAACGCGTTCATTGTTTAGATTTCATTTGCATTTGAAGCATCGGTAAGGTACAGCGATTTTACGTCGAACGACAAAGTAATGATCATAAATGCCGATTGAACATTGACATTATGACAAGCAAATTTACTCGTAATATAATAAATGCGGTAATTTGTGACTTGTAGTACAATCGGCGGTTTCTCCGAGCGTATACACTCGAGTGATGCATTACGTCGTGAAAACATAAAAATGTTTGCTTCCATGTAATTTCTAAAACTCTTCCGTTTTCAAAATTGGACGCCTCCGTCAATTCGAATCTCGAGCATCAATTTTATTCTCTCGATAAACATTTTCTTTGGAAACGTACCCTCCGCGAATAATACAAGAACGTAAACGTGTTGTAAATACCGTTCCATTTCTTTTTAACGAACGTGAAATTTCATCCCCCAGTAATTGAGGCATCGACGCGGCCATTGCAGGGACACAGTTCTATCGAAGTGCACCGCAGCCCAACGGGGGCACGGCTCGTCAAATTAAATTTTTCCCACTCTCGTGGCACTTTTGCTACTGACCGTTACGTTTCCCTCCTCTCCTCGGCAATAATTCACAACCCGCGAGCGCCTGCAACGTCCCGTTCCCCCCTGGCGCGCTTCGGCTCTAATTGTATTCGGCACGCGACGCGCACCACCAGCTTTCCACGTAAAGTTGCCCTTCCGCCCTCCAGAACTTTCCACCCTTCTTGGGCTTCTTGTAGAACGAGGAAGCGCCGGCAGGGCCGACGGCAGCACCGACGGCAGCACCGACGGCAGCACCGACGGCAGCACTCACGAAAAAGATAAAAGGACGCGGCGGCGCTCCTCGTCTGGCCCCGATTCCAATTGTCTCTCCACTGCGCAACATCCTCTTTCAAAATGAACGACAGATGTTGAGCGTGGGCGCCATCCGAAAAAGAGCGAGCGAGAGAGGGAATTCATTGGGAGCGACGCGCAGGGGCCCGTTGGGGTTGCACCCTTGACGTTCCGTGCTCTCGCTCCACTAGATCTTTCTCCTCCTTTTTTTTCCCGAAGGCAGGAACTGACGAAGGAGACAGAGTCGGACAGGCGTATCGCGTTACCTACACAGTCGACGCTTTCTCTCTTCGAGTGTAGCGCTTTAGTGCCTACAGCGGACGCCCACATCCGTAACTAACTTCTCCTGATTAGCCCGTCCTTTAATATTTGCCCTTTGCTCTCGTTCCAATTGCAATAACGGTAGCGAATGCCTCTTAAGATTTTCCAATTTGCCCGAAAACGCGGTTAAGAACTGACTGTCGTTGCGGTCATTATTCTTTAATACAAAGAGGAAAGAGAGAAAGCGAAACTATTAAGATGTATAAGCGTTGGTGTGCGCGTGAAAATATATTTTCATGTGGCCCTGCCATATGTGATGATGCTACATCTTCCTGTGTTTCTCTCTCTCTCTCTCTCTCTCTCTCTCTCTCTCTCTCTCTCTCTCTCTCCGTACATCTCTCTGATGATCTTTCATTTCAAATGGCCATCGTTGTTCTCTACCGTAGGCCTCCTCTTTCTTGTCATCGGCTATCCATTGTCGCACAAACATCCAGCCGTGCAAGCGCGCAACTGCACTTCAGTAACCAAATTAATTCGTTCAAAGACTATCAATAATCCGCGGTAATTTGCCGCGCGCGAAGAACCACCGCCGCTTTCAGTACTCGCTTCGATGATTACGAGTTTGTTCATGTGCGTAAATTACACGTACATCAAGTTTCCGGTATTCTCTCTCTCTTTTTTCCCTTTTTTTCTCTATTGAGCGAGTGATTGCCAAGTTTTGCTTAATATTTTAACATTTTACGATATGAACAATATATTCATAAATCTTAACGAGTTTAATTTTATGTGCTTTTCATTTTCGTTCGAGTGTAGAATAATAAAAGGAATGTATTTTGTTATCGTTATAAACTATGTTTTTGCTTTTAATGAAAGAATTTATGTTGCATACCAATGTGCTGGCTAAAATTATAACAACACAATACGACAGTTTTCATTACGATACATTTTGAGAACTATTTTCAGTTCTATAAATTAATTATTATTTTTCTTTGCCTCGTTCATAAATACCACAAATGTTGGTACATTCGTTTGTTTGTTTGTTTGTTTGTGTGTGTGTGTGTGTGTGTGTGTGTGTAGTTTATTTAATTATTTTATTTCGCGTAACATATTTTCATCGATAATTAATATTTATATTTCCGTTTGCTAATCAACGTTGTTTTTGGTTCTTTTAACACGTAACGCACCTCCAGTAAATGGTTTCTGAAGAAACACTGGTTTTACTTTTTCATACCAATTTTTGTACGTGCTATTATTTTTAAACCGCTACATTTTTATACCGTTAAAAGTATAAAACGCCTAGTTACAGTTAAAGTTACAGCGTTAGTGTAATAAGATTGTACTACCGTGCATTAGCTTTACGTTTACTTCTAATATGTTGTATATACACGTATACATCGATCGAATCGAAACTATCAAACGTTTAAGAATACAAGGAAATAGTATTCGTATTTATTTTGAAATCAGTAAGAGAACCTGAGTAACAAAGTACCATCGCTATTTCGATTAAGTTTAATGAAAATCTAATTTAAATTCATTGCATACGGAGCAAAAAAGACAATTATCAAAGTTTTTATAAGTAGAGGACAAAGTCGTTTGCGACTGCGGAAAAGGAGTGTTTGTTCATGATGGCGCCTGTGTTATATAACCAAGTGCGGTGTGCCATCGATTAGCTTGACAGTGTGTTCACAGTGCCTTATCTTTTCCTTACACGCACACGCAAGACTAGATGGGATCGAAATCCCACCCGGCTTCCAAATATTCTCTCGTACATCCCCAAAATTAATATCTGTTAGTTCAATATCATCTATCGTCAGCGTTCCGGCGCTTACGTATACGTGTATGTTTGTATATACGTAAAGAAGCCGCGTGCAAGCTTGGGAAGACGCTGAACCCTACATTTTCTCTTTAATTCAACGCAGACTTCCTTCTCTGCGTCCTCGGGACACCGCGCATGGGGAAATGTACAAAGGAACAAATTACTCTTCCGTATACGCAGCTTTATTAGACGACGTGACTCGAATGCGCCCTGCCGTGCCCTCGCGATACCACCGTTTGCAACTTATACGTGACTATTCGAGAAATTTCGCTATCTCTTCGGCATCGGCGACGTGTACCATTACAAAATATTAGAGTCTTGTATATTGCGCGTTATAACGCAAGAATTATGTCTTAATAGTTTATAGATTTTTCCTTTATGGAAGCGTTTGGAATAAGAGTACTCGAAAGTTATTTAGGCATTTGTTTCGTCGCGTTGGGAGTTGGAGTTGCACCTGAAATTATGTGAATCGTGTATCAACGTAAGCTGTTATTATTCTGTCCGCGACGATAGACATTGAAGCTCGTAGTTTGTTCTTTCGAAACAGAATGAAACGTTCCTCTCGCTTTCCTAAAACGCGAATTTTGAAGCAAAATATGGTAATATTGATTAAGAAGCGCCGCATTTTTTACGATGATGATATAAAATCTTTCGTTGCAAATTGAATTTCGCAAATGACTTCAAGCACCTACACCGTGAATTAGAATGTAGTTCAGGTATATTTTTATTTCAACGACAATTCAGCGTGAAATTCCCGAGTCCATTCTTAAAATTTATAGAGAAACATCACTGCTTTGGGGTACTAAAGAGGCTCTTTTGCAACGACAAAATTCGATCGATGCGCGTCCAATATTTTGCCTTCGAACGATATAAGCCAGTAGTCGCGTGCCAAATACGTAGTTCTCAGCGATGCTACGGAATCGTTATTGCACGATGGATGTCGTGCCGAGGGTTGCACACTTTCCACGCGAGTGGAGCACCATTTCAATTTCACGAACGAGTTGATCGTTATATCCTTGGCCGCGGTTGCTTTCAAACCGTTGACCGCCAGTAGCTGTCGCGATTCGCTTCTTCGACCGGTGCTTTTAACCAGGTATTGCGGACATCGGAAAAGGAACGACTTCCTCCCATGAATTTGGTTCACATTCCGCGATGAGTTCGCCCGTCCTTTTTCAGCCGCTCGTGGGAAGAGATGATTACACGGCATCGCGCCGAACTCGGCGATCCTTTGCAATTCATCAGCCTCGCGAAGAAGCTGGTTTTGGTTGCCGATCCGATCGAAATTGTCGCGCTACCATGTTAAGAGGAGAGTCGATTCTCTCTCCACCGAAAGTTTTATGCGATGGATCTCGCGTGCGACTGCGTCTGTGTGTGTATTCAGTTCACGGATGATGCTACGACGACGACGAAGACGATGACGACGACGAGGATGATGATCCGCCATCACGACGCAACTTGGGAGGTCCGCTCTTGATATTCTTCTACTCCCTCGTTCCACCTCACTTGGCGGCCAACCATCTCTTCTTGTACATGCTTCTCTCTCTCTCTCTCTCTCTCTCTCTCACTCACTCACTCTCCATCTCTTTATCTTTTCTCTTTTTCTTTTTCAGCCTTACTTACTCTTTCTCTGTCAGGCTATTCTTCTTTCTCCGCTGTGGTGCGGCTACGTACTCGAGACCAACCCTCTATATCTTTCATCCTCCTCGTCTCCCTTCTTCTTTCCTTCAAGCGAATAATCTACTATCTCCTTCTACCCCTCGCTTGTTTCCCTACTGTCAGGTAGTGTCTTTATCCTTCTTTCTCCCTCCTTCTTACTGGTTCTCCCTCTCTCCCTCCCTCCCTCTTTCTCTCGCTCACTCACTCTCTCTCTCTCTCTCTCTCTCTCTGTCGTTTTCTTCTGCTCGCGTTCGAGACTTGCCCATGGGAGTTTCAAGTCCCGCAATCATATTTTTTGTATCGAGGTCCGACGTATAGAAAATAACTGCAACGAAAGTTGCCGCACGAGCGAATAAGAGCGAGCAAGCAGACGGTTTCTCTCGGTCAGTAAGAACCGTGTAAAGTAATGCGAAGCTTTCGAGATAATATCGAATACGTGATGGAAGTCAGATAAATAGACACATCGTATAAAATTCTCATTCGGATGGTATTCATTATCGACGGAACGAGAGTGACGTGACTGACTCCTCCGCAGAAATATCTCTGAACATTATTGCCGCATACGCTATATTTTGTCCGCTATAATATTCTAATGATTCGTTCGTTCGTTCATTCGATACACGTTGATTTATGCAATTTGCATATATAAATATGACGAGGCTCTTATTGATAAAAACAGCACAAGATACGTAATTTTCGTTTATACGCTTGATTTTTCTTTGCGTATAGTATTAGTAAATCATGGGAAATTACTACTTTTTAAGAAACTTTTTAAGCGTATTGGTATGAAGGTCTATGTTTATCGTAGTTTCGTAACAAGTCGATTACTTTCCTGATTTCCTAAGATTTTAAATGCGTATATTGCTTAGTGCTACGCGAACTACGCGACTACGTGTATAGTCGTACACGTATGCATGCACTATATAAAATGCATTTTCGCCAGTCGTAGTTAAAATTCAAGATACAATTAAAAAACGAGTACTAAGGAACGAGTAACCAGAAGTATACGGGAAAGGATATATTTATAATATTTGGTAGTTTATCAAACGAACGGGCGATTTAAAATTAATTGTCTCTTGTGCTTGTACCCTGACAACATGTAAATTTAGCCTTTATATTACGAGAGGGGCTTGCGCCGTGTAACTATTTACTTAATATCATTACTAAAAGTATAATCTAAAGCCTACGCTCGTTGAGCTACGAGCAAGCGGATCGGCCGCTTTCATAAAGTCGCTCGAGTACAGTGCATCGACAGCGTGACGTGTTTGCCTATGCACAATAGCTCGCGATTCTTTGTCTTACATTTATCAGGCGCGACATGTCGAGCTCGTAAAAGTTCTTCGATTGCCGTACAATCATCCGCGCGACGGCAGTGGAATATAATTTATTCGCCATTACCGATCGATCTCCTCGAGCGCCGTGTACGCTCTTACGGCATGCGCGTCACATGCATAAAAATCGCGTCTTTTTCCTGCACGTGCGCGTACGTATACCCGCGAGTGAGTTAACCGGGGCGGGCTAAGTCGTTCTCGACGCGCGCGCGCGCGCACGCAATCGCTGCATCGATAAACGTCCTCGGCACAGCATCCACCGGTAATAACCGGCAATTTGCGAGAAGGACTTTTAGTTAGGCCGACTCTTTTCCCCCGAGCCTGCGCACTCCGAAGCCGCTCACCGAGATGTTTCTCTCTCCTCTCCTTCCCTCTGCGCACAACCGGTGGAATGGGCAGATAATTGTGGGCATGCCAAGAAGGGAGGTTGATCCTATAGCGCTCGGGCATTTCGTGTCCGTTGATTCCGCTTGTGCACACCTTATTTACCGCGAGCGCGAGCGAATCCGCGATAAACGACGCGCGTATCGCGAGTTTTATCCAATCGAATGGCGAAATTAGGGGAATGATTATTCGCTTTCGTAAATGCTGATCGCCCTTACGTCTTTTTTTTTTTTTTTTTTTTTTTTTTTTTTTTTTTTTTTTTTTTCTTTAGGGAGTTTTAAGGAGGTGAGTTTGCGGTGCAACTTCTTGCTTGTCCCTTTTCATGTTAGGTTTAATGAGCCATCAAAATTCTGTTCTCAATTTTAAGGAAATTATTCGACCAAGATGCACATTTCGTGGTCCGTTAAACGTTCAATGTCATTATAGTTTGCTTTTATTCCTCTTGTAGAATAATTATATAATTATTCCTCGTAATAATCTGGATGGGATTTTTCTGGAAGTTTTATTTTTCGGAGGATATCGTAGCATAATTCAAAAAATCCCAAGTAATCAAGAATCAAGGAGCAGTACAGGTTTTTAAAGAGAAAATTGTGGAATCTGGTAAACTCACCTAATGTTTCTGCTTGTTTTCTTCATAAGCTGGAATGTTTTAATAAACAGATTAAATTTCAGCTACAACAAACGAATATGTCAATAAAAATCGATAAAGTATAAAAGTTCACATCGATAAAGTATAATTCAAGTGGTATTTATCCAAATGGCTTTCATTACCTTTGCAACATATTATTTCAAAGAATAAACAATAGTCTGCCAGTTAATAGCCCTTTTTGCATTGGAAGAACCTTAACAAAGGGACATGCCGCTCGTTAAGCTATTTATATGATGCGCAACGCGAGTTGTTCTTCGTTCGAGTAAAAAACGGCGTGCACTTGTTCTCTCAAAACAAAGAAAGAAAGAAAAAAACGTTAAGAAAAGAAGCAATCCTCAAACGGTTCAGGCAGTAATAATAGTGTTAGGTTTCGCTTTTGCGGCGTTTATTACATCCGCGCGTCGTTAAACACCGACCGAGGCACTAGATCCTGCACCTCTCGCGCGATACGCACAACGTTGCGTACATTTATCTGCGCGAATCGACAAAAAGTTTGCGCGCGAAACGTTCCACACAAGCAATCTAGATGCGTACATCGACGATCTCGGGCGCGCTCGCACACGCGCATGCACACGCGCTCGCACGCACAGTGGAGCGATAGACCGAGGGATGGGGTTGGAGAAGAGAGAAAACAAACAAGGTGTGTACGAATGCAGTGGAAAAAGACGCGCAGCCGCAAAAAGTAGAGACGTTATTTTACCGATGATAATAACTAAAGTGCATAAGAAGAGCTCCTGCACGTGCTTAAGGGAGTCAATTTCTTCGAGGCATGAAGCGAGATCCATTGCGAGCGCGACTTCCACTTGGGGAAACAAGATTCACGAACTCAAAATGAGATCAAAGCTTGCGCGCGTTCGCTCGCCGTATCACGTGCACTTTCGTGCTTCTCACGACAACTACGAGTCAAGAAAAGGGGAAGAAGTACATAGGGGCTGGTCCGTAATGAATTATTGATTTCCTCCGAGTGCACGACCGAAGCGCATCTCGCTTTTCGCCACGTATTTGCATTCCTCTTTTAAATGTAGATAGACTTGCATTAGTGATATTTATTTTCTTGTTGACTGTTCGAATGAACCATCCTTAGGATGTTTATATATTTTTGCAGCTCCGTAATACGAGCATTTTGACTTTTTCGTTCACGTATGGGGATACCGTTGCTACATTCTAGTTTTATATCCAAGTGATTGGAAATACTTGTAGACTGTTAAAGTTTAAGATTCGACGCGCAAATGTCGATGTTTTAATATCAATGGAGCTTTAGATTGTACAGGTAATCACGAAACTAATTGAAAGCTGTCTTTTGTCATTATGCAATCCGTGTTATTATTGTTAATTATTATAATCGTTTGTGCAATTTGTGTTTTGATATCTTCCTCTATTTAGTGGGCAAACGTTGTTTTTTTTTCTCGTAGAGGATGAAAATTGGCGTTTACAAAATATCCATATATACGAAATAAAAAAGGAGGCACTTGACGATACACATCCGGGTAATAATCAAAAATCTATATACGTTTTTAAATTGAACTTAAGTAAATGTATGGTGAAACAATTAAAAAGCTTATCCTTGATCGGGATGGTCTGAAATATCTTTATAAGGTGCAGCGCTAAATGTACTGGGCGTGGATAATATAATGACTACCTACTATAAAATCCTCTGGCCTATATATACACTACTGTATCTTAGAAGATAGATCTTTATTCAACCTTTAATGTCTGAATCGAATATAAAATATTTTTAAATATTTCAAGACTGTTGCAACTTTGTAATGCTGTTATCTTTTTGAAAACTCTATGGATCTTGTAGCCGGTTATTATTTGAAGTATTTTAGTATTTATGATAAACTGATAATGTAAAATCTTCGATATTTTGTACGTTTTTCCAGATATAAAACCTACATCGATCTATTGAAATCATAAAATGAACGACGTGGCATTATCTCGTATACGATCACCGCAAATTTATCAATCGAAATACGAATTCTAGACAAAATACTATCCAAGATAATCCAGACTAAAATCTCGGCATAAAAATCTCTCGTAAAATATATAGTTTAAGTAGTGAGATCCAATGTATTTCAGTACAGATTTTTTACTTGATTTTATAAAGTCAAGCTTACGAAAAACATGTAACAACGTATTATTATCACTCGATATGCATCGAGCGAGTAAAGATTTTTTTGGAAAATGCAAAACTTAAAAATTTTCTGATAATGTCTTCGAAAATTTTTTATCGAGAATACGTGAAAATAAAGCAAAGCAATAAACTTCTTTTTCGCCTCGGCAACTAATGAAGTATCATTAAAAATATAGACTTTGGATCGTTAGAGAATTCTTCGAACGCCTTGGTTTATTTCAAAATGGCGTCTTTGAAAAAAGGTCCACAAAGAAATCCAGAGTCTGTGAGGAAGAAAAGAGGGAAGAGGAGAGAGAGAGAGAGAGAGAGAGAGAGAGAGAGAGCGTAAGAGCGAGAGGGGGAGAGAGAGATAGAAGAGCTCGTCACAGTAGCCAGTCTACAGGGAGCAATTTTTATTTCTCTTTTTTACCCGCGTAAGTGCTCGACGTCCACCTATTTCTCATAAATTTGAATGAATTTACATGAATTTGAATTTAATGCACAGCCATGCTTTATCGATGCAATTAAGCTTTTAAGCTCACATTTGCATTAATCCAATGTTTACAATTACGGCGCGTAGACTTTAGAGTAGCTAACTTCCCTCTCTCTCTCTCTCTCTCTCTCTCTCTCTCTCTCGCTCTTTGTCCTCTCTCGTTGAATCTCATGTCTACACTCATTCTGCTTCTTTATTTCTAACTCTTTCTCTCGTGATTGTAGATCTTTTTTGTCCAATTAACTTACGCCAAACTACAAATTTGAACTTACTTTATGATGATATTAAATCATGCAATTACGTAGTTTGATTTGTGATGTTTAAACTTTCTAATTGCGATAAATATTCTTGAAGTATATATCGTTTTTCTTACTAGTAAACAGTATATATTTCTCGTTTAGTTTTTATTAGTATACTATCAGAACTAAGTTTATTAGCATGCAAATAGAACATCTTCAAAAGCGAATCTTGCCTCTGTGATACGCATCAAGCTATTTAAATATAATAGGTATTACCAGAATTTTACCGAGACAATACTTAATGGATTTCAAAAAATTTTCACGAACTTTACATTCTTATCTATCAAAGCACTTTATGCATTAGATCAAATGAAATCCATTGTACGTTAAATAAAACCGTTATCATGATGTAGTGAAAATATTAGTAATAACGGAAAACAAAAACTAAAACTAGAAGATTTAATGGAATCCATTCAGGAATCCATAGTTTAAAGTCGTCTATTCGTTGAAGAGGTTTTGGAAGCTCTTAATAATTTGGAAGCAAAAGCTTGTCTATAGAAGAAACAGAAAACAAAAGACTCTGTACCTATATTAATGTAATATTCAAGCAACACCTTTCTTCTTTAAGGTATCGCAAAATTCTTCAAGTCTTGAAAACTTGCTTGAAAAGCAGAAAGAGCAGGAGACAGCTCGCGCCTCATTATAAACCCTCACATCGTAGAAGATACGTCCTGTGTCTGAAATCTCGGTAGGACGTTCCTCGATTTATAGGGTTGTTCTTTTGCAAAAGAGCACGAAAAGAGGGAGGGCCAAAAAAAAAGAAAACAGTGGCGAAGGCGAGCCGCACACGAGTTCGTGTGGGGAAAAATAATAAGGTGTGCGCACGCGGATATCTATGCCACGATCGTCGAAGGTCAGCGGCTTCTCCTCTGCTCCTCATTCTCCCGTTTTATTATACGTATGTATGTAACGCAGCGGAGAGGGCAGAGAGGTCAAGTTGAAAGGCTGCTCTCGAGGGCTCGTTCGATTTGGCGCTCTTTGCACTTTTCAAGCTCCCGTCAATAAGTCCACCGTTAAGCCGTTTTGCGTTGGCGTTCACCGACTTTATGTATCGGCTTAATTAAATTTCACTCGATCTTCCGCCGTAATTGGCCTTCCTATATATCTCTTTTTCTCTCTCGCTCTCCCACTCTCAACCGTTCCACCCCCTCTTACCACGGCTATTACCCTGCCTTTCGCTCGGAGCCGAGCGAGTCGACGACGCATATGTAGCCCTTAAGAAAATCGGAGCCCTGTAATCGTTCGCCCGCAGATAAACGGCGTGTAGCAGCAGTCATCTTTGCAATGTGTGTGTGTACTCCGCGTTGCACGATAGTCCGTTGCTGCCGCAAGGATCGACGATAAGGGGACGAACCTGAGCGCTGGAAAGGAACAGAGAAAAATTGACCGCTCGATCGTATGATTTACGCCTTTTAACGAGCGGTTGTATTACACATGCGTATGTACGTAAGTACGGGAGAGTGAGTCCGAACCGTGTACATGAGAATAGAAATGTTATCGCGAATTTATGCATGACATCAATATTCCTTCGATTAGAAGGAATATACGCGCGTAAACGGGCCTCCCCAGTATAAAGTACACATAGAAGGTGGACGCCGCTATTTTTCTGTCTATCTCTCAAATTCTCTCTGGGCACACACACACCCCCCCACCCTCTGTCTCTCACTCTCTCACTCTCAGAGGGGTTACGTCTTCGCAGTTCTAGCTGGCGCTGTAAGTAATAACACCATGTCATGACCAGTCGTGTAAAAAGGCAATCACCGTGTGGGTGGTCGATCATTGGTATTACTGCTAATTAATCCTTGAAATTTTATGAAGTACCGCGTGAGGTAGATTGTTTTTGCATGATTTGCTTGGGTTAATTAGAAAATTATACGATTGTCATAAATATTACGTTGAAAATAAACATAGTTGACAGAGTAGAGACATTTTGAATTGATTATTTTTTGTTAAAAATACACTGAAAAATTGCTCTCTTTATATTGAAGTTGATATAAATATTGTAATACGGAGTCTCTATATTAGGTAATGTAGATGTTTTAAAAAATGTTATGCCTGCTAGAAACCATACATTGTTTCATAGGTATTTTTTATTGAGTTCATCGTGCGTATTTTTCATTATTCCAGTGCTCATAAAATAAGATCTATTAGCAAATTATATAGTACCGCGTCAACAAATAAAAATAATAAAGTTATTTCTTTATTATGTTAATTGCTTAATTATTTACGTTATTGCTTAAGTTAATTACCTTTCAATTTTACATTAATAACATATAGTCTGTTTTTATATCTTCCTAATATTTCTTTCATATCTACGAATTACAGCTGGGACAATCGTTTGTCAATGCTTTAAGAAATGCATAATTGAAAATCGGATAAGGAACATGCTAAATGCATTATTTATTATTAAAAACGACAGAATAAATTAACATTTAACGCGCGGATCGCAAATTAATATAGTACTCGTGCTGGATGTCTTTATTCTTTATGTAAGTATTCTTAATGAATACATTAAGATAATTATAATATCGCGAATGCATGTTTTTGATAGTTGGTAGGTTTCGATTTACTTTGATGTTATTTTACATTTCGTTGAATTTTAATAGTCACCAGTACTTTGCTCAAACACTTGACTTTGAATATTTTTACGAAGGACGCAGTCGATTTACGACAAATATTACGTTATTCATTAAACGCTTAAAGTACATAAGCAATATCTTTTAGAAAAATGCCGTATGTACAGGCAAATTTACATATTTAATTTAAAATTAGAAGTTGCACTAAAATCTCGAATATTATTCAAATTAAATTTAAATTTATGTTAAATACACAATATTTCTGTATCTTCTATAACTTACGACTTCACTCTTAAATAAGCTGAATGGAATCCTCAGGAAAACGAAGGTCATATTTTTTACAAAGTTTCATTTCTTTGAGTAGCATAGGCTCGAAGAGCGTATGGCTTATCCTCTATCAATATTCCGAAATAATAAATGCGCGAAATTCGTTGGCGAACGAACGAGGATCAACTGGCGGCAACCGAAGCTAATACCTTCGGGAGATCAGGATTACGCGAAGCTCAGCCGCGAGAACGTCGCTCTTTAGTCCCTGTATCGGTCAACTGCAGGTCAATAGCACAGAAGGCGTGAGGTCAATAGGGACAGCGGAGCGAAGGGGCTACGGGAGGAACGGCACAAAAGCTCGTGGGGTTCCGCCCTCCGTGGTAGTGATTAAAGTAGCGAGTCCACAGCTCCTGCAGCCGCTCTGGGGGCGAAGCGTTCGATCGAGTCCTTTGGCGAATACGCGCCGCCGCTTCCTCCTCGAATCCGGCGGTGCCCCGAGCGGCATTGTCGGTATGATTTATGCTGATTAAGATCCTGGTCCCGCGCGTTATCGCTCACCTGCGAGACTTTTCCTCGCGATCTCCCGCCCGTCGGAGGTGGGGACACGCGCTTAATTCAACGCGAGCTTGCGGCGAAGGGGGTGAACGCAAATGCGGCGAGCGAGGCTGTACTGTATCCTATTCAAAGCGGGTGATTCAGTGGCCGTCGCCTCAGCAACCCTGGATAAGATCTCGTACTACGCCGCCTCGTACGTCTTGTCTCCCTCGCACCGCGCAACCTGTAACTACGTAACGAAGCCGCGGCTTCTCTCCTTTTCCATGTTTCTCTCGGCTTTGCCGGTTCCACTGGTTCCTTTCCATCTCGCCGATAAATGCACGGGGCGACTCCTGGACCGCGCGCATTCTGGTACAACGGCGGTTTCCGTTGCTCTCGGAGCTGGGTATTCTTCTTCTCTTTTTGGTGAGAGGGTTCTCCTGTTTTATCGTCTCTTACTTTATGCGTAGAGTCTCTTTTTATCTCGCGTGTGTGTTTTTAAGGGTGGGACTCGCTTGAAAATTTCCAGTAGGCGTTATCCTGTACTTCAATGTAATTTGAAATATTTTCACCCAACGTGCTTTTTTTGCGTAAAAGTTACTAGCATTACCAGTGCTTCTCATTACTGGATTTATCGCTCGGTGATTCTTTGTCGTTAAATAAATGAATTATTTGTCGTTATCTACTTTATATTGGGTTAGTCGCCTTTTTGTCACAGCGATAAAACAAAGTAACATATTGCAATATTTTTCATTTACCAAACTTTATTGTAATCTTCGTATTGGTTGGCTAAATATTAGAAGTTGTCTAAATTTACGTGTGAGTTTATAAGAACATTTTGTAAGGCGCAAATTCTAAATATTTTTTGAAAGTTCAAAAAACTGTACCATTTAATTTGTGCAATAAAATACTTTTTTAAAACTCAATTCTACCAATAATAAGATACAGTCTCTATAAGTGTGTACTTAAAAAGTAATTACATGAAAATTACGTTTTTAATCAATGTATTCTAATAAATGCTGATAATAAATTGTTAGACTATATAAATAATTAATTGTTTTTTACTTTCATATTTCTCATATTTATAGAAATTCTAATTTATTTTCTGATAATATCGCACAGTTCTTCACTATGAGCGAATGCAATTTATTCAGTTGATCGTATCTTTTCACCAATTACCCAGGAAGCGATTACCAAATCTTAAGCGATCTTCCGATAACTGGCCTTATCCGAATTGTAATTAATTTCTCACGGAAAGTTTTAAATTAAGAACAATTTATTACGTAATGATATGCCGCTGCGAATTACAATTTGCATAAGCAATTATTTCTAGTGTAAATAATATTAATTATTAACCTGCACGAGTAATGGAACACCAGTTGTAAAACTTTTCGTTCTACGTCCAGTGATTTCCCACAACTTACCCTTTAAACTTATTTAATTTTAAAATGTACTTGCCTTCAAGAATAAACTCGCCTCCGCTTATGAAACGTAATATTTATTTAGCTGTTTCTAAACAATTATTTCGCTCCTTCATTCACGGTAAGCATCGAAACTCCATATAAAAAGTCTCCTTGCGAACACAGGTCACGTATTATAGATGCTCACTCCCAACAACGCGTTCGTATATAATGATCGCCGCTCGGCTGGTGCTCGCGCCCGTGAATAAAGAGAGGTCAACGAGTTTGACGGCATTCGAAATGGCGACGCGGACGCACGTCGTGGAATTTATCGCTAGCGGAAGGATTTAATATGCCAGAAAAGTTGCGGCGGCTTCGGGAACACTTTTGGCACTCCGCGCGCCACGCCATAACATTGGTGGCTCGGGGTGCACCCGGAGCCGAGCGTATCGCATCCGCGGATCGCTGAATGGAGTAACTGCGGAACTAGTTTGCCTCGAACTTTTCTGATTTATGCGACTTCATTATTATTTTCGCGCGCTTGCCCGCGCACTCGCAGAATAATCCTTCCGTGCTGCTCGCGCGAGCTCAGCTTGAATAATGGAGAGCCGATTCTAATTTCTCTGTCTTATGAAAAATACAAAAGAAAGAAAGAAGTAATAGAATTTTTCATATTCGAGGCGGCGAGCCGAGAACGTTTTCTCTTACTTTCTTGAATGTTTCAGCAACCTGGCCAATTCATCATTCTATTATTATTGCTTTACATTAGGGAAAGAATACTCGGAGATACCGATCTTAATTTGAGAGCTGATTCGTTTTGCTGACATGCATTGCCGATTAAAATGAATATTTCTTGCAACTGAAATGCTCCGGAACGCAGTCCAAAGACAATACATCGCTTATTATCGCGCGTCAAAAGAAAATATGTCCATAAGTGACATTATTTGTATCGTAGCTCTTTACCTTTTTTGAATTGCGGACACTATTTGCACACGAGAAAAGCTTTTTTTACGCTTTATTTCGACGTTCAAATGTGCTCTGCCTATAAAAAATTGATGTTGCAAATTCGGTTTAAAAAAAGGCGATAAAAATTTTGAAAAATCGGGGAGATTATCTTTGCGAAGGAATCGCGCAATCCAACACGGAAAACATACATTCCAAATATTCTCATTATATATATATATATATATATATATATCCTTCGTGTTGAAAATGCCCAAATAAATTGCGGAATATAATTCTATGGGGAGAATGATTTTGTTATCAATGTGCTTGAAAAAATAAAAATCAGTTGTTGATCAACCAAACGAAATGAAGTACGTCAAAATGCCATGCACGTATACGTGCATATCCAAGTACGTTTACAAATTTCGACGCCACTCGGAATCCCCGATTAATTCCCCTCAATTATGCCATCAAAGAGGAAGAGCCAGGGCAACGTTTCTATTCGCGAATAAGCGCCGCACGAAGACTCGCCTAGAGAAAAGGATGGAAGAAGGCCCGGAGTAATGATCGGTCATTATTGGTTGTTGTTTCGCTCAGTGTCGAGATTTCGTTGCTTCCCCCGGCGAAACTCTTCGAGTGCGCGCAAAATTTTCGAAAAAGTAGTAGACTCTTCCCTCTTCTCCCTCTGCCGTAATCGTATAGCGCCCAGCGCCTCGCTGTCCCATGCGATGGCGTCTCCCTCTTTCTCTGCTGGCGTCCGACGAAGAGACCGAGGGAGCAAGAGAGAGAGAGAGAGAGAGAGAGAGAGAGAGAGAAAGCGAGTCGTCCGAACCGGCTCACCCCACCAATGGGCCACGATCGTTGGCGATAAGCGTGGCTATGGGCCCCCCGGGGCTCGAAGGAGAGTCTTTTGGAGCGCACGAGAGATACGTCCTTCCATCTTAGGCCTGCCCTTCTTCTCTCTTTCTACGAGCCCTCTTTCTTAGCATTACTCGCTCACTCGCTCCCGTACTCTTCTCTTTTACACTCTTTACTTTTAATATCTATCTTTATCTTACCTCAATCTTTCCCCATCCCTCTCACCCTCTTTCTCTTCGCGCTTCATGTTCTCATTTGCGACTACTTAATCTCTGTTCATCGCACCGGGCGAGTAGTTGACTTTGACCGGTAGTTAAGGGAAACTTAGTATTAAATGTGCGGTATCAATAGTTTCTTTCGAATTTTCTTATAAAGTGCCGATTTATCGCTTCGAAACCACTCGAGTGTACATTTGACACTAGTTGCAACTTTACGCTCGGTACAGGCAAACAATGGCGAACATTATAAAATTAAATTTAAAGGGCAAATAATGCCTTCTTTAACCGATGCTAACGTTTAACTTTTTGATCGTAATTTTACCGAAAGTTTGAATTAGTAGTACCTCTGATCGGTTTATCATATCGTAATCTGTGGCTGTTTTTCAGAGATGCGCATGCCAACACTTTTATAGGATTATACCTACTTCTTCAGCTCTTCGTTCACGCGAACATCACTTTTGTTCCCCTCCTCGCGGTCACACAGTCACTTAGTTCATGTTTTTTCTTTTCACGTTCATCTGTCTCGCCGATCGGCTTGACTCCTCCCGAGCGTTTCGCATTTTCCTCGAAAGTCCCTCTTATCGCTTTGTGCAATAAATCAACCTACGGGACTCACTGGAGAGATCATCAAAATTATCTAATCCACGCGGTTTAATTCGTGTACACGCGTTGAGTCATTACGCGGGAACGTAGTCATTTTCTAATTTCGCTCACCGTGAACTGCGTTGCTCATACTCGGGCGATAATAACTCCGTATACCGAAACTGGCTGT
The DNA here is from genome assembly GCA_018907045.1 of Wiebesia pumilae. Lineage (NCBI taxonomy): Eukaryota > Metazoa > Arthropoda > Insecta > Hymenoptera > Agaonidae > Wiebesia > Wiebesia pumilae. Next base: position 418,313 of record JACCHZ010000173.1, on the reverse strand, counting down.
CGCTCACTGGATTGTGCCTATTATCAGCCGCCGGAGGTGAACCGCTCCTTTTTTGTCCTTTTACTCCAGATATTTTCTTCGCTATAAAGCGCTTGTGCGCGTTCGGCTATGTCTACGCGCCCTCGCGATATTAAGAGAATGCGGTCGGTGCCGTGGTGCAGCGGTGAGACGCTGTTAATAGGACGAGCGGTTCTTGTTTATGTGCTTTTTTCGTTGAAATGAGCGCAAAGCAGTTTAAATGGACTTCCGTTTGTAGGAACAGACCGTATTCGCGTTTTATGCAAATGCAGCCCAAAAACAAAAATGCTCATTGACAAACCATAAATATCGCCGGGGCTTACGTGAGTCGTACAAGGGAAGAATTATTAGTTGGTGTATACGTTATTTCCAAACACGAGCGTAAATTACCGTTTACACGATCAGCCGATCCGATTATTATTCAAACGCTCGAATTGAGATATAATATTTGTGTTACGGTCGTGAATTCACGGCTTATCGAACCTACCGAAAAAAAATTGTAAGTAAAATTTACGTAAGTTGTTCCGACAGATTCTCCCAAATTGAAGCTCCGATAGATAAAGCAAATTTTTATATAAAAAAAATAATTCCGAGTAATGTGATTTAATCCGTTAATTTTAAACGCAATTAAAACGGTTTTCGAATTCATAACTGAGGCAACTGTAAATATTTAGTTCTTTATATTTAATTCTGTCGGATGTTCTAAACAATTAAACTTCTTTCTCTTGCAAGTAGACAACGGATTATATTGTTGTAAACTATGTATTTTATTGGTCATACGTTAACCGTTCGCAACTCTATTACAACCAGTCGAGTTCGAGTTTTACTAGTTCAAGTAATCGAATGAGCATTAATTACATCGACAAATCGAGCTTGTTGAACACTTATAGTTCAAATTTAGAAATAAATCTCATTTTAAGTTAAGTATCCATTAATGCACGATCTCACGTGTAAAACACAAACATTCGTCATTGCTTTTCTTGGTATTTTTCATATTCTTCTTTATCGATAAAGAAATGTGTGAATGACGTAATTGCATTGATGAGGAAATCTCAACGTTGAACAGAGTTCGACGACGAATAATTTGACAAACTTCAAGAAAAAATAACTCAATTTTCCTCGGATTACAGAAAAAGAACAAGGGTTAAAGGACCGTTGTTTGCCGCATAATTTGTTCTTTCGAAGTCTAAGTCCTCGTATTTTCGCTCGACGATAAATTCAAAAATCCCTCGCATTCACGAATGAAAAAATTGATCGCCATATCAATCCCGCTTTCGGTAGAGTAAAAAAAGCGTCCTTGCTCAATCCTTTAGCCAGGTATAACCCGCATGCATGCCACGGTAGCCTGTGGTACAGCCGACGGGTAGCAGCCCCCGATCTCTCCCGTTGACTCTGTTATTTTTTGGCCCCGCTCAGCTCCTGCCACCCCCGACGTCGTTGGTGGCGCGTTATTCTTATTTCTTCGGATCCTCGCGTGCATCGCAGTTTTTATTTATCGGTTCGTCCCCGGTTGCGCGATATGCAGACCACTGTCTGCGTGACCCTTTGAAGGGATTATCGGACAGGGGTTGGGTACGCCAGGACCGGCCACGGAGGGAGAGAGAGAGCGAGACGGGGGACAGGCGATGGGAATTAGAGGCTTCCTCGTAACCACTGGTATCTTTCCAGCAGGTGACGCGTACGCGCGGACTGTCCGCGAGGAGTTCCCGGGAGGATCGAACCGAAAAGTCGGTGGTGTGAGATTGGATGGGAGAAGAGCAGGAGAGGGAGAGAGATGATTCTTCCTCTGCGGGATGCTCGAGTGGTACGCAGAGTTTTGTGGTCTTCCTCCTCCACTGACTCCTCACTCTATCTCTCTCTCTCTCTCTCTCTCTCTCTCTCTCACTCACGCACACACTCACTCTTCTCTCTCCCTCTAATTCAGTAGAAGAAAGATACAAGTGAGAGATTTATTGAGTAAAGATATGCGTATTTCTGCTCTTTTTCAATGTCAAAATATTAGTGGTCGTCCATCGTCTGCTTTATGAGATTTAATTGTAAATTTTAGTTAATAAATGAGTGATCGTTTGGTGCTTCTTCTGAAATCGATTACAGTAATAAAAAGTTTACTTTCCTTTGCTTAACTTTTACTTTTCTCAATTGGTAATTAACTATTTCATATCGTTAATACTGTCTAACACTGCGAATCGTTGACTAAAAGCAATATCGAATTTATGAGAATTTTCGTAGTTGTCGGTGCAATATTAGTTGATTAAATATTAAAAAGAATGTATACTGAAAAGTACCAAGTATTCTTTGTCCTTGTTAACGTTGTATTAAAATCGATATTATTATATTTAGATTTCAGCTCGCAATGAATATTCTATAAAGGTCCTTCACATGCATAATTAAAGAAACGCATTGATTTCAATGAAAAGCTTTAAAGGATACTTGCAATTACCTTTTTCAATTTTATTACGAAACCGTAGCTTCGATTGTCGTTCTTAAGCTGGATTATTTATCACTGAAGATACTCACTTTGAAAATTTGCAACTTCTAATTCAAATATTTGTCGAGAGTGTACATTAAAGGAATTAGCCGATATCAAGTTTATTATATAAAATAAACAATTTCAAAAGATCTGTTGGATTTGGTGGTTCCTCGCAACAACGTCGAGGAAAAGAGAAAGAAAAAAATATTGCTCAGAGAAGAGAAAAAAATAAGAAAAAAGAACCGTTGGAAGACTCGCTCTAGAGCGAGTCTCGGTATAGAGTTGGAAATAAGGCGGCAATAAAGCATATGTAAAATATATTCTGGAATTCCTTTTAGGACGCAGATATACGGCCCCAACGTTCGCTCGCTCTCCGGGCTCGAGCTCAGACTATCCTCGTGGGCCTTAACGTGTCGTCATTGTCGTACTGGCACCGATGTATCTTTGCCCCGAACGCGTACTTTCGCGCTTGCCGAGCGCACGAGCAAGAGCAAGACGAACGATCCCTCGGATATATCTCTTTCGCTCGGTATACGGGGGTGTGCATGCGTGCGGCCTCGCGTATTTCTCCCTCACTCCCCAGCACCCCTTACCCACGAGCACTTCGCGCGGAATGCCGTACGTACTTGGGCCCCTTTTGCTCCTCCTCGCCTTTTTACTTCTCGCCTGTTCGTTTTTCTCCCTTTTTCGCGGGAGAAACTCCTCTCGATCACTCCACCCGGCACCTTTCCGATATTCCTTTTGGTTGCTCGAGTGGCTACCCGCGGCTTATTTTCGGCCGGTACGCGCAAATTCGGCCATTTGTAAAAAATATTCCTTTACCGAGGCAAAGCCCCGACGTGCCGAAGGCGGCTCGTGATTCATGCATCGCTTTGGTTAGTGCTTGGCATTGGAAAGCTTCGAAGATGAATTTCGAACGTTACAACACGCTCGGAGATTGAATATCTGAAGAATATTTCGGAGGAATCGCTCGAATGGAAAAAACGTCCCAATAAAGATTCCTGTTAGATCTTTCATAGCTATTCATGCTTGCGCGCCGAAAAATTATCGTTGTATTTCACTAACCTGTGCAATTTATTAATATTCACGAAGAAAAAAGTTTGCAAAGGAAGGCGATGCATTCACTTTTTTATAGAAACTTTCAACTTGCGTCGTGTCTTGACTCGTACAGAGTGTATTCTAGACCCGAATTGAGAATCCCTCATACATTAACGTTTCCATATTCAAACAACCTGTTTTTGGTATTTCCTTCTTGGCGAACGTACAAAACGGAGACGCGGAAGAAAGTAAAAAAAAAAAAAAAAAAAACCAATACGATCGCATTGATCGGGAATTTGAAATTTACAATTTAAGATTGAACAAAACATCGGAAGAAATATGCGAAAATATCCAAAGGAAAAGTCGAACGGCACTCCGGAACAGTGCATTTTTGAAAAAAAGTTAAAAACGGGAACTAGTAGACGAAAAAATAAAGAACGGCTAGTCGCCATGAGGAAATGGGATGGTCGAGTTGTAGGGTAAGGGGCGGAGAAAGGGGAAGACAAGGCAAAAGAGAGGAAAAGGTATTAGAGGAGTCCAGTGAGAGAGAAAAAGAACGCGCCGGAGGAGGAGGAGGAGGAAGAGAAGGAGGGGTCCTGGAAGGACGGTGAGGTGTCGCCTTACAACCGGCTCGCTTCGCTTACCTACGAAAGCCTCTTTTGCATGCCATCTTCTCCACCATCTACCTCAAGCTGCTCCTTTTGCCTTGCGCTTCGTTCAGCAACTGCCTCCTTTTCTTTTCCCTTCCCGCCTCCTGCGTCGCTCTTTCGACTCTCGCTCTTTTTCATCGCTCCTCTTTCTCTCGCACTCGTCTGCCTTTTAAATGCGCGAAATGCGCCGTTGCGTCTTTGCATAATTATCATGGTTACGAGGAGAGCGGTGGCATTGAGAGACAACGCCGACAACAGTAGCGCCGATGCATAGACTCCTGTCGAATGCACTTCTCCGTTGCTCGCGTGATGCGACAAAAGTCGGAAGGGGAGCGATGAGAGGCGAGGAAAAAACGAACGAAGATCGTCGTCGCCGTGCGTTAATTAAATTTCTCGAAGATCACGCGAGAGTACCGCCGCATCATTGAATGCAAACGTTGCAAGCAAGCGTTGAATGGACTTTTTTCGAGTCGTAGTTCGTATATTCCTCCTCGAAAATGCGATTTAAGAAAAGAGGAATGGAGATTTATTCGATAGAAATAAATTAAAAACAACAGGACTTTGAAGACTCTTTAAAAAAAGGTCTCAATATTTGCGCAAGCCTTGGTATTGGATATTTAATTTAAATTCATTTTTCCATAACAAAGCGAGTCACCAACTTCAATTTTAATTAGAAAAAGTTTACATTTTCCGCTGCGCGATTTAACATCTGTATAAAGTTGTACGATTCTCACAAAATTTATACAAAAATAGCGAGTACAAAAACAATTGGTATTACATTATGAACAATTAAGGCAATGAATTTTTTTATGATGAAAAAAAATTTTGTATTTTGAGCTTTTTTATAGATAGTGGCTCAACTAATATTACGCATTGCTTAGTTCCCAAACTATCAACTGGTAATATTAAAAAAGTGTACTACATTTTTTGATAATAATGAGAATAAGGTATTTGACAAGGAAAGGTGATAGTACACGATATTTTTATTAAAGAAAATACCGAAGCAGCAGCATCTTTTGCAATACTTATATTAACAAAGTTTGAGTTACCGTTTAAGATAATTTTATCGCGTGTATCTCGAAAGTCTAATATGACAGCCAATACCTGTGACTGGTATCACGAGCTCGGATTCTAAACAGCCAAAGTTTAAAGATTTATCTAATGATTTTATCATAGGCGATAAAATATGTTCTAGGTTTCCGTTACATCTTGAGAATTATATATATACATATACATATCTTCTTAATTTAATAACGTAATAAGTAACTATAAAATATTTTTAATAAGATACGAGACCTTTTGAATCCATTGTTACAACAATTTTATTAGACACTTGTTCGTATTTCACGTCGTAATCCTCTATAAATATCTTTCAGTCGTCATAAATTGAAGTTTAATGATAATGTTGCTCTATGATTAGGATCTACGTAACGTTGAATATATACGAGACGTAGGCATTTTTCGAAAAAGATTTATTCAGATTGTCGCGCGGTATTTAAACAATCTGTAAAGTCCATATCCGTAGGAGTTGTACATAATAGAAGACGCCATTGCGAAACAAACTGTCGAAGCGAAACTTTTTTCCACGAGGGGATGCCTAAAGTATACGAAGCCCTCTGGGGAAATTTCGAGTTTTATACAGCAGCGCACGCTCGCGTCTGTCTGTTCTGCGTGAAAAAGAAAGATGCGGTGTATTGTCAAGGCCGTGAATATCGATCGAATGTAAATCGACGGTAGGGAAGTTATTTTTACAGCCAGCGAGATGGTGCTCATGCACATGAATACTGAAAACGCAAAGCTATTTCCGAGATTAGTGCGACAAAATGCACAAGACGAAAAATAAAAAGCATCTGAATAAATTATAGGCTTCCTCCACAGCCGACATATAGCGTCCTTACGCAACGTTAATTATTCAAGGAGGAGACGGTCGCGCCTTCGTATTGAATAAATAATAATTGTAATTATAGTAGGAGTCGTACGGGGAAGCGACTCACGTATCTGGAAAAAAGGTGGAAATCCTCGTAGCAGGAATTAAGCGCGGTTGGCTCTCGAGCATCTGGTCCTCCTCCAATCTCCCCTTTTATTTAAGACGCCATGCACGTATACCGTACAAAAACTCGGCGCGTTCGTGCGCAAACGAAGGTTGGTATGTCCAAACGTAAGCAGACCTCGAGTGGGGAACATGGGCGGCGCAATCGCTTTTTTACACGGCGTTCTGAAACGCAAATTTCGCTACGTCTTCTCGAGGAGTAATCCTAGAGGCATCTTTTACCTTTATGTGTCGCCCTTTAAGAATTTCGAAAACGTTGCGGTTGCATATGCGTCATTCTATAAGATAGACGGGGTCTCGGTTCTTTCACGTTTTCACTGAGCCATTGGGAAACAAATTGACTTGTCATTCAACGCTCTGGTCAATAAATACTTACGAAGGCAAATATTTTATGTACAGTGCAAGCGACATATTTGATATATCTGACGCGCCAATATTTTTAAAATCGGTATCGGCCGCATATTATACCCGTGCTCCAAAAGAAGTACTTCGTCTTCTTAAACTTGATTAAGCCAAAAGTATGATTCGGCAATAAAGAAACGACTGCGCGAATAACCGGTTCGTACAATACGCGCACGCGCGTTATCCGGTAGCACAATCGCAAGATTACGCGAAGCAATAAGCGAAATAAGGACGAGCTCAGCTTGCAATACGATTCGGTATTAAAAGAGCTCTCCTCCTCCTATCCCTGTCCGTCCGACCTTTTCTGCCTCCACGCGCACACACACGCGCGTAAACGGCGTGTCTCTAGAGGAAGGAGCTAATGCAGATCGGACGTAGGAGTCCTTTCTCGCGTCGCTCGCGGCGTCCTCGTTCTTTCGATGCAAAAATTCGACGACGCGTAGCTTCCTGGCATATGTACGCATGCATAAAGCTGTTCGGCTCCTCTCTCACTCTCTCCGTCGATATCTTATTCAAGAAAGTTCCATTCGTACCTCTTACGAGGAGCCAACTTATGGGACAACGCCCCCCGCCAGTCGCTTTCTTGCCATCACCGGGCGTAGCTCCACACGGTAGCTGCTCCCTTCCGCAGGACCACGACCACGCGTCCGCCAGATTTTTCGAGGGAAAAGTGAGAAAGTGGATGTTCCAACGCTGGAGAGGAGGACGTCGCTGAGCTATTTCCGGGCTATTTCTTTGTGCCTGCGTCGTATCCTGCTTATGGCGGAGGATTAAGCAGAAACGCCTTGTGTCCCAGTAACGGCTGCGGCTAGGGGTAGCTTTTTTAGTGGGGAAGGCGTGTTCATGGAAAGACAAGGAGATGCTTTCCCTAAGGGAGAGAGAGTCTGTGCTTTCGAGTGATTAATTTTCGGCCCTTCGATCTATCGTCCTGGTGATCGGGATTCCAAACGCACGTGTCGACGCGCCAGCTGATGCTAAGAATGCGTTTCCTGGAAGGAACGCTGTACGCGCTTTTACCGATACAAGTTTTCTGAAAAATTACGTTGGGCGCTTCCGCGGCTTGGCATTTAAAATATCGAACAATAAACGGGTCTAGGCGTGACACTACAAATTTCCATGGCGCTTAAATAACAATGATATTCGGTTAAACCTCCGAGGAGCATAGCTAATGGTGGTTGTTTATATCAGTAAACATTGCCATGGTTAAATCGTAATCTAACGATAAATACGTACTTCTTCATTCGTACGTCGTTAGTTATCTACACTGTACATATATTTTAGTATAGAAAATTTCAAGGAAACGAAGCTTCTATTTCTCGAAAAACCACGCGTTTTATCATTTTTAAAGGCGAATTTCATCGTTGGTACTCTCGATCGCAGCCCTAATACACGAATCACTGGATATAATTTTCTGCTGAGTTCAGTTTAAAAGAGCTCAACGACGTTTATAACGAGCGTTTTCGGTCAGGCCAGACGTATTTTTTGCGCTCGAGAGACAAGAGCGATCGCTTGTTGGCATCTTGTAAAATTCGCCGTATATATATATATATATATATAGCAGCTACCAAGACGAAGCGCATTTTCCTTTTTCTTAGCATCGTTTCGCGACGCCGATCTTCTGCAGCGGCTTCGTTGTTGCTTCGCGGCGATTCCATTTATACGACGCGGGGCACGTCGAGCTCGCGTTGATGGCAGGACTTGGGCACCTTCGTCGGCACTCGGCTACGATCGATGCGCGCTATCGATACGTCGCTCGGAAGCTGAAAATACTTATTGCCGACGAGCCAGAGCCGCGAGCTCCGAGAGGGATCCTTTCACTTTGCGAATGGGCAACAACATTTTCGAGATGCAGAGATTCGTGCGCAAAAGACGCATTAGCGAGAAAACCAAGCACGACGTCTTCACCCCTCGTTAGCTTTTGCCTTCGTTCTTTTTCCCGTCTTGCTTACGTTGAGAAAATGCATTATCTGTGCAACGCCGACGATACCGACCGAGGGATCGCATCGGCTTCTTCATCGTGCCTTTAAAACTGTAGAGATGCAATTTTAACTGCATTTTTGCCTGCATTCGGCTCGAGCGTTATAGGAAACGCGTTGTAAGCCGAAAGAAACATCATCTTTATGTCAAAAGGATCCGAGATTTAAATATTACATTACTTGGATTTATAATCTTAACGAGAGATCCCCTGGTTAAATCATCCCTGTCCTCGATTATTTTCAGGCGTAAAATATCCCCTTAAATCGGTAAGAGCCTTAATCACCGGCTTGAAAAGTAGCCGAATTCAACTAATACCAACGCGATGATTAAGCTAGGAGCTTTAACGGGTCGACATCGCGATGTAGAAAAGCCACGTAATTGTGATAATTTGGCAGGCAGGCGCTCCCCTCGTGTACAGAGACCCGAGACACACGTGGTTTCTCCTTGCCGCAGGAACGTCGAAAGACGAAACTCGTTCGCGTGTCGTGACTCTGTTCTCCGCTCCAGCCTCGTCGTCCTCTTTCCCGAGCGGGTGTAACGACGAGGAGGAAGCGACACGCGAGGTCTCTCCACTCTACCCTCGGTCTCAACAAACTCTTGTTTGCAAGAGAGCGAGAAAGGGAGAGGGAAGGAGGGCCGGAGACACTCGGTATGAGAAACGCATAGCTACGCAGTGAACCCGTAGCTCAACTTGCCTCTACTCTCCTCTTTCCTTCTCATTCTCATCCACCTCCTTTAACTTCTCTTCGTCCTGCCGCCGTCCCTGCCCCGGACCGTGCGAGCAAAGGTAGGTAATCCTCTCGGGGGCGTGAGTTACTGCCTCAAGTCCCTCTCGCTACATTCTTCCCCTACCATAGGCCCTCGCGCTCGAGTTCGCCCGCCACTTTCTCTCACTCACTCTCTCTCTCTCTCTCTCTCTCTCTCTCTCTCTCTCTCTCTCTCTCTCTATATCTCTTCTCCACGCAGTTTTGATCTCGCTTCTTTTTGGCTATTTCCTTCCCCCGCTTCTCTAAACTTTTCCCCTCATTTATTCTTTCTTGGTCTTTCCGAAAAAATAACATCGAAAAAGAAAAGAAAAAAGGTTTTTATTTTTTCTCCTATATCGGTTTCATCCGCGTGAATAGGAAATAAAGAGAAGAGTTATAATCTTTCTTGAGCACCTTTCTTTCGAATTCTTTTTCAATCTGTTGCCTTTTAAACAGGTACGTGTAAAAGGGTCTTGAACTTTGACATTAATAATGTGCAAACAAAGTCAGGTTTTCTGGTATACGTGTAATATATATCTACTAGTGCAAATGCATATTTACTAATACAAATCTAAGATTTATTTGTCTAATTTTTGTATTTTTATCATTATGCTTCTTGTTCGCATGAATTCGGTAATACATTTTCATTTGAATTAGAAGCAATTATTCAATTAAAAGATTATTCCATTAAAAGACAGAACGCCCATATTTTATATAAGAATCTTAACGAACTCTTTGATGCAGCATTGCATACTTAAAATAGCGAGTTTCAGCAGAGCTAGTGTAAATTAAGCTAGACGCGTATGAAAAAAGAAATCTAGCACATCCTTTATTATTTTAAGGGTTTTATCCTTGTTTCGCGGTGACTGCCGGTTGGCCCTGCCCCCGAAGCGTCCCAGCTCGCACTTCACTACCAAGAAGAAAAGCGCGAGAAAGTTCTCCCTTCCGGCCTCACCCCTCACAGCTTCGGAAAAAGAAAGTTCGCCTCCCCCTTGAAAGAACGAGAACAAAAGGGAAGTCGCGCGTCTCTTCGAGCGGAGGCGCGGACTGGAGCGCAAGGCTGTGCGCGTATACGGCACAGCTGGAGCGCCGGCAGTTAGTCAGGCGTAATTAATAACTTACGACGGAGTTAACGAGGAAGGCAATGCTACAGTCGTGGTATCGCCTAGCTTCCTTAACTAAGGAAGCAAAAGGGGACGAAGAAGGAGGCAAAAACAGCTAAGAATTAAGGACGGAGAGAGAGAGAGAGAGAGAGAGAGAGAGAGAGAGAGAGAAATGCTCCTCGTGATGTAAGGCCGCACCTCGCATAAATACGTAAAGGAGTAAGGGATCGTCGGTATGCGCGGGTACGCAGAGTAAGTGGAGGAATGGCGGAATGGTCCTTTTAACTAGAGGGGAAGCGCACGGGAAAATAGTCGAGCTTTGCGTATCGATGTCTGGTAGGAACGCTCTAATAAAGATTCGTGAGAAACGACCTTCAAGTGCTAAGAAAATGCTTAATTTTGACTTTACCGGGTGTGAACATCTTGTAAAATGAGAGAAGATTCACTGTTTCTCGGAAAACCAAACTAAAACTTATCTATAAGCTAAACATTAGTCTTTGCACTTACAGATGTTGCCTGTATTTGTACTTTTGTAAAAATGTAAATGATGATCTTTTCAGTTGATGCAATTGTAAATGCATTTACGTGCTTTTGTTTTTCCCATAAACACTACGAGACCCGCTTTTAATCGGCTACTGTTTTGAATCGGAACTTTATGCAAATTAAAGTATTAAATTTTATAATTTATCAATGGATTGTAAGCCAAAAAATATAATTAAATTACATCTTTTTGTTGGCATATCATTTTTAAATTATACAACTATTATTATTTTTATAATTTCATGCATTCTTTCATCATAATAACGTGAATATAAATTTCCATTTATTTAAGCGATCCTGTCACGTATTAATTTACGTTTACGTGTAATTTATGATAATTGCTTGAAATTATTTACGTGTATATATATAGTATTTTTAATAAATAACTCGTCCTATAGTTTTATTGTAAAAAAGATATGTCAGTTTAGCTAATCGTTGATATAAAGTTAAGTCGAAATTCTTATTTATAATAATCATGATGATGATCAGCAAGAATGCACGCATCGAAAGCTGTTTTTGCAACGAAAAATACGCAAAAGTAATTTACTTAAAGGCTATTATTTTTTGAAAAATATTCTCCTTCTTTACTTTAATATTAAAAAGGCTACGTATTCCAAGATAAATACATTATTCCCGGGAAAATAATAAATTAATGCGACGAGATGAAGTGTTATTTAAATTTATCGTTGAAAAAAATATATCACAGTGTTCTTAAAAAATCATTAATACTTCAAAAATTAACAAAGCACATAATATCGAAAGAGGTTTAATTAAAATTTCTAATAACAAATAACATAAAAGTACGTATCAAAGTACATTCTCTCTTCGTATACAAAATGCAAATTTATCGCGTTATAGCGATCGTGAAATTACGAATCAAAACGGTGAATAAAAATTTGTATTTTTTAAGCATGATAATTTGAAGTAACTTAAAAGAGACCTTAACTTCAAAAAAAGATAAAAGATTTAGCGAAATGGCCGCGGCATCAACGGAATCTTATCGGCAAGCCTAATTTCTTTAACAGCGCACACATTCCCTAAAAAAAGTCAATCCAAAAATTGAAACATCGATGAACAGGATGGTATAAATCTTCTGTCGTAACATTACCCAGTAATGTAATTGCCGCGCACTCGGATCAATTTTCCATGCGCCAGTAAAAACATACCGAGACCCGAAGCACCCGGCAGACACACACCCAATATCTTACATAATGAAAGTCGACGCAGATAGATGGATTCGAAGGATCCCGCCCGCCGTCTTCATCCCCAGCGCGTCTTAATTCACGCGGAGGCCAAATTGCCCCGACAAGAAATACAAGAAATTCGTAAGCTCGGCCGATCGCTCGATTTATGAGTCAGTGACGCAAGTCTGCGGCTTCATTGCTAATCCCGACGCGGACAAAAACCGTGCACGGACCGGAGTCTGGGAAAACCGGAGGCTACGACTCTTTCCTAACCTCCAGATATCATCGTAGCCTTGGCTCCTGAGGCGAATCCCGCGAGAGGCTCTCTCTCTCTCTCTCTCTCTCTCTCTCTCTCTCGTCGATTCTCGAGCAATTCACTTACTTTGATTTGATTGGCTCTCAGAGCCTTTATGATTCGCTTTAATTCCGCACCAAGGAAGCTCTTCCCTCGGTCTCACAAAGTAGCAAAGAAAAGCTGCGGAGGCACGCGTGGCATGAGAAGGAAGGAAAAAAAGAGACAGCAAACGCTTGCTGCAATTTACTACCGAAAGTTGGTGCAGAGCTCTATATCCTACTGGTGCTTCCCCTGCCAGCAATCAACGTATTGGCTTCTCTTATTAGACTTGGCGGTAAGCTCTGCTACGCCCCCCTAAACTCTTCTTATTTCCCTTTCATACGAAGCTGGGATACATGGAATAACGTGTGCGCGTGCTTTTCTAGTTGGTCGTTTGCCCATCCTTTCGGATGATTGTATACGCCATTGTGAATAACGTTTATCGTACCCCGAAAAAGAATACGCATTTGCTAATGTAGTTCATACGATTACTCGTATTGCTTTTATACTCGGTATTAAAATGTATCGTTGCTGCGGAACCGCACGAATGCATATTTTTTAAATTAATTGCGAATTTGCTTGCTTGATACTTTTGAGCAACAGTAATGAAGATAAATATAATTCAATAACAAAGTTGGTTGGGCGATTTGGATGAAAATTTCAATCTCGTTGAAATTAATTAGTTTTGTAACACGGCTATAGACAGTACGAGCGACAAAATATGGCGTAAAATTTTTTATTTCTTAAATAAAGCAGCAGCAGCAGCAGCAGCAGCAGCAGTGAAGTATTTCAGAGACGTTAACCTGGCTTTCATTTGCTATAAATCCCAATATTATTACGTAAATGATGTCCTCGTGCGTACATAAAGTTTGGACATTTATCAAAATCATCGTTTGGACAAGAATTGGAAATTGTATCTGTTTCCAAATAGCTCCTGAATTTTAAATTTTATAGCTCGCACGCTTTTGATAAAAGGTCCTCGGTGATTTAAATGGGAATTTTACTTTGCATAAAAAGATTTAACGCCCCGCATAACGATCCCATCGAACGTCCGTTAATTTGCATGTGATGTATTAAAAATGGTGTACACATTGACTTTCAGTAGTTATCCGTAATCGTTTGCGATATCAACCCTCTTCAGCGCCCATTTTCGCGGTAAACGACCGCTCGTAAAGCCACGGGGAAGCTTCTCTCGTTTTCTCGCTTAATGTTCGAGCGAATTATTCGAACGCGTTGACACCTACACGCACATCTGTACGCGCTCGACACCTACGCCACAATCATTCCAGGCGCGTGAGAAATTTTTCCCGCAAGAAAGCCGCCGAAGCTTCCACGGGCCTGTGCATAAAGCAAAAAGTAACGCAGAACAGAGAAAGATGTGGCGCGCCGAGGAAAAGCGAAGGTCCGTACGTTATTCTGCCTCGTGCGTTCTTTTTCCTTCATATTTCTTCTATCCCACAGGAGACGACAACGCGGCAGTGCGTTACTTCGCGAGTTTAGCACGAAGTTCATTCGATCCCTCGGTTCAACGGAGACGCGCTAACCTGTCTTACTTTCTTTCCTCTCTCTCTCTCTCTCTCTCTCTTTCTCTCTGGCTCTCTTCTCTTTGTTATTCTTTCCCCTCGCATAATACACCCAGGGCTTGAAGTTTTCGCTTTGCGTTTCCCGCGAGACGCTAACTCTGTGCTTACTGGAAGAAACAGACAAGAACGAGAAATGAACGAAGGATAGATCGGGGGTGTGTCGAGTTGAAAGGGAGACGCGCGAGACCGGAGGGCGTAAGCCTGACTCCAGAGAAGTATAAGAGTAGCTAGAAGGTAAGAAAGTAGGGTGGCGGTGTGGCTGTCACATTTTCTACTTTGCGGAGACGTACGAGAACGGTTTAATTGGGAGGCCCCCTCTTTTATTTATAAGTTTGGGAGTCTATCGTTAAACTGTCCCCCATTCGGAAGAAAATGAGAGGAAGAGAGAGAGAGAGAGAGAGAGTGAGTGAGTGAGAGAGAGAGAGTAAGAGTGAGAGGGCGGATGGGTTTACCTTACAACACCCCCGCCTATTCTTCGTTCTTGCGTGATCTCTCGAAGCCGAAAGAATCATTGACAAATAACTCTTATAAATACCGCAAGATGGTAATCTTTTTCGTTCGAAATTGCTTTCCTACATTAGTGTTTAATTTTACGCCATATCTCTAGTATGAAGTAAAAGTGGATTTTATTTTTAAACGTGCGCCTCCAAAGAAGAATTTACTTAGCCATATTTACATTAAACATCGTCGTTCTCATTGTCCGTTGTAAATTATCATTATTGTAGGCAAATATTTTTACGAAACAACCTCGTGACTAACGACTGATCTATACTCGCTAAAAGATGTACATTATCGAGAAAAACATAAAAGAAATCGTGATTAATGTGACTTTTATACACGATTCGTAACATTATTCTCGGTTTTTTAACTTATACATGTTAAGACTGAAAATACACGTGTCATTTATCACAAGCTATTTTATTTCATAATAGCGCTTTCTAATATAACGAATCTTCTTTGAGCCTGCTTAGACTTAAGAATCGGACCGCAACAAGAAACCGGAAAATAACTCGAATGCGCATAGGCAGCGAACAAAAACTGACGGCGAGTTAGTTGCCAAGCTGCTCTTGATTCCGTAGCGATAATGAACACGAGGCACCGATATGAACTCCGTTGGTAATATTTCGCGCGAATGGGCGTATTACAATGGGTCGGGGCAAAACAGCGCGTACGCGCATTCCTCTCTTCTCCCCTACAATGCTCTCTAGCATTCCACCATCCCAATTCGCGTGTACCGTACGCCAATAACGGATCGCACTGGATATCATTGTAAATATGATGCGCTCATCGCCCGCGTACACCCAATGATTCGTCTACGCTTATTCGCCCTTTCCTTTCTATCTGCGTATTTATTTCTTTGGCTTCTCCTGCGCGCCTACAGGGTTGCTATTTTTTACGAGCCCAGCCTTGGGGCTCTTCGGTATACGTGCACCAGCGTACCAACACACGCACGTACGTGTATGTGTGTTCTGGAGCGCGGGCGCGATGAGGATTTTTATCGAGTGCACGATTTACATTTTCGTAATTTTCTCGTTAAATTACGAATCACGAGGTATATTAGTCGAAGTAATGGGCCATTGCTTTCCGAGTTCTTTGCCGATTTCCGATTCTAGTCCCCCTCCAGCTACAAAACTACAGGACTCCTGGTAATTAATTGTTTTAAAGGGGTTCGCTTCTTTTACGAGCCAATTGATATATGTGATTTAATAATGGCAAAAGCATAGTAAGAGGGACGAATGTACACAGCATTTGTACTTATATTTCCGTTTCTCGTTGAAATTAAAGTTGTTGAATAATTATTCTCGATTTCGTCTTATTTTCTCGTAGGTAATACGGAAAATACTTAAAAAATCATTTGTTAGATTTATTTTGGAAAAAAACGCAAAGATCGGATGTCGCATGCATTTGCATTAAAAGACATTATTTACGTGACTATTTAGGTTTATAAATAGTTTTTTTTTTTTGTAAAAGAAAATTGTCACATTTCACAGAACTGCAAGGGCTGTAATTAAAGATATTCAAGCAAGCAGCTTTAGACAAGCACTATTTGTCTCCATGCTACTTGCATAACGAATTAATTTTTTCTACGTTGGAAACGTTGATGATTTGCCGAGAACGATAACTTTGTGCTACGAATCTCCTTGCCTCGTGATACTGTTTTTCCATTTCTAAGTAAAATATAAAATTTGTTCGCGCGACATGTATTATTAATTAATTCTGACTCATTATAAAATTTTTACTTTTATCAACAAGCTTTTAGAAATGAGTAGAGAAGAAATTGTTATCGGATATGAAGAATAAATTAGCACTGATAATTTATAAATACATGGATGAAAATGTTTAGAACTTTTAGCGTAGCTTTTCCGTTGGTCATTTAGCAACACGAATGAAAGTTGATAGTTTTTAAAAAACTATGAATACCATACACAAGTAGTCTAAGGCCGTTAAGCTCTTCATAACGTTTCGTCAAATTTACAGTCAATTAGTAATCGAGTAACAAGAGCGTTAAGAGCGACAAAAAAACACGAGTAAAAAAGGCTAAATTAGAAAAAGGCGAAATTGAAAGGAATAAACGTGAGCGTACAACAACTCGGGTACATTTTCCAAAAGAGAAAGGTTTCTGAAAAAGGGTAAAAGCCGTCTCTCTTTAGGGGTAGTGCATACGTAGAAGCGCGAGTGAATTCTCGGTACAGCTCGCGGCATGGTGCTCTACATCTCTCTCTCTCTCTCTCTCTCTCTCTGGACTGGTCGGCTGGATCCTCGTGTGCTCGCACCAGAGGTGAAACGGGCACTTTACGAGGCAGTAACGGCCGATAAGGTGAGCTCGACTCGAGTCGCTTCCCCCGACACGACGGGGCTTATTCCGCTACTGCACCCAAGTGGCCGTTCAACTACGCCATACACATCCGACGGCGCACATTTCTCTCTCCTCCTTCTTTTTCGCGCCCGTTCTTTTCTCCCGTGCATCCCTTTCCCGCTCTTTTTCCCTCCCGTGCCGCGGATCGGTTTTAGTTCGCGACGGTGTGCCGCGCGCTGCACTTTATTTAAAGCCATTTACACCTACCTCCGCACCAACCGAGTAGTCTCGGAAATTCCTCTCTGCTCGTAGTCGACGGTTTCGTAGCAAGGATTTTGTGGTTCTCTCGACCCGGGCTGCCCCTTTCCCTCTTATCCGGCTCTTCCCGAAGCTATCGGTGCCTTGATTTCGGACAGAACTGATAGCGAGTCCTGCTTCTTTCTTTCGCTTCCATCACTTTCTGTACTGCAACGAACTTTCAGAAAATGAGGTTTCTCTCCCTGCCAACTGGAATTAACTCCGCTAATACCTCCGCATGTCGCTCTCGTCATACGCATTTAACCGCTCTTGTGACTTAATTGTGACCTTTACGCTGTTCTTCTTCTTATTCAAATCGGAGTAATGTCTTTAATTGTCACGTCAGTATAAAGAAATCGTTGCTTATTTTTTGGTTAGACCTCGATTAACGCCTTCTGTGAATATAAAAGTGCACATAGAAGCATCATGGAATAATTACAAAAATTACATTAATTCTACATCATTCGTGTTCGCTTAAAATGCATCCGAATTGCATTCTCACGCAATTCGATTCTCTAAGTAACCGTGCACGAATCGCCGCTAAAATTAGACATTTAAGGAGAATCGAGGAAAATGGGAGCGAAAGAACGAAAGCACGTTATTTAAAGATCGACTGTTACAAAGGTACATACGCTACCTTCCGCGCGTGCTCGCGGATAATCTCATCGTCATAAATAGGGTAACAAATTAGCCGTAAGGATATCCAGCGGAGGGCGCGAGACCTTTTTTTCCCCAAAGAGAAGAACGGGGCTAGGAAGGAAACAACAGAGAGAAAAAAGAGGAAAGCTCCCGGTGGAATCGCGCGCCGTCTCTTATATAAACTTTGCGTTAACGAGATCCTGTCCTAATGGAGTCGGTTATCATTGGCGGCAGTCTCATCCGGCCCTTCTCACTTTCCTCCCGATATTTATTCCTCTTTTTTATTTTCAGGAGCAAACGGTTTGCGCAGGCGCGGCCGGCAGACCTACACGCGCTACCAAACCCTCGAGCTCGAGAAGGAATTCCACACGAATCACTACCTCACCAGGCGGAGGCGAATAGAGATGGCGCACGCGCTATGCCTGACAGAGCGGCAGATAAAGATATGGTTCCAGAATCGGCGGATGAAACTCAAGAAAGAGATACAGGCAATCAAGGAGCTGAACGAGCAGGAGAAACAGGCTCAGGCGCAGAAAGCGGCAGCGGCGGCCGCGGCCGCGGCGGCGCATCAACAGCAGGGTGGCCCCGACGGGGGCAACTAGGGGTACGCCCTGCACCGGAGCCCCCCCGACCACCCCACGGCCAACCCGCACCACCCTCTGCTAGCAGCCCAGTGTACACAGCTGTATTAAGGTGAGACGGGGAGAGTTACTTGTCCGAGCGGTTATTTTGCCCGACGATCGATTCGATGGATCTCGAGTCGACTAGCGACCTTGGGGACATTTTTATCGCTCCCGCTGCAACTGCGCTAGATCCACGTGAAATGAGATGTTCATTCGCGTGCACCGGTGATGAGAGATGAATGTGCATGTACGACTTGAGCTCACGAGTGCAGGAGCAACTTAATCGTTCGCGCTGAAAAATGTCTCTCGATACGGATTGGTATACGTATGGACGTGACGCGACGTGAATCGAAAATTCAGCGATTATGCAATAACCACCATCTGCCGAATGGTAATACGTAGTTTGAGCATTCTGGACAAGTGCTAGCTCCTACAATACCAGTAAAACGAGGTTGTTTTTGATTTATTTTTGATTGTGTCAACCGATCGATGAAATAAAAATTATAATTATATTAGCATTCAAAAGTACAATCTATAAAAGAGTGGTAATTGGCTCAGTTGCATTTTTTAAAATTTAAAACGCGTACCTTTAAATAAGTCACTGTAATCGCTTGTTGTATCGCTGAAAATGATAAAAGAAAATACATAATTAGAGCCAAGACCTTATGTCATTAATATAAAACTTAGTGAACTGATCTTCTGACTCTGACTTTTGAACAATACGAAATACAGTAAATTAACTTCTCTTCCGGATTCTGGTTTAATTTTAGCCTCGTGTCTAAGTAAAATCGATTACAGAGTTACAAACAATCATAAATTACCAAGCCAATCTTGATAAGAACAGAAGCCTAATAGAAAGGAGAAAAAAAATTAATCAAGCCCTCGCTGTTGTCATTCCGATAAAGTAAAGCCTTATCTCTCGAATAACGCACCGATCTGAGACGTCAATGGGGGTGGCCAATCCTTCTAGATTTCTTCTCTAGCGATCTTTATCATTTATTCTGTGCAATGCGAATAGGGGGAATAATAGTTTAAGCCTTATGTCGAATGTTACGTAAGTTCGTCACGGAGCCGATCTCAAGGGAGCGACGGTTAGGTTACCTTAGGTTACACGCAAAAGACGTACAGAAGCACACGTGGGAAGCCAATCTAATTTTTATATTGCCGGTCAGGACCACGTTCGCATATCTGTGTACGCGTATGAAACGGAAACGAAGAAAACGCGTTCGTTGACGACGTAGCGTTTTATAAGAAACTCGCTACCTACCGTGTAAAACATATTTTCCTTTGAACATTAAACGACTGTAGGTTCTTGCGCTACATTTTAACGACGTTTTAACGACTGGCTTGTAAATGAATTATGAAATAATTTATTAATTAGGCGCGTTCGCCGTAATTAAAAGAAATAATTGAATGTCTAAAAATCGTAAGCTGTAGAGGCGGCTATGCGTACAAGCCAATGGTTTCTCCGCACAAAAAATGCTACTTCATTAGCCAGAAATGTATATTAATTCACTCGAAGCGTAACAACTTACTTTTAAAAAGTAACGTTAATATTATACAAAAGCCCTAACGAACGCCAAAATTAATTTTATAGGAGAAAAAACTTGAGTCGATAGAGGCTACGAATCAGCCGGGCGAATAAAAATTCACGGGTTGCACGAAAGCAGTTGTTGGTTTGGTTAAAGCAATTTCCACCTTTAAATTTAATACATCTTTGTTAGGGCATGATATTTATACCACAACTTACGTCGGTTACGCGTGCACCTATAAAATTTCTCTCTCCTATTTATTAATTCTTAGGGAATGTTTGTTAATGCAATCTTGCGAGTAGAAGTCAGCCTTTTCTCATAAATTTGCGTCCTCTGCTTGCGCATAACTATGTCTTTACACTGAATATCTAATGAGACCCAACTGCGCGCACGAGTGTGTTTTTGTAATTCGTTGAATTAATCCGATCGCGTTTCTCGCGTTAAAGGAAACTAGTTTAACGCTTCAACTTCAGTCCGAGCATTTGTTTAAAGAAAGAAGAAAAAGAATGACTTCTTCTATTTTCACTTCGCACCCTTGCAAGCACGTCCTGTTCCTTTGGGTTCGCAAAGCGTGCATTCGCTGCAAATCTTTGTTCCTTGCACTCCTCGATAAAGAAAGAAAACCACCTATTTTCTTCAAGTTTGAGGGTTTCTACGCGAAGAGAAAGTAGAAAGTTTTTGTGAGACGGCAGGTAAAAAGTCCATAGGTATAGCCTTTCTTTACGCCTTATCTTGTTTTCTCCCCTCTGCACTTTTGCATCGTGTAATTCATATTTTTCTTTACGGCCACTGGCATTCGTCCTGGAAAAACGAAAGACCTTTCGGAAACTCTGAACTAGTATCGTAAAAAGGCGAAGAGCCACGCGTATCTCGATTTTCTCTTACTATGGGATATCCAAGGGCACTTAAAATTTTGTCTTTTGTTCTTAGAGAGTTGAGTTTATGGTTCTTTCTCTATTCTCTTAAAATATGACTTGATCTCAGAAGCCTTAACACATTGATGATTAGTTGATTTGTTCAGGAATTATTTCATTGAATTTGAGACATTAAGTTAATTATTGTTTATGTACTATTTGAAAAAGATATTTCACAGTGGAGCTAGATGTAATTACTTGAATTCATAATACATTACGAGTAGAATCGATGGAAAAACATTAGGATTTTAAGTGTAAGTGCTAAGTAGTTTTATATGAATAATCATTTATTGCTTTTAAAATGTGTATTCAATTATTCTCGAGTGCTCGAAATATCAAAAGAAACAATATTGGCTTAAATATGGCTCACCCGGTAAAAATACTTGTATTTTATACGAGAAACCAATTGGTCGCGTGGATTTTCCAATTAAGATGCCTTTAAACCATCTCAACCACATTTAAACTGCCATCTTCGGAGTTTATTTGCTGCACAAAAATAAAGTTCTTCTGATTCTTTAATAAATATAAGAGAATGCTCAATCTCAATTAAATATAAGATACATTTTTATATTTATAGTTACACGCAAGCATTTAATAATGTAATAAACACATCAGCAACTTCATATACCTCACGCAACAAAAACTCGGAGGCAGTCGTTTCTTGTTCTTTTTTCCAGTACAAGCAAATTATTGCTCGCGTATATCGCATCGTTAAAATACGATATCCAAGAAGGCTTAATTAGGTTGCAAAATGAGTGACGATAATTTCGGTTATATCTCAACAGGCGCACATACGAATGATGTGACTATGAGACCTTTTCGTCGAGTCCTTGGATCGAATGAGCGCGCGTCGGAAGTAAAATGCCGTTCCCAGATGTTTTTAAAAATAACGACGCTTAACTCTCGGCAACTTGATGAAAGACTCCTAGAGAGAGAGAGTGAGAGGAGGGCAGAAGTCAGTTCTCGGCTCGTTATAATTTGATTTGTGTCTTTGCTTAAAATTCTTTGCGTTATAAATACACAAGCGCGCGTCTCTTCCGACACCTGAAATATCAAAACGTACAGTACGAAAACAGACTTTTCCTGAGCCGACGCAAAGATACTGACAATCGTGCGTAGCCGTAAGCAAAAAGGATAAACACGATTGCTCGCGCCACTAAAATCTTTTCTTCGTTTCTCGAGCGCGATTATACGCTTTTCAATATAATTTACATTGCGAGATTGGTTGCGTATCGGTTGCACGTGTATCGACATGACTGGCTTTGCTCGCACCTCGCGATGCCTCACGCTAATGTTTAATCTCATTGCGTCATTCAACTCGTTTCCTCTCTTTCTTTAAACTTAATTTCGAATCTCCCTCTCGCTTCCCTTTTCACAAAAGAATAAGTGGTCCGGCTATGGAGATGTTGGCTGTTAAAGATCTTTCGATTCTTCTTTTAACGCAGTCCTCGACGCCGACGTGGTCTTCGAGAGGAAGCTGTTTGGTAAATAACGCTTGTCCTCAGCGCGTAAACGATTGTCGCAAGGTCTGCCGTGATACAGGGAGAAAAAAGAAAAAGTCCCTTGGAAGAGTCCGATCGTTATTTTCGTCACACCTGATTCATTTGTTTTGCTCTTTCTGTCTGCTGAGTGGTGACGAGTCAAGGCTTAACAAAGAAATTTGAACATACCCTTACTGTTAATTTTCGAGATAACTAATTCACATGTTGTAATAATGAATATTATTATCACTCTGGGATACAATTTTGCTTGGTGCAATATTATTTTTTACATCAGTTGGCTTAGAAAGATGTCGCACAAAGGCATAAATTGCAAGTTTTACACAAGTTTTCGGAAATAATTTTAATAAGATAATCTAAGAGCCATTGAATAAACATTGAAAGACTTCTCGGGGAGCCGATGAAAAGAATATTATTATTGGCTTCCGAACTCTTTATTTAAAAAATACTTTAACTGAACGCGGTTCCATTATTGTTATAATTTTTGTTCTTCTCTATTAAAGTATAAATTCCGGTTCACTTAATAATCACACCGTAAAATACGCGTGTAGGCGCGTACTTATATTTTAATCCGGGTATGCTAAATTATTCATAAGTCGAAAGATTTCTTCTAATTTAGCTAATAAATTGCTTACATCACTTAATTGAACGAATACACGTCACCGTACCTAAAAAAATACATGCAGTACGGGCTAGTACTATGAAATTTCATCGTCCGGTAGCAGCACGTAGATGGAAAAGTAAATGATCGCTGCGGGCAGAGTTTATTCAATGAGTTTAGAAACAAGGATATAATGCGCGAATAGTCGCTGTCGAGTAATTCCTTTTAACGAGCATCAGAGCTATCCACCATTCTGTTATCGGTGTATTACAAGAGTATAATGATCGATCTCGGTAATGGTAAAATAGCTGCTTCGTTAATGGCGCACAGGCGTTTTCTCGCCGAAAGCAACGATATAAGAACACGCGCACTTGAACCAACAACTACGGTAACTAGTCAGCGTTGCTCCTGTCGTTGGATGTTTATGTGCTTCCCACCAACTCTCGTTACATCTATTCGCATTTTTATTTTGATAAATGTTCTTGTTAACTTTTTATTGAATTCGCTTTAATAGAATAAAGTCGTATTTTACGATCAACATAATACAGACGGTAACCGTTTACAAAATTATACTTCAACGCGTTTCAAACGTTTATGAATAAGTAATATTCTTTAAGCATACCATCTATAGACGATTCAGCTTTTAAGTGACAAATAATATTTACAAGGAAAAATTCTGTTATTAAGAAAAAAGTTAAGAAAGATCTACTTAAGGTTTTATAATTTAGTATAATTTTATTTAATTATTTGAAAGTAAAATTAAGAAAAAAGTAATTTAAAGAATCGTTTGACTTTAATAACTACTACAAATAACTATCACCTAAAATATTAAAAGGATTGTTCTAATGTATAAATATGATTCTTGAAAAAATTTCTTATCCATTTGATAATGTCTTATATTGACTTTGCTTCTAAATTTCTATTTCAAATTCACATAAAAATGATCGATACCGATTTCAATTATATTGAATTTTTAGATGCGAAGATTGATTTAAAGTCGAATAATGTGTAATGATAGTTGAAATTAAGATTTTATCAAATGCCTTAATAGCGGAAGTTTTCTTTTTATGCACAAAACAATGCAGGCGTCTTTTTCGTGCACTTGCGGTCTTGACTTGATTGAATTCAAGTACGTGCACAAAATAATTAAGCGTTGATGAATATACCGATAAGGCAGCTTAAATGTAATTACATAATTAAATATTTTTAATAATTCTCTTCGGGTGCACTATAACTTAAAAGAATTAAAAATAAAAAAAATTTGAATTATTTACATTCCCTTGAAAATGAAGGGCCTGATATACGTATTTCGCTTAACAATAAATTCTTGATGAATGACAATTTAAAATAATAAAAAACGATAAAGCTCTAAGGAAAACAAAAGATGCAATTCATTAATTATAAGTAGAATTTTAATTAATTTAAAGGCAATTTTTAAAGAAACTATAAAAATATTTTTTTAAATTATGATGCAAGAGAGAGAGAGAGAGAGAGAGAGAGAGAGAGAGAGAGAGAGGACTGAAGCAACGTCTCACGAAAGAGCGCAGAATTAATTTTCGCAGCGCGACCCACTTATGCATATACGCATACATACATTACATTTTTTTGCCATTTACGTTATTAACGAGTCAATTTCACGGTCGGACGGCGCGATGAGAAGAAGGAGAGGCCCTTGCGCGTTCGAGATCGCAGGCCTTCTTAATTGATTTGTATAGTCTCGATGTATCGATTAACGTCAGCCGGGCTCGCACAATGCGTTCACCTCGGCTAAATCAGTCGACGCGCTATAAAAGTCGCGCGCGGTGCCCAAGATTTGCGACTAGAGGCCGTTTTCACGGGCTCTTTCTCACTCCGTCTCGCCTCGCGGGCCGCACCGCTTGTGGATAAAGGCACGAGACCCTCGACGGCTGCTGCGTAAACGACTGCGCCATCTAGCGGCGTCGTGGCCGCACTCGTCCTTGCTTAGTTATGGCTGCTCGGCCCCACTCCGCTCTCGGCCCTTTCAGCGATAGGCGTGGCCTCGGCGGCATGGGCGGGCGCTCGTCAGTCCCGCGTAAACGACAAATATTTAGCCTCATTATCGCCGGCTGGACTCGGTATCGCTCTCCGCGGTGCTTTTTCTAGCGCGCAAAAACGGCACGCGGTCCCCAAGTCAAGTGCGTGCCTGCGTGCGTACGTGCGTGCGCGGAGGCACTACTTTAATCAGCTTTGGCTCGCGGCCAACAGATGGCGTATACGGCTTGGGGGGGGGCCGCCCGTCGGTATATACCTATATGTCATTATTATTGTACGGGGGCCGGCCTACCTACCTTACCGACCGCTAGACGGTAAATCGTCCGCCAGCTTGTAGCATCGTCCACACTTTACTACCCACCAAGCGTGACGTATGGGCTGTTCCTACGAGTAGTTCGATGATCGTCCGTAATGCGCTTTATGGTTTGTTTTTATCGACTTGGCGGCACTTTTCGCCTCTCTTCTCTCCCGCCCCCCACGGACAAGGATCCCCACCCAGGGTCGCCGGGGCGGAACAACCGGCAGCCCAGTTCACATGCGTGCGCCTACCTTTCTCCGTGCGGACGACGGAAAGCGCTGACTCGATCGAATTAACTTGCATTTTCCCACCCGATGCGCGCTTCCCTGCTTTTCCCTGCGTATACAGGGGGCGCGGGCTCGATAATTCAATGAACCTTAAACTGCTATCGCTGACTTGTTTACGGAGAGCGCGCCGCTTTGCAAAAATATATGCGCGCGGGACTGGACGATTAATCACTCGCGCGCGGGAGCCGAATGAAAGCTCGCCCACGGATTTATTTGCCAGTACGGATCTTGCCCGCAGTGTAGCTGCGTGCAGATGTAGCATGCGCCAATTGAATTATGCCTAAGCGAAATTGGGATGCGCGTCGCTAGACACCGATTGCCCGCCATTTATTTATCGCTCATAGACACTCATCCGCTAATGGCGCGCTCCCAGCTTTTCCTCGTTCTATTACGGATTATTAGTAGGTCTTTTAAATTTTATCTCTGCACTCGAATGCCTGCACCGTTATCTTCGTCGGAATCTGCGACTGGAGTTGCAGCACGGTACGCGTAACGCATAATTACCAATTTGCTCCCGCGAACTTCGTTCGAAATTATTATAAATTCACGTACACGGATGATGAAGAATTCGTAAAAATGTCGAATCATAAATGGGTAGAAGCGACGATTACATTATCACCTCTGAGACGATGTAAGATGCGCATTTTGTGCCTTAAAGCGACCACAAAAGCAACCACTGCTCATTGGATGGCCGAGAACACCCGTCCTTTTTCTTTCCAACTGGGCGCTCTTTTGTCTCAAGGCTAGTAAGACGATACGCTTTTCACAGACTCCTCCTTAGCCTTCGCTCAAAACTTTTTTCTCATTCTCATAGATAGTAAACGCAATATGCAATGGAAATTAAGGCTTGTAAGAAGGGATGGCTACCGCAAGCACTTACATCTTTTCAATGAGTAATTACGAGCACTTGGAAAGCCCTTATGGCGCGCAATGGCCTCGTAAAACCGAGTGTCTCGTCACTCTTCGGAAGAACGAGTTAATCGCCCCGTTGGTTATTCCGTCAGTCGAGGCGCACGGGTGCCCGCGCGGATCTTTATCGGTTGTAAAGGAAGACGTTTACGATCCATAAAGACGCTGCGGGGGCGAGACCGTGGCGACCACTACCCCTTCCCCTGGGCAGATTTCAAGGGCGACTACTGGCACGCGTCCACCCGGTCGAGTGCACGTCGTCCGCGAGAAGGAGGGATTTACAGGTCGCGCGCTCGGTAACACCTCGTAAACTTGGCTCAACGACTTTAACCGGGTCTAACTGCTTCCTTCCTGCCATCGAATCCCATCCCCTTGACCCTCCATTTCGTTCATCTCCTCCGCGCATCTCATTACGGTTCTTGGGTTCGGTCGATGATTGCGCGGCCCGCAAAGGTGCAACCGGATCTCCATTTCTCTTTTCCTCTCGACACTCGACGCGAAGACGCTACCAATGAAAACTATTTATGGCCGCTGACGTGGGATGGCCGCGCTTCTATTCGACGTTTCTTGTATTTTTTCATTTCTCGAATAACATGTGGCGACGAAATGTCGAGAGTCGTAAAAATTCTTTTAAAAATGACATCACCGAAATAAGAATTTATGCCAGCTCCCTAAGTTTTTTCCCGGTTAATAAATTCATCCTTCGCGCTTGCACTCCTTTAACAAAACTCGTGCGATTCCTCTGTTTTATTCGAGTAGCTCGCCTGTTAAAGTTATTAGAGTAATAAAATATCTCGTTCGCGAATAAAGTTAAAGCGAAAAGTATACTCCCAGCTTTGTAATTCTATTATCAAACTTGGCTTTAAAAGTCAGGGATTGCACACAAAAATGTGGATTGGCCTGTCATAAAAATGCTATTAAACTTACTTTAACGCAGGCTCGGTGTAAACATCTGTACGCGAATGCTCGACTTAAGTCCTGAAAATCGCATTGATCCACTTTTGCGTGCATTCATTGCTTACGAATGCTGCGACATTCTCCAGTTTATGAGTAATACTTAAAAATACAATGCGAAACAATGAAGTCGCACGAGGAAAGAAGTCTGTCGAATAAAAGCGACGCGTAACCTGAGAATCGTTCGCAAACATCCAACATACATCGAAAATACGTAACACTCGTAAGTCGTAAGTGCAGGGGTCGCGAGATTAATGTCGGCGAGGCTCCGCACGACGCGCATCAGGGCACGAGCTCGCGAAAAAAGCGTCCGCTCGAGTAAGATACATCGACCGCTTTATGATTTGTTTTGATTACACATCATTACCATTTCACGCCTTTCGCTGAGAGCGTAACGACTGACAGTAAATCCGCCCGCTGATTTTATCGCGACGTTTATGAGCGTCATTATCGGGTGATACAACTCGGAGCGCCGTAAAGCCTACGCCTTTGCAAATCGGGGGCGGGGTAGAGCGGCTCGTCCGTAGCTCGCGAGAGAGAGAGAGAGAGAGAGAGAGAGAGAGAGAGTGAGCGAGCGAGCGAGCGAGTGAGTGAGTGAGTGAGTGAGAGAGAGAGAGAGTGAGAGTCAGCGATGGTGCCGTTGCGTTCCAGCGCCTGGCGTCGAAGGTAGGGAGGCTTCCGAGTTAAGCGATCGTCCGATAGATAGCGCTCTTATGAATTGTCTCGTTAAATCATTCCTTGCTTGTAAAATAGACTTACGCTCCTTGGTAAGTCTTACTTTTTCACTTGCATCCCTCGTCTTGTTTACTTTACATAAATATTTTTTATGTCCATCCGTTTATCGTCAATGAATGCACTCGCGGACGAGCTCGACCATCCTCACGAATAAATCTATGAATATTTATTTTTACGAACGCAAAGGATGTATAACTTTGTCACAGTCTGAAAATTGTTTCAGACTTGAGTTTAATCTTCCGTTAGAATTTTGTTCTTACGGCTACACACGAGAATAAAATTTTCTTTTTTTTTTATCAACTCTTACTCGTAGTTACACATGGCTATTATGAGATAATTTTAATGGGCTCTTATATTATAATCATTTACACGCATGTTTTGATAAATCGGACTTTATCCATTGGAAATAATAATTTTTATACTTAGCGCGAAGTGCCAGAAATGTTTTTATACTGCTGTAAGGCGATCCCATAACGTCAAGGTGGAAAGGATACTTTTGAGATACTTGAAAAAGCTATGAATATTTGAATGGACGCAAACTTGACATAAATTATTATAATGAAAAGTACACAAAGAGTAATAAATTACGTTCGCATTGAAAACGAAAATGCTATCGAAAGTATTGCATTTCGGTTAATCTGGAGCCAAACCCCGTGGACAAATACATCGTGTTTACGAATCCCCCGGTAACGGAAACGACAAAAGCCATTCAACTTCCGCGTATATTTTGCGCCTCTGTGTGTGTATACTTACGCCAAATCGCTCCGGCGTGCTCGCGCCTTCAGCACGGAACGAGTCGTGGTACGAACCATCGCGAGCCAAGTAAAATTCCTAAAATCTGGTTTTCGCACGATGATATTAGCATTTAAAAGCGAGTCGCATAAAGAAAAAAAGAAGCGCGAGAGGGAAGGAGAGAGAACTCGGCCCTGTCTAGCGGCGCCATTGGTCTGCATTTACACAACAATGAGGGGCCGCACTCTAAAAACTCTCAGAATCCCCGGAGAGCTTCGTGCAGCAGAGAGTTTGGCTAGAACGAGACAGTGGACAGAGAGAGAGAGAGAGAGAGAGAGAGAGAGAGAGAGCGAGAAGGGAAAAAGGACGATAGAAGCGACGGATGAAACGCGTAGGAGGGAGTGAAAAAAAGGAGAGGACAAAAACACGAGTGAAAAGACAGAAAGAGAAGGAGAGACAGCCCGTGTATAATATAGTGTGTGTAACATGGTCGTCGTAGTCGTCTCCTCCGTGTCCGTTTTCTCCCATAGTAGTGCAAGACAAGTAAAGGAGGGAGGGAATGAGAAGAAAAGATACAAGTCTTTGGGCATCGGAGTCTTAGGCAGTCCCTTGTTTCTCTCTCTCTCTCTCTCTCTCTCTCTCTCTCTCTATCCTGGACTTTTTTTATCTCTTTTTTGGGCTCTCCTCGACTAGTCGGGGACTATAAGCTGCCTAGTGTACGCGCGTGTGGATATTTCTAACATCACGCGTTCCGGCTCTGCTCTTCTCTGTAGCAGCATCTCGAAGCATCTCGTCCCCCATCCCACGAACGGTCTCACAAGAGCCCAGCACAAGCAAAGCGAGAAAGAGAGAAAGAACGATGGCGATTGCGACGTTGCCAAATTATCTTTCTCTCCTAACCACTTAATATTCCTCCTTACGAGAGGCGATACTTCGATTGACCGTTTGATCCGATCGCAATGTCTCTTCTTCTCTGTAGACTCTCGACTCCCCCGGACTCATTCCTCAACTCATTCCTCGGCGATTCATTATAAAGGCACGCTACACTCTGGCGGTGGGATAACATTTTTCTGTGAATTCTAATGAAGCCTTTTTTAATGCTGCCAATCGCTAACTGCGCTGAATCACCGATTGATTTATCCAATGGATTTGTTTTTCTTCGACCTTTATTCTCGAATGAGAAATTTTACAAATTATTACCTTTTCTTCCTTCGGGTTTTTCCACTCGTTTCGGTGCTTATCATGTCGCGGCAATATGTTTATACTTTAGATGAGAATGTATTCTTCAAATATACGTCTAAAATTAGACGTGCTTAAAGCCAGCTTTAGCGGGAGTTTGGCGTTCTTATTATAGAATATTTCATTAAAATGCCATTGGGAAAACGTTTCTGCCCACAGTTGAAAAACTCACTTTATGAATAACATACTTTAAGAATAATAGTATGTACTTTTACAAATGTCATGTACAGGCCGTTGGACAAATCGCAGCACTAAGCGTATAGTTAGATGTAGTATGTAATCATGTGACAAAATTTCATTGGTTGATCGATTTTACGGAAAATCGTTAAGTATACCCACAGTGTTTAGGATTTTGCAAATACGCTAACCATCGATCATATTGCCACGAAAAGATTTCGATTATAGCTTCCTCAAACTCATATTTCAAGTTGTTAAGTACACCGTAATACATTACAATTATATTAACAGCGTGGCTATTAACACGCGGGGCTCGATAGCTGTTTCGCTAGCGAACATTGAGTATAATCAAAGCAACATTCGCGTTCAACGTGCACGATGAAAATATCACGATATTCAAAATTCAGGATATTGTAATTTTTTTAATTCTCAACTACTCGTTTGTACGAGCCTCATGAACACCACGAAGAAAAAAAAGTAAATTCGTCAAGTCTCAAGCCAATTCGTACGCTTATTTCATTGCGTCTCCTCGAACGGCTCGAGCAGTTGCAATGACCCGCGGTATTATTCGTACGATTCGAAAGGAACAATTAAAGGGGCTTCCATTGGCAAGTAAGAGGAACGGTTAGCCAAGGCGAGTCGCGAGCGCGAATACATATAAATACGAGTGCAGGTACACATAAATACAGGATCGTGGAGGTACTGGAAGGCAAGGCCCGCCTTCGAGACGTTTCGCATTTTCGCGATCGTTTATTCTGCGGACCACCCGTAGTACAATTCTGCTTAGTAATAAGTGACGCGAGTTTAATGTTTCTCGGTGGCTTCCCCTCCGCGGCATCCCACGCGACGCACTCAATAAATATCGTCCGTTCAATTTATTGCTCGGCTACTAAGTTACTCGGGACACGCAATAAACACGCGCTCGATCTCGTCGCCGTTCGCGCTTTTTAGCGCCTCGACTTTTACCGTCGGCGTTCGACGCATCGAATCGTTTCGCGACCCGATGGATACCTGACACCTCGCGATGCACCTGCCCGATGTTACGTAGTGCGCACTACGTTGCGCCAGCGCTTTTTCGCGGACGTCCCGCGAGATTTTTATTCGCTCCTTTAAATACAGAGGGAATTTTCGCGAAAAAAGTGCGAAAGCTTCGCGAGTGCCGTTGTTCGTTGCCGAACAATTGTATTGCCCCCTACGATCTTGTGCTCTCGATGCGCTTGATTTACAGCGAAATAATGATATAGCTTATCAGCGCCCAGCGCTCCCAACCTTTTCAATTATTCTACTACTCCGAACGACTCACTGTTCGACCGCAAAACGAGTAATTTACAATTATTCTGATAACTTTATCGCGTGTCTGCAATGTTGAGGCGAAACCTATTAATCCAACTCACTAATCCCATCAAAGACAAATCCAAGACAAAGACAATTTTATTCGTAGCTCCAGCTTTTTGTACGGCTTTAATACTCAGTTCTACATTAATGCTCGGATAATAATCCAGGACTCTTCTAGACTCTCTTAATTTTCCCATAAATTTCGCGAGATGAAATTGAAGTTCCGGGCTGTTCGGGAGACAAATTAGTTCATAATTTACGAAAACATTAGTGTTTATCGCGGGTAGTTGGCCCATAGAAACGCACGCCTCGTACAGCGACCTCGGCACCGTAATCAGAAGCAGGAACGACGAGCTCTCGAGGGCGTCGACGCTAGAGGTGGGGGTTGTAAAACCGTCGTCCGGGTAGCGTCTAAGCTAGTGCACCCAGGGCTAGGTGGCTTGGCCCGCGAGGGTGCGAGAACTAATTGTGATACATTCCGCGGGGAGTTGGCCCGGGCGTATACACATCGCCTTGGAGCCGAATGCGCGCAGATCCTCCGTATAAGAAGGTTCGCGGGAGTAGAGGACGCGACGACACGCGCGTAGTTAATTATGCGACCAAGAGAAGATGCGCGCGGCTTTCCAGTCGCTCGTTGCTGTTTTTCATTTTCTTTATATCGCCCCGGGCGCTCGTAAAACCATTACCCGTGACCGAGCTAGGAGGGATGATCGGGGGCGGCGATGAGCGAAAGGAGCGACGAAGGCTCGAACGAAAGGTGTGTTCGCCTTTTTTCTGACCATACGTGGCCCTAACGAAATGCTCGTGCGTCTTGGGTCATCTCGTGAATGTTACTTCGTCCTCGCTACTTTTTCACCTTGCGCGACGTCTTGTGGCCGACCTCTCGTTCACCCGAGCCGAGAAAAGGGCGCTTCGCGTCTTTCACTTTTTCTCTTCGTTCCTAATTCGAAGGAAAAGCACGAGCGCTTTTTAGTGAAATTCTGCGCCCTTCGATATTACTCTTATTGGTTTTCAAAAAAGTACTGGAATCTAAAATATTTGTAAATATTTTAGATCCTCGAACCGAATGCATCGTTGTTATGGCTTCTCCTTTCGCCAAAGCACAAGTGGAATAATGTGCGGATAGTTGGAGCGACTGGATGATCAGCGATTCGTATTCCATTTAGAGAAGCCGTACACCGACGTACACGATAAGAGGACCTACGATATAAGCCGCGCCACTTATTTTTGTCTCCTTCGTTTGCATATTAATTGTTTCCCTCGGTGAGCGCACATGTGCGTAAAGCTCGCAGATGCTCTTACGAAAGCCTCCCCGTTGCATCCCAAAATGAAGTCTCGCAGGAAGACGCGCCCGCGGAAATGGAGGGCGACACGGGAAGACGCTCTTCCTCGGTCCCCGATGCCCCTCGGGAGAAATAAAGTTTTCTTCGTATAGCGAGAGCGATCGACGCTAGGCAATTCCTCGGCTATTCTCTCTTCTTGGACTCCTACCAATCCGAGGCGAGAAGTGCCGTTGTTCTCACCGGCTAGTAATTTATTTTCGTGACGAATTGCCACCTACTTCCACTTCCTTCTTCCTTCAGCACTAGCTTTCCTTCTTCTCGCACTGGATCTTCCTGCATTTTTTCTCACTGTGTCACTTGGTTTATGTCTCTCGTACCCTTGTCTCATCGCTTTCTCCCCCGCAGCTAATGAGGAAATGTCACGTTTCATTAAAAGCTGTCGCGCATGCGCGTATACGCCGGACGCAGAGAGAGAGAGAGAGAGAGAGAGAGAGAGAGAGAGAGGGAAAGAGCACCATCCCGACACCTATAATTTATCGACGTTGGAAAAAAATCTTCCCAAAGTAGAACGAAGCGAGCTCGCGAAAAATAGCAAGCCAACAAGAGAGGGATGGCGAGAAAGAGAGAGAGAGAGAGAGAGAAACGAGGGAACGATCCGTCTCCCTTAGAGATTTATCGAGTAAACAGACGTGCTCAAGTCCATTCCCGAAAATATATTTACCTAGAGATTCCTGTAATATATAGATAAATTTTGCAACCTACTTGGTTGGAAAAATATTATTTATCCAACTAACGATATTTAAATGGTAATTTTTAACATATATTAATTGTTTAGTCATAAAAAGATAAAAATAATTACTAGTGCTGTCGCACTCTTGTGAAAGTAGGAAGATAAATAAAATTTTTGCAACGCGCTTAAATTATCGTTAGAGCTGTCTAGAAAAAGTCCAGATTTTCTGCTTTAGAAAGATGTAAATCGTATTATTTTATTATAATCTAAGGCACGACGTTTCTAAAAGCCCTTAGAATTAAAAGAGAATCGAAATAGCATCGCGCAGCTTTTAATTAAGTGAAAATAACTAAGAGGAGCTAATTGAAAAAAACACGATGCGTAATAATTCATTTTTTTCTGTCAAAATAAAGCTAAATTCTCTTTAGAAGCTAAAACATTTTCAGCGGCGCACTGTTGTAAATCATTCGTAAAGTCTTCATTCCTCTTTGTCGTTCTCAACATCAAATACGAATATTCCCATGTAAATTCACTTTAAAGCGATCCATACTGGCAAACAAGCGAGATTTCAACGCACACGTAGACCCACTCTTGCGGTAAGTTTACACTCGTAAAAAGCTCAGGGACGATCGTAAAAAACGCGAATGAAGCGAAAACGTCGAAAATAACGAGTCCGCGAGGGGCGCGAGGGAAAATGTGCAAAAACATTGATGAAAATAAACGCGACGAGGAGCCGCACCGGCCGGGCAAACGGGCAGAAATAAAAAGCCAGATAATTAATTAAGCCTGGGGGGTTATTCGTCTCCTCCACCATTTTCCTTTTTGTATCAAATGCCAGCGAGCGTCGGCTGCGCGTTATTCTCGAGCGGCCTCCCGAGAATTTTCCACGAAGAATATTCTCGGCTTTTCCGGGCGGTCGTCGTCGTCGTCGTCGCGCTTGAGATTCTCCGTGGTGCCACGGGCAGGAGGAGGAAAGCGTGCGAGCGCGCGGCCTCCGATCCGTAGATAAGTCAGCGGTCTGACTCGGTCTAGCGCGTTTCTCCGACGTGCGCGCGACCGGGATATTCGTCTTTTTGTCTCGGGCGTCCTCTACTCTTATTGCTTCGCAGAGTGTGCTGCGCTCCTCTATCTCATTTCTTGGCTCTTCGCCTCCTCCTCCTCTCCGAAGCACCGTCGCCATCCCTTTTTCCCTTTATCTCTGAGAGAGAGAAGGAGAACAAGAGCAGGGACGATTCATCATCCGCGTTCTTTCCGTCTTGCTCTCCTGTTTTTCGACTCTCTTTCTTTGCTCGCTTGTATGCACCAGAAATAATCGAAAACAGCATTTGTTTATGCAGTTTATCAGAAGGGCTACATTAATGTTTATCGAAAGTAAAGTTTGTCAACGCTTGCCAATTATTGCAGGCAATACCCCGGAGATTAATCACGAGTACGGGAACGAATGCTTTTTTGCAGAAATTAATTTTTCTAGATATGACTTATTAATATTAACGGTCAGCATTTTAAACGAAACTATAACTATAAGAAAGTGGAATGAAGAATGAACAAGGAAACCAGTTTCACGAGATTAAATTGCAGTGGTAAAAGGAAAATCTCGTGATTGGTAACGGATTCCTGATCCGATAAAAATTATGACTCAGAAGAAGCTTAATTTGAACCGATATCAACGTCGCTTCGATTCCTCTGGATGAGATATCATTAGTAAAAAAAGAAAAAAAACTTATCCCTTGCCTCATATTAAAAAATCGGACTCGTATAGCATTTAAGTTCGAAATGAACAGTTTAAGATTCCCTTGCTTAATCGGGATCACTCAATTTCAGCAAGATTCAATTCAATGCGCAGTATTCTCGAACGCATCGACGCATACGAACGAATCAATGCGCGCGTGCATGCGCCACCCTTGTATCGCTTTCAAAAAACATTTCTCACGCGAGGCCCTTGTGTTCGATTCCTGACGCACCGGAACGACTCGCTATGGGGCGTCCGAGCAAGTCCCGATTGGCCTCGCGCACTAGGTGTAAACGGCGAAGGCTAGCAGCTCAGGAGTATACGTATCTTGGACTGTGTGTGCATCATCGCCGTCGCGATAACAGGCCACAGCGTAAAATTGACAAAAAGTACTTTTACCGACGTGCTTTTGAAGACTCGTGTAAGGACGCGATCGGTAGTAATGTAACGCGCGACTCTGATTTTTCTCTTTGTTTTCGTTGCAATTCGAGCGGCACGACGAGGATGCGCGCACGCAACGGAAGAGCTGATGCATTTGTAAGGAATTTTGCGTCATACGCCGTTGGCGAATCAGACTTTCTTCTGAATTTTCTTTCTCCCAAGTAACACCTCAAGGAAATATGGATCGCGATAAGAGGCGTGCATCCGTGTAAGAAATATCTCGCCGATAAGAAAATCCATCCGACGGCGACCACGGATGTATTCCACACAGTTCCACACAGTTATACGCGATTTAATAACCGATAACGCTTGACAAACCAAGAGGCGCATTTCCGAGGAACGGAATGATCCTCGTGAAGAATAATCCCTCTCTGCAATGGTATAAAGCAGATCGCGTTCTCAGAGCGGAGAAATAAGTCAGGGGCTGAACTCGGGAAAGTGTCTCATTCGCGCGTCGACCGATCGATTTATCGCAGCGCTTGTATCGCACGCAAACGCGCCTTTCTGGCCCTCGTTTTTTCGGGCATCCGGGAAAAAGATGGCATTCCGGTAATTCGGTCATGGGACTGCGCGCGTTGCCCTCTCCGAGAGGGGGGAAAGAAATGGGAGGAGGGTAGAGCCTGGGGCAGCGAGCGAAAAGGGAGAGGGGCGTTCCGACCCCGCATGGGGTAGCTTGTGCAGCTCGCGCGCGACACCAGAGCCATCTATATATCCCCGGAGATTTATGGGCTCGGCTCTGGCCGCTGCACTGCGGCCGCGTGTAGGTTCGTGCGTGTGCGCGCGCGCGCGATCCACAGGCGCGTCGGTAGTGCCGCCCCCCTGTCGCGACGCGCTCGCCCCGCGGGGGTTACGCGCGCAATTCGCGCTATTCCGTGCGCGCCACCGATGGTCGCAAAAGGAAGACAAAGAGGGTCGGCCAAGTGGGAGGAAACTGAGGGCTTCGATCTTCGGACGGGAGTCTTGGGCGCGAGGAACTTCCTCGGCGCTTTACAAGGCCGAGGACTTTTTTACAGGGACTGTTGGGCCGCGCTGTTGCGTTGTTGGCTCGCGTTGTGCCACGAGAGAGGGATATATATTTCGAATATTTTGAGATGAACGTGAGAATTGGATGCGTCGAATGGTGAATTATTAACTACATATTCTGTTTTATAGCGCGGATACGCGTTATTTATACGTTTTAGTGGTCGAGGAAGGGCTGTTTGATGGCTTAATTTATGAGAGTGTAGAGGTTGTTTCCTCGATTTTTTACTTTTTCTCGAGTATTTTTAATACTGTGGAGAATGTCTTTATTAAAATGACGTAGTGGTTCCTTGAAATTTTGATTACGTAAGTTCCACTAGATTTCAGGAAAGTATTCGTATGTTCCTTAGAGAGATATTTCATTAAGGTGAAAAATTTGCTTTTTCTATAAGATTTATTACATTCAAGTTTATAAAAAGATTATTCTTGTGTAAATCAAATTCTTGTGTATTATATTTATAATATCGTTATATTCTACTCGGATTTAATTTCTTTCGTTTCTAATTCCTCCGTATATAAAAGGTCTAGTTACAAATACACCGCTGCATTTGTAATATATAAACAGATTTTTTTTTTTTTCCCATGTAAAACAGTTTCGTACAAGAGTGCATTAAGAACTCGTTTCTCCAAACGAAGCACAGACGAACTTCAATTTTGTTTCTCTGCTCAAAGTTACATTAGGCTATGTCCGAATATTCTTTAACGCAACGCGTAGAGCAGATAACGTATTTTAACTTAAAAATACTAGATGAATTGAGAGTGAAGCAACTGACACCACCGAATGTCTAAAAAGTGACCCCAAGTTCTTACTTGAGAAATACTTGCAGTTGTTAGCTTGTAAATGTAAAATAATTAGATAAATAGATCTATTAAACGAATACACGAGAGATCCATCCGCTTTGCGAATAGAATGAATCGAATGCAATGTTGGGTTGTAGTGATATCCCAAACACGGTTTTTTATCCATTACTCGCCTGAAATTCCTAAAGTTCTACCATCCCTTTCTCCTTCTCCCTCCGTGCAGAACCAACGACCGCAGCACGTCAATACCGCTATAAAACAATAAAGTCGTCCCTGCGGCACTTAAAAAGGCAAACCCTCAAATAAAAGCGGAACAAAACAAAAGATGCATCCATCCATCGAAATTCCCACTCGTACATACGATCGCCGTTTCGTCCGTAAGAGTCGTTGTCGGGGCAATAGAAGAGTCGAGCGGTTATATCGCGCGGGACTGAGGTTTTTTTCCGGAACGGCCCCCTCGACGCGACCGTCCATTCGCACTCGGCACGGTAATGTCCGGGGTTCGAACCGCCGCTCCGTTGGCCGACGGAGAGGGTGTAGTTACTGCTTCTCTCATTCTCTCTCTCTCTCTTCCTCTCTTTACACGCTCAGCCGCGTGGGTGTCCCATCCCTCGGAGGTGGTAGTCGGGAGGCTTTACGAGCAACCTGTGGTAACGAGAGCGATAGATAATAACCGTTTCTCGTTTCTCTCACCTCTCTATCTCTCTATCTCTCTCCCTCTCTGTCCTTTCACGCGGACCTGTACTCAGTCGCGTGCTTGGTTTCTCTCTCTCGCTCTCTCTCTCTCTCTCTCTCTCTCTCTCTCTCTCTCTCTCTGTGTCTGGCCTCGTCAAAACTTCCGTTACTATTTTTCCGACTGCCTTAACTCGTTGGGGCTTCTTGTTTCTTTCTCTTTCGCTCGTTTTGCCAATCTGGCTTTACGTGAGTTCTCGTGCAGCAACGCCACACAACACCGTCGAATTCGCAAATTATCTCTTCCCTTCTCCATAACTTCCTCGTACTACCTGTACTATCTGGATTTTTATGAGACCTTTCCTGCGTAGTCTATGTATTACAAGGCTGAGATCGTATTTTTGTCTTTTTTATAAATGTTTGGCCCGTCTTTCACTATTTAGCCTTTTTGGTGGAATTATTCAACTTCTTTGTTCTTTGTTTTTCCGGTTATAATCAGCCAGCACGTGTGGTCACTATTTGTCGCTTGAGTTCTCTTTTTTTTACCTTCTTTATCCGACAGAATATACCAAAATTAGCTTGTTATATTCTTTACACATTTAGATTATTAATACGCTTATTAAATATTTTTGAAATGTAAGATGACCTCGGTATGTCATTATGTTAATGCAGTTGTTATTTTTATACGTTCCTTGTCCATCGAATAAGAAATAGTTATGTGCATTATCCTAAGAAACGAATTATTTTTTATTCCGATATTTTAGCAAAAAGGAAAAGATAATAAAATTTCATTACATTAAATTATGATAAACAAGGAGCTTTCAACTACTATTTAATAATCTTAATAAACATAATGATTAAGTATTAATAAGCGCACACCATACTATTTTATTGAATGATAAATGGATAAGGTAATTAACCGGCTATTGAATTTCGCTATACAATTGCTTCTGAACATTATATAGCGTGTATTTTCATGTATACGATTCAAATAAAATCAATTACTATTGGAGCATACGCACAACTAATAAATACCGATAATATGATTGTTGAAATATTAACAGTTAGGGTGACAAAGAATCTACATTGCGCAAAAATGTCCACGCATAACATGATTATTTTTCCCATAAAAGCAGTATTACACAAGAGAAAAGTAAAATTATTTGTACAAAAAAATTTTACTTTAACTCGCATAACGTACGTATTTGACATAATGCACTCTCGCAAGATTAACTAAATTCGAGGGAAGCGGACCATGACGTACGGAGACGTAGACTTGTTCGACAGTCGTATTTCGATAGCTATAAAAAAGTACAAAAATGTGAGGTCCACGCCTAAATGTAAATAAAACACGTTGCAGCGAAATCCAAAGTTATTGCCGCGCAATTGAAAAGAAGCGACGCCAGGGGTCAGACACTTTTCCGCAGATTTCTCAGATCTTGCCCGTTTCGATCTTCGAATGTCATTAAAGCGGCGTTCGTTCCCTTTCTCGCAAGCTCGCCGTTTTAAAATTTATGGTGGCTTAAAAAGTCCGGAACCTTTGAAAAGCCTGATAAATGCGAAACGGGGAAGCACATTTATAAGCGATCGTCGCTCCGAGCGGAGGAACCCGCGAAAGTTCTGCGCGTTCTTTGCCGTCTCTCTAGGCCGAAGAGCAAACCAACTGCGAGAAACGAGACGAAAGCGTGACTACTTGCACTAACAGCGACACCCGCGTTACAGAGTCTCAAGCGGATACATTTGGCATGACGCGGATAGGCTCTCCTTAAGCTTTCGCTTTCCGCCCCCTTTTCTCTCGGCTCGTCTTTAATTGGGTGAATCTCTTTAACCGGACGTTTGTTTGCACAGGCGCTTCCACCTATTCGTTATTTCGTTATTTCGTTATTTCGTTATTTCGTTATTTCGTTATTTCGTTATTTCGTTGACGGTTATAACGTCGGTCTAAAATGCACACCAGCGGCTTTGCCTTGGCAGCTGCCGGCCATTTTCCTCGCTGTCGCCAGAGCAAGGCTGAGCTTGATGCATTTAAACGCAGATCTCTCTGAAGTTCATTTCCATTGATCTTTTTTCCTCTTTTTCAATAGCGTGGAAATAGGACTGACGTGGAAAATAAATCCGTGACGATACAAATCGCGTTTGTACAAGGTGTCTTATAATTATTATTTACTTTCTTCTTTTATCCATAAATTTTAAGATAAGTCTTGCGTTAGTAGTTTGCGCGCGCACGAGATAGAACAATGACTAAGTTTCATATTTCAAATAGATTAGGAAAATTACTGCGAAATTTTGGTTCGTCGTCGATTCTGGTATAAAATGAAAACGAGTCGTGCCGAAAATCCTTTTCATTTTTCCTTGTTTAGCGTGAACTTCAAGGTGAGAAAAAACTTGATAAACAGAGCATTGTATGCAAGAAGAAATTCATAATTTTTAATAGGAATCGTAGGAATATAAAAAGGATGTATTTGATACTATTAATAAAAGAGAAGTAGAAAGAAGAACTTAAATTTGGAAAAGTTTACTCTACGATTCCTCGCAGAAAGAATTCATTAGATGAGAAGCTAGTCGACGATGAACTTAGTTTGCGAGCTCGCTCCCAGAACTTTAAAAAAGAAGAGACGAGTATACAAGGGAGAAAAGAAGAAGAATGAGAGAGAGTGCACGGAATAACGGCGAGGACGACACACAATGGACGAGCAATATAATGGCCGAGAGCAGTATATGAACTGGCGAACGCCTAACATCGTCGGTACATAGTCGTTGCATCTTTGTGTATATATACTAGCCGGGCTTTTCGTCGCGCACTGGCTAGGAACGAGAGAAAAGAGTGAAATAAAGGGAACACAAGAGAAAGAGAAAAGACGAATAAATAAAGCAAGGAAAAGCAAGAGAGAGAGAGAGAGAGAGAGAGAGAGAGAGAATTGCGTCTGGCTCAGTTAGTAGGCGGGTTTGCCAAGAGTTCAAAATCTTGTCTCATCTTCTGTGTCATCTTTTTGCTTGTTCTCGCGGATCCAGCTGCAGAGAGAGAGAGCGAGAGAAAGATCCAGGACAAACAACTTTTTCGCGTTACTCTCTTTCCGTGGATGAGTTATGGTGTTTCTACTTTCAGAAGGATATTTGGTCGTGGTCCGCTTGGCGCGCCACACCACGTGAGAGACTCGCAGCGGGACGGAAAAGAAAAAGAAGGATTTCAGGGAGTGGGAGTATGAGAGAAAGAGAGATATCAGCAAAAGCATCGACTTCCTCCTTACGCAAGATATCCGTGCGGCATCCGTTAAGAAAGGCAGAGATTCAAACTATATCATCGAAAATATTACTCTATAAACATCATAAAAGCACCATCCGAACTTTTTCTATTTAAATATACATACGTGCGGGGGACTTTTTACATTTTTACGACCTTCTAAATTATCGACGCACAGTCGTAAATAATAATCAACTGTGGTTACGCGAACGCGAGTCACTACGTACGTATGCGTATCCCTTCGGGTATGCAACGTCATTAATTTCGCTAAGGCGTTTTTTCGATTGCTTTTACATTCTTAATGGGCATGTCATGCCGGCGTTTACTCCCTCGGCACACTTATCGTACATCGACAAGCATCTCTTATTAATAAAATGCTTTAATTGCTAAGGAATCCAAATATCAGTATTTTAATATAACTCTAACGCGTCATCTTGCGGAGTTTCGAGGATATACCTCGTATTTCCACCAATACCGTTGAAAATATTCCGAAAGCATAATTCAACGTCGATTCTGGAATATTACGAGGGATACTCGACATCCTGCATAAATCGACACAGCAATAAATGTCCTTATACAAAGCGAAATAATATTTGGATTAGATTAAATTCAAGAATAATTTTACAAAATATACCACTTTTTAACGTGTGACTTGTATAAATCAATGGTGTGGGTTAGTAATCCAATAGGCGGGGACAAAGCGCTTTTATCGGAAATTTAAAAATTTCTTAAAAAACTTCAGAAAGCCTATACTATTTATTTCAATACTGTCTTCTGAAAGTGTTCATTGTATTTTGTAAATCTCGTATTAGATACTTTACTTCGTCAAGCCAATCATTTTGTAAAATGTCGCTGAAAGCGTCAATTTTATTAATCGAGAAAATGCAAGCCATTAGACTTCTCGTTTGAAATAAATAGTTTGGGCTCTTCTCAAAATAAGAATTAAATTAAGAAGACCGATGCCCCGAAGAGTATTCATGTTTCCGATAAAATGAGAAAGCCTTGGAGTGAGCGTTACCAAGGGGAAAGAAGAGCGTTCGCCGTGTCTCAGACTCGTCGATACACACCCCTTTCGCGCTCGTGTTTTTGCAGAGGCGAGTCACACGAACACGAGTTCGCCAAGGGCGCAACGTGCGTGAACCACCGGACAGAATAGCAGCACGTGCGTTCGTCCTTCTATTAGTGGAGGCGACGTGAGAAGTTGTACCAGCGTTGGGCTTTTCCTCCGCTGGTCGAAAGTGGGAACGCTGTATCTCTCCCGACCCTGGACCTTTTTGCGCAAAGCTGTCACGACCGACGTTCAATACTCTCGCCCGAATATTTCATCTTGGGGGTACGTCCTCTTCTCCCCCCTCACTCTGGCCCTTCAAGG
Source organism: Wiebesia pumilae (assembly GCA_018907045.1). Classification (NCBI taxonomy): domain Eukaryota; kingdom Metazoa; phylum Arthropoda; class Insecta; order Hymenoptera; family Agaonidae; genus Wiebesia; species Wiebesia pumilae. The sequence goes on along the minus strand of JACCHZ010000173.1, from coordinate 375,348 downwards.
GAATCTCATTTTATTGCTCGTATCGTACCGTACTTTCTTACCGCACCTCGATATGTCTCCAAAATACAATTTTAGATTATCGGGGTGTCCTTCGTGAATCTTTCTGAAAATTCTCCTTGTCCGTTCCATCTTGAACTTTAAAATGAGTTTTCTCTTCGAAGCGTAGGTTGTAGCTCGTGGAGAGAAATTGTTTTTTCTTCAATGGTATAAAAATCGTGTAATTAGCAATGACACCACCCACTCTAAAACTAGTTGTGATGCACCGACTTTTCTCTCTTGTGTCATATGTTATTGAGACTCTAACCGAACAATCTGTCGATATTATGAATTCTTGATACGTATGTCACGAATAAGGCCTTTATATTGGACGCGAAATGACGTTCAGCTTAATTTAAATTATATCTACGAAATCATATTAAGTATTCATAAAAGCACTTGGTATGGTTATTAAGGGACCAAATGATAATTTATCATTACCGTGCAATTTATACACCAACACTTATTGTTGAATTCGTTGTCATATAAAATATTAAATTATTTTTTATTGATGTTTTTATAACTAGATTAGTTTGAAAAATATGAAAATTTACCCGAGAATGCCTTCACGTTTCGTTGCGATACTCGTTGTAGAGTTAAATGAAAAATTCGATACAACTTTTTCCACGCAGAGACACGGGCGCGCCCTTGTCCAAGTACTCCCTCAAGCATCAATAATCCTTGGCACTATTTAACACAGTCCGTCTTTGTTTTTTGTTTCAGGTGAGTAGCAGTCAGCACCAGCCGTTTCTGTAATGCCAAATAGGTATGGATGTGCGTAACTGTCGATAGTCGGCTTATCGGTTGCGGCGAACGGAATATGCTGCACCCGGTGAGTGACGAAGTACCTCGGACTCTCCCGTAGCTTGCATAGTCGACCAATGCCCTTGAACTAGTTTTTTTGAAACACACCAACTCCAACACCACATCAGTAACCACGTGTTCAAATGTACATTCTGTTTGTCTCGTTTCTTTTTTAGTTGCGACCTTCGCCATAAACGCATAAAATGTAGTTTAAAGTTGTTAGGAGGAAGAAAAAGTAAGCCTGGAATCCATTCTGATGCTTATATTCCCGATTATATTCTAAAATTGGACGAGGAAAAAAATTAGCCGGTATACGAACGAAAAATTATGGCGTCTTGGCGTTGTATACGACGGTGAACTGCGTGAGAAATAAAATTAACGACGGAGAGAAAGAGAGGAGACTTTGTGTCCGCGCCCACACGAGAGAGGCATGCATTTTTTTTTAAAGCAAAAATAAAATAAGATAACTTGGAGGGGTTAAAGGAGCTTGCGGTCTGCAAAGGCATATATAATATTACATTGTGAAATGAAATGAAACCTAAAATACGTAAGTAGAGCTGCAAAAATTGAATCTTAGATGTTAAGACATGTTTAGATTAGGAAGAATACATAGAAATATTCGTAAATATTGCTGCAATCGAGACGGACGAAAGAGCTGTGGCTTAAATATGATATTATAAATAGTCCTGCGAATTTTGGTGTACAAATTTGTTCTACTTTTATTTCTCGTAATCATTAAGTTTCTTAAAAACATTATTATTATTATTATTATTATTATTATTATTATTATTATTATTATTATTATTACGATTATTATTGTATTTGCTCTAATCGCAATAAAAGTGCAAGTTTATATGCTCGCGGTGCGTGCGTTCCTTCGAGCGACAAAACGACGACTGCTGTTGATGTTATATTTTTGTTATTTTTATTATATTGCCTATATACGGTCTTGAATGAAGAAGGCTCAGCTTCACCGAGATATTGCTAAACAAATAAGACTTAATGGAACTCTTTACAATCTGAAACTGAAAGATCGGTGAAGATGTATTCTTCGATCGTGATCGTTAAAAAAAAATATATATATATATACAGAGAGATGAATGAATGAGTAAAAAATATATTTAAATATGTTTGTATATATATATATATGTATGTATGTATATATATATATATATATATATATATGTATGTATGTATATATATATATATGTATGTATATATATATGTGTATATATTTCGTGTTCGAAATTTTTGTTATTATTATCGAGAGTATGACGATGTATTCGCTCAGTACCTGCTAAGAGGGTAATGCGCAGTTCAATTCGAAAATGCCTTCTTTGAGAAATAAAATAAAAGTAGATAAGTAAAAAGTAACACGATCTCTTTCTCTCTCTCGACGTGCACCGTTCGCGAGTCAGTTGAGATACAAGTAAGTAAGGTTTCGCGCATACATACGCTTGAAAAAATAAAAAATAAAAAAACAAAAAATAAAAAAACATAAGAAAAAGAACAACTTGCTAGAGCCAATCGGATCTGTAAACTGAAGAGTAAACGGGCGAAATCTGTGGTTAAGCACGAACGATACTTATGTACGTAAACTACGTAGTACCTAGTAAAATTTAAACAAGCATCAAAGTAACATCCACAAATGACAAAAATGAAGCGCGAAAGAGTGCTCGACTCTACAACCGAGTTAAAGTAATTTTATTCTAGTTAGAAAATGTATACGACTAGCGTTTAGCTAAGAAACAAAAACAGATAAAGAGGCGATGCGAAAGTAGCTGATGATAATGAAAAGGTCGCGTAGCCGTAACGGCGTGACTGCAGTATTTCTTAAGAGGAATATATAATATTAAGAATTATTTATTTGGTGGATCTCCGTACGAAAAATGTTCGCGCCCTCCTCTGTGTACTATACGATTAATTAGGCGACGAGTAGAAGAGGCGCGACACTCGCGTATGGCGCATATGCGCCCGTAATGCTATAATATACATAGCCGTGTTTTTCTCTTTTCACTTTCTATACATACCTCGTTCATTCTCGTTTTTTTGTTTTTTTATCACTTGTCTATCTCTTAAATATGTGTGAAAACATTCAATTCCGCTGTAGCAAAATTTGTTTTTTTTTTTCGTGGTTGTTTTTTTTTTTTAAATTTAATTTAATTTAATTTTTTTTTGTAACATAGTAGAGAGTATACGTAAACGTATATAAGTATAAACGATTTGTGTCGAGGATACCCGAGGAATTTGACGTGTATTATTTTGTGTATAATCCGAGATGCGGCCAGGGCTGCGATATTTGCTTTCTTTTTTCTCACGCCGATTAAGCGGAGAAAAAGAACCGCCGGAGAAAATTATCCTACGGAACGGAACCCGTTCCGCGATTTTTGTCATTGTAAACATTATACCGATTATACGATTGCTATAAAATGAAAAAGACGAATAAATACGATTCGAATAAAAATCATCAGAAAAAAAACAGAAAAACATTGGCTTTTATTCTTTGCACACGGCCCTGGCTGTGGCAGATGCACCTTTTTACATCCTCCCATTCCTGAATCCAGTTATTTGTACTTTTTATTTTACATTATGCTTACGCTTTTTATTATTATTTTCTTTTATTTACAAAATAGTCCTTGGAGTGGATGCGATAAATGCACCGTGATTTGACAGGGACATTTCCAAGGTCGAAACGTAAAGGTAACGCGAAGTGATATTGTACTAATTATTTGTTGGGCGCGGAGTCGTTGCTCGGTGCATTTATCCCATCTTTTCCTTCACTTTGAACACACAAACAGAAATCGCTTCTGAATAGGACTTTACAGTATTTTGTTGCACGCAAAGCCGCGGGATATAAGAGCTGCAAAGAACTGCAAACGAGTGATACTGCTGGTCGAAGGTGAGCTAAGGGACTCTCGAGCAACAACTCTTTCTTGGAGAAACTACTGTTTCTCATCAAAAACTTAGGATACGACGACCGCGCGGCGCATTATTCTAAAACATACTTTACCTCTTGAGATATGGCCGTGTCGAGGAAGTTCTTGATCCTTTCCTACTCGTTGGCTTTCTCTCTTAACGTGTTTCATCCCACGCAGGAAAAACACCAGAGAGCGAGCGTTTTATAACGCAGGATTAACAACCCTTCTTGAAAAGTAGGAAGTAAGGACTCTTTGGAGAGCAGGGATATTCATGTCTTGTATACTTAATTTAAAGTTTCGTTATTATTTAATTGTCCATAACAATTCTTGCATTTCTAGAATTGTTTATTATGCATTTTGAAGTTCAATTTATATTTATCATAACTAGTGATTTTTTTCATTCTAACGACCAATGATGGCTCTGTATGATTTTTAAATTTTTTCAATTCGTAGTATATAAAATATTTATTTTGAAAAGTATAAAGTCCTATTGAGTAAATTTTACGTTATTTTATGTTTCTTGAATAATCTCTTGAATAAGCTCAACCCACAATACTGTACGGATGCCCTGTACACAGAAAAAATTTACACGGTTATTACGATTTTAATTAAAAAAAAATGAAGATTGACTTTTTACGTACACATGGTTAAATGGACACGGTTAATTTTAAATGTATATAAAATAGGTGTGGAAATTAAAACGAATACGGGAGAGTGGAAGGCTAAGTTTAATAGGTAATTATTTCATTAGAGGCAAAGTTAAGAAAATGAAACTTTTATTATAAGCACCAATTAATGAAAAATTCTGCCTTTTAAAATTAAATTTCAAAGAAAACCTCAAATTAAGGGAATCGTAGTATCAAATTGCAATAATTACTCTATGAAGCAACATATCTGCCTGTAAGAATAAATATTGCATAACTTATCCATTTTTATTCGTAAGTTGCAAGGACTCATGACAATTGTTTTCACACAATTTTCACAGCTTCTATTTTTTTATAGCTATAATAATCATAAAAACAATACGTATTTCATCGGCTGAATAAAGTGAGTTATCCAAAAGGAACGTACTAAACCTTTTAATCTATAAAAATTATATTATTATACTGTCTTTATATAAATAATCGAGTTCATAAAAAATCTGCTTTAGATGAGAAATTCTCGATGTAGCACGCGATTGATTGAATGGGGCCATACTTGGAAGAAAATTTGATCAACGTCAAAAGAATAATAACCATCGATACAATCTAGTCGATTGAGTTGCCGTGCTTTTTATTTCTCCGAAATATCCGTCTGTTTTTATGGGGTGAGAAATCGTCCATTTCACGCGTTGTCTCTCTCCTGGAGACGATATGAATTTTTCCCCTGACTCGACGATACGAGCCGTATACCTATTGAACGCGACTGTCCGACATGGACAATACGTGCGACGCTCTCTTTACGACTCTTAAAATCACAACAAAATGTACTGCTCGGCGCGATCGCTTGAGACTTGGATTCTGAGCAGTAACGACCGATCGCTACCGTTCGAGTTGATCCTGGATCGAAAAGTCGAGAGCTTTTATATCCATAAGTCTCTCGGACTGTCTTTCTATCTCCCGTATATCGGGATATTAATATGTTATTGCGGAAAGACGCTCTTATGAAAGTCGAAAAGGACGGCAGAAATATGTCTGGCTATTCCTTGCTCTTCATATACCCACGTTTCCCTCTCTCTCTCTCTCTCTCTCTCTCTGGTTGAAAAAAGAGCGCAAGGGATGGGGAAAAAGACTAAGGGGATGCTTGACTGGATTCAAGGGATGCATGGCCGAGTACGCGTCCGTTCGCATACGTGTCTCTGTTTGCCTTATTTGTTATCTCTCCCTCTCTCTCTCTCTCTCTCTCTCTCTCTATCTCTCTATCGCTTCACCCACATGTGCGTAGCTCCTCTCTTCTCTTTCTCCTTCTCACTCACTCAAAGGGTAGAGGGGGATAAGCTCGGCAGGAATTCAGCAGACGCCATTTATATTAATGAAGCTACCAACAATGGTGCACGCTCGATGAATTATGTACCTGCGATTGAACAGGAAATCGAAATAGTACACCAACGTTGAACCTAAAAAGAAAACTTATATTTGCGCAATGAAAACTTGCTTTTGAAAGTAGGTACTCTACTGATTTTGTACTTCAGAAGTTCGTGATAAATGCATCGACAATTTTTTTCCTTTCAGAAACTTAATAAATCTGCTGCTTCTTTTATAATGCATTTCACATATTATAAATGTGTTTTAAAATTCTCGTATCAGAAGTGAAAACGCGTTTCAGTTTAGAACTCGTCCACCCCATTATTAGTTGTGCTATCTTGAATCTATATAACTTTGCAGTAATTTCACGTGACATCTCAAGCAGATGCATTATTAAAGAAAACGATCGAAAATAGATCCCCTGATTAAAATAAACGACGGCAGTGCGAATCGATCTCATTTTCATTCCCATTGAGTAGAAGACCGGAACCTTTTTTTCGAGAGCAGAGCCGTGACGAGGATCCAGGTCTATCCAGCGAGACGTATTCGGGCAAAGAAGGATGAAGACTTAAGGGCGGGAGCAGGGTGGTACGTATGTTTTAACTCAGAGAAGGGCTTTGCAAGGGGCGAGAGAAAAGACGTAGCGGGCATTCGTCTCGTCGTGGCGCGGATAAAACGAGCGCTTTACTTTGGATTACAGGGGTGCAATTTACAGCAGACAGAGGTGCACCTGTTCGTTCTTGAGGAGATGGAATAGGCCACGAATTCCAGAAGCTCGCAGTAGCAGCAGCAGCAGCTCACTCCTGTTATGCGGAGTCTGGATAAGCGGGGTTCAAAGGTGGGGGGGGGATGGATTTTGCAAAGGGTGTGGGAATGGCGTGCTTCGCAGACATTGCGGTAATTGAATCCCAGTATAAGTTCCACGTTGGTGTAGGTGTCTGGTCCTGGTATCTTTTCCGCGTTGAATACGCACGTAAGAGGCTGCTGATCTCGTAAATTTATACGCCGCGCGGCGTTTTGCTCTTTTTTCCTTCTTTCCCTCCTCGTCCCTCTTAGTTTTACCGCTGCCTTTGAAGTCCGTGTACATTATAAGCAATAAGCTTCTATGTATAGGTTTGCACGAGCCGTGAAGCAAGGGAAACGTCTTTAATTAATTTTTTCAATTAACTTGCCCTCACTCTTCCTGCGCACAAATGCATCGTTGCAGAAAATTTCGTTCGCTATGTACCGCGGTTGCTTTCGTTTTTCTTCTACGTGCTGGCTCTTGATACTAGTTCTGTAGGTTTTTCCCTCGGAGAACTAATGCGAGAGTTTGAAAATTAGCTTTGATATCGAATGCTTTTTCATCTAATTTGATGCTTACAGCTCACTTATCAGATATTCTCAACACGAACTACTTGAGAGCTTTAATTTTTTATTGGTTTATTTCTAAATAGCATACAAGAATGAATCAACAATAAAGTGTAAGTTTGCAAAATGTAAAAGGTAATTTTCTGTTCATCGAAAAATGTTCATTAATTTTCATTGAAAGGAAAACTTAATTAAAATAGTGCTGAAGACACTATTTTTAAAAAAAGCACCATCTTAAAATATTATTTCTTATCTAATGTAGTTTATTACAGAAATATGCGAGGAGACTATCTGTAACCGTTAGCTTAGCATTCAAACGCGGATATTACGAGCGTACAAATATGTTCATGGTACGCTCCGCCTTCGCGAAGTTGCTGTTCAGTCACTTTCAAGTTTACGCGCAGTCGTATTCGTTTAATGTGTCGCAATTTAGTCTTAGTTAGAATTATTAATTATACAATTTTTAGAATATTATAAAATTTACCAATATTATATTTTATAGCTTTTTTTACATTCGCTTTCTATTTATTTTTCGTATTCTATTTACATTCGTTTTTTTATTCGTTCTCTTATAATTAATTATACCAGTGATTAGGTATATGCGTAGAAATATTTGTAAATATTAGGAGAACATATGCATCTAATGTGACGTTGATAGTCATACTTATTTTAATAAATTTAAACATTTACGTACAACCTTAGCTTAAAGCAAACATATACATTATAAAAGTTCTATTGGCTAATGATGTATATGTTAATAAAAATAATTTTACACATCCAAGTCTCGAATAAAATAAAAATTCTAATCTATTTTTATGAAAGTTGATTATATCATTTTACAAATTAATATCGGATGTGATAAACCACGTCAAACATGTGAATACGAATGGCCGTATTAAAACCATGCACGAAAGCTATAATATTTAACGGGATGTAAAATCATATCTTTATAATGAAAAAAGGTATCATTTTATATTATATTTCAGAAATATGCAATATCTAACACAAATAATTCTCAGTTTTAAGGATTGGCAATTTTGCGCAGTAACTCACTCTTTAATTTGAAAGCACTGCTTTTACAGTACTGCGCTACTTCGCAATATCTATCGAGACGAGAATATGAATTTTGAAAGTCAAATTCCAAATAATTGAAGCACAGTCTTATGCAGGCACACTTATTTCAATAATAAAGTCTTAAATTCGTCGGTATCAGAAGTTAAAAGTAATAGGAAAAGTGTTAAAAGATGAGAATATCGAATATAAGGAAGCATTCGAAGCGTCAGTCTTGTCACGAAATTCAAAACAGAACTAAACGTAGAAGGCGACAATATTCTAATTGTTAATTCAACATTTCAAGTACTAGTTTTTCCTTACATGGCATTTCTAAGGTGTATTTCTGTGAACTATTGAAATTTTTTGTCGCATGAGTTCATTCTCGGTATCGATCAAAGAATAACGCTCCTGCTTTTGTCAGCATCCTTGGCAACAGCCTCTTCGTCCGCTTTAAGCTCACAGGATTGCAATCAGTATTGTATCAAATTGTAAGCTGAGGCTATTTCGCAACGTCGCGCGAGGCCGGTTATTAGGCAGCGCAGTGCGTCGTTTCATCCCTCATCCGCGCGACCGCGCCGCAGCGTCTATTATGCAACAACGCGGAAACGAACTACCCCCCTCCCCCTTTTTCTCTCTCTATGCAGACAGGACTACGAGGGAATTATTGCTGCCCTCGCGCTCTCCTTCCCTTTCTCATATGCGCTGGAAATAAGTGTCGGGAAACCTCCACGTAATTCCAGGAGCGCCGCAGTTATTTCGCGCGGTACTCGAGTGTCCGCGCGCGCACTGAGAAACGAACTGGACTGCGATTCTATGCACCGCGCTGACTTCCTATGGCAATGATGTACGGCGCGTCCGTTGCCGAGCTGCAAATACAATTTCTTTGCCCCTTTAGCGCACAGCCGAGGCCACTGACGCGGCATTTTGCGCTCGCGGTGATGCTTATTTTTCTGCGCGGACACACACTCTCACTCTCTCTCGCTGTCGCCATTTTCGCCAATCTTTCTTAGCAATTTTGCACTCGCTGTGCACCGATCTAGGCTTCGTTTAGATATAATTTCAAGTTGAACGTAGTTGTACGCAAAAAGTTATATTTTACGACAGCAGCTTTACAATAGAACTCCACGCCTTGTATTTCAGAAATGCAAACTAAAAGTAGAGATGTAATATAGCGTTAAATGTAAGACTTCGCAAATAAAAATACCACGCGTGGTGCAATAGAATATAATTAAAAAGGCATCGAAATTCATAAACCTAAATGTACGAGTAAGTATTTGGTCAATCATATTAATGATCTTAATATTAGAAATAAATTGCTTATTACATTTTACACGTTACATTATCTAATTCATCGTAAATTCTTGAAATGGTGGACATATCGAGGCTTAATCTACCGATTTAACAATTAAATTGTCAAAAACACCATTGCGAGATAAGCCGTCACGGTATCCATTTAAAATTAGGTCTTTGTAAATGTAGCATAAAATGTCATATAGTGGTGTTTTAAATTAAACATCTTCCTTTTGGTTTTTCCTCCCGTGTCCTTCTAAGTAATTTAGTCTCAATTCTGTGCAATAGCTGCTTGGAATTTGCTGGATTTTTGGAAAAGACACGAGGAGGACCCTCGGGATCCTTTCAGGACTGTGAAGTTACTTTCGTCGTCGCTCCCCCGATCTCTCCAACTCCTTCATTGGTGCAATTCTTTTATTCAACGAGTACGAGTACGAGTACGAGAGAGAGAGAGAGAGAGAGAGAGAGACAGTGAGACCGAAGAGCCTCTAATTTCGTGCGGGTCTATAAAAATGTCGGGGAGCTTGACACACGAGGTTCATTCTTCCAAGTATTTCTCTCCTCCTGTACGCCAGTCGCAGATCGAGGCAGTAGCGCTAGCAGCCAGTATTATCCTTGTCGTTGCCACCTCCTCGGCAGCTCCTTCTTGCGTATTCTCGAGCGTTAATGCAAAGCCCCAGTGTTTGCGATGTAAATACTGGACGAGAGATGCTAATGTCACCTGGACGACACGCTTTGATCTTCTCGTTGGCCCTGAGCAGTTAAGACGTCAACACTGCCTTATTAAAATAATTCCGAACAGCGCTAGAACTGCCAAGTCATTCCCGATGAGTCGACGGTCTCGCACCTCTTTGTTTGTGTCTTTTGTGTAAGAAAAGGGCTTGCAATTGATTACTGTTTGAAGTGTAAAATATATAGGATGATGACGCATATCGTATTTTTCTTTATGATTGTTTCTTGATATCGTTGCAAGCCTTAAACAAAAACTGTACAATTTTTTATATAACTTTTACATTTGATATTCTAAATAAATCAAGCTATTTTATTTCTCTTTTTATTTTTAAATCCTTTTGTTAGATATTCTTGGATATTTTACAATTAATTTAGTATTGTATGCACATATATATAAATATTGTCACGATCGAAAAATTAAATTAACATAAAAAGGACTTTCGATAATGAATGTCTTTTTTAATACTAAAATTATTCAAATTATGAGTAGAAATCGTACAACTTAATTTCTTAAATAATTACCGTACACTAACATTTTATTATAAACTTTAAAATACATCAAAAACGGTTGAAAGTTGATACAATAAAGAATTTTTATTTGTGCTATTTACTCCAATATATAGAATATATATTGGATAAGTAAATATATATTTACTCCAATATATACCGGGATAATATTTTATTTAGAAATAATACGTAATTCTCTGGAAACCGTAAATAAAAACGAATAAAGGCATAAAACCATAAATTACAAAGTCACGGACAACAAATTGATTAATTTATTATGTAGATGATCAGAATATATGAAAATAAGTAAGACAATAAATCTATTCAAGTTAAAATAATAAATAATTGTATTTGATAAAATAGATTATGATCTGAAAATTGAGGAAAAGCCTAATATAACTGAAAACTGACTGAATATGTTGACCGCATTTTTTAATAATCAAAAATATTAATATATCTTACTTACGTAAATATGTTATTTGGTTTACTTGAAATCACTGATTCGAGAAACAAACAAGTTAGTTCGGGTTCATCGATGAGAAAGTACACGAGTAAAAACTTCTAGCGTAACATATTGGAAAACCGAATTCTATGTTTGTCTAGGTTGACTTTAAAATTTCAGTAGAATGATATTTATTCGAGGAATATTTAAAACTTAACAAAAATACAAAGAACAGAATCTCGCATTTTAACAAAGAGAAACAAGGTTATTATTAAGCTTCTAAAAATAATATAATTCCTTCTCTAAGATAAAATAGATCTCGCTAAGCTCTTTGGGTCAAAATTTCTAATTAATAAATCATCTGATTTCATAAATTAATGAATTTCTCTCGGGCGCGTTATCGGCTGTATGATTCACCGAGCGCTTAATACGTGAAATAGCCGGAAATCGATATCCCGTCTCATACTGGATCAAAAGATCTCTTTCCCGCTCTCTCTCTTTCTCTTATAATAACGCACATACGTGCCAAAAGTCCGTTTAGTCTAGAGCTGATATCGCATATCCAAAAAATAGAGGACCGTGAGCGCAGAGCCTTTTTGGCAGCTGGACCGCGTCCTTGTCGCGGGAAAGTCCTCGCAAGGGTCGGGAATGTGCGCCTCGAGTACATCGGAAATGGCGAGGTAGGGGTTAGGCGGGGGTGTTCGACCGTGGAATAATACAAGCGGGAACAGAGAGGAGGAAAGGGAAAGAGAAGGACAGCGAGAGCGCCACTACCGCGTACAACCCCCTTATACTATCCGTTCGAAGCACACCCGTCGCCCGCAGATAAATCTTTCCGCCCTCTAATTGGCCTTCCCTCCGTTTCCTCGTCTCCCGTTCCCGCTCCACCCTCTTCGCGCTATCTCGCGACCTATTCCTTAGTCTCCTTTCTCGCTTCTCTCTTTCTTTCTCTTACCACTCGGTCGGACTCTCTCGTTCGCGGGCAAGGATCCAGGAAAGCCTCGTGGCCCTTTCTCGTGCCCGACCATATGATATTCTCTCTCTCTCTCTCTCGCTCTCGCTCTCGCTCTCGCTCTCTCTCTCTCCTCTCCCTTCGTCTTCATCGCGCGAGTTATTAGAATTATTGGAGATCATATTGGCCGCAAATTGCTCGTTACGACGGCAGTCCTGCATAAGAACTCAATTCTGAATTAAATTCTGCGATACGGCGAATCACTAACAGGCAGAATCTATAGCTTGTCGCGACGGTCACGCCACCGTTTAATCTCCAACGCTCCAACACCGCTCCAACACGCGATTCCCGGGCTATTTGAGGGTTGTAAGGCAGCGATAGTCTGTGCTCTTCGAATATTTCGTTTTTCGACCAATTCTGTACGAAATTGGATAAGACGGAAATTACGTTCTTCGCGTTCGGTGGACTTGTCGATAAAGTGGTATTGATTAGTCAGATTAAAATTTTCAAATCTTGACTTTATGCAGATTACGGTTAGGAGTAGGTTCGGTTAGCGTGAAAAAAGATTTTTGATCATTATTTATTGCTTTTTTGCATCGTGTATACAAGATGAAATTTATATCACCTGTGTACAGTGGTCTAATATAAATTGTATACTTGCAGTTAGAAGAACAAACAAATCATTTGTTTTAAGTTTCATTTAAAAATATTATATTTAAAAATTTTAATAAATTGATATATTAATGTTTGAGAATAAAAGAAACATACTCAGATAAATAGTAAATCCATTTTCAATACTTCCGGAGAAAATTTATCTTTTTGAAGTTAAGTAAATATCCTGTAAATCTTCGGTCTCGTATAAAATTATTTTCTAACTAATAATTCTTTTTTATTAATTTCATAATGGTTTATTTGTAGTTATTGTTAGCTATTTTATAGTTCTTGTCATTAAATATTCGCTTGCAAATTCAAGAATCATTATTTAAGCAAAAGTAAAATCAATGTTATATCAACCCCTTCGTTATACAGTTTCGATATTCTATTTACGATGTAAAGTTCATTTTTATAAGTTTTCATGTTTTCTTGCACAACATTAGTAATTTCAAAATATATTTCAAGTCAATATGGATGTAGCTTTATTTTTGTCAAACAATATCCTGCAATGCAACTGTATGTGTAAAGTTAAATGTTCCATTAAAAATGTGTAGCACAACTTATATATAAGAATAACGTTAAAGATCTTAAATTATGAATCATAATTAATCGTAGTATTTTTAATAATTAGTAAAAAATATTTAGATTTTCCAAACGGTATTACAATCTATTTTCTATGGCATAAAAATCTGAATAATTATTTATATAATAATATTAAGCATTTTAAAACGTGTTTGTTTTTTCATTTAATTGGTACTTTAAATTTTAAATGTTATACTCACTTTCAGATTCAGTATCGTAGCTTTTAAAAATAGCATATCTTGCAAAATTTTAAGCTGATTTAGCTTACGTGATTTACTTTGTAGGCGAATAAAAGTGATCATTTTTAAACTTAAAATTATATTTTTATTTGTACAAAAGACGTATTTAACATTCATTGTAGATTTATAAGAATACCGCGTTTCAAAAATATGGGAATTGTAGTTCAGCACTTTCTTACTGGGAAAAGATTTATTTAAATTGACGTTTCTGGTATACTTTTGCAGATATATTTAATTTAATTTTAACACTGTAAGAAATACTTGTCACAAATAGATATTGATCAATAGCTAATGAATTTAATAGGACGGTGGATATTTTTATCGTTTGCTTTTAGTTCCTTAAAATTGCATTTGTCAGCATTGTATATATTAAATGAACTTCAACAAGATTTATACATTCCAATGTGAAGATATCGTTCCTACGTAGCGAATGTACATCTGCTAAGTCGCTAAAAAATCAGCTTAAAAATTAAATATTTTTTAGACCTTGACCGCAACCGGATATATTTCAACGACAGCTAGATTCCCAGAAGAAAATGAGGATGAACGTCCTTGTAAACGTCTTATCAAGTTGCGTTAAGTTTCAGGTAGAAAACTTGTAAAACGTCGTCACCTCACGAGAAAAGATACCTGTGTGCGCCTCTTTACCTGCCGTATGACAATGAAGAGAAGTAGAGCAAACGTGATGTGCTTGTAAATGCGTCTGCCCTCGTGATTTTCCCCTTTTTCGCTGGTTCACCGAACCTCGACCGTACTATACCGCGAAAAATTTTCCCGTCGAGCGACGTCGGCCTGCTAAAAAAGAACCTTGAGTCCCGAAATATATGCGACGGCAAGTGGCAGCGTCCGGAGCAAAGACAATCGTCGAGAGTGACCTAACGGGACGCTGTGGAGCTCCTCTTCGTGCTGTTTACGGAAATGTCCTACCGTCTCCGAGCTCTTCGTCACGGTGCGCCCGGCAAACTTTTATCTGACTTGCCAAAAAAAAAGGAACGGGACTGCATTGTGGATCGTAGTGACTGCACTTCGGGCCTCGACCGTGCCAAGACTCCTTCTTGCCTCGATTTTTCGGACTAGTTATGGATACATTGGTGCCGCTGTCGTAAATCTAAGAAGGAGACTATTCGCCTTTTTCGGGACAGCATCTTTTTTTTATTGCACGAGGAGGCTTGGTAAGCGTTGGTCTCCTTTACGGCCTTGAAGTTCTCTCTAAAGAGGGTTTCTTTTTGAAAAAGGAAAATCTTGTCTTTGCGATCAGGTCTGGAAACACGTACACGACATACAAGTATTTTAGCTTCTGATATATGTTTATTATATGCAAGTATTATACAAGTCTTTATAAATTTGCGTTCCCATTTTATTTTGGAATTTAATTTTAACGATTGCTGCTCGAATGAAAAATGATTTTATAAACACGTTTGAGTAGAAGTTTGAATGCAGCCGACTGAACTAGGAAAATAAACACGTGTATAAACTTTGAATACTTTTACCTGTCAATATTGCCAGTTAAATTGACCGAATAATGGCTATGAATTTTACGAGACTACATATACGCACGGTTCTTTCACAGATAAACGTTTGTCAGAATAACGGATGCTTAGTCTCATTCTTTTTTAAAAGCCACTGTCCTTCGAGGTTACTTGGTATAATGGTAATGTGAGTAGTGGAATGAATATTACAAAAACAACATATAATTTTCTATAATAATTCCAGATATTCGTTAAAATATTAATCAAATATAAGTGCAAGATTGAAATAAAACAGACATTTCAAACGCAAAAGAATTCGTCTGCTTGGTAGAGGCGCGGCTAATAACACGTCTTTCGTCTCCGATTGGTCCAGAGGACAGTATAGATGCTGCGATTGGCCAGCAGGAACGTTCAGTCGTCAGATACGATTGGTTCCCTTTTTTTTGAAGCCGCGAGTATATTTCAAATACCATATCTATACAAATAAACTATTGTTTTTATTATATTTGATAGAAGTTTTGAAGTATTTTACTATTATTGTTGAAGAGCAACAAATTTCTGAAAAAATTTCTTGAAAAAAATATCTTTTACTTTCACGCGGTTGGTATAGTGCACAAAATATCATGATAAAAGCAATCGTATGATTCTACCGTGAAAGAATATTTCAAGCTTTATAACTTATGAAAATATATTATGTGCTTTAAACAAAGTTTTAATTGGAATCTATTATCGGAACCAATGTATGTGTACTTGCGTAAAGGACTTTTGAAATTTTTAAGATATTAAAATCTGTAAAGCACGAAATTCTTTAAGTATTTGTTTGAAAATTGCAATGTATCTTTTTTTATTAATTTCATTCGATTAATTTATTTTTCGTGTAAATTCAACTTGCTATATTTATTCTGACTTTTCTATTAAAAAGTCTATTAAAAAAAACCTTTTATTAGATTACTGAATCATCTGAGATCGTAATTAGATGTATATTTCAGTAGTGATCACTAGTTTGAAAATTTTTTATAGTTTATTAATTATAAATTTTATGTACTTGAATTAAATAACAGGTAACTTTACAAGATATTTATACACATTCTTTCCTAATACATTTATGTGGTATATATACCGTCTAATTAAATATTATCTATATTACAAGTGTCTAATATTCCACATTTAAGATTTAATGACAAACGAATAGGTATAAAATAAATATTAATTTCCGAAATTGGGGAAATATTGCTTTTCCCCATTTTTGTTTTGTGAATTTATTAGTTTAAAACACATGCTCCTCGGTTAGATTACAAATTTATGAAGATACACCTAGTTTTGAATACTTTATTACTAACTACTTACTACTTGTGTAAATAATTTGAAATACACGATATTTAAAATTGTTATTATTATCAAGCTTGAACCTAAGCAACATACGTTTTTGATAACATCATTTCGTGAGAGCACGAACTACATCACATTATCAATTTTAAATTAATTCGTTTTACTAATAAAATTTATTCACAATTTAGGCATTGAATAATTATCAATCTATAAATATAACATTACTTGAAAAATCCACAAGTTACTACTTTGCATTACATTTCAACATAAATAACAAATCTTTCCTTTCGGTATAAAATATGAATAAGTCTACAAAAGGTTAGGCAATTTATTCTCTACGCGTAAATTACATTTGTACATTGTGCCTTTATGATAATGCATATCGGCTTACTAGCTTTTCGAGATCACAGGTGCTCATTTCATTTGGGCTGCTCTCTAAACGACACAAAAGAGAGTAATAAACTTTTCGTCGCTTCGTAACCAAATAGCCGCCTATCGTATCTTGTCTTGCTCTTCTTTAGGCGACCGTCATGCTTCGTTTCTTTCTCCCTTTATTTTTCTCCCGACATTCATCTTTGGCATTTGCCGTAAATAAGTCAGGGTAACGCGATACTCCGTAGCTTCGCGCCCGTACTAAGGGTGAAAAAGAAATGGAGCCTCTCGCACAGTTCATCTGGCACCCTTGCGCACCCACTCTTGGTTTCTCGATGCGCTTTATACGGGTGCTTTAGTTGCGACAGAAAAGAGACACAGAGAGAGAGAGAGAGAGAGAGAGAGAGAGACGCGATGAGACGCGAAACAAAAGGCGCAATAATTGTAGGGCGCCCCCAGGGACCCGCCAGTGGCAGCCAGTTCATGAAGCGATGCAGAAAAAGGAGAGAACGAGAGTGAGTTAATAATGACTCGCAAAAGAAGTGCCAAGTTAATTTGTAATCGTTTCGTTGCCTTTTTTAATTCCCTCTTCCTGTTCTCTGCATCTTGCGTGTCGACTGCAAGTCCACTTTTTGCGATAGCGTTTTCGCTTTAAGGGTTTTTCGGTGCCCTTCTCCGCTCGCACTCCAAGGTCTGCCCAATTTTTTGCTCCATTCCGCATGATGTTTGACGTTAATTGTCCATTTGTTGTATAATTTATATTATTTATATAATTAACAATTTCATTCGGACAAATGATTCCAAATTACGAAAAGGTTTGAAATGCAACATTGTATTTACAATAACTAGATGTAAACTAGATCTAGAATACGAGATGACACTCCAGATAAATTAAGCAAAATAATGCAAAGTGCTTTTTGTCGATAAGATAATGACTTTTGAGTTATAAAAGGCAATTAATAATAATAATGACCTCTAGTATTATCGAACAATTTTTAAATCAATGAAGATTATCACTTACTCAGTCTTAGATAATTATCACGTTGAAACCTAAAACTTTATACATTTTTTCTATATACATTTGATTGTTATAATAATATTACCAAGCCATTTCCATAAAATATATAAAATATATTTAGTAGAAAAGTTCAGAGAACTTTTTTCTTTGTTTTTTCTATGTTATTGTTAAACTGGATATGCATTATAGAATTGCAAATAACTAGTGTACAAATAGTTAATATTTAATTTATTTATTTATAATAAATAAATAGAAAATAATCAAAGAGTTATTAAAACGATTAAAGAAGATGCCAATTTAATATGAAACTCTTTTACAGCTGGAGTACATTATTTAGTACATTGGAAGGAAATCTTTTAAAATTTATTTAGTTTGAGTATTCTGACTCGAAACTTTTTATTTCCCCGTAGCTCGATACCGATGAAAGCACACCTTCTTTGGATAAACTGCGCCTCTGAATTATTCGTTTATCGTGTATAATGAGCGTCATTGTGTTGTATCGGTCTGAAATGTTGACGAAGAATGGTGAAGGATCAGAATCAGCGAGCCTGAGCCCAACGTAAACCAAGTGTGAACACTGGGTGGCAAAGGAAAAAGAAAAGAAAGAAGGGCGAGAAAGGATGTAGGCGGGCGGCCGAAAGTATAAGCCAGGGAAACCATGATGGTTATGCAGATCGGCTGCTGAAAAGGGTGGCGTGGTGGCTGACAGCGGTATAATAACTCGCCCTCGGCGTTCTTACTGAAATAACGCCAAAATAAAGCATAAGCCTTCCTCCATGGGTGCTTGCAGCCTTACACTATTCGCGGGCGAACTAGAATCGCGCCCCCGCCCCCTCGGAAAATAGAGGAGAAAAAATTTGCTTACAATGAAAATGGCATCTGAATTTCAAATATAGCTTCTGAATTAATTCGGTGCAAGGGGATACAAAAAAGAAAAGAAATAGGGCCAAGAGGGAGAAGGATGCAATCGACCGACTCTTTATTTAGAACACGCCGATAAGGCTTTTGAGAAGAGGTTTGACAGTATCGCGCCAAACTACCTTAGGAAAAATACTTTCGGTTTACTAATATGGCATTATCAACTTGTACGAGATTATTCAAACTATTGAAACTTCTCTTCGGGTAAAATACGAAATTCGCTTTATCTTGAATATGCCCTGTATTTTCTTTGTGTATAGATTAAGCGCGCTGTACTCGAATCTAAAAAGACGTAACCAATAATCTACAAAATAAAATTGAAGGTTCAATGTGCTCCTTATATCTCTGCGTCTAGAAGAACAAATAAGGAATACGAAATTTCAACATTTGCAATTGATCTCGTGGACATTTGAATTACACGCAATAAGAATGTTCCATCTTCCGTATTAAAAGAAATATTAGTCGCCAGCGAACACTTTGGTAGCCTTGAGTAGCATCGATTCCTCATTCGAGGAGGCAGTTCGTCACATGATATATGCGTATAGGACGAGGCCCGAGCTTCTGCCAGCTCGCCTCCGAGGAAAAAAAGCTGGCTGGGTCGGCGAGAGCTATTCTTCGAAGTGCGGCATCTTGCCAGGATCTCGGTGGTGCGAGAGAGTAAAAGAAAAATTCCCCGTCGGCAGTGCCGAATCTCCAACGCCGTCGCCGTCGTCGTCGCCGTCGTCGTCGTCGCCTTGGACGACGACCGGAAGAGCGCGGGTGCACCGAGCGATAGGCGAGGAGCCGCTTTCTCCAGGAGACGCCGAGACGCGGGAAGAGAGCCCAAGGCTTAATGGGTATCGACATCGGGCGCTCGAGCAGCGATGGAAACGAGCAAAGAGGGACGACGTCGGGGAACACGAACGTGCAGTTGCTGCGCGAGGGAAAAATCCGTCGCCCGGCTTCGTGAAAAGAAGCTGACGAAGGGGTGAGAATTGTACAATGGTAGATAAAAGTATCGAATTGCCTTTTCTTCGGGTTCTCTTCTTTCCGATGTTGTATACGCAGCTTTTTTGCTGAGAATGGTTCTGGCGAATCAAGCGATTTTTCGATACTAAAACTAGTTCGAAGCTTTTGCGTTAAGAGATAAAAGAAATTCGCTGACTGGATACGTTAAGTAAACTTAGTGTTTTGAATTTGCAATATAATTTATAATTTGCGTATATCAATATGTACATATATATATATAATATATATATATATATATATATATATCTGAAAAATGCGATCATACTTTAGTAGACTATTCTGAAAATTTGCGTGTTACATTTAATAGAATATTACTCTCCTTTTAGATGTATAAAAATTTAAAAACCAGTAAAGTACGCTTATTTGTTTTGCATATTTTTATTAAGTATAAAACCCACAGTCGAAACCCTCGACTAGCGAGGATTAAAAAATCTCCATAGCTTAAGTAAGCTACCATGCGAATAGATATAAAATTCCACATTAATTACAATAATGCCAAGATGTACGTTTTTGTCGCGTTTCATTTACACGCGTTACACACAGGTTCAGTCAATCATGATTTTACCGAAAACGAAGCCTTCGCTCTCCTCTCCCCTCTAAAAATAACGACCGCTACGGAACAGGCGTGTGCTTCCTCGAAACAGCACGATGTCCAGAATCGAACAAGGATAAATTGAGAACATGCACCCCTGAAACGCCGAGCGCACACTTTTCGTGCATACTGTATGTATCAGTTCGCCTACGCAGCCGATCTTGTAGCGGCTGCACTTTCCGACACAATCGGAAGAGAGAAACGGCAACTCGATTTCGGCTTCTCGGCTATTGCGCGACGGCGGCACCGGGACGAGAAAATAAGGGTCCGCTCGGCGCCGCCCCCCCCCCCTCCACCCGCTCAACCCCCGCGTGCTTGGCTTGCAAACCGACTTCCGTCCTCCGCTCCGGCTGACGGCGCCGTTATACTACGTTCGGGAAAGCGTCCGTCGATGTAGCGATTTTCCCTCTGGCTGAACTCCCGGAGACAGATCGCGCGGAGAGCGCTCCATGCTTTATATATAAGCTCCAGGTCTTATCTGCACGGCGCTGTTTACTGTCCGATAGAGCCGGTTGATAGCGGGTGGGACGACTCACTTTTATGGATTGCGCCCTTGCGCCGCGTCACCCTCCCTCCTGCCCCTCCGACCGACAGGCTGAACTTGGCGATGCTCGCGCGAGATACAACCGGATATCTCGGAGCCGACGCCGTGCTCGCGAAATAACGATAATCTACCTGTGCGTGTTGCATGACGGCCCGAATGATTCACGAGCGTTGACGGTGGAGACGCGCCTAAGATCCCTTGGATGTTCCTGAGATGAACAATGCGTTTCTTGCGCTTGGTTTCGGACGGCTTTTCGTCCTTGCGCACTTGCATCACGGACGGGTGACTTTTCCTTTAGATTCCTACGTGGATAACGATTAATTGAAGATTCTCGATATGTATTCGAGGACTTTTGGATAAGAGTGCAACTTTTAGAGAAGCGAGGTAAACTTTCCTATAACGTAGATAGCATCCTGTTTTGTAAATTTTTTATTTACACTGCGTGGTAATCGATGATCTTAACGAGGTATTTAATTGATTTGAGCACATTTATGTCTGCGCTCTACAGTGCACTTCGTAAAATATTATAATAAACGTCACAATGTATAAAAGCGTTGAGAAGGTGAGATTATAATTCTGTGTTATAAAATGTTTTGGAAATTAACGCTTTTCTAAGGCTTGGAATTATTTGGAGATTCATAATTTCAAGTTCTGGATAAGTAATTGCATTGGAACTGATTTATCTGTATCACGTACGTGGATGGGAATATTGTCATTGATTCCATTATATTTCCCATTCGATATGAAATAAGTGGATATATTTGGCTTGGGATTACGTATGTCTCATGATAACCGAATTAATTGATGACGGTGATAACTAACGGCAAAGGTGTAAAATTGTTGTTATAAAAATTTAGAATTAATATGATTATATCAACCACGACGTGACATCGAAGGTGAAAGAGTAAGAGAGAATAATTGGGACAAAATAAACGTATCTGCAAATAAATGCAAAAATAATTTTTTCCGCAGTTTGGGATTTGTGGCTTGAGCCATCGTTTCGACAAAGGCAACACACACAATGTCAATACGTAATTTACATTACGTAAACCTCGGTGATAAATATGCAAACGACCACCTAGACTTTCTTTCGCAAAGCGAACAGTCGAATTCAGGCAAAAAGTTATACCGCCTTTCAAAATTCTCATTATTCCGCGAGTTCCTGAAAAAGGGTCGTTAGTCGTATCGGAAGGCAAAATGTGAACGCGCCGTTTTTGTCCATTTGCCCATTTGTAGTATCTCGTTGAAGCTGAGCGGAAATTAACGATTTCATCAATGTTGTAGATAAATCCTTGGATAATAAACTTTGATGAGGCGATAAAGGCGCAGTTTAACCAGTCCGGTGAAACGCCTGCTACACTCACCAATAATTTTTCTCGATCGGACAACTTTTTCCGTCGTTGCGTTGGTGAGGCTTAAGCTTCTCCAAGAAATCGGCTCGCTTCTATTATTCCATCGCAATTTTTCGCCTCGGCTCGCGCACGCACATCGGCGCCGCGGCTCCGGATGGCCATAAGACGAGCTGCTCGGCAATTCCCAGGGCGTTCACGTAGACGCGGATTATCGCGCGGCAATCCCGCGTAAGGTGAGCGAGCGAGATAAAGAAGCGCAAACGAGCGACGTTTTACGTCGACTCGGAGCAAAAACGATCGCGCGAGTCGAGTTGAATAGCGCTCCACTCGCGCCTGGCGCGTGAAGCACGTTTTATCGGTCCTGATACCTGTTGGATTTCCTATATATAGTGTGCGCTGGGAGCGTCGCATCGAGATGCTCTTTCTTTTAAGAGATCCGCGCCGACGCGAGTCGTCGATTTATTTGCACCCGCGCGCCCGGATCGGGAAGCAGAATTGCGCAAAGAGTGACTCGGCATAACTCAGCTTTCCTGAAATTTCGTCGCGACAGCGTATGGCTGGTTTTACACTTTTTACGCGACGTCGTGCGCGCGCCTTGGCTTTGAATTTCGTTCCCGAGCCCGACGAGTTCTCGAGATGCCGTTGCTCTTTTTAATTGGCCATTTCTCGCGCGAGTAAACTTATTTTATGAAATAGAGGAGCTTGAGAATTCGATTACAATTCGATATCCATTTCAAATTTCTTGCGCTCGGAAAAACGTCTTATTAGCTAGGAGAGGAATAATCTTAAGTGGAATACACCGAGCAGAACTTTATTTGAAACAGAGTGAGTATTCTTAGGAGTAATAAAGATTGTATTTAAATGCGAGCTCCAGTTCATTAAAGGATTTGACAAATTTATGACAATTCAAGGACATTTTCGGTATTGCAATACATCGGTTTTCTGTTCAAAGGGTCTTCTCTGCTAGTGCGATATTTTTAATTACCAATTTCGTATTTCTTACCCTCGTCGATTACTTACTGTGTACACATATGGATACAGAAGATGTAACGTTTAGAGAAAAACAAAAGTATGAAGTTTTGTAATAATTCTTTCAAAAAGCAATATAAGCTCTGTCTTTAACAGCAATAGTTTTGCTATTTACAATTAATGTTAATTAATGTAATTTATTTTTTATAAGTTATCATCGACATATGACTTAAATAGCAGACAAGTTTTGGACTTAATTATTTGAGGAGCATTTATTTTCCGGGACTTACAAAATTGGATTTTCTGCTTTTTATGAAAATGAAATCCAGTGGAGGTGTACATTTTCATTAATTTTTCATTCGTAATCATTTTCATTAATAATTTAGCCTGATAAACTTCATAGTTAATTTTACGATTCATTAATACGGTTAGCGCTTTTAAAACTATAGGGCATACACGCACTTGTTAAGAAATCTATAAAATTCTAGGAAACATTTATCGGATTGGTATAAAATAATTTATTATTGCAATTTGAAAGATGTCTCAGGATGTCTTAGAAGTTTAATTTAAAATGTAATTTGAATATTTAAGTCTTATTCGAAAGCAAATTTATACCAAAGTGTGAAATTTGAGTAGAAAAGTACAATTGAATACATATTTTTAACCACTGTTCAGCAAAATGTAATGTATTAATTGCGATTGCAAATAAATCATAATCGTATTGCTGATCAATAACTTAATTTTATGATTTTAAAATTGTATAGTAACATCGTCGCAATAATTATGTATAGCTTATTTAACACTAACTTATACGTACTATTCATCTGAAATATGTTTCGAGGCATCCAAGTAAACATAATGTAAATCATAAAATCGATGTACAAAATGAAAATAAATTGCTTTTCTATTTTAAATGCTCAACATTTAAAGAGTATATCTCCACAAAGTCTTGTATATTACATCTTTATCTTGAAAAAAGAACGATAACATTACCATGCATTACTTTTAAGCTGAGCTAACAAAACGTTAAGAGCTTAAATATATTTGGAAATTTCACACCTCTTTTATCTGCGCGTACACTTGTTTACTTTCCGAACTACGTATATCGGCACTTTAGTTTCATATCAACCTTGAATTAATCAAGTATTCGACGTATTCAATATATTCGGTATTCTGTGCAATTTTAATCCGCAATTAAATTGCATTAATTTCAGAATTTCGTGTCGAATAACCTCATATTTTTTGAACTGCAACAACGTCGTTCATCCGATAATTCAAATTTTTGCCTAAACACTGATAAGCATTCCGTAACGGTCGTCTACGTTTGTTGCATTTTGCTTACGCTGTATTCAACAAGCACGATCACGAGGGCAACGCAATAACTAGATGTGCATTATAAAAATTTAACAATTTTAGAACGAACTTTTTCCTAAGAAAGTTCCATCCCGCAGTTGGAATTTATTAACCTTTTCACGAGCTGGCAAGTCCCCGTTCGGCTCAGCCATGAAAATTCGGCAAAGAAAAGCAGTAACATTTCTCCTTTTACTCCACGGCAAAAGAAGCGGACCGATGTCGCAACATTGACGACTCCCACGCAGCGCCGGGGATGTTTTGTGCTCGCAGGCGCACCCACCCAACTGCAGCCCAGTGAAAAACGGACGAGCCGGTAAACAGAGAAAATGGGATGGCGGGGTTGTGTACGCGGGCGAAAAAAGCAGCGAGTCCACGACATCAAAAGATACACATGGCAGCAAAGCAGGCAGCGAGTCCTGGCGCTCCCGGAACTTCCGTTTCCTTCCTTCCGGCCTCGGTCGTTGATCGACGAGGCAAGTTCTCGCGTGCATTCCACCACCGACCACCCCTTCCCCGACCCGCTACACTCCACTCGCTGCTTTTCGTATTTGGGTCGGGTTATTCCTCACCCCTTCCTCGTACGCGCTTCTTTCGGCTCCTAGTAGTCAGTGCGCGTCGGTACCGCTCTCTTTTAGCGGCCCTGCGAAAGAAAGAAAATTCGACAAGAAAAAGCGTCGACGGGGACGAGTCGGCGACCTCGTGAAATGTTCATGCAGAGTGGACATCGAATCGGGCGCGTTTGCTCGTCCACTGCGGATGTCGGTGACGCGCGATCGAGAGTCGTCAGGAAAGTTTCGGTCTCGAGTTACGGCCCGCGTGTTCGACGAACAAAGCTTCCGCCGTAGCGACGAGCGAGACGCCGAGGCGACCGTAAATCACACGGACGATTATTATTTCCGAGATATTGTTTGATGAGAGGATCGTCGACGGTACTGCAAGCGTTGCGATTCTTACGGGGGTCGGAAAAATTTGCATGCATCCTCGTTACTAGAGCGACGGATGTCGAGTGGCCCATTGAGATTATCGAAGCAGTTATCCGTTTGTTATTGCTCGGTTGTAGTTAATAAATTTCCAAGGTTACGTGTATGTATATACGTATACACACGAGCTTACTGGAAGAGATGAAATAATGCTCGATATAAGAATGCACTTATACCTTCGAATTATTCGAACTTAAAGTGTAAAACAAATATAAAAAAGCCGTGACAAATGTAAGGGAAATCGTCAATGTATCCGCACTAGTAAGGCTAAGTTGATGCACAGGAGCGCAATAGCAATAGTCAGCCATTTTACAAGCGGAAAGAAGTAGCTGTAACGAGAAGGTATAGGAAGAGTACCGTTTTGTCTCGGTCTCTCCCCTTGCAGGCCGAAGCGCTTTTGAGAGCAGCTGTCGTTACTTTGTACGACGGTCGGGCCCTGCTCCGAAAAATGCCAGAGGGGAGCATAAGACCCGAATGAAACATACCGAATGTGCGGGAAAGCATTGCTCCCCGCTCTACCGCTCCGCGTTCAAACGTTCATTTTGCGCGGTAACTCGCTTTCATCCAGTTTACCGTGACTTGCCGACCTTTCTGGTTTCTCGTTCGGTGCATCGTGATTCCGCGATCTTCTGGTTCTCCCGTGAATGCGCCTTCTGAAAACAGAGCGCGATCCTGGTGCACACGCAAGCTCGATGAATGCTCTCAATTGTCACTCAAGACGTTGCTATTGTATCTATTGTCTTGGGAATATAGTCAGTGTAGTTGTGAAAGGTTTGCATGCCGTGGATGTCCGTGAGTAAAAGTAAAGATTACGGTGTAATACGTATACTAAAAACTGGGTAAAATACTTTCCGAAAAGAGGATTTTAAACATTCTTGCGCGCGAACGTAATTATCCTCAAAGTTGCCCGTACGTCGAATATTTTTATTCGCGAGCAACGATAGAAAAATAATAATATTTTTAGCGCGGCGAACGACGTCGCGCTTGCATAATAAGCAGTTTCTAAGAACGCATATTGAAAAAAAGAAGAAAAAAGTTATGGATTATAGTGTAATAAATGTAACTGCAATGTCGTCGAATTAAATTATCGAACCAACATCTTTATCGCTAATAAATACACGTCTAATATCGATCATTCGAATAAAATTTCCTCGTAACCTAATTTCTACTTATTTATCCATTTTAATATTTCACAGGCTGAATTTATGTAATGATCTGACGCTGTTCTCGGAATTAAAATATAATATGCGTGAGCATTGCGGCGAATAGTTTTCAAGCCTACAATTGACGTAACATATGCTGCTACTACGTCGTTGTCACAATGAAAGAAAATTTAAGATTATATTTGCAAGAAAACAATTATTGATTTTTGCAAATACTGCACACTCGAAGGCAATGTTTACGTAGCTGTGCCGTAACCGTTACGAAACTTGTGTGTACTGGCGACGGGAGACTTATTTACGCCCAGAGAATTGAATTCTCATGGGGAATGTACCGATTTCCGCCATGGTATCATAGGATTAGAAATTAATTTTCTTTCGCGTCTGCCACACTCTTTTACGAGGTCTTGCGCGTCTAAAAATGGACGCAAATGTAGAGGCTCGCCGCACGTTTTACGGAGATTCCCTCTAACCTCACCGTCAACGAGATTTTAACAAAGGCATCGTCTCCACTCGCGGAGTGGCTCGTTTGTATACGGTATGGGTAAGAGGAAAGCAAAGAGGGAAAAAAATGATTCACGACGACTCGAGAGGAATGATAATATGCGTAGGTGAAATATGGAAAGAGCGCAAAAAGTGCCTCGGCCTCGTCTTCGCAGCGCACGATGCTTCATCGGTACAAAGCCCCTGCGATAAGCCCGCGTTATTGGAATCTCGATAGAACCCGAGATCGGGTTCGTGGCTCGCCCTCCCCCCGCCCTCCCGCCGCTTCGTATGCCGTATGGCGAAGAGGAGCAGAGCCTCGAAGAAGCGCCGGCCCGTGCGTCTGGCTGGGCTCCTCTCCCCGGGATAAAATGTAGATGGATGAGCCGCAGACTTACGGTCGCTCCTCGTAATATCGTATCCAGGGAACAAGGGGCGTCGGGGCCGATGGAAGAAGAGTGGATTCGAGGGTTCTGTCGGTGTTGCGCCTATGATACATGGCGATCAGCTGCTGATAGCATGCAAGGATTTATTAAAGAGGCATTTACGCGCACTGACGCACATTCGCTGCCACTGCCTGGACGCGCGTGTCCAGCCCCGTGCAGTTTTTTTCTCTTAGACGCCTCCTCTACGCGAAAAAAGGGCGCGATGCGTGGCCACGAGCAACGGGGAGGTCAGGTCATATTTTGCGAGCAAGACGTTCTCCACTTTCTTCGGCTCGACGCTTATCGGCTTGAATAATAGCTCTGTGACTGACGGCTTGGCCTTTATCTGCGCTCGCCCTCCTCCCCAATCGCCAAGATAATACGAGTTTCTAAAATTAACGTTTATTAAATGTAATAGATTCTCTTGGGAATTGTAATTTTGGTTCTTCCAAAGCGTATCCGTCACAGGTCTGTAAATGCACATGCTATCGTAAATAACATAATTTTCTATTCGAATAGCATTGGGCATATTTTTACGATTTTAAGTACGAAGATTTCCGCTAACAATTTTGCAATAGTGTTCAATTTTATATCAAGCGTAGAACCTTTCGATTAACGCCGCATTGAAGCTGCTTAATAATTACGTAGATATCCGACAAACGTAAGGTTTTCTTTTTCCTCGTATGTAATATTCGAGAAAGCAGAATTTTTAATTATTAATTGGAAAGTTTAAATGGGACCTAAGTGTATATTTATCGTTTCATGCAGTTCAACTGATTTATTTTCATTGTTCTAACAAATGAGATTTTTAATTGTAATACTTTCAATGTTACATCTGCATTAGCTAAAAGAAGAAATTCATTGTGTACACGTATTAATATTTTTTATTAATTAAAAATCAAATGGTTAATTTTCAGCATTTCGCAATCAGCATCTATAATTTCAATGTCATTATGTTTTATTAACATCGCTGAACAAATCTTCCGCAATAACGACAATTTACAAGAAGTTCTTTTAATTCGTAGTACATAGATCTCTGTTGGCATCGCAATTAACTGAATTTGCTTTCGTTCGATCAGCAAACTTTATAGATAAATGATAAAATTATGAAAGGACTGCTTCGGCAATGTCGAACGATCGGTCGCGTACTTTTTTGGAACTGTAATTATATGGACTTTCATACGCTTGAAAGCGTTCAAATGCTGCCCCGCACAGTGGAAAATCATTGAATGCGAGATTTGTTCCCATGCGAGATGAATTTTCGAGAGAGTTAGATGAAACGAGCGAATGAAAAAAAAGATAGAGAGGGATAGGTAGTTCGCGAGAGAACGAGACAGTTTGCGAGAAAAGAGGGAGATACCTCATAAGAGATAGGAATAGAGAGAGAGAGAGAGAGAGAGAGTGAGAGAGAGTGAGAGAGTGCGAGTGCACGACCTGCCCGCGGGGAAGGGCAAGGCAGGAGCACGGGGATTGCGAGGTGAACGAGTAGGGATGGAAGCAGATATATATCCACGGCCATGCGTTACGGGTTCAGCTAAATCCGCCATGATGAATGTGTTGGCGGGAATAAATCCGCAATGCACACCCCCACCGACGTGCTCTTCCTCCTCCTCTTACTCCTCTGCAACTCCTGGTCTTTCTCCTCCCAAATGGTACTCTCTCACTCTCTCTCTCTCTTCCTGTCTCACTGTCTTTTTCAACCCCCTGGTGCTACTGTTGCCGTTGCCACTCGGCAATCCCTCCAACACCATTTCCCTCACCGTATCCAACAACTACTGTAGGTGTGAGAGGGACGACTGCAAAACTGCAAATGTATGTGTGCAAGGTATTCGCTCTCTTCCATTTCTCTCGCTTCGATGCCAGTTCACGTATACCCATCTCTATCTTTTTTTAGCCCTGCGCTTGCTGCGCTACACGCGCAGCCATGATAAAGTTGTGCCGTTCACGCATGCGCGTGTGTGCAACGATTTCTCGTTTTTTCCTTCTTTCTCTTTGTTTCTCTTTCCCTCTCTATCTCACTCTCATTCTATTCCTTCCTTCTTCTTTCCACTTGTTTCTCTTTTGTCATTTAAGCTTTATTCTTTTTTTGTATCGTAGTGCAGTAGCTTGCTGCTTATTTATATTCTTAAGCAGAAGAGGTAGACATTCATTAGGATTTATCGAGGAATCATCTTGGGCAATATGGATGGATATTTATACTTTTCTTGTTTGTCGTTGTTTTTTTTTTCTTTTTCTTTTTTTCTTTTTTTTTTCTTTTTTTTTTCTTTCGAGTTACGTTTAAAATAATACGTTCTACGTTTTTAGGATATTATTGGCGTGTCTCATAAAAAGACATAAAATTTGAGATTAGCTCAATACAACCAAGTATTTACAACGTATTACTACGACGTTAACTTACATGTTTCTTAATAAATATCACGGAACCATTGTTGAAGCACGATATCCACATAATTGTAAATAACGTTCAAAGACTTAAAACTAATGTAAATAAGCCTTATAAGAATTAGCGGCTTTGAAAAAAATATTGTCTTTTCTCCAAGATACATTACATTCAAGAGTGTTGCGTTAAAAATATTCAAATTCATTAATCATACGAACGCTTACTCGATGTGAAGGTAGGCTTTGCACGGCAGTGAACTATCAATCTGTAACATGAGATATTTAAAACGTGAGATTCTGATCTTTAATTTTAACACGAGAAACATCCGTTAAATTCCTTGCAATCTTTTAAATTACCTATATACGCGAAATATCGCGTTAAAATATAAGAGAACATTTTCTAGGTTTACGAAAACGGTATGCGACATTAATTCGTCTTTCAAAAACATACAAGTAAACGAATAACTATGTAGAAACTAGTTCTCTCTTACATAGTAAGTTAATTTTCACAACTGCAAAATGAAACTTTCTAAATTTCCAAACAACCGCAATGTTTTCACAAACAAGCGACTCGCCAATGATTTAATTATAAATTCCTGCGTTGCTCCACGAGAAGGTTTAAGCGGCGCAACCGCGAAAGCACGCAAATCGTCTAAATTAATAACCCTTGAAGAGCGAGGAAACATCAAGGCGAGACATTGTTGATAAACATCGCGTGTCATAAAATTGTACGCGCGCAGCAAAATTCAAAGCGACTCTCGCGCATCCACGAGCATTAGACGTTGCCGCACGCTTGGCCTCAGCCACCGTCTAAGTTTATCTCGCCCTTTCGGCTACGTACGCGTGTGCGCCAAGTAAATCATCCTCGGGTACGAGGCCGCGGTCGACGACTCGCGTTACGCTCGCGAACGTGCGACTGAATGGCGTAATGGTTATAAATTCGCGATGTGCGAATAGACGCTACGGGAGGCGATTCGTGGTTGATTAAGAAGGACACGGCTGGACCTATCGAAGTCAAGGATGGATATTAAAGCGTCTCAGGGGACACAGGGATGCGTTATCTGGGAAACGTCCTTTACTTGCAAGGAAAACTCGTCTATACGCTATTTTGTTTATTCAGGCGTTCAGTGGAAAAAGACGCGTTGTACGTCGTTGTCGTTTTGCACGTTGCTCGGTGAATTTGTTGCGCTTTATTTTTTTCCGTAACACTTTTATTCAAATCGAAGAGCCACCGCTAGACTAAACGATAGATGTAACACAGTTTCGGTATTACTACAATCGACAAGCCGAGACTGTCGGCATTTGTCCTTACGAAAATCTATAGCTTGGCAAGGACGTTTTATTGCAGCTCCTGCAGATATAGTCAGGAATTATTTTTTTGAAAACACGAATAATCCTAAAACCGCAATCTATGGCTCTTGCAAATAATATTTATTATAAATAAATATAGTTTTCAACTCTGCAATAAGTATGTAAAGGAATGAGACGGATATTTTCCTTCGCTTAAATGTACGCCTGATACTCATAAATTCAGTAAAATCATCCGGTTCCTCGTTGAATAAAGAAATATTACAGGGCAAACTAAAAGTGCAAATTGAGTTGAAAATCGCTCCCTAGGCCTTTAAACGAGCTACGAGAGCAAAATATCACGTGTTTCACCACGATCGCAGAAAGCCGACGTGGTTTCGATTGAAAATGAGGAACGACAGCCGAATGGTGGGCACGACATAAATCGACTCACGACTACTTATCAAGGCGAAAACGGTTGGTCGAGCGCGTGCATCGAGCCTCCACTCGATAACCCGTTGTAGCAGCTCCGCGTGGAGGTGGTGCGCGGTCCAGCTCTGATATCCCCCGTGACCTCCTGTGTCGGAGTCGCGGCAACGACGGTGGCCCGGGATAATCCACGTGGATTATTGCGGTATCACGTGGGTCCATGCGCGCGCCTTAGAAACGCGTACACGTAGCGCTCCACTGTTGCACAGACTGAAAAGCCAAGCTCGTGTATCGCATGCTTATACCGAGGTTCCAGAGGAACGAACCCTTCCCCGCGAGGGAGAGGAGCCGAGGGTCGGCCCTGCTGCGATACCCTAATTCCTAAATCTGTCGCCATAAGTCCTCGTTACAATAAATATCCCACCGGTGTCTGGTTGCTCGCGCTCTCTCTCGCTTTTCTCTGTTCTCGCTGATTTCCACTCTCTCTCTCTCTCTCTCTCTCTCTCTCTCTCTCTCTCTGTCCCTCTCTCTCGTGTACTTCCTCTAGTTCTCGAAAGCGCAATATCTGTATACACTTCGAAACCTCTCTCTCTCTCTCTCTCTCTCTCTCTCTGTCCCTCTCTCTCTCTTCCTTAACTTCTCTAAAGCTGCATTTACGCTGCTACATATGTTGGATTCTTTATCTCTGTCTGTTTCTCGTTCTCGTCTCATATCATCTCGCTTTGTTTCATCTCCTCTCTCCTTACCTTTCTCGTCCTTTCTCTATCGTTCTCTACGGGTTACAAACCATGGTTTAACCAATTCCTATGAATCTTCATTCAATCGGCCTAATCTCGTCACAGATACTGTCTCATCTCTTACATTATACCATTGATCTTGTATGCGGATTTAGAGTTCCAAGAGCTTCTTGGAACGTCTTTTCACGTCCCTAGACAGAATTTTTTATTTTTAAACGAGACCAGTTTATTACATCACACAATTCCATTTAAAGAAGAATATTTATATTCGAATTACCTAGTCATTGACGAAATGATGCACCTTACTCGTCGATAATATAATCGAATAATATAATTTTCATACAAATGAATTATTTGTGAAAATAATTCAGCAATTAATTTTTTCCACTAAATTATATTGACAGAAGGTATAAGAAATTATTTTCTTAAGGTTGTAAGTTTTTACGACTAATTTCAGTTTTTTAAATGACGTTAAATTTTATTTATAAATCATCATAAAGGAATTTTATACGTGCGTTGTTGTATATTATTACGTTCCATTTATTTATTAAGAAAAATCAACTTTTAAATGACAAAACCATGCTACTTCAAAAAGTAAATAGTATTTAGACTGGTCGGGTGTCATGATCTTCTTGATTTTCATTATGTATACCTTCTGTAAAGTTAAATCAACGTTAACATTAAGTTTTATCTCTTAGAACATGTCTGAATTATTTGCCGAGTGCTGCGAGATTACATAAGTATTTTTTATCCCATTCTCTAATAATTTGTAGTTGTAATAAATTATTTCAGGAGCATAAACAGAATTATAAATAATTTCTCAAGCATATGCTCGTACAAATAAAACAGTAGAATCTGATAATTAATTTTAAAAGTCATTCTGCTCAAGCTTGTCGAAAATGTGAATAAGCTCGAGCTGTTTCATATCGAAACTCACTAAGGAGCGCTTTTTGTAAAAATAATTGTTCCGACTTGCGAAGCGTTTATTAAAATGTATTTTTCAAAGTTTCTAGAAGTAGCTTAAAAATGAAATAAATAATACCTACAAATATATTTGGTATGTAAATAATAAACCGTCGTTCGCATACATATGTTTCAAATAAAACATGGCTCGCATATAATGAACTCATAAACTCACCAATGGAATTCCGAATATTCGAGCGATGAAGGGGGCGTGCGTAGGAGGCATTTTCCGAAAACACCAAAGTTAAGTAATTTCCACGCGCTCCACATGCAACCCTACAAAGTTATAGCAATACGATCTGGAGGGTCGGTGCACGGAAAGCGCGGTTAAGTTTGAATATGAGTGAGGGGATGCGCACACGGTGCAAAGACCGTGGCTCGGTTCTGGGGGTGGCGATTACGACAAATGACAGGATTCGTAATTTCGCGCGAGCTTATTGCCACCAGTTATTTATCCTCCGAGCAGCTCATTTCATATGCGACTCACGCCGAGACTTTCCGAGGCTCCTGTGCCTCCCGTGCCTCATCCCTCACCGAACCTTCTTTCATTATTTTCTTTTTCGTTTAAGCGTGACCTCGATTGCTCTTTCTCTTAACAATCTGTTTCGACGTGCAATTTGTCGTTGACTTAATCTTCGGATGCTGCACACCAATACGACTCACGATGCTAATACATGCTCGCGTACTTAGTAAGCAATCCCCGTGATCGTGATTAAGAACGTGCATCCACAGCGAATCGAAATGCAAGTTTTACTCAAATTTAGAATTGCTGTCTGTTAACGACTAAATTTTTCGTACTTTATGTCTCGGAAATTTTTGTAATGCCGCAGATGATATTAAATCTGACATTTTACAGTTGTTATTTTAAGCTTTTACAAGAGTCTATTTAAAAGAATACGATCAACATCAAAATTGATAAGCAGATTTGAAAACGTTTAAAAATTATGAATGAAAAATATATCGATATTCGTGAAAAATTTGTTAATCTCTAATTAAGGAAACACGTCATTAGATTCTATCGTCTAAATTCTATCATGAAATTAATGCTCTTTACTTACCCCCGTAATCAAATAATTACGCATTTTGCATTCTGTATTACTGTTAAAAACATTATTATTATTATTATTATTATTATTATTATTATTATTATTATTATTATAAGAATAATAAGATTTTTTATTTTAATACGGAAATGTTTCTTGTCCGTAATAAAAACGTTATAAATCTACGCGTTAGAAGGTCCTTAAAAATTATATTTTATTTATAATTAATTTTTCTTAGATGTTTATCATTTGATATGCTTGGCTGACAAGAAGATCTTAATAACTGAATTCATGACTGAATCATTATTCAATATACTCTTTGTTTTATTGTCCGATTTTTATTAATTTGAAAGTGATAGTAACTGACTTTATTTTATAGAGTCCCTTGGAATATGTTAATCAACTGCAAATATTTTTCACATTATTATGTACCTATAGCTTTATCTCTTGTTATCCGCAAGCATTTGGCGAAGGCTGTAATTGAAAAAAAATAGAGCTCTTGTGTATAAGCAAATGTAGTAGAAACGTTGGAGATCGTTTGGAAAACGTCACTCTTTGAAATATATGACTTTTATCAATATGCACTTGTGCTGCAATAATATCACATTAACAATACATAATTTGCGGGCACTAAAAATATTTGCGACGTAAGAGCGTATTTTCACGAAGGAGTCAGCAAGCCTTGAGTCGATTATGAAGTAATCGACCAACGCAGAATTGCAAGGACCACGGCCGAATCGCGAAATGCGCAAGGATAGCGTCCGATCGGTCGTCGGCACTCCGTCATTTATATTTATCGCCCATAGGAAATTCTCGCGACGCTCCTGGCACGTGATCGCGAATACAGTCGGGCCAGGGAGCCGCGAGAGTTTGGCGCGGACGCAGGAGGACGTTGGCGAACGCACCCAACTGCCGACGGAGGCGAGGCACCGGAGGAAGGAAAAGAGAGTCGCAGGAGGGAGAGAGAAAGAGAGAGGCGGAAGTGACGCCGGCGCCTCGACGGAGCCAGCATGGGCGCCGGTACGCTCCGATGCCTCGTATCGCCCGTATCGTCATCTCCTCTCCTTTTTTCACTCGCACGGCCTCTCGAGCACTGTGTCTTCGTTATGTCCTGCCACTGACTACTTCTTTCCATGGCAACTAATATTTTTGTTCGCCGCGAAAAGGCGACTCGGGGGAGAGACGAGAGGATTCTCAAGAAGGAATGCTTTAAATAAACTTTAGATCTACGCGAAAAATATGGGAAAATACGTTGGCTCGGTTTGTCGCATCCAAAGTATTCGATAAATATTCAACGATCATTGCTATTCTTTATTTGGTTACGGTAGTCTACTAAATGTATCAGCCTTAATGTACTCCGGTCTAATGCAACGGCAACAACTCATAGTTATTATTCTGGAATTAATATGTGCGTTACGTGAGTAAGATTTTTAATGGATACTTTAATTAATTGGCATTTTCAAACATTATTTATCTTTAATATAAAAGTATAAATCTATAGTGAAAGTTATAATACCCAGGCGTAATACAACTTTTCAAGAAATATATACATGTTTATAACGTATTGTGTTTTTTACCCCAACAAGTGATATTATAACAAAAATAATTTTATTATCGAGTGCACAAGACATTATTCGGTTGGTATCTCTTATGAAATATATAGTGAATAAAAATTGTTTATTTTACATAAAGGCTGAATCGTTTACTTTTCAAGTATAGATGACACATTACAATTATATTTCTGATGTAATATAAGAGAGAAAGCATAAGTTACTTTCATTATGTTATGCTCTTTTCCTTTATGAACGTTAAAATTCTATTTTGGAGTGGAAACACTTATTTACGAACTATTACTTGCTTTTAGAGTATTGAATTTGTCTTTAATAATACAACAAAGATTCCAACATTTGAAATTCTTTTACAGTTACTATTTTTAATTTGCATATTTTCAATAGTACATATGAATTGAATTATATTTAAAAAATTGCTACTTAATACCGGGCATTCAATTACAACAACATTCAAATTGTTTGATATTATATAAAAAATGAGCGATCGTATTTGTAAGTGGTAAAAGGGAGTGAACATTTGGGAGGTAAACATCTTAAAACATCTTAAACAGAAAATTATAAGAGCTATGATTATCCAAATTAATTATCAATTTCTCCCTATTTAAATACCTATTTAAATCTTATAATACCATCTTTAAAATGACGATGATTACTATGTACTCGCCCTCTTTAAAATGTTTAGATAGACCATATCGATATCAGTGTAGTGTGTACTTTGGTAACTGTCATTAATTGCAAAGTTCAATTTATATTGTTTGTACGATTAATACAGCTAATTTTGCAGCGCACATAAACATATCTTCTTTTTATTCTAGCAAGAGTTTTTTATTTCTCAACTCATAAGAAAATATTAATAATAACCTCGAGTTTTATCTTTTTACATTTAATTATGAAAGTCGAAAATATACGCAATTTTTTGTATTATGACAAATATTATAATATTGTCAAATATCTTTATCACCATACGTGCTGACTACATTCCACGAAAAGTCTCTAAAGTAACGGAACGGAAACTGTAAAGCTCCTTACTTTCGTGCTCACAATTATTCTCCACATAAATCAAAGTACTTTCCTCCTATTTATAGCAGACAAACTTCCTTTAAGCCGTAGACGTGGAATCAAAGTGCTCTTCAGCGATGCACTGTACACTGAAACCGTGTCCTTGGAGTCGCGCAAGGCGTCTCGAGGAAAGGAAGTCGCCGAAAAATGCAGTCCCGCGTTTCGTATCCTAAGCGCAGTGTCCCGTGCCGAAATCGACGCCTCGTC
Organism: Wiebesia pumilae; assembly: GCA_018907045.1. NCBI lineage: Eukaryota > Metazoa > Arthropoda > Insecta > Hymenoptera > Agaonidae > Wiebesia > Wiebesia pumilae. The sequence continues at coordinate 338,139 of JACCHZ010000173.1, read as the reverse complement.
CTTGCGACAACGCGCTTAGTAACGAAATCGACGCCTCATACTCCCCCCGGACCCCGGATTCGACTCTTTCGCGCGACGCGTCAATCAGACGCGCATTCGAAATCCACGCGTGCGGTCGCTTACGGACGCGATTGTCATTTACGCGACGAAAGGGCGCGTTTGCACGTGTGAATGCTGTTCAAGGACCGCGAGCCTAGCGAGAGAGTTGTGCATGCGTACTTCTCTCTCTCTCTCTCTCTCTCTCTCTCTCTCTCTCTCACGAGCGCACAGAGGAGTTCTGCGTACGGTTGTCGTTGCAGAGCCGCTGTCGTTCGTACTGTTTGACGTGCGGAAGATTAACTACTAGCACAAGAAGCCTCATCCGTCTGTTTCGAAGCGCCCAATCGCGTGTACGCGACTAAGTGCATCGCTGAAGTAATCAGCGCCACGGCGAAGCTTTGATTAATAGAGCACGCGAACGATATAGCTTAAGAGGGGGACCGGTATCGCATACCTCATCCTGACTCCCTGGGCCGACGATATTATTTTGCCGGGATGAAAGGATCGACGCTAAGGTGCGTTCGAGGTGAAGTCACGATAACATGTAATCGCGACAACGACTGCTTTCTCTAAATATTTTTTTACTCGTTACACGCGTACAATTTTCTTGCTTGGAAATCAGCGCGCATTTCATAATGAATTTATCTTTGGTATTTTTTACTCTTTATTTATTTATAACTGACTCGTCCTTTTGTTTTTATCAAAAGTGAAAACGTGTTCATAGTATATTGCATGCATGTGTGTGTGATGTTTAGATAGTCAAGATAAATAGTAAAAGTGAATGTTTCAGAAATTTAAATTGTCGATGTAAAATTCTTTACACTCTTTATGCGTTTATCTAAGTACGCGAATGCTTAATAAACAGGTAAAATAAAGTCAGTGTCAAAAATGCTTCCTATAGGTTTGCAATACCAACGACTACGAGTACTTTTGCTGTAAACGAGCACCGCAGCAGATTTTTATCGAAGACACTCGGGAACAGGACTTCGTAGTTGTAACGAGTTAAAAATTTTCGTTAATATTCAGTGCCGGACGAAGAAGCCATAAATTCGTAAGAAGATCATTATTACAACAAAGCTAATTCATCCTATTTAAAACTCACCTATCAAATTCAAATCCAAACAAAGGTCTCTCGTTCGATTCTTGTTCTCCATTTACGTAGCCACTGCATACAGTCGGGATTATCAACGGCTATTCATTTATAATGAAACAATGGAATTTTAATTAATAGTTTAGTTTCGTTCACTATGGCATAAATTTGGCGCGTGCATAACGGATATCTAAATAAAATAGGTTGCTCGAAACGGTGTATCTATAGGTTTCCATACTCGCGAACCCATCGGACGAGTTTCGCGCGTGGAATGAGCGGCCAAGATATGGTGGCGGGAGGGGCACGGGGCAGAGGAGGTAGGAAGAGCTGCTGCAGAATTGCGTGTGCATTACCGGTCGTGGTAATGCGGGCTGCATCGCAAAACTGCTTCGCACACACGCGGACGCGAACGAGACGGCGGGGCTTTAATGAGGGTGGGCCGTTGACGGGGGTGGCGAGAGTCATACCGCGTCACGTTCGTTATAAACGCGTAAACACGTGATGGTCCGCGCCGCGAGACCGGCTTGTCCACTATCCAGTAAATAATGGCGCATTAAGCTTTTTCATTCGGCGGACGCGCGTATTCGCGCGAGCATTACACCCCACACGTGCATCTGTCGCACGTCGCTCGCCCGCGCGCACTACCATTGATATGGGCATTTTCTGCGCAGCTGACTCGCTCTGTGCTCAAGTCCCATCGACTTTTACGCATTTTTTATCACGGAGATTGCCGTTAGAAATATTTGCCTCTCGAGTTATCTTTTGGACTTATCGCGAAAGAGATCGTCGAGTAACGACGAGGGTTGGTGGGGGGGGGGAAATATTGCTTAGCGTGTTAAGGAATGAAAAAGTTCTTATATCTTTTATCGAATAAGATCGCCGTGGATAAACAACTTGGCAGATTTAATTGTTGATCTCACGCACTTCAAATTTTTTATTTTAAATAAACGGAAAAGTAAGGGACTCGAACTGCAAACTGTATTTATGTAATTGCAAATGTGACAAGGAGAATCTGTTTTTATCAAGTGTATCCGAAGAACATTGTACAAAGAATTTGTTAAACAAATTTGTGCGAATATCTGTAAGGATGACTTCACTTAAAAAGTTGAAATGATCTAAAGAATGTGTAGATTACAAAAGTTTCACAAATAAACTAAGCTTCGTTGTTAAGTTTTGGTTAGCTGAAAACTATTTTTCGAATTTCGATAAATTATTAGGTACTGAATATTTCTTAGTCATTAGATCTGAAATATTTCAGCCAGAAACTAAATGAAGACTCAGCATCCAATAAAATACAATTTTTAATGCGAGAAGAATTCCAAATGCTGTGCGTTTCCAGTCGTCTCTCATTTTTTATGCGCATGCACTAATTAACAGTAATAAATATTAAATGGTCCTAGAATATTTCCAATCTTTTACCGATTATTAAAGGTAGTGAAAACATAATTTACATTTTAAAAAAATAAAAATACGTTAACCAAAAAATTATATTCGTAAAAAATGTTTTTTTTTTTTTTAAGTTATGTATTTTTTGTTACGACTTTCTAAAATGTTATTGTATTATGGAAGATTCAGAACGTTACAAAAGTTTATTTTTTCATTAAATGATTAAGAATTCATTCAAGGATGAAATTAGTGAACTTTTTTAAAAAAAAATTTGAAGGTTGGAATAATTCAAAATGAAAATGACCTTTTAATCTACGAAAATTTCAAACAATACTTACAATCAAGTTTTGTATAATTTTTGGCTCTGCGCTCGTTCATCACATTTTAAAAAGTAAGTTTCAATGCGGTAATCACGTTCTAATGCGAATATTCTTACACGTTCGCACGTAAGATGTCGTAAATTCGCGAACCATTTTATTAGCGCCAACTTTTTTTAAATAGGAGGTCTCAGAAATTGATTGCCCGAGATAAGACATAGCCATAAGGCACGCAATTTACAAGATAACGTTTTATAAACCTTATAAATTTTGAAACGTCTGTAGAAGAAGAAGTAAGCGATAATTTACCGTTGAATTTCGTTTAATTAAATTAATGCTGTACAACTTACCAATACGACCGACATATATTAAAAATTAGAGTGAGCGATTAAACGAATGATAGTGTGGCCCTGCAGGATAACGAAATACTTTATGATGCTTTTAAAGAAAAAATTAGTACTCGAGCGAAAAAAAAGATAAGGAAGTAACTCACATCTGTATAAAAACAATTTACATAAATGAAATTCGTTCGCGTCTAAATCAGCGGAACCTCTAAATTCTTGACTTTCTTCTTTATCTCAAGTCGCGCGCTCGCAGTCTGCGCTTTCCCGTGCCACCCGGTGGTGCTGCGTGCCGTTTTTTTTCACCCCCGGCCAAAAGGGATTTTTATCTGCTTGAAGTACAGAGGCAAGAATGAAGGAGATAGCGGAAGAGAAGAAAAGAAATGGAAGGCGAATCGCGCCTAGCCGCGAGCGTCGGCAGGAGAGAAAGAGAGAGAGAGAGAGAGAGAGGGGAGAGGGGGAGAGGGGGAGAGGGGGAGAGGGGGGAGAGTTTGGGGGAGTGAGCGAGCGTTATCTAAGTAGCGGTCGCGGGGCGAGGCGCGAGCGCCACATAAATATTAGGCTCGTCGTTAATGCCTCTGGTAGCTACTGGCGTTACGTTTCGCAGTAAGTAAATTATGCGATATGAAATTATTAGCGCCATTAAAGAAATTTATATTTTTCGGCTTCTCCCGTGGGCGGCGCGCACCAAAAGCTATACGGCCGCGAGGCGTTGACGATTTTTCTATTTTATCAGCGCGCCTCGGATTCTCCCCTCCGCCCTCCGGCCGATATTTTTCTTTCGGAGCTCGCAAGCGACACGACAACGAAGGCGTCACCCCTCGCATCGCCCTCCGGGTGGCGTGGCCATAATGCGGATCCTCGTGGGCCGCCTAACGTATTTGCGAGACACCGATTCCCATCGTTATCCTTTTTCGCCGTCCAGACGAACGTTCATGGCGTTTTGATAGTTGTGGCGAACCCTCGACAGCCACCCCCTGCGTCAAGTTTCCTAGAACCCGCCGACTTTCAATGAGGCAATCCTGCATACCAATGTCACTGCCGGTTACCTCGTTATTCCAAAAGTCTTTGACGCTTCGTTGCTCCATTTCGAAACTTTCTTGTTTACTATATTCGCCTTACTTTTAATTTGTTTAGCGTACTGCGCGAGTCGAGGGCTCGACAAGATCGTTATTTCGCATAACGATCGAAGTGTAAAACTTTCTTCGATAATTGTACTCAAGAGGTCTACCGTAGAGAGTACAATTTAGTTTAATTCAAATTTTCGGAATTTTTCGCTAACGTGGCACTCTAAACGGAAGCGATATTATTAAGGACAATAATATATAGTAGAGTACAATAGTAAAGAGATTCTAGTTTTTCAGAGAATTAAAATCGGAAGGAAAATTTAAATTTGTAAAAAAGCATTTCGAAATATTTTCCGATAAGTGTATTAAATTTTAGAGAATCGTAAATTCTTCAAATAACAAATCGTAATTAATAGAAGTAAATTTTCTTCAAATGTATATAAAATGCTCTTTAATTTATAGATTACGAAGGCGTTTTATAATTTTACGAAAAGTCCCTTTAAAAACATTTGTTTGTTATTTTGCATATTTTTATCGAATTTCTTTTATAAACAGCTCGTTCCCTTGGAATCTTCATACACAAATTATTATTTAAATACAATTTAAATAAAGCACATTATTTAGTCGATAAAAGCAGCAAGTCTTAAAATGAAAGTTTCATCTTTTCCTTCTTCTTAATTAAGTCGCCGTGAGCTCATAAATATTTTAGCTTCGACTCATAATTCCCAATTCAATCACCTCAATTTGTGTTAACGATAAATCCAAAATAAGCTTGTCCATTCGTGATTTCTGACGTACAATTAATGAAATGTTAATCGACATCTTTACTTTACTACAAGACTTCGCAATAATTATAAAATATGGCGCGTTATTTTTGGCGACAGATAATGATAGTTTCAGCAGACTGCTTTTGTGACGCCAAATGATCGATGCGTAATTTTGCATTATATCATTTGACGTAAATCGAATATCTGGCTTGCACTATTCGACTGTAACGGAATAATAATACACGACCAAACATTTCCTAAACGACGATCGTCGCGACAACTAGCAATGATTTTTCATCGTCTGCACAGAAAAAGAAAGATCGCGCGCGAACGGTACTCGCTCCCGTGTCTTTATTCATCAGCGCTCAGCCATTTCCCAATTTACGCAAGCGTGCACGATCGAGAAGTGCCCAAGGAACACGGCGAGAGTATCCTCTTGGTACATCGCTTGGAAGTGCTAAATTTAAAGAGATCGCAATCGCGACGCGATCCCGAGGCACATTTTCAACGCACACAACAGGTACTTCGCGGAAACTCGTTTTCGACTCCGCTCCGAGGATCGGCTCCCCACCGACCCCCTCCCCCCGCCCCAGCCGCCCGGTCGACCGGACGCTTCTTCGCGCGGAGGTTGCGCAACCGCCTTGAAATTTTGAGTCGGACTGTAGGCCGCATTCTTGCGCCACGGGCAAATAAAGCGAGCCGAGGAAGACAACATTATTACCGAAGCGCTATCTCCTCCTCGCGAAGTGCGTGCGCGTACCCGCGGCGAGCCCTGGACGCGCACCCCGGGAATCCGCGATCGCCTACCTCCAAGCCTAGTTCGGGAGAGAGTCAAAGTCCGCAATCGATTTACGCGTCTCGGCTCTCGTTACCGCGGTAAAGTAGGACGCGCTACTACCGACGAAAAAAAATACGGTTAACGACGCGCGCCCGTCCATTAATCAACGTCGCCCACGACGCCTCGGTCATCCGAAATTCGAATGTTTCTTGGGTTACGGGGCTGGCGCTGGGCGTGACGAGCCAATCGCTAGGAAAGCCAAGAAGGGGCCGCCATTGGCCTCGTATTTTCCGTTTTTCGCTACGAAATTACCGCTCCTCGCGGCCAACGTGGAGCGCGTCTGAAATTTATCCCTTGGCGATGTCTTATTAGAAGCGAGAATCCGCCGCTCGTCGTAAATCTTGGCGTTGAAAAATGCCGGCCGGCAACGAGGCAAAACCGTGCGTGAAACTGACGCCTGACACAGGAAATTCGCGTAATGAATAGCTTCCAAGTGGAGCGCGTTTTATCGTTAATAGTTCGAATGGCCGAAGCACCGCGGAACTTATATCCGTACCAGTTATGGGGTACGCGACGCTACGGCATCGACCCCTTCGCGAGAAGCAATACGCTTTTATGCGTTGAGGATCGAGGCCCGAGGAGATGAGAAAATAAAGTGCCACCGGAGGAGGCTACAATGGAGTTGGCACGCTTCGCGGTCGTAGAATCCTAGAATGGCTGTCTATTCAATGAGCTCGAAAATGGTCCTCTTCTGCGAACTCACTTACGTCCTCTCGCCTCATAGGAGGTGTGTTTTATGAAGCTCGACCGAGCGTCCACCCTCTTCTCCGGTGATTTTCAGTGCGGCTGTCTTGTTTCCTGCATATTTCCCCGGTTAACCGGCCCTCCTACCTACTCTCTTTCCATCTCGCGCACGAGTCGAAGGATCGGCTCGCGTTGTCCGAACGCTTTCCCGTATGCCTCGAGATGAGCGAGAGGATAATTTTGGAGTATGAACGCACACTGCGATTCGAGTGTACGTAAAAAATATCGAATACAGATTGAGGATTGAGATTACGGGCGAATGGAGATTTATCATCCGCCTAAAAACATAGGAATTCACTTTAGATATTTACACCGAGATGAAGCGTTGGCTTTAAATACTTGCGTCTCAGAAATGTTTTATGGAAATAAGCTGTAATTTATAGATGTATGGAAGTTGAAAGAGAAAAGACGCTTAGACACAGTAGTGCCTAGTCTTCTTGCACAGTCGGGCAAAAACTCGTGGATCGATTCTATAAAAATAGTCGTACTCTACGTATAAAGGCGGCCGTGAGCAATTTGTACACTTTTCATTAGAATCGCGTAAGAGTCGCTTTAACAAAATATTTCCACATTTCAGCGTCAAATATTTGCTGGTTGGTCGGCTCTAATGCGCTAACAAAGTTCCAAAGCCTGCAAAATGAAAATGATAAAGAATTGCACGTTTATTGAATCGATTCTTAAACTCATTTTTTTTTACGCTTTCTTTCTTTCACGTAAGTGCGTAAGAGGATGAAGCGAACGCCGTAGCATCGAGACTACATTCACGAGTTCCCGGCCAAACGAGATACTCGCGGTAATAATTTACCGAGTTCGCAAAAGCTGCTGCCTCAGCTACTGAAAATTTGTAAAGTCTAGCACAGTCTCTCTTCTCTGCCTCTCTCGCTCTATGTGGGTGAAAGCTGATACGAGTTTCGCGTGAGCGTAGATCGCAGCGCGCCAAGCCGTGTAGGAACAAGGTGGATGAAGGCGCGAAGGTGAGGTCGCGCGGGAGGTCAACGTGGAAGGAGTCGAGCCCCGGAGCAAGAGCGCGAGAGGGAGAGGGTGGGAAGATGCCGTCGCACGGGCGAGGGTGTCGAGGAAAGGGGATGGACCGAGATGAAGCGGGACATGGGCGCGAGAGAATACGAGAGGGAGAGAGAAGAAGGAGAAGGGGCCAAGAGGTTGCCCTCCATGAATCACGACACAGAGGTTGATTTAGGGGCTCAGAAGTCGCTGCTATGGGTACACTAGCCTGTCTCCCATAACCTGCCTGTAAACTTGCCTTTACTATATCGAATATCCCTGTTTTACCTATATTTTTCATTTTTTTCCTCTTTCTTTGCCTTCTTAAGAGTATTATTCAGAATAATTGTCTTCCGGAATAATTTATGATGCCTAGAGTTATTAACCTTAATACAAGATATATTTTTCTTTCTACTTTATACGTACATACATATATACATATATCCATATATATACATATATAATTAATCTTGACTATAATTGATTTGTAAGCTGTAGTGAAAATCTTCATTTGGTAAAGCGATGAAATTAAAAATTTAAAAATTTTTATTCATCTCGTGTAGAGATATTCGACAAATTCTATAATTGCAGATTGCAGTAAATCATTTTGGTACACTTGTTTTATCGGTCTATGAAAGAAAAAAAAAAAAGAAAAAAGAAAAAAAAAAACGCTAAAACGCCGAAAGCTCTAACGGTAAAACATCCAAGATGACGACTTACTTTTGCGTAAGTAGCGAGTTTTTTCAAGCGTCAGAAAGTTATACGAATGCATCGAAACGAAAAGTCAGCGGTATTTTACGTATGGAACTTACGCCTCCTTCCCAGTACAGCTTGAAGCAAATAGTCACCGAATACAAACGCTATAGACAATCCTTAAAAGTTCGACTCTCGCTGCGAATTCTTGCGATGCGACATAAATCTCGGTAGCTGAGCCGCTGCGCGTCGGCCTGAAGCATTACGACGAGATAAATAAGGCAGACGGTCGAGCAGCGCACATACGTTCGTCTAGTCTTGTATCCGGATGAATCCCACGTGTGCACGCATGTATTTTAGATTCTCAATTTGAGCGGATTTATCGGGGGCTCGCACCCCGGCGCTTTCCTCCGCGCACGCGCCCACACCCATGATTACCGCGAACCCACACATTTGTATTCTACACGCGCGCAAATTCTTGCCACGTGGCTTCGCACGTACGCTCGGTGGATAAACCTATACGTCCGCTATAACGTACGCGTCACAATCACGATTCGCACGGGGTATGCGAACGAGCGCCAGGGATGCCGATGGAAATCCGATTGGCGTCTGTTTCCGTACACGTGGTTGAGCCGCGCCCGTCGAGAGCCACTTGGGGTACACGCGACAGACTTGGTACGTACGCGAGTTAGAGAGGTAGCGAGCGAGAGAGGAAGGGAGGGAGAATAGGTGGCGCAAAGACAGGGTGGGTGGAAGATGGGGATGTGTAAAAGGGGGAAGGTGTGAGCGGATAAGCACGAGCGACGCGTCGCTTCTCCATTTCAAGCTTAAGCGCGGCCATTCATCAGGATTTCGGCGACCGGACGTGCTTTATTACTGTTCGCTCGAAATTGCTATCCTACGACTCCATTCCGGCTTCTGTACCGCGAGAGCTCTGCACTCACCGATATATACGTGAGTGTGTGCGTTTGCGCGCGCACAGCTCTCTCTCTCTCTCTCTCTCTCTCTCTCTCTCTCTCTCTCTCGAGCGTTCCCGATGAATGTATTAGAGAACCTTACGTACGGCTTGGTTACGCTCTTGATCCAATCCGTTCACCGAGTCCAACTTCAATTCGCTACTCTGCAGCTCCCGCTCTCTTTTATTAATAAATTTCGACTTAAGCAGAACGATCGGGGTTGCTTGATATTTATGTAATTGCCTACGTAATTCGAAAAGTTTGGGGATTCGAATGGGGCTTTTCATTACTCGCTGCGGGATCGGAGCGAATGCAAATTTTGCACCGATTTGATCATTGGCTTGTGCTTGACACATGGCGACGGTTCAGAAGTGACGTTTCCTCCGCTGTAACTCTAGGGAAGCTTGAACATTAGGGACAAGGCCTTAAATGGTTTCTAAAAATTGGAGGTCCCTTTGGTAAACGTCTTGTAATTCATATCGAATGTTATTTATCCATTATCTAATACTTTAATGACAATTTATTATGAAAGTGATAAAGTGAAAGAAAGTTGGAGGGAATCATTATTAATAGGTTATCGTGAGTATGTACTACTTTATGCCTGCAATGAATTTCCTAAATGCGTTCATTTAATGGATATATTCCTCTTAAATATAATTGATAAGCAATGTTGTAATTTATGGTTGGCAAGCGATTAGTAAATACGTTTCTGATAAGTTATCAACAAGTAGATATTTAATCGTGCCTGATCGCAAAAGGAGCTTTCCTAGTCTATTTCTTCTACTTTATCGTATTATAAAGAATCAGCAATTTGCATTCGTACGAAATACTTGTACTGCACACATATTAAAAAGGTATTACCAGTTATTAAATAAATGAGAACCACATAGTGTACAAATTATAATAAAAAGATAGTTCTGCGGTCAAATATATCGTTATGATTAACAAATGCAAATTGTTGGATGAACTAAAGTGTTTTATAATATGAAAATTTACTTATATTTCTTATATTTATATAGAAGATTAATTTCTTATTATCATTATCTTATTTATTATAATTTTTTCACTCATTTAGAAAAAAAGATAATAAATTCGTTAAAATTTTAGACGTACCAATTTTGACAAATAAGGTTTCTAGAATTAGCGAAACGTAGTTTCAAATGGTGATTATCAACGTGGACTTATCTGAAAAGTTCCCGTGATCAAACGACAATTTCTCTCCGTCCCCTCAACGCAGACCCTCGATTCGTGAAAATTCGTTATCAGTAAAGACCGTTCGTTCGTTCTTGTTCAAGAAGATGTAGAGGAAATGAGAGGTAGAAAGAGAAAGAGAGAAAGAGGGGGTGTGCGTTTGTGTGTACGCCTGCCCGAGGAAGCGAATGAAATAGTAGGATAAGAAAAACAGAGAGAGAGAGAGAGAGAGAGAGAGAGAGAGAGAGAGCAAAAACTTGGTGCTTACATAAAGAATACGATTTTATAAAGCCCTTCGTCATTTTGTCGTCAAGAAAACGCGAATAGTCGAAATTCCATCTCGAGCTATTACTCCATTTCCAGTCCTCTCTCTTTCATATTGAGACGGAAGGCAGATGGGTAACGAACGTTGCGTATCAGAATTTCGCCCAACAATCGTGAGTCATGCAGAGACATACACGGAGTCCTGTTTGTTCATAGTCCTGCATCATAGGCGGACGAGAGAATAGAATATTGCGGGAGGGGGTGCGTTTCGAGGGTGGAGGAAAAGAACGGGTCAGGAGAGAAGTTATTGTCTTCCTCTCCCTCGAGAAGGAAAAGGGGGTGGCGCTTCTGCACGTATATTGCGCGCTGTCTAGCAGGATGAAACGTGTCGTTGCATACGTTTAGAAGAGCCTCAGGATCTGCGTAGTGCCAGTATTGTAACAGTCCCAGGATCTTCTTGAGCTCTCCTACGATATATGAGGACTAGTATATAATATGTACGCGCTGCGACGACGTTGGTCTCCTTCTCTTTCTGTCTCCCTCTCTCTCTCTCTCTCTCTCTCTCTCTCTCTCTCTCATTCGACTTCTTCTTTTTTTTATGCCGAGTTCCCGAAAAGCTTCGTGCTCGAGGGTTACGCGCACTTACGGAGATAGAATTTACCAAGCGCGATGAAAATAGCTTTTCTTATTTTTCCCTGACAGGGTGGGTTAGAGTTCGGAGCTCTATCTTCGTTTGCAGCCAACGGCTTTTAACGAGACAGTTATTTTTAAATCTTGAAGAATCCATTGTTTCACGTTTATGCTTTACAAGTTATACAAGACTGTAGCGTCCCATTCGTTGCTCGTAAAAAGCCGCCACCCCGTAGGGTTGCACGTCTTCCTACGAAAGGAATGGGGGTTCGTATTCCTTTTGGAGTGGGGTCAAGTAAATGAGTTGTACTTCGTGTAGTTGGAAATTCTGTGTCAAATATTTTTCATTTTTTAAAGAGTTTCAGAGGGAATTTTAATTACGAACAGCCAGATTTTTAGAGCGCTCTTAAATCTAAAGGGGTTTCTTTAGACAGAAGTATATTACATTTGCAGTAAAATGACTTGAATTTGAGCAAGTCCTAAATGAACTACTGTAATTACTCATTGCTTTAACTTTTACAATTTTCGAAATGTGAATTTCATTTTATCTCAAGTTAAGTAACGTTGGATTTGATCCTTTATTTTCAAAAAATCATTATGGTCGATTTAAGATAATTATGCGATTGTACTTATTACGAAAGAAAAACAAGTAATGAAGGATTTCTTATTAATGATACATCAAATAGAGTCGAATTATTCTCCTGATTACGATTTTTAAACACGTGAACAATAACTTGTATTACTTTAAACGTAAATGATAGCCTTGTTACCGAAAGAGCATTCAATATTAAAATATTTAGCCGTCCACGTTACTTGATATTTCTTGGACTATCGAGATGTTCACGAAAGGGTGCTAAATTAATTCTCGTTGAATGCGGTTAAAATGCTATAAGACAGCTTACTATAGTTCGGATTGAACGACCACCATGTCGATAAACCAATATGGTTTCTGCTTGATCAAGTCTTATAGCACGCCTGATTTTTACTTTATTACGACTTAATCCAAATAATTCTTTTTCATAAAGAAATAACGGAGCGTTGAAACAGCGTTCGAATCGCCGAGCGTCTCAGTCAACTATAAAATAAGAGGATAAACCGAGGGTGATCGTGTGGATAAAGCATCGTCTCATGAGGTCGAAATGCGATGATCGTCCGTCCAGATTTAAGATCATAGAACCGATGATATTTACGTCGGTTACCCGACTGGCATAAAAGTGACAACCTTGAAAGAAGAATCCCAGTCATTCCAGTCGATTGTAAAAGCGCGCCGTTTGGTTAGCGAGGGTTTATCCTCGGGGCCAAGCGAGAAGGAACTTCCGGTATAGCGATTCGGTGCAATCGAGCGAGGAAATTCGCGGGTTGGAGCACGGCGCAAGGACGAAAGGCCCGGGGTCCGCTGGTGAAAAGCAAGGCCGATACGATGGGAAAGCGCGCGTCGCAAGCTCGGGCGGTGTGCGCGAGCGGGAGGTTAATGCGACATCCCTCGCATTTCGCGGACTCCGACGACGGCGACGGGGATAATAATCTCGCCGCGGAATCGGCACGGACGCAATGGCCCGGCCAAAAGTGCGAGAGGTCGGGGGAAAAGGCGCGTATGCCAAGAGGGGCCGAATATCGAAGGACGCGAAAGGACGAGACGGAGACGCGCGCGGAACTGGGTGAAGAATAAGATAACCAGACGCATATTTCAAAGCTCACGCTCGTTCGCCGCTTCTGACTCCCTCGTTTCGCGGACGCGGCATCCTGGCGCTCGCAGAATTATCGTCCTATAAAGCGCTCCACGCCAAAACGTCGGAATCGTTCGTATTCGGTCGCGATCGTGCTCGCAGTGGCAAGAGGTGAAGCCTTTCCCGGTGAAGCTTCTCTATTTATGCCCTCGAGAAATCTCGAGGGTTCGAGATCTTGCATGTTTTTTTTGGAAAAGCCGCTACGATTTGAACTTTTACGGGTGGATATTCCGGTAGGCATCGGCCACGGAATTACAAGAGCTTGATAAAGCGCGCGAATGAAGACTTCATTTAACCTACTCCATATCTACGGTTGCAAGATCACTAGTTTTGATAAAACTTATGCCGACTATTGTCTGCTTAATCATGAGATACGGGGTATTCACGCTTTAACTGGAGATCCATTGATAAGATTTATACTATTTTTGGGGCGAATGGATGAAAATGTGATCAATAAGGTGAAGAATACGAGAACTGCTTTGCGTGACCCCAAATTTTAAATATTTTCTTCTATTGGCTTTCCTTCAAATTCTTTTAATTTTAAGCGAGTCTTGAAATTTGTGCTAAAAAATTCAACTTATTTATTTAACGATCAGGTACATATACATGTGTTAATGTTTCATACAGTGAATTAAATTTTCCATTTAATTTTTAAAACATATATATTGATTTTTCTAGACTTTCAAGATCTTTTGAACTTTCCGACCACTAAGAGTAGGTAGTAAAAACTACATTTAAATGGTATAATTGCTTGTTTTTAAATTATTTAAAAATAATAATGTACCATTTACAGAATAGATATTTCATCGTTTTTTTTTTTCAACGTTTGAAATTATATTTAGTCTTCTTTAATATTGCGATACTTGAAATGGCTCGATTTCTTTATATCAGAGATATAAATAAAAGGAAAATTACAAAGACGCGAACAATCGGGAAGTGTGTCTGTGAAGGTCCATATTCTTATGCGTGACGTGGAAATATTGGTAGTACGCACAGCTGTACTCTCATTTACATATACCATCATTTAATATCGGTGTGTGATTTTACCACTACCATTAGCAGACAGTTTACGATGCGTTTTTTATGAGAAAAATGTTGCCCATTTAACTACATAAACTTTCTTCGTTCGACAATTTCTTTTGTTTTTAGATTTTCCACACACCGATAGTCGGGTTTTCGAGCGATTTAAGTGCTCGGCGCAAAGCGCGAGTTACGAGATCCTCGGGAATTAATCTACAGGATTGCAGCCGACTCAATGTACATAGTATATGACCGATTTTACGATTGAGCGTAATAGAGAATCGCGCTGGCGAATTCGAAACCTCGCATAAAATAGTACCTCGATAATAGAGACGCTATAGTCCCTACCTCTTTAAATTATCTCGATTTTATCTCTTTCTAACTCTGGATGTCATTATTTAAATACGCGTGATGATGTAATTTTATTGGAATCGAAAAGAGAATATTTTCAGTTCAAGCTGTTATAACAAATTCGTAACTGAAATAATACGCTAAAGCATTTTACTTTGTTCGTACCGACTACTTACCTAAAACGTACGTTACCTTTCTAAACTGAATACAAACAGTGACAAAATGAAATTCCACGATCGAAATTCAATCATAAATTTTTACACAATTTTTCAGAGAAAATTGTTTAAGGCTGTTACAGAATAAAAGTACTTCATTTACTTTAAATGATATTATTTTAATAAAACATTGTGCTTATTTTTATTCAAATCAACTTAATATTCTACAGAAATTTACTAACGATTCTTTGCAGAAAATTCAAAATATAAAGAATGAATATCATGAAATTAGTTGTTTTTGTACAGTCTTACAGGCACTTCTTATTAATACGTATAAAAATATTTTTTATCCAAGCAAATACGTGTAAGTAAAGGTTATATATCAAACTATTCATCGATATTATATACTAAGAGCCATTATTACAAGATCTTTAAGACACATAATACTATAAACATTTAATGTAATCGCATAATATTATCTTGGGATATAAAATCATTATTGAAATACTTAATTTTTACAAAATAGAAATTATTTGTAAAAGTCGTGGCATTAGATAGTCATTAAAAGTAAATAAATGCGTTCGATAGAGCCCCAGATATCACTTAGAATAGGGTTTCAAAGGAAACGAAAAAAACCTCAGAACCTTATTGTATTTTTTCCTTTTTTTTCGACTTATTCTAGATAATTATGCGCGTTAATCGTCGCGTCAGGTATCGACGACGCAATTTGCAATTCTTCTTCGATCGAACTTGAGTCACGAAGGATCCTCTTTATCCTTGCGCCTCGGAGATCGTAACGACGTTCACGAAGACATGCTGCGTCTTGCGCGGCAAGTCGCGACTTCGATAATTTGTCGAAGACTGTTTCGTTGCGTGCGACTAACGGAGAAGGAAGTCGCTCGATTCGTAGATAATTAAATTTACAAGACCTCGTAGGCCGAGTTTTCGTTCCTCGTCCGTGCTTGCAAAGCTCTTCGTCTCTCGCAGGATCGCCCTCTTTCACCCTTGGTCGCGGTTGACCCCTGCCTCCCCCTCGAAGTCCAGTAGAGCGGACAGGTCGTGCATTCCGGGCACGAGCAAACAGCCGGTCCAGGAACTCGCCTCTCGTTGGAAGGAAGTGCTAGGAATGTTAATACGAGTATTATGATTTATCGATGCGGCATAGGGAGAGGATTTGCCTTGTTCCAAGACGCTTACGGGGACAAGAATCCGCGGGGCGTACGCGTGAGCCGATGCGGTGATACTCCCGCGCACGCGCATGATAACGCAAGAGAGGTACGAGTTTCTCGAGAAAAATGTTTCCGCGAGCGTGGGTGTGTGCACAAGCGCGTACGTGATCCCGCAAGACTGTGTGGGAGGGCGAGGGCGCAGGGGGCGGCATTTTTCTTAGTCGGCTGAGCCGTTGAAGATTTATTTCCGGGTCTCGCAAGACAAATGGCAAGATTGTGTCCAAAATTTTAACAGCGCATTTGGGTGAACACGTAATACTCCGTCCACCCGCCCTTCGCTCCTGAAGATACGCCACCCCCTCCGTTTCTTTTTCTCCGGCTGTGATGGCGCGTATATCCGCGTACGAGTGTGCGTCTCCGTCTCGGCTCCGCGCGAATCGTGCCTGTACAGCACGAAAGGGAAACGCCGTCAAGGGTTGGCTTTGGGATGAGCGTAGAAACGAAGTTTTCTAGTTACCACCCCCCACAGGGGGGCATCATCCACGTGAGACGCGTCTTTGTTGCTCCCTTGCGAAGGACTACGCCCTCGATTTTCTTTTCTCGCCCTTATCCACGACAGAATCGAGCCGTGAAACGAGATTCGAGTCGGAAAATGGCGTCGATCTGCAAGTTTATTCCAATTATTGTGCCGACTTCGATTCTCTGTCCGGGGACGAGGACGGGAAACCAAACAGAAATAAGCAACGAATTTTTTTCGCCTGGCTTCGCGTCAGAAAGATTGTGGGGAGGGGATGGGCTCGGAGATGCAGAGGTCGATCTAACTTTTCCAACTAGTGATCGTTACAGGTCTCTGAGTAATAAATTATTACGCAGCTATTTTTTCCCTCTCTGGCAACTTCTCTTTCTTTTATTTGGTTTTCTTCTTCGACGTAACTTTTTCAATTTCAATACGTATAATTGATTTCTCCGATAGCGCAGGTAATCCTACGAGTCGTGATTATCTTAAGATAAAAGTCATGAGAAAAAAATTTTGAATCAACTAATATAAGTCTCCGTAGATTCTCTTAATTTTAATAATTTATTATTGTAACTCCATGTAGGATAATGTGGTAAATAAGATTATTAATAGCTAGTATTCTCTCTACAGACTTCTGACGATTATTGAATAAATGGACTAAAAAGTTAAAGTATTTTTAAATTGGATAACTTCAACTGGTCATTCATTTGATTATAATTACCTCTTGCAAACGAAATTAGTTTTAATGTATATATACACACACACCTATATATATATATATATATATGAAAAAAAGAATACCCAGTTCAGCCATTCGACATTACGTTATGCGAGCAAAATTAAATTTTAGCACTTAACAAATGCATTACCTTGAGTTTGAAATTAGTATGTAAAAATAATTCAATTTTTATATTCTATTTGGTATCTAATTGTCGCGTCTCGAGAGTTATTCCAGTACTTCCATTAATGAGAAAAATGAAAAACATTACTTGATTCCACATTCAAGATTAGCTACGGCCATTCCCCTAGCAATAAACGAAAATACCCTAAATCTTTGTATTTCCGCCTTTTTCACTTGAATGCTCCTCTGCGTAATAAAGAAATATCCAAGCTCGTATAATGAATCCACGCGAAAAGTGTCGTCCCGAAGGCGATTACTGCGACCACATACCGTTTGCTCCGCACACGAATAAGCTTCGGCGAGCCCGGGCAAAATGCAGACGAGGCATGTTACTCGACAACCACCAGGAAGACAAGAGTGTGTGCTCGGCATGTGTAGACCGGTATTATAGGTACCGATTCCTTCGTTGAATAAGAGGCGTAGAGGACGACGTCACGCCATCGAAACTGACTCGCGATCACGAGAACCATCACCGTCACCACTACCACCACTAACCCCCCCCGCCCCACCACCCGCATAGAGGGGTGGATAGACACCTACGCATATTACGATATCGCTCAGGCGCAAGTAAATTAGACTCCCTATCTATCTTAGACACGCAGTATTTCTAGGGGTCTGGACGTTCGCTTTTCGTTTCGCTCAGCCGAAAAGAAAAGTAAATTGTCCCACCCCGAGCTGACCTCTGTTTCTATCCCTTCGCTTTTCTCGTCCGGAGGGTAGCGTGACCCAATTACTTTTAGCCGCGCGAGCCTTGCTCTATATCCACTGCTTTCATTATACTCCTTCCTTCTTGATTCTAATTTCTGTCCGCTCCTCCCTCTCGGCGAATGAAGCGTTTGTTGTTTCATGGAAGGTCGGTCGGCTTCTCGGAATTTACGATACCTCTTGCGTTGGCGATTCGTGTTCCTTACGCATTCGCTTTATCCTATCTACTTCTCATTGGCGTTTAATTACATTTAGGCTACGAAAGATTACACGTATGTGTGCAAAGCACGTGTTTGAACATTAGCGAAGAAGAACGATGGAGAGGGTGGGAATTAGGACGCATGCGCGCGCATGCGTCGACGTATGTGAGGGCGAACGAAAGAGACCGGAGAAAGGGGTGGAAGAAACAATTTATTTTTGGGGAGAGGAGAACATGATGGTAATGTTTATTGAAAGTCCTTTGCGAATGAAAATAAAGTGCTTCCTGCATTCGTTATACCCACGAGCTCGCGTTTAACGTAAGCAGAACGGGGGATGAAAGTCCAACGATGCCGCCTCGGGGGACAACCTGAGAAAGGGATATGTGTGCGAGTCTTAATATTCCGGTTCGGAGACAAATGCGAGACAAATGTTTTATTTAACGTCGAGCGCCATGGTTTTTCTACCGAGAGAAGAGTACACGTATAACTCTTGCCCGGACCATTAAACTTTCACCACTTTTTAATAGAGAATTGCAATAGTAAATAAAATACCGAAGTGTTTTCCTCAAAATTGTATTTATAGAGGAAATGTATCTTGGAATACGTCGGACTGAATATTTGTATTTAATTATTGCGAAACTCGTAAGGAGTTGGCTGTTATAAAATTTATTACAGTTACAACGCCTAAAAATTCGAATTTTCGAGGACGAAAGCTCGATGCTCGTAAATTTTGGTTTTAAGGGCGAGACGAAATTTTATGAAAGCGAATTATTATGAAAAATCTAATTAAAATCGACAAACATCATTCTTACGTAATAATCCTTCTAAATAATTCCAAACGTAGTTGTCATCTTATTAACAGTAAATAACGACATGGTAATTCGCAAATAACGGAATATCAAACGAGCAATCTTGTAAAGAATTGCAGTACTCGGTTGGCCGCAATCGCAATTGCAGCAGTGCGAACTTGCGCCCAGGAATATAGCGGGCAGTTACGACCTGCGCAACCCTTTTAGCTTTCAGGTTGCGCGACATCGTCCCCTCGGAAGCACTTTCTCTTTTTCTCTCTCCTACATTCTCATTTGTTCGTGGTGTTTTACAACTCGTCTGTCGTTTCTCAACCGCTAAACTCAACGAATGATCAGCGAGCACTTTTTACGGCCCCGTAAATCATAACACTTTGTGCAACTCGTGTAATACGCAATATAAATAAGCTTTCTCTCCTGAAAAGCAGATACTTTAATCGTTACCGTATACTATAATTAATTACGGCGAGACTCTATTTACTCGTTGTTAAGTATAAGGACATTTTTCCATAGATGATTCATGCAGACACACGTGGTGCTTGTCTCTAAGATGATAAGTTTCATGTAATTGCATAAACATTGCTTGAAAATTTATTATCCCGTGCTAAAAGAGCTTCGAACACAATTATCTCACGTATCTACAAAGCAAAGCAAATGAAATCTAAATTGACTCTATCGCAAGGCATTTGTCTTTGCGAAATCCAAACATCGTATTTCTTCTTCGCGAACCAAGACTCGCAACGCATGCCACTTAAGCGCTTCGAAACTTTAATAAAAAAATAGACCGCATGGAATGTTTTGCAAATGTCGCGCATCTAGCGAAGCAAGAGCGTGGCCTCCTGCAAAATACACAACTCGAGTAGCGCGTTCGGGGTTCTTTGGGTAGAGTTAGCGCTCGGTCGTACATAAACGGGTCATTCTGGGGAAGATGAAGAGGGTGCGAAACTTGTTCTGTCGAAAATGAGCGGGCGATCGTTTGCGGCCGGCGGAAATTAACAAAGCGATACATCCGAAGTTTCTTGGCTCCGGTCGGTCCGCGGTAATGATAAATCTCGCGTCGCTCGCGCTCGGATCTGCGTGAAAGATCTCCCCGATGAATTTTCGCGGGAAACCAGCGTCGAAACTTGGACGCGTTCAAGTCGCCTTTCTTGCAAGACGTTTTGACGGCTCCTCGTGGACGACCGCAGATGAGCCCCCGGTAAGATGCGGTGTGCGCTCGGCGGTCAAGGTAATGTTCGTTCTTAAGGCGAATAGCTCGAGGAGAGATACTGCGAAGTTGTAGGCGAGGGTACGGGAACATTACGAGGGCTCGTAGTCTCTCTGAGTTTCCTCAAGTTCGTTTTCACTTGTTGAAAACAAGATCCAACCAAGCGGCTATTTTTGGTCAAATGTCGTGCATAGACGGCGCCGATACGTGGTTACGCGTAACGATGAAAATGACAAAAACCCGTTCATTGTCATGAACGCAGTATGTAATTTAAGTATCGGAGAATTATTTTAGGAGTACGGTCCTGACGGACGTTATTGAATTCGTTGCGAATATTTCTGCGGTACGATCTACGGCTTATGCGGAGGAAAAGATTATGCTGACGTTTATATATCTGGAAATATATTATTCTTCACGTTCATGTGTGTGTATCTATATACAAAAAAGTTTTGTAACATTTCAAATGTATGTGTATGCATACAATTAATACTATAAAATGGCGATTTTACTATTAATCGTACATCATTAGTGCTACAACATTCATAAGATATGCCGATTAATAATTATGTTTCAGTTTCATTTGTATTTCATAAGCTACAGAAAAGGCGATTACGATCGTAAAATCTTAGCATTTGTCGTATTAAAGATTCACGATCAACGATACTTTCTAACGTATTAGCTTTGTTTTGGTTAGCACTAAGAAAGGAAATTTATAAATCTTTTTTCTTACTGTTTTAAGCTAGTTTATTTAGTAAAATATTTTAGATAACTTTTACTTTTCATTCAAGTCTCAATAATAATTAAGATGTACATAAAGATACGCAAGCAACGTTTAAAAATATCAGCTCCATAAGCACATTTCTCAACTGCATAAGCTCCTTCTTTCCGAAGTAAAAGTACGTCGACATATTTAACAAATAAATGGCAAAGCGAAACATTATTTGACTCGTTGCCTACGTAAACCTGAAATTTATATTATTAAACATAATCCACGTAGGAAAAAGTTTCCTTAATAGTATAATACACCTCGAAAAGAAAGGCTTTTCCCTTTGTTACGTCCCGTGCAAAAAGTCCCTCTTTTTTCTGAAAAGGTTAACGATGAAAAAGAAACAGAGACAGAAGTGAAGAGAGTGAGAGAGAGAGAGAGAGAGAGAGAGAGTGAGTGAGAGAAAGAAATGAAATCGCCAATAGGAATACCTAAAGTACGCTTCAGGCGTGCACGGGCATTTTGAAATCCCATCGCGGACAAAGAGTAAAATTTGAATATTTACGTCCGCGGCAATGGCTCCTCGCGGCACCTCCTACTCCTTTCTCTCCTCGACCCCTCCATCTTGATTTTTTCTTTAAATCTAGGATACAAGAAGGAGATAGAGGTATAACAGAGGCGTGTACACAGGTAAAGAGATGAAGTTCCCTGCGGACGCTGCGAATGTGCACTGGTGCTGATGCCGTTGCCGCCGTCGCGTCCTGACGCAAACGTGGTCATGGACCAGGTATGGCGTAGTAGTGGCGAGGCGGCGACGGTGGCGGCGGCAACGGCGTGTTGGTAGCGATAAATCATGGGTTACCACATTGTAGCCCAGTAAATCATCGGACGCTGGGAGAACCGGAGAGCTTCCCAGCGTGAAATGAAACGAATTCATCTCTGTCAAGACCCCCACCATGTGATCTCACTCTCTCCCTCTCTCTCTCTCTCTCTCTCCCTCTTTCTTCCTCTATCTAGCTATATCTTTCTTTCTCACCCCGTCGTTCTTTCGACTATTTCATCTCTTTCTTTCGCTATCTCGTCGCGTTATGCCCCGCGGCAGAGTCTCTGCCTCCTCCTCCCGCGATGTTTTCTATCCTCCGCACGCATCGCAAGCGTTTTAAGGCTTGTACGCGCCTTCGTGCGTTGTTTCCACTTTTCTACTGGATGTAAACTTACGCACGTGTGCGTGCATATGTTTGTCGCGGGTGCGCTTGTCCAAGCTGGATTCCTGTAGCTCCACCCCCTCTGCGTAATCCAGGCGTCGTGGATTATGCTCGCGCCCATCTTTGCTCGTCTCGTTTTCTCGTCCTTACGCACACCCTCTTTGTTGACCAAGTTTTACTTGTCTTGTTGAGGTTTTTTTCGTTTTCTCCGGCTCGGTGACTCCGGAGCTTATCGATCGAATGTTTGATGAATCACACCGAAGGTGTTTTATACGAGGATTCTTTGAAAGCGCAATTTTTCTCCGTAGCAGGCGTTAAGTTGGAGTTGCGTTAACGAATATTTATGCACCAAGTTTAACGGGGGATTTTTGTTTAATCGTAGATGTTGGAGCTTACTGATGATGCAGGTGAATCTGTAGTGTGCGGTACGAACTTTATAGATACTTTATGTATCTAGGCTAAAATGCTAAAACTTGTTCAAATATAACAATTACTGCTTTAGAAATAGTAGAGTTTCTTTAATCTGCGCTAATTTTTCGTATTACGAATGTAACATTAAAAACAATTCCATAATAAAGTTATCTTTTTGAGTAATTATAATTTGTAGAATAATATTTGTAGAAAGATGTTGCGTTACCTACTTCACCTATTTTTTACAGCTTGTGAACATATAAATGATGAGATTACTCTGGGTTATGAAAGTGATAATTTTCCTCACCTACGTATTTTATAATCAGATATGTTTCATTTACGAGTAAAAGAAGTTAAAACTGTTTTTAACTTCAAAAACAAGCTTCGCTGAGATGATCAATGTATAAATTAAGAAAAGACTCGAGCCGAGAAAGTTATTTAATAAAAGTTATAAACTGTGAAAAGTTCTGTGACAAAATTTTCAGGTATGAGAATAATTTTTATTCATCTACCGTTTTCAATGTGTGACAGAAAATGGTCCACTATGGTCTTGACTTGCGAGTTTGATATTTATCAGCGCTTGTATTTATTTGTAGAAATATCGAATAGAACGAGCCTTAGCAAATGTATTCGTTGTGAGTACCGCAATAATTGCAAAATAATAAATTTCTTTTGATTCATACGGACTTGATACGGACTCTGCATTTCGTAAATCAGTAATCATTTACTTTTACCTCGAACTATCGGAGTGCACTGCAATCAATGAAAAATCACCCGTTGATAATTTTAAATTTACATTTGTCTTTGGAGAATTATCTTGAGAAACTAATGCCTGAAAAATAATCTGCGTAAAAACTTAATTTCACTTATTTGACACAACATCGTCTAATAATATTCCTCGCAATGTGTTATATCGTTAAAAATTTGTAGATCGTGCACACATTTTTTCATAAAATTATTACGCACAAAAGCAAACATGTCTTGAGAGCTTCGAATAAATCAATTACCTCGCGACTAAAAGAGACACATGCAAAAAGCAAACGAGCTCAGGCAAAAGGACGAAAAAAGAAAAAGGGAATTCAACGTGAACAAGCGCAAAACCAACGGAACCAAATCCGGCAAAGAAGAGAAACCGCGCGAGTTGAGCACATGCATTCGAGAGTCTGTATTAATTCGGTCAGGCACGTTATCAATAACGCTCGTGGTCCTCCCGTCGCTTTCGCGACGCATATACATAGCGAAGTCTTGTTTTTCATCCTTTTCTCTGCGAGAACAAAGTCACACTCGCACTCTCTCTTCTTTACTCCTGCTCTCTTTTCCCCTTGAAAAAGAAAGGGTGCAGGCGCCCCTTGGCTCCTCGACGAGGTTCGTGTCATCGGTACAATATTTATTGTAATTTGATACGAGAGCGGCCGTGCTATGCTGCAAAAAATTACCCATACGGAGATGGATGTATGCGGAGATGATGTCCGCATCTCGTGCAATGTTAACACGGAGCCATCCGGACTTGGTGACTTCATTTACTTATCCTAATCCGAATATTATTGATTTCTGTCTATAAGAGTCGGCACTTCTGTCTATAACGGCACTTGCAATCAAAGTATTTGTAAGATCGAAAAGCTCTATTTATTTATTTACAAATTATAAAAACTACTTTTTAATTAAAAATCAAAATATTACTTTCGTTAAATGAGAAAGCCTATTCGTTTGCTTGTAACAATAATTGTATTAAAATAAGCTCTCGATTGTTTTAAAACATACATAAACGAGTAGGTTGATTTATTTTCGCAAGTTGAATGAAGACCGACTAGCTAATGCGCAACAGTTCTAAATTAAAGTTGAACAGAAGAAAAGAGGGGATAAATATATACGACTTTGATGTAGAAAATTACAATGTACGCAACTGGACTTTCTTTAGTTTAAATCAATCCTAACCTAATATTGCAAAGTAATGGCAATTTTGATCTCCTGTCCTTCCCGAATATCCATAAAAACAATTATATCCATAATGATCTAAGAACGAGTTACACACCGTTTTATCGATAATATTTCAATATTGTAGCGTGTAAATTTTTGAACTCTTTCACGTGTGCTATTTTACCTCTAAATGAAAAAGTAATTTTTAACTATAATTCATAAGAGTATATTTTCGTACTGGGATCAGTAGTGTATTAACTAGTAATACAATCGAAAAATTCGGAAAGACAAATTAAAAATGTATTAATACGTTCTAAGGTGAATTTTTTAATAACACACGAACCTGGGCAAATTTTCCCTTAATTTCTTCAAAATATGTTTTGAATATATAATAAATTTGCTATATTACTAAAGAAAAACCACAAATCTTTTCAATTCTCCATCTTTAAAATATTAATCTTTATTTATTTGAGTACATACCTATAATCTAAATTCAAAATAATACCATAGTATGGCCGGCCATAATTCAGACAACCGTCATAAAGAAAATGGTTAAAAGTTTAATATTATACAATATCATACAATACCACACAGTAAATTCCTATAACTATTTATAAAATTGAAAAATATTGAATTATCAAATAATAATAATAATAATAATAATAATAATAATAATAATAATAATAATAATAATAATAATAATAATAATAATCGAAATAATAATATTCACCTTAACTCTTTTTAGTAGTCAATCGCAATTTTATGTTACATTGGTATTCAGTAGTGACAACACTCATAATTAGATTTAACTAGCTAGAAATAATAAAAAAAATGAGTTGAGAAAGTGTGAGAGGAGGTGACTAGGAGCGGTTGAGGACAAGAGCGAGGAAGAGGTGAAACATTGTGCAATAATAATAGAGCACATAGAGATTTATAATTAGTTGAAAAATACGAACCACGTACACTATATATATAACATATGTGGGTACATTTTTATAGCACATTTATTTATTTTTTGTCATATAATTCGGTACTGATGTATATTATGAAAAATTCATAAGGAAATGAATAAATTATAAAATTAATAAATTTTTAGATGTATTTCTCTCGGAAAATATTTTAGTGTAAAAGTAAAGCATAATAAATTTCGAATGTCACAGCTTGAAATATGACTTTGACTAAAAGAAAAGAAAAAGAACACGTTTTTATCTCTATCTTAGTAAAGAAGCTTGATAAATACCTGAAAATTTACGTACAATCGCGATGTAATATTACTCATTTAATGATAAATGTGTTACTTTTGCATTTTCATAAACTAATTAGACTCGCATTTTCATTTCAAAGATTGCATGACGTTTTCACAAAAATAATGTGGCTTACTCTTATATATTTAGAAAATTTAATTTTTTCTTTTATACATAAAGTTAATACAGTATTATTCGGTATTGTTTCATTCTTTGTTTAAAGAATCTTTATCTAAGATAAATTTTTGCGACCTACTAAAAAATAAAAGCAATGTAATTAATAATTACGAAGAATTTGAAATATTGTCAGGAATACGAACAAAGTTCTGTTGCAATACTTTTGATTCGTATAAA
Organism: Wiebesia pumilae; assembly: GCA_018907045.1. Classification (NCBI taxonomy): domain Eukaryota; kingdom Metazoa; phylum Arthropoda; class Insecta; order Hymenoptera; family Agaonidae; genus Wiebesia; species Wiebesia pumilae. The sequence goes on along the minus strand of JACCHZ010000173.1, from coordinate 312,219 downwards.
AGAAACTAAAGTTTTATAATTAACATTGTTACGCACTCGACGATTTAAATACTTTTTTATACGGTATTTTATGATTCCTATCCTTCACATGATTAATAATAAATAACTGTAATGAAAAAGTTTTACAATTTATTATATTCTATAAATAGAAAAGGAATTATAAACGTGCAATTATTAACTACAACACGAGTAAATGAACAGAAGTCTTACCAATTAATATTAAGATATCAATTTGCGTGACCAACTAATTAACTTAGGAAATGTATTTTATTGTTCAAGTTTATACTAGAAAGACTGTTTTAAAAAAAATTGAAAGACTAAGGTAACGTTAATAATAATAAATATTCTATAGGTTTTTCAAGATAATTTTTAGGCTTTCTAATTGAAATACAAATTTTTTAGGAACTTGTCAGTATTGGACCTAAGATCAGTAATATTTGATTCGCATTTTTAGCAATAGTTACTTACTGCAGCATAGAGAGAATAAAAAAATTTACACCCCTGTAACGATGTTTGTGCATGCATAGTCTACATGCATAATTCATTAAAAAAATACACTTGTTAATGAAAAAAAAGCCCAAAGTACAACTTTCATTCTATTCTCCGTAGTTAGGTAGGGAGATCCTCGTAATCTAGAACTTCTTACATGCTTATATTGTATTATGGTTTTTTGGCGAAAGCTTTCTTAATAAACTAGATAAAATTGGAGTGTAAGTACACTTGTGTTGCTGGATTACACTAAATGTTTTTGTAAGATTACTCAGAACACCTATTTCGCCTATTTAAGTGTGCTATATTCAGCGTAGCTTCGAACAAGGTTTTTATGTTATTTTGATAGCTTTAATAAAGCTCTTCTCTGATAATTGTAATCATACATTGTGTATAGATTAAGATATTACTAACACTAGTACACCACCATCGATCTTTCATTACAATTGTACGTACTAAAATTTACTTGCGTTTAACGAGCCAACGTTTGAGTGATCGACTGAGAAAATCGTCCAATGTCGGCAACACATGAAATCATAATGAGCAGCCTTCGGTTGAAAGGTGTAAAATTCGGAGACAAAAGCATTTTTCCTAACACACCGTTCATACATTACGTTCCCTTCAAAGCACAAATTTATGGATTTATAGGATGGAATATGCGTGCTCTACAGTTTCATCGCATGAATTTGCTGGAACAAACGTATGTAGCAATAAATTCAGCGACTAAAAATAATGGCGACTCATTTTGTAAATGGCATGGAACTTCAACCCTTCCCGAGTTTTCCGCCTTGCGCGAGCGCGCAAACACGACCTTTCCGTATATTTTATGAATGCCCCGAGGCATAGCCATCGATATCGCTCTTCTGCCCCCGAACAACAAGAAGCCGAGAGAAGGAAGATCCACGCGCAGGAATGAGCATCAGCGTCGTCCTCTCGCGATTCCTTATTTTCTCCATCGGCGTTGCAGTCACGATAGTACATAGCAACTTACTCGTGCGAGATATTGCTTCGCGGCGATAACTCAACGGCAAAGCTTCTTCCGCTTTATCCATTCTATTCCTTTGGCTCCTGCGTAAAAAGTAGGAGGGGGGCCGAGGAGCGGAAACTCCAATCAGGCAACCCTTTCTTGTCCTCGCTTCCAACGGTTGATACAGTCGTTGAGAGAACCGGAGAGAATCCGATGGGATGTCGTTCTCTTTTTTACCTCGGCGAACGCGGTAATTAAATAGCTTTCCTGCTTAATTGCTTGGGTGCCAGTGCGCGTGTGCGTTGAAATACATATATATTTTTCAGGATATGTGAAAAAACTGCGATTAATCTGTACCTATGAATATATCGAATTTATACGAAACCTTCCCAAAGGACGTGTTCAAAAATTTACTCAAGCTGTCGTAAATTTTGCTCGATAGATCGATGCAAGGACGATTACATACAGTTCATTCAATATCTATCTGGAGAAATGTCTATTTATTTTGTAAAAAAAAAAAAAAAAAAAAAAAAAAAAAAAAAAAAAAAAAACTAAAACAAAAAAAAAACTAAAACAAAAAAATCAAACGATTATTGATTAAAAGGCGAAAAATTAATTTCAGAATTAGACAGGACGATTTCGATTTCATCGCTGAAAATCAACACTTTACTTGCTTACGTCGAAAGCCAGTGAATGTTCGATGTAATCAATATACTAGTTTCAATTCATATTCCATATAGATTAGTTGTTGCTGTGAACAACAACATTTATTCGATAAAGTGAAATTTAATGATACCGAAGCCAAATAAAAAATATTAACTCACGATAATATTTTCCATAATAATTTTGAAACGTTGTAGCGTTACTGTAATTTATATGTGATCAAAATTTAAGGCTTTTCACATAATCGACGAATTTGCATAATTTATTTGAATTAGTAAAATATCTAAATTTTAAAATATCCAGTCGCATATGCTTGAATAACTCAGTTCTCTTAAAACTGATTTATAGTTTGTTTAATTAATCCTCCTAAGATGAAATATCACGTATAAATGCGTAAGGGATAACGTACGAAATATTTTATTTACAGTAAATTTTTTACTGTAAATATTTTCTGTTTCTAATAGCAATTTTATAAGCAACGTCGTAGATCTTGTATACTTTATTGAAAGCACTAATTAGCTGCAGCAATTGTCGCTTCTGTTGCTCATGCAAAACATTATTGTCAGCAGAGTGTAAATTACGCAAGGATATATTTCGTTTGAAAAATAAAGCATTTTATGGTCAAAGAGATAAAAGAGACTATTCTACGATAGTTGAAAGAAGTTGCTTTATCAAACGGGGTGTTCTCGTATGCAGACGTTTCCTGTTTACAAAATTAACCCGCTGATTTACGAGCTTGACGGTCAAAAATGCTTATGCACCACACAGCTTTGTTTCACGCATCACAATTCCTAGAATTATTATTCTCTCCTTGAGATCTTAAAGAATGATAAAACAGCTGAAGTCTGTTAAATCTGTGAGGATAGCATCTAAACATTTTATGTTCAAACAGATTATCTGTTTGAACATGGTTATCTAATTTCACCCAGCGTGATTTAAATTTATGGGTTCTTATTATACTCAATGAGAATATTTTTACCTTATACATTCTTATTAAGTACAAACTCATGTCTGGTATATATTTAATAAGTAATGTGGTCGAATTCGCTTGAAAAGTACGAGGTGAAATAAAGCCGTACTCGCACATTTGAGCACATGGATTCGATATTGTCAAAGCGCGCGTCTAGGCCACGGAGAACTGCATTGGCCGGTACTCGTTTTACAGGTCACCCGGAGCACGAGCCGTCGTCTCTCCGGTCCAGTGCTACAAGGACTGGATACTCTGGGGCATGGGTGTATCGTGTTCGATCGCTGCAGGGCTTTTCACGCCGCTCGAGCTCTACACCATAGATACTATACATAAGACGTGAAAAGAAGAAAAGCAAATAACTTTGACGAAACGTTTCAACCGTTGATCAACATTACAGTGGTAAATGGACTAAAACGCATAAACGTGGGGCGGTCTACACCAATTACAAGCACGAGTAATTTTTTCGTTATTAACGTAAACATTTAAGAAATAAGCAAATCATCATTCCATGAGTAATTTCTCCGTATTCACAAATAGATAATAATCCGAATGTACTAGATCGGATGAGTAGAGGTAACGGGAAAAGACTTTGTAACTTAATTCGAGCAGTTTTGCCTGGGCAATAACGGAAAAGTAAGCAGGCAAGTTAAAAAGTTGTCTCGACGAAAATGAAGCTTCTTGCTCTACAAACACGCACGTTTTTTCTTCGTTTCCTCGTTGAAACAATACCACAAAGAACCACAATTCGAATCAAATTGTCCTGTCATCCACCGTTGAAAAGCGAATGGAAATCATGCTACAACCATTCCGAAAAGTAGCGTTCGTTGATTTTATTTCGTTAAACTCATCTCTCCTGCTTTAAGGAAAGTTTGTTCACTGCTGCGACGTAAAGAAATTGCAGTGCACTCAAATTTCAACTACCGCAATAAAATGCATAATGAGCTTATTCGTTCCGTTAATAAATTATAAGCGAGTTCTTTGCATGTCTTGCGAACAATTTTCTCATATAAATAGTCGTATAAAGTATTATGCATCTGGTCAGTAAAGACGTATAGTATCTTAACGATCTCGCTCATTCCCAACTTTTTGTCCACTTTCATCGCAACGTGAAACTTTTTAATAGCTTCTACAGCTGTGATCTCAACAGGTCACGCGGTATACTTAGCCTGTATGTGTTGGTAAAATTACTCCAAAAATTATCAAACTGCTTGTAATTCCTAGTTCAGCTTTTCCTAGTAGACCAGCTGTAAATCAAAAAATGGAAACAAGTTCTTTTAAATAACGTACGATTGTACATGCATAATGATTCGTCAGTAGATAAGATATACATTTATCTTTGCTAAGCTCCATTCGTATCTTTCTAAATAGGAACATTCATAAATTGGTATTAGGTGTCGCGTATATATATATATATATATATATAATCAAATGTACTCATTTATCGAACACGAATATATAACACGAATAACGACAATTCTTTGGGAAAATAGTGCGAAAGAAACGTTTGCCAGTGTTTTGGCCGATTTGAAAAGTACATTACGTGCATCGTAGAACTCTAGTTCAACGGAGTTTACGGGTATTCGTAAGGTGATAAAAATTTAAGCGGATAGTAATTTAATATTGCAGGCGGATTTACCGACTTTATTCTTTGTGCTCTCACAATAAAAGAAAATGCACATCCACGGCAAGATAAATGTTGTCGTCAGGTGTTTATTTCTACGCTGTCGGGGGAAAGATTGCCACGGGGACGCGTGCTTTTCATGGCGTCGAGTCGTAAGTCGAGCCTGAATGACGGAATTCACGTAGAGGTCGGTGCTGGGGTCCCCGGTACCGTGAATGGAACCGGCGGAAGGTCTTCGGAAATTAAACGTCCCGGGTATGTTCTTTTTTCTCGCGGACGTAATGTACGAGCGTCCGACAAGCCAACGGGGGTGTGGAAGTAGCGGCCCTGAGCAAGACCTACACCATTACTCCCTCGCTCTTATTTTCTCCCTCACTTTCTACGTCTCTCTTTATTCTTTTCCGTGCCTCGCTCTCTCCATTTTCGCATTTCTCTATTTTCCTCCTAGGCTCCGCAGTCTTACTTTTATTTCATTGAATAATATTGAATGGAACGAGGCTGGAAATCTGCCAAAACGTTAAAATTAGAAAATAGTTTATTTAGCGGCAAGATTACAAATTTGTTTTATTAGAGAAATAGCTGACAGCAGCGTGTGAGTGTCGCCATAACTTCATTTCAATGTCTTAATATTTTATTCGCGAGTCACCGAATAGACGAAAGTTTGCGTTTTCCATCTGCCTCTTCTACTTTCTTTACAATCCATTTTACAAACATTGAAAAGCATCCGTTACATAAGCATTTGCATTAGATTTTTTTATCCTTTATTCGACCAATGCTTTTACCTTTTCAACTTTTTGTTCCGCAGGCTTTTCTTTTCTCTCATTTTCATCGCCCATGGCAACTCAGGACAATCTCGCTACAATAAAAAAGTAGATCGGTTGGCAAGTCAACGCATCCATCTATCACGTCACTTTTTACACTTGAACGTGTGGAACTGAAAGCCTGTAGAGCGTTTTTTCTGAAAAACCGTTTTAAACAAGTACGAAAACTGAAAATTTACATTCTAATTTATGGCCTTGCTAGTGTTGAGCAATGTCATTGGAATATGAACAACAACGAAAGTAATCAAATGTAAAACGTCGAATGAAAACAGTGCGTTAAACAACAAGTGTCGCATTCGTTATAATTATTTATCATTCGTTGAGTAAATCTCACGATTGGACAATTTTAGTAAGAAAACCGTAAATAAAACCGTAATTAGAATAAAGATTAATTCTGTTGTTGGCAGTACTGAAACGAAGCGAATTCGTAATTCGCAGTGACCTTTCACTCTACTTTTCGCTAACAGTTTCATAAAAAACAGTTTATTATTCTAAAAAGGTGTTCAACATAACGATAATTTTAAATAAATGTCGATTCTCTTTTAAAGAAATACTACGATCGTATTTTAAAGTAAGCATGCAGGAATAGTGCGATAATCGAGTACAGAAGCTACGAACACTGGACTGCAGGAGATATAAAGTTCACGGCGCGGCGTAATTGATCTACCGGCCATTTATACAGTCATGCGGCAAATCGCAATCGAAGTGCGGCTTGCCTATATGGGAAATTTCTGCAAACGCGATAGGTATGTGCGCGGCTTAATTCTACGGGAAGAAAGAGAGATCGCACACTCTACGTACTTACTGTTATTTGCTTCTAGTTAATTTTTTAACTGGCGTATGTAGCGAAGAAAATTAAATTCCGGATTAAATCTGAGATAAGGAATCCGTTACTCATCGAACAATTTGCCGATGTACGAATTTATAATATCTTCCGAAGCTTCTGAAAACGCAATTATACAAATATTAGAACGCGTAGGGTAAATTATTATCTTCGAATGAATTTCTTTGTTCAATGAGCTATTGCTAGTATTAAGTACCTTCTGCTTCCGAAGACAATTTTACAAGTAAACGGAAATGTACCGCCAACCTTTATTATTTTATTACTTATTAATAATAAGTAATTATTTAATAATTTATTACAATAGATTATTCCAGTTCTCGATAAGGCTTTCGAAGATGTGACGCTCAAAAAGTGCGCAGCAAGTAAGACGATTTTTACCCTTGTCTTAGATATCCTGCTAACAATAGTTTCTCAATACGTTAAAAGTGTTCAGTGTAGTGTGCACTTGCTAATAATCTCATTTCCATGACAATTTATTGGCTTACGGACTCGTCGACACGATGTTGGTACGTCGAAATTATTACCGAAAAATTTAGAGGAAATATTAACGAACGTTTACTTTTAATTTGATTCGTCGCAAGTGCAATTGTTAGAATTCCTCCAAAATTGAACGTAACTCCGCGTTATAAAATGTCGTGTTATGAAAGTCGCAAAAGTCGAGAATTTCCCGGATATGTGGCTGATAAAACGGGGCCGGCAACCGCGGTTAATTCATAACGACCCAACGGGAATTATCCAGATTAATCGGAATAATCTTCCGATAAAGGGGCGACCTCATCGAGCGATGCAGCGGTGCTCGGTACCGCGGCCGAGTCCATTATCGTCGCTGTAAGAATCGCGAGGAAGTAACTAGCCGGGATGGGTTCTTCGCGGCGACGATGTAGATAGCATCGAGCAGTGTCAACACGCTCGTGACGCGCACCCATGCACTCGGCAAACACGTACGCCTACACTCCGGGACGTGCGCGTAGATCTCGTACGCGCCGAAAGCTCTCGAGCACCTGTTGGCGCTCGCGATTATGACCGTAATAACATTCCGTCAAACTGCGAATGCGCCCCGGCATCTCGCCGAATAACCTACCTCCTCGCCTCGACCGCGTATGATGTAGAGACACAGGGTTGAGGGTCCGAGTGAGCGTACCGACGGCCACGTGATGCACCAGCTCCACAAAGCCAAATGTACTTGGGTTGCATTCCGATGTGTGCACCTGCGTATGTAACTCTCATGCATTCCACGCTTACTTCATTTCGGGGTGACCGTTATTCCCTCGTAAGCGGACTAGGGGTTGCGTTTGTCGTTGTCGGATCATTGCAGCGATTAGAAAACCATGCTTCTGTTTGTAATCGGCCTCGACCAATACGAGCGACTTTTTAGTTAATCGTTAAGAATGGTACTGCGAGTATACTTATGAGCTTGGAATTGTCCGATGCCGCATGTTGTGGATAATTACGAAATAGAAAAATATAATGGTTACATATAGTCGAAGTAGTTGAGTGAAAATAGTTATATATGAAGTAAATTATTTATTGTAAATCACGTATTGAAAAACTGTACGCATTTACTAGTTTTTAATTTTGTAAGCGGAATGACAGTTCCGAAATATGAAATATTTGTTAAACCGTATAGTCTATTTTCGTGGTGTTGAAAGTTTGAGTTTCATAATGAAAAGGTGAGATTGATACGTAGACGTTACTTACAAATTCTTGTAATACCATATTTTGTAACATAAACTTACCGTAACTGAATGTAACGTAAATCAAGTAAATGTAAATAAATTACATTTTAAATAAATATCGTGCATCGATGCCGTTACTAAATGCTCTTTCAAAAAATACACGATTATTATTCAAGAGTAAATCAATACCGTTATGAAAACGAATATTGAATACAGTTTCACAGTGTTAACATTTTCAAAGGAATAACGCATTAGAAATACATTGAAATAGAAAATTTAATAAAACTCAATGCTTCGAGTTTTAAAAGTAATTTATCGTATCATAAAAAAATATCGTTAAAAATATTAAATGATTGTCGATTTAAATGAATGTGTACATTGACGTAAATGGGACGTAAAACATTACTGTACTTACTGTATTCTTAAATAGGTGTTAAACATTTTTATGTAACCCACGGGCAATCGATAAATATTGCAAATTTAAAATTAATAACTGTGCTACGCGAAAAGATTCGACCTTTGGAGTAGCAAAGCTGATATACAGTGACTTAAATACACATTTAGATGTAAAATTTAAATAAATTTCGTATACGAAATCTGTTGCGAAAGCTGCATAATACTCGTTTACGAATGAAATATAAATTCAGATATATTAATATAAGTAGCAGAGAGGAATTAAAATAAAACTTCAGCTTCTACAACGGCAACTCCGAAGAGACTTTAGACTTAAAATTTTTGACTTAAAATCATACAACAAATATAGAAATTTTACGTAAATATTCGTCTTTTACGGGCTTACTTGAATATTTCGTAAAATAGATGTGGTGCTCGGATGCCGGTGAAAGGTATTTTAAACGTTTTTCAAGGCAACTCATAAGTAGTTGACATTCAAATGCACAGTCGTCATTTATTTGGTTCGTGTATCTTGCTTGCACATACCGGCACTTCGCTACTATCAGCATTAACCAAATATCTGACTATTTAAAAAATGAATGGCCTTCGCGAAAAACCAAGTCTAAATGTTCGACTCTCCATCGCAGCAATTCCTCCAGTTTCGGAATTAATGTTATTGATTGCACAAAAGCGCCGTCCCTCTAAATTCGTGCACGACCTGCAAAAACGTACTCGCAAAGGAAACGCAAGTAGCGCGACTCATTGATTTCACGTCAGTGAGATAATTTAGCGGACGATATATCGCGCGCTTGTCGATAGCATTCGTTGCGTCGCGTGACACTATAACGGTATCTTCTGGAAAAAGCGTCCACGCGCGCGCGGCTTCGCTCTAAGCAAGAGCGAAGTTGGGCCAGGACGAAGGGCGTGGTATTCGTGGGGATGACGCGCGGAATCTGGTTATTCAAATTTTTCGGCGAGCTCGCACCGAATAAATATCGGGTGAATTACTTCTGCCGAGACTCCATCAGAGTCGCTCGTTCGCTCGCCCTCGCGCGAGTATTTTCGGCTTTAAATTTGAAGTGAGTTTACCGGTGCGCAAAAGCGCACGCGGGTCGATTTAAATCTTGCCTGCGGCGCGAGAGAGTGAGAGAGAACGAGGAATTGGCCGGCAGGAGGAGAGGCAGAGACGAGGGTGGAATTGGCCGGCGGTGAAACACAATTTTGCGGCGAGGATCGAGCTCCGAGCGCGAATCCAATTTAAAGTACTGGGTGCAAGAAGGGGAGGAGAGAGAAGTGAAAGAGAGAGAGAGAGAGAGAGAGAGAGAGAGAGAGAGAGAGAGAGAGAGAAGGATAGGTTCGAGGAATGGTTAAATGAGAGCGACGGAGAGTGGAGTCTGCGGTGCTGAAATGCAAGCCGAGTGCAACGAAAACTTCGCACCTACCAATTTACCATAAGTGAATTGAATCATTAATTCAATTAGAGAAACGTGGTATCCCGTTTTCAGAAACTTTTTTACTATTAACGAAAAATTATCGTTTTCAGCCGCTATTATCATTTCAACAATGACTGACATTGTTTATTTCAATACGTTACGTTTATTTTACAAATTTCACTTTAGATCAATCATTGCCAACAAAAGTTCTGATATTCAAGCATTTCTAATTGTCAGTTGCTATATAAATTTTTTAATTTTGAGAAACAGCGATAAAAATGCCATGAAATCTTATTCATTGTTTTTTTTTTTTTTTTTAATGCAGGCATTATCTAATATACTGTTTATATTGATCGTATAATATTTTTGGAATTATAGGAGCCGGTGCCTTTGAGGATATCTTAATATTAATTGTTGCCTGTGTGCGTATTTCTTTGCAATAATATAAAGATCGATATAAAAGTTTCACCGTGAAAACTTTTTTTTATGGAACGTAAAACCCATTATTAAAAGAATTATTTACTTTTAACGCACAAAATTGTATTTATCGTAGTTTAATATAGTCGATGCTTCTATTTTGTAATAGTACAAAACGTTTTAGCTGAAAATAAATACCTAAAACATACTTCTCTATGGACTACTCGTGTTATAAAAATGCCATTGGTAATGGGACATCATAAAGTATACACTTTATCGAGACAGAAATATTCCTAGAATTTTAATATACGTAGGTCATTACTATTTATTTAAAATTCTCATAGGCATTCTTAACGCGGTATTATTTCAGCACGAATGAAAACTTTTTTACGTTTATTGCTCTCAATAAATAATTCGTAAACAAATGTAGGCAAAAGATCTCGCATGATTTATAATAGTAACTTTAGAGCTAAGGCTTATTTCATGTTTATCTACGTGAAAAATCATCAGTTCGGGGTAAGTAATAATTTTTAAGAGAATGAACAACCTTCAAGTTCAATGAAGAAATACAAGTTTAGACGATGCATTACGCGATGCAATCAAACAATCTACGTACAAAGCAAACACCACTTTGGTAAGTATGGAAAGCTTAGCTTTCAGCGCAATATGCGATGAACATTAATTCAGCTCGATACGAATTTATAAAGCAACGCAAGTTTGCAAGCTATTTACGTTAAATATACCTCTGCAAGCCTAAAAAGAGTGTGCGGTTACACAAGGGGGATAACAAAAACTCAATTAGCCGAAGAGCGTGCGAAAAACAAACAAACCGGGAGTTAAGTGGGAATTCATCGCTTCTTATTTCCCCCAACTTGCGAGGGATGACCCCAGCATTTTCGCTTAATCGGAGATCCCCGGATCATGAGCGCTTATCGACTGGTCGAGCCGCATCTCGAACCTGCGGAATCGTAAGTGCCCGTGACGCCCACGCAGCGACTCATTCCCAGCGCCGACGCGCGGTCCACCGTGTCCTTGCCTTTGCGTGCGTGCGTGCGTGCACACGTATACAGGAGAACCGAGCACGTGGTGCACGCACGGACTCGCGCGCGAATGGGGAACGATCTTTCGGTCGCAGCCACGTTAGCGAGACGAAGGCGCGATCGCGCACGAGTCCCACATGCTGTAGCAAAAGAAGCGGGTGGGGGAACGAGGTAAAGAGAGGGTGAGAGAGAGAGAGTGAGAGAGAGTGAGGGTGAGAGAGAGAGAGAGGGTGAGAGAGAGAGAGAGGGTGAGGGAGAGTAATAGAGCGAGAAGTCGCACCGCAAATCACCATTGCTCGATGTGTATCGCGATCCTATATAATTATAGCTATAACGCCGAGCACCGGGTAATGGCTCAATTCCGCACGTGCATTCGACGATAACCAGTTGGCGGTACGTCAGCGTACTCGCACGCGCGCACCCGCTGTTCTTTCTCTTTCCCTCGTGACCGGCTTCGAGCGCGAGATTTAAACGGAGGCTCGGGATTGGCCGAGCGACGGTCACGCGCTCCGTTGTGTCATCGACTTCGCGCGTCGCGAGGAGAGAGTCGCGCGGGTACGACGAAGACGGCGCTCCACGAGCCGAATTCGGCCGTGTGTGCGAGCGCACGGTCGCGTGGAGATGGAAACGGTACCGCGCGGCCGCCTTCCCCTCGTGTTCGCGTCCCTCCCCGCCGCCATTAACAACGCCCTTGCGCATAAATCCCGGGGAGTTGGCCGCGCGTTCGTGTGCGGTGCTGCTGCTCTCCTCTCTCGCCGCCCCCCACCAGACGATGCTCGTTTCTCTTCCTCCTGTCGACGCGAACTTCCCATACGAGTGTCTCTCTCGCGCGCACGACTTTCTTCCCCGACGACCGGACGCGCGAGGCCCGCGTCCACTCGTCGTTGAGCGTGTGTGCTGCCCGTGGGAGCGACGGAGACGAAGAGCTGCACACACGGGAAAGAGAGCGGCGACACCGTGGGGGAGGGACGGAGAGCTACGAGTGCGCGGAGAACGATACGGCCGATGCCGCGAATGCGTTCCCGACGAGATAGAGAGCGCGTGAGTGGATGCAAGACGGTGAGAGTGAAATGGAAAAAGCTGCGAAAGAGAGAGTGGCGTTGGCGCACTAGGAAGATTGAGAGAGAGAGAGAGAGAGAGAGAGAGAGAGTGAGTGAGCCGGCGATGGTCGTCGGGTATGTCGGAACGGGAGGAAGTGGAGCGACGGTGAGAGCGCAAGGTGGAAGAGAGAAGGACCGTTCATAGGAAATGCGTAAGAAAGGAGAGACATACAGGATAACGAGCGAGGAGGCAGTGGTGTGTACACGCATTCGTATGAACAGCGAGAGAGCGAGAGGGAGAGGGCGCGCGGGTCATGTGTGCGTGTAAACTGGCCTCGCGGAGGAGGGGGCGGTGGCGGAGGCGGAGGTGGATAACGCGCGGGGCACTTGGGGGTTACGGTCGCAGGAGGAGGGGTGAAGCAGCGGCACGAGGAATACGAGTATACGGGCCGATTCTCGTAACGACGGCGGCGGTTGCGGCGGCACACGGTGAGCGTAGCAGCAGCGCCGCGTGGCGGCCCGAGGTGGGGACTATCGGCCGTAAACCATCCGCGGCGCGGTCTGAACATTTAACTCACGTATTGCCATCCGACAAGTTTGCTTTGGCCCGCGAGAGAGCGTCATCCGTTCGAGAGAGAGGTTCGCGCGCGAGGGGCACGTCTCGCTCTTTTCCTCTCTCTTTCTCTCTCTCTCTCTCTCTCTCTCTCTCTCACCCTCTCTCTCCTCTCTTTCTCTTTCTTCCTCCTATCTCTGCCACTATCTCTCTCTCTCTCTCTCTCTCTCTCTCTCTTTCCCTCTTTATTTCTCTCCTTTCTTCGCTGGTGATAACGACGGGCCCGCGGTGGGGCTCCGGTCAACCTGCTTCATCCAGCCAACGATCCGCTTCCGATCTCCTCGCTGACGGAGCAGCCAGAACGACCGGCAATGACATGTCAATGAGGTGCCGCCGTTGACGCACAGCCACGTACCGGCACCCGGACTCAACCCCGTCATCGTCCCGCCTTCACGCCACGAGGAGAGAATGCAACGAGCGTGCAGCCATCGCTCGGACCGCTGAGGGAGCCGTCCACACGGTGAGTCCAGAGAGTCCGCGGAGCTCGGGACGACGTGGGTCGGTGATCGCGAGCGGCTTCGGGGGCTGCCTTTGAGGTTAGCGGTACGGGATGCGCGACGCTTCCCGCCATCGAAGCCACCGCGGTTCCCCACGTGTTCCGACGGGCGGCAAACTTCAGCTGTTTACCCGAGTCTCCTTTGACTTACGCTTTGACCCACTTCGTAACGACGAGTGGCACTTTGCAAAAATGGCCGATGTCCCGGCCATTCTCCGATGATTTTTAAGCTTTTTTACACGAGACTATTTTGCTGCGTTATCGAGGTGCTCTGGTATAATTCGCACATTTACTCGACGCATTGCGTTTTGCCTCCATTTTATATGGCATTCAAAGTCGATTACTCGTGTACGAATGGGCAATTCTCGGATCTCGTGAAAACCGTTGTGGTTTGAAATTTAACTGTAATTCGAACGCTTGTCTCTCTTGTTTTCGTTATTTTTAAACGCGAGACTGGCGAATGAAGATGAGAACATTTTTACGCACGATTCAATTATCATATAATGCGTATTGTTATATGGTCTATAAATATTGCTATATTGTATTGCGAATATCTTTTATTTACATCAGGAGTGTAATACAATGGTGGTAGTATATGTTGCCTCTTGATGACAATAAAAAATATATGTATATATCAATGAGGAATTTGTAAGTAGAATAAAAGGACCGACTCTTCGACTCTTAATTTTTCAATAACCTTTGTAATTTTAAACATATGCAGTAGTTATATGTTTAAACTTATACAGAAAAAAGTACTCGGATGTTATTTTTAACCTTTTTCTACTTCTTGGCCGAGTCGTCAATTTGTATGAAAGTACAGGTTTGTTGAAAGGAACCGATTGTCTGTTGAGAAACATAATTGATTTTAACATTGTAATCGTACAGTGTACAGAAAATTACATCGCGTGTACCTAAACCAAAAATAATTTCAATTGCGGTTCCATCGATATATTTTATGTGTCATATGTTAAACTACACCTAAATATAGATTAATCGTATGACTGTAATAATAATGTAGCCATGTGAATGCAAAAATAAAACTACTAATCTTACACTTTTCGACCGACTAAAATATGCAATTTCGCTAACCATCGGATACGATATATAGGGGAGCGATTACGATAATTTTCTTCTCTTCCATATATTAAAACTATCGGCAGTAATTACCTGTAATTTAAGTCTCAAAGGAATCAAAATGCGTTATACGCCTTCACTTGCAAACTACTTATCTGACACCTAAGCTCCTTCCTTTCTGAAAGTTCGCTTCTCGTGTTGCAAAAGACACTATCATCCATACCTTAGCTGAGATCGTCATCTTGTACGTGCACGCGTAATGTCCTTATACCGTTTTTACGAATTCGACACATTATAACGATAACGAATCAATTTTTTGCATCCCATTTACCCCTTTCCGTCAACATAGCAACAACGACGTTGGATTTTTATACGGCATTGCGATTTCGTTAGGTTTGGAGAACAAAAGGAACGCTGATCGACACCGACGAAGTCAAGGTGGACGCTTTTGTAACCGGATGAAGCGTCTGACGGAGGCACATATATAAGGATCCGGATGACCGCAACGTACGAGCTGTAAGCCACGATAAGCGTCGCTTTTACCTCTTTACCTCTTCCTTTACACCCATTTCTAGGTATTGGCTAGTTTCCTCGTCAGCTTTCCTGTGCCCTTTAGGTTCAATCGTCGACGAATTGGAGGTAAATGTAGAGGAGCATCTCATGAGGATTTTTGATACGAATAAGAGCATCCGTTTCACCACTTTCTAGTTAATGTTACAGCTGCATAACGCGTATTTTTTGTACACACTTGGACGTACTTGGAATTGAATTTGTCCTGTGTTCCAGCAGTTTGGTACAGGAGCCTGATGCTTAACTTACAGAAGCATGACGGTTCGCTTGTTAGCGTCCATGCTTGAAAATACATAAGTGGTCAGAAAGATTGAAATAGTTGCCCAAGTAATCTGGGTTATGAAAATCTGTACGGTATGAACGGCTTATTATTAATGACGCGTCTTCACGGTTCAGTTGTATGTCACTGTATAGCTCGTGGCTCATGTCTCAGGAATGCAGCGCATGAGAGATGTATTCAGGTTTTTCACGTGTAAAAATATTGCACCTGTATTGAATTTTAAAATACCTGAAATCAAGTTTTACAAAGCCATCCAGTCTAGCTGCCATAATTCGGTATGTAAATGTTAAATGGAAGCGCGCAAGCGGTACAATTGAAAAGCGTATAACTCAAGATTGCGTAAGGGAATCCTTCATTTATAACATTTATAAAATTCTGAAAGAGGAAGCTCAACCGGTGGCTCGGATTACCGTCCAAGGGGAACAACTGCTTGCATTAGGAAGAAAGAATTCAACACAGAGAGCGACTCTGAATTACGCGTTCCACTGGGTTACGTGAAATCAGCCAAAATGACCCTTGAAAAAGCTGGCTTTAGAGAAGCAAAGTTTCCTTGCGGATGTGACCAAAGGTAACCACGTCCGACTTTGCTGCTCCCCTGGGAAGACCGTGACCATCGGACTTGGTTGCCTCTTCCGCCGGCGAGAATATAAGGATGTACTCGAGAGCGCGCGAGACTTGCCTGCCGAGCGCGACTGTATAACGAATAGTTGGCCGACGCCTTAGTCCCCTGCGGCCAACACGAAGCGACCATTTCTCATATCAGTTTAGCCCACGACACTTTCGAGAAGTTGGTCGTGCCGCCCTGGGCTCCGCGACGACGATGTCACCCGATGCCCTGTATGCGCGGGAGTGTATACGTGAGCGTACGTATGGCATCGCCGCGACACCTTAGAAGCCAGCCGGCGCCCCTCGGGTAGCAAGATAAGTGACGCCCGAAACTTAACGAACCCCCCTCCCCCCGCCCCGGAGTATGATAAAGTATGGTGTCGCAGCACCCGAATCGACCTAAAGTATTCGCATCGTACTACCGCTATCCAAGTTGATGGAATGGCGGAGTGGGTGCCCCTGTACATGTCGCTGTTATATCAGCGTTTGACGAACGTTCGAAGCATGTTCGATAACTTCTTATCTTACTTGGGTACTTGGTGTTCGTGGAACATGGAAATTTGTCCTCTCTAATATATTCCGATTATCATTGCGCCTGCAATTGTGGTGCTCGTCATAAATATGTAGTATAATGTCGGTGTGGTATGCAAGTTGGAATAGTTTAGTTTTCAGTTAACGATATCAATTTTACGTTTTGACAGGAAGCTGGCTTTCTATAAAGGACGATTACAAGAGGACACTTAAGCATAAGGACAAGGCATACTAAGGCATTCTGTCAAGTGCCGATATGTCAGGTGCATGTATGTTTATTATCATTAATAATGTAGATGTGAAACGATTTTTGCCTGCACAATGTAAGTGTTAACTTACTTTTGTGCGTCGTCGGCACTTAATTTGACTAGGGAAAAAAAAAAAAAAAAAAAAAAAAAAAAAAAAAAAAAAAAAAAAAAAAAAAGACGTTGCCGATATAAGAGTCCGCAAAATACGCTAACGTACATTCAATTACGATTTATAAAAATTTTCCAATTTAATTTACCGAGTAAACTACAATCTATTAAAGGCCAATAATTTTTACGGGAGTTGACAAAAAAAAAAATGCATTATCCGTTGTTGAGAAAGGAAGACTTCTGGTAAAATACATAAAACACGGAAGAGGTGTAGCTTACAACTTCAATTAAAAATTATTTAATGCCGTGCAAACGAGCGAGGCGGCCGCGTTTCGACTAACGAGGTACGTCGTATCGTTAATCACGCTTGATTTGCAAGCTCACTGCATTGAACCAGTACAAGTGACAACGGCGTCAGTTGTTCCTCCAACAATTTATGAAAGCTCCTCTCTCTCGTTCTCTCCCTCTTTTTTTCGAACAATTTCAAGATACTTCTTCTTCTTTCGGAGATTTTCCGGCTGATTGGTATTTTTCAAGTGATAATATCTTTGTCCATCTTTGTGTAAACCTCACTTCGCGTGACAAAAGTAATGATTCTCTATGCTCTCCGAGTCATTAGTATATAAATCAGTTTTATTATCATAAATTGTTTTTTATATGAATTTTTGCGACAAAAGGATTACCGTGGGATTTATACAAATTATCGTTTATAATACTGAGACAAATTCACGTATGATCTAATATCTTTAAAATCCTGTATTTGAATGATGCTTTCGTTCGTTCATTCGTTCGTTCGTTCGTTCGTTCGTTCGTTTTATTTAATTAACACTATAAATATTTTATCGTCGACCTTTAGTCATCGGCTTAGAATATAAATAACTTACTTGCTTTTGTTTGCTACTGGAATTTCGAGTAATAAAAATGCATATTTATCGAAAGAAACATAAAACAGAAAGTTGATTTCTTAATATATTACTTGGAAATTAAAATAAAATGTACATTTAAATTTTTTTGGCCGTATCGACGGCTCATTTCGACGTCTTACCTTATTTCTTAAAGCTAAGACGTCACTCGGAGATCCACCACGATGCTTTTCTATTAATTGTCTTCAGATTAATTACAATCGGTTGAAGATACTTAACGACACCTCACTTAAACCGACACGTAAACAAGATTACGCACGGACTCTGTACAAAATGGTAATACTCTCTAATCTAAGAGCGTAGATTCACGCAGATGTAATAAATTAGCAGTACGTCCTGCAAGAAGATTCGCACGAGTAAAAAGTAGTGTAACAAGTTTAGGGGTGCGAACAAATGAAGCAAGCGTGACAGAGTGTTGGCGAAAAGAATTCCGCGTGCAATAAAAAAGGGGATGGAAAAAAGTAAGCATCGATCAGTCGGTGCAAACACCGACAATCCTCAACTATGACACGAGAGTTGCACGGACGCATACAGAGGCCGTATCTCATTGTAATTGATTCGTAAAGAAAGCGATTTTATCGGTTTCACGAGGTCCGACGTGATGTATTGCGCGTGCGCTCATACACGGGCCCACTTTATTCGCTCGCGCCAACCGAACGATTGTATCGAATCTATCGGAGCTAATTGTAAGTCCGAGGAGCACGAGTCGATCGCTCGAAATTTATTCCCTGACGCTGCCTCCGTATGCCCGTCGCCGTCAAAGGAACGACGCGCGCGACCGCCTCTCGGCCTCGGGCACGATTCGACAATTGCTCAATAGCAATAATAGCGCGATTCCTACTACTCGCTCTAAAGGAGTTTTGCGCTCGCAACCCCCTTGTTGTTGGGATCGTCTTGCAAAGGGATGAAGCTCGTCGCGCAATTCTGATTTATACTTATACCCTCGCGCGAGTACCGCGAGTATCTCTAATGCACCTCTCCGTTTGGTTTCTTTAAACTTTAAATGCTGCCAGTGCATTTGTCGCGTATCGATAAGGGAATGCCTTGCGCTAAATAGCATTGGCTATCGAGATTATTTATTAACCGTTGCGAATACGCATTAACAGTTAGTAAACATCATTAACTATTAATGAATGCAAAGATCTTTCTCCTCGATGTATATGGATCAGTATTTGATACTTCATATTCCAAGTCGTTTCGTTTACTTATTTATTTATTCGAAGTTTGCAGATACATTGGAGTTCACTTTGATATGCAAGTATCTTCTACGTGTTGTTTATGCACATACGTTAGCAAAGAGCATTAATTGAAAGCAAAAATTATCATTTAGTTCACGGTTCACACATGCAGAAAAAAAATTGTTTGCATACTTAATAGTCATTAATCATCAGTAGCTGTCGATTAATATTTCCAATAATCCTCAACGATTACGTAGATTTAAATACTTAAAATGCTATTATTAAACCAATATTTTTTCTTTGCGATGTATCTAGTCCTCGTTGCATTTATGCAACGAGGAAGATCGTAATTCCGTAATGCTGTGAAGAATTATTTGAATTACAGTTTTAATTTCGAAGACTTTTTTCTCAATGAAAGGTACTTTTTACGTGCGAGTACAGTCGAAATTCTTGAGAGCACAACGAGCACAAGAAGTAGTGTTTAGAGGGAAAAGAAGAGCGAAGAGTACAAGAAATCGCGTGTGAGATATTTAAGCGCATCGCGCGATTACCGACGGAAGGAATCGCACTTGTTCGTTTGCCCAGTCGAGTACTTGCTTTAACTGCCGAATAATCATTAGCCTGGTTGTATTGCAACAAAACTAATAAATGAGTCTATTCGAAAGAGCGCTCATTTAAAATATATGAAATAAAGTGTCAATTTCTTCAATATTTATGTTTAAAATATATATGTTTTTATCGTCCTACTGCAATGTAGTAAGTATAGTGTAGTAGGCATTTACAAAAACTCCAGATAGCGATTTATTCCTGATTATTCATTAAAATAATTGCAACAATGTAATTCTGTTCATTAGCATAAGAAATTAAAGTAAATACACGTAATCTTGTTCCAGTTCTTCCATGAAATTCACATTACCTTAGAAAAGTACAATTTATTTTCTCTCAAAATAAGACATTTAAGGTGTAAGAACTACCTTGCGTTGTAAAACTTCAGGCAATTTATTCCGAACTTTGTTCACGCGTTTTTAAGTGAAATTAAGTAAATTTACGGAAAATACGTACCTTCCTTGATATTATTAATTGCAACTATTCAAACCTATCCATCAAAATTAAAAGCCTTAAACCGCGACTAAAAGTACTTTGAAGAGTAAATAACGCAAATACGGCTACAATAGATATCAATAGATATTCACTCAAAGTTGCGAAAATGAAACAATTGCACTAGATGCGTGTGCCGGACAAAGAAACGTTGAAACTTTGTGTTTCACTTTGATGGATTCTGGAATCCACCTTTACCGTGAGCACGTGCAAAGTCGTAGATGAGTCAAAACCCGTAGGATAGTAAGAAACGTGAAAATTGCCCAAGACTGCCGCCTTTCCTCAACGTTGTCCCTGTACCTAACGCTTGAGGTCATGGGGCATTTGCTTATAAAGGAAATTTCTGAAAACATCGGCAGTCGACCCCCGTTGCGAAAGCGTAGCACTTCCAGGCCTCGTAAAAGCGCGAAAACGTCTTCTAGTGCAAGGTCGTAAACACGGTCGCCCGTAATTGCGTCACCTGTGCGTCCGTCGCTCTTTTTCCGCAGAGCATCGCCCGGGCCTCTTCCTTGATCCTGATATACCTGCGCGGTATAAGCAGGCACGGCCCTGACCGTCCGAGCGCCCCTCGTAAATTACGCCAGCGCGGGACAATAAAAAAGCGTCCCTATCGCAAAAAGGCCTCTGCAACGCGACGCAAAGTGCCTTAAAATGTAACGGAATCGTGGCGCGTGTCCTTCGGCCGTGGCAAGGTCAGCGCACTGAGTCCGCAGTCCGGGTGGGACTTTGCGACGATTGATGTTTGCGAAACATCCCCGACCCCCGGGGATGTTTCGCAAGCGTTCGCGGTTTTCGCCCTTGATATTCAAATTTCATTTCCCATGGGGCCACATCGATAGGACATGATTTGAAAAATGAGTTGGTCTACCTACGCTCTTGAGTTACGGCTTCGTGCGATCGTCGCCTTTTGCGACTATTCCTCCGACGTCAAGCAAATTAAAATTCAAGCATTTTCGTGACTATTGGCACCAAACGTTCTACAGTGCTATGATTAATCAGCGACGAAGGTGATAAATTCAGACTTATATTTATCTATTGGTGATTAAATAGCGCTAATTTATTTTAATATCACGAGTTTTCAAAGAATCGTATTTCTATGTAATTACTGCATAATCTTGTACACTTATACACACCGAATTAGCGAATTCGAAATAATTTCCCCAGGTAGGCTCTTTTATAGAAGCAGACGATTGTTACGCTTTAACGATAATAAAATCACACCTGAAATTATGTTAATTTAATCTGCTTTCTAAAATACGCAATGCTTTATCAAAGATACGAAAGGCTTTTAATAATGGTTTTGAGTATCTCTTGATGGCATCTCGTGTATTATTTTCCCGTGGCACGCCTTATTTATTCGCGGTAAAAACGCAGACGTTCTCGGGTTCGTAAAAAATTTTATATTTACCGAAATAAAGAAACATTCGTCAATTTCCAGGCTGTGCCGAGCATTAATTAAAGCCGATTTCAAAACTGCTTATCAAATCCTTTTTATCCGCGGACAATGCGCGTAAAACTCGCCACACGCGGCCACATAAATTCATCCGCGATCCTTCAAGCGACAGCCAAAGAGTCTCGCGTTCGAGTCTTTCGAAATTCGCCGTATAGATTTTTCGCTAACACGCGAATTTCACGTGATATTATTTATGTGTTCCGAAACTTAAAATTCCGTACGCAAATTTTTACTCGTCGCCGTCGTCGAGGCCCGAAGGTTAACAATGAGCGCGGACCGCTTGATTTATAAGTTCAACTCCACGGCGTACGATATTTTGATCTTAATGCTCGTTTTGGGCCAAGGGTACGTGTGCGGTTTGCCGGATGGGTGCGAGATGACCATAGGCAACCGATGATGTCACTCGACGCTCGCTATACCTTTGCGTACGTGCGTGTGGTGCCGCTGGTTTCGGACCGCGCGATACTCGAACCTAGTTCGAGTGTTCGAGTGTCGTTTCCTCCGTCTGCCGTCGCCGTGTGCAATTACTGCACACAATCGTCATTCCAAATGTCCTCGTCGATATCAGCGAGAGCTGCAGTGCTGCCGCTTGGTTGTCATTCTTATTTCATTGCCGAGGCCACTAGTTTTCCACCCCCTTCGCTTAACTCTTAAACCGTCTTATAGTACAATTTACATTTGCATGAAATTTATATTGTCTTTGAAAATGCACGATTTGATTTTTAGTCGTTGAATCGTTGAATCGTTGAATTTATCAAGAAGTTAAAACCAAAATCTGCTGATTTCGGATTGCAATACCTCAGGACATCCTTTCAAATTCGTTGTCAAATTTCTTTATCTTACGGGAAGCGCAAGAACTTAACGATTTTAAATCCGACAGACAAACGAATGCCCAATCGAACTAAAAATTACGTAAATGCACTCGGAAATGCATTCCGGGAGTAACGCTGACCATTTTTTCGATCGTTTCTTAGAGAATTCGTTATTAGAGCTTCGTTATTAATCAAGCCTGGGCCCTAGAAACCTCGACAACACCCGGATTAATGTCCAAATAATTTCCCGTCAACGTCAACTGCTCCCTCGAAGCTTTGAAAATAATGCGATCCTTAATTGAATTACTTGCCCTTTCGCTTGTTCACTCCCGAACCCTTTCACTCCTTTCGTTGTGCTTTGAGTTTCTTTCAGCCGATGGCACAGAGAGATTGCGCGCTCTCTACGTAGTCGTCGACGTAGGTAAAAATCGGCGAGGTGTCGCGATAATCGTATTCAACGGGCGACGTGCTCCACTGCTAATGGAGAAGAGCCATCTACGAGGTTTCTGCAACACCACCAAATAAATTTTCAGTCCGGACACGACGAGTGATAATTTGAAAGCGCTTTTTCGCCTCGTGTTTTTGACTCCCCACGATTTTACGTTATCATCAAGAATTAACCGCTGGTGTTAAGAATGCGATATAAAGAGTTACTATTAATAGCGAGAAAATATATTGTTTTACAGCGAGATGCACGATTTATGGGATACATCTGCAATGGATTCGCTCGTCTTTTTGTCCGCTTAATGTAAGCCTGCATGTGTGCACATATAAGCATAACGCGATAATTCTTATTTAATCTATTATTATTCACTTAATAATGATTTATACATACAAATCCATCAGTTTTATATGTGATAAACTAATTGCCTTTATTATCTTATTATGTTTCAGGTGAGTAATGGTGCTTTCAGGAACAAAATAATCACAAGTGACTATCCTTCGACTTGGAGCTTGTGAGTATTCACATAATAACGACATACCTTCGGAGTAAAAGTTAAATCAAAACGAATACATCGCAACAAACAAATCGCGACATGGGAAAGTCCTCGACTAAATCCTTTTAAGCAATAACGTTCGAGCGTGCATTTTTCAAATACACGTTAAAAACTTACTTCTTTAGATGGAGTATCGGTATTTTGCGCAATTAAAAGAAAAGTAATATTAAGTGCAGGAATAAATTAATTAAGCATTTCATAATATTTTCTTACGTACAAATGTTATTATAGCTAAGTATCAATATCTTGTCACATTGATATCCTAACTGGCTTGAATGTAAATTTGGATCGATAAAAACATTTGCCGTTTGAAGCAAATTTTCAGTTAGTTACCAAATTCATCTAGGAACTTTTGAAATTTGAGAACTTCGTTAATTATAACGATCGTAATCCTGCAGTTGGAGAAATTGACTTTATAATTAAATGAAATACAAGATTACATTTGAAGTAAATGTAGGAAAGCGACAACCATTTATAAAAAGGACGGAATAAATTTTACATAATGTCATTGAAAGTGCCTCGCGTGGAAAATCTTTGTTAAGTATAAAACTGATATACATTTTACCTCCAAAAACGTAATTGCTAGTGCAATTAACTCTTTTCCCAATTCAACGTTGCTCGGTCTCTTTCAACTTGGGCTCGGAGACGCCGCCAACTTTACAGCTTCGAATATTCATGCGTACGATGCGCGTATTTTCGGCGTTCATGCGCTAGAAGCGAGTATCCGTAACGCGATCGAGATAAATCAATTCGTCGCTTGCTTTTAAGCAAAGCCGCCTTTGTTGCGCTAATCATAAAGACGCGGATGCATTAGACTTGGAGCGCGATGTCCATTCGTCGTACAGCATTAACAAGGGTTAATTGCCGTCGCCAATGGTCATGCCTAAAGAGCCGTTTAGATAACTCGGCCAACTTTCTTCATCCCTGATTTCGCAATCTGCCGCAGAGCTGCAATCGCGTTTTGCGTTAGAAATCCGTGAAACCATCGGCGCTCCTCATCTTATGCGGAAATAATATCGGAATCAAGAGTTCGTGTTATTAGGTACTGGAGCTACGTTTATTGTTTCCGTAGTAGTTATTTCGAACATTACGCGAGTTTTATGAAAATCGGTGCTCCTATACTTTGATAACTTTTTCGTAATTAATTGCATGTTTTACGTATAATGATTTGCTTTCAGTCAATCGCCTGATGAAAATAATTTATTATACTATTCTAATCAGTGTTTTGATATTTATAGCTCGCGCGTCTAGTAATATCTTATAAAATTCGTTCGTTAAAAACTAGATTCGTCGTCAGAGTTTCATGAATAATAGTAGAAATTACTAACATTATATGAATCGAAGAACTATTATCGTCTGCTCCATCTGAAATACTCTAGTAACTTAACGAAACAGTCAGTGAGATAATTAACGAATTCTATTAATTTGTTTAGAAAGTAAAACGAGACCATTTCTAAAAATTCATCGCGACATTTTTTGGCATTCTAAGATACGTTTACAATTCTTTCGCTTTAAGAATTAGTTGCATCTCTATTTACTCTTGAATTGTTCAAAGTAAGTTGATTACTTTATAATTGACCTCCCAAAAAGAAATCCCACGTAATTAACGGAATAAAAGCAGAGCAGCATGAACCCCTGATAAGAAAATGTGCATCCAATGACGGAGTAAAAAAAGGAAGAGCGAGGCCGGTCATGTTCATCAGAATTCTTTGCGGGTGCATTTGTGTTCGCTTATAATGCTTGCAGGGCAAAGGCAGAAAGACGAAGAGACGATCCGCCGGACCGAGCGCGACTTCTTTCCAGTTTTGCATACCTCGAGTGGCCATGTTCAACTACTCATAATGTGCAGCTGCATTTATTAAAATTGGCTGGGCACCCACACGCGCGCGCTTACACGCACGCATATACTCACCTGTGCGTTCGACAAGAAATCGAAACAGACGTTTTGGTGGTCTGATTAACGCGGATGTCTCTCCTTCTCTCTTACTCCCTTCGATTAAGTTTTCTCTCGTCGTATCGGAAGAAGGAGGTGATCTCGATCGTATAAGTACGCCTTATAAGTGATCGTACATCATTTGATGTTTTTTCTCGCGTAAAAGGCACTTAATATGTGCACATACGAGGGCAGCACGAATAATCGTTATTGTAACCAGTTCATGCACTTGTAACATAAATTAGCAGACTGATGGTTGTGAATTATTTTTATGCATTCTATTTTATATTAGATTCAATTTAGTTACCATGCAGAATTTTTACAACCAAATTTACAGAATGATTTATAGCTCTATTCTGACATTGAATTTAATCATTTTCTGCATTACCTAAATTCGTCTGTTCGATGTGTATTGATGCTATTACCAGAATAGATTGGAAAATTCAGCTGAAATTTGAAAGTTGTTCTGGAATTATAAAATACAATGTGTTAAGCAGTGCTCTACCGTCCAAACGTTTGCTTCGCGTTGACAAATTGAATAAGTGGCACGTACAATAAAGTATAATTAATTTAAAACCCATTCAAATGTGATCTATTTCAGTAATCTTTTTCAGCAGTTGATTCGTTTTCGTCTGCTTTATTTATACCTCGACTAATAAATAAAATTGGACAAAAATGTATAACTTATTGCATAAATTATACTCCCGGTTAATCATTATGATAACCGATAAAAGTTTAAACTTGATCTTACAGAAGCTGATCTTTATTAATCGCAGAAAAAGGCGTAAATATCTGTACACGTTTTACGACAATATGGGAGATAATACAATACATTTTGCTTCTATTTGAAATAATAATAGAAATCTCAAGTGTGAGATAGTCAAACTAAGGCAGTTGACACACCAAGCAAAAAGTAAAGGAAATGAAAGTAAAATCCGACAAATAACAATCGGACTATTTTCCTTCTAGACCGGCTTTTGCATTTATCTGGAATCATTCTTGTTAACTTAAATAGCACAAAAAATTACAATCCGGATGGGTTGGAGTTCATTTGTGAAAGTGAAATTACTTTTTCCTAATATCCATTATATATTCTAAAAATATGTTTATACAAATATTAAGCACAAATTTTATTTTGATTTTATCTTAAAATTAGAAAAAAAGCATTTATAAAACCATTGATGTCATTTCAATAGTACATTAGTGCGAAATTTTTAGGTGCAGACTTCAAATATATCAAGTTCAGTCATAATAAAAAAATATAATGTTTTCTAAATCGTACGATAATGTACATATTACAAAGTTCATACATAGATATGGTTATTAAGGCATTAAAAAGGTGAATTTCTTTTTGAAATAAACTTTGTAACAAGAAACACTACGATATTATAAGTGATGAATAAATTCGTTAAGACACAAATTAAGCGAATTACACCAATGATTGCATTAATTTTGAAAAAAAAGAAACGTTTCCGAAAAGTAGTCCTTAAAAGTATTCAGTGTATTAAGGCACTGAAAGAACATCAATTTCGCGATGGTAGATATAATATAATGTTAAAAATAGAAATATTCGCGTCGTGCGTAAACGAATTCATCGGGTACTATTTCTTAGCAATTGGTGCCGACTAAATAAAAAGTTCCGACAAAAGGAATACATCGATTGCAACTAATATCTGCACTATCGTGTGTTGGCGTGTGTACGCCAAACGTTCGCTTTGGAATCGTTTCTACATTCGCGTTGCCGCCGTGTGCCGCCAAGTTAAGTGCAAATGCATGTGCATACGTGTGCTGTGTATACACGTATACGTATATGACCAATGCGTGTAGAAATGCGACAGTGCCAGGGTAGCTCGTAGTCGGCGTTCCTGATTAACATGGAGGGCCCTGAAACACCTGCGCTCACCTCTGTCTCTCCCTTCCGCCCTTTGGCGCTCGTACTCTCAGTCTCTGTCTCTCTCTCTCTCTCTCTCTCTCTCTCTGTCTCTCTCTCTCTCTCTCTGTCTCTCTCTGTCTCTCTCGTGATCGTCACAGAACGTGCTCAAGTTCCTTCGCGGACGCGCGCGAGATCACTGAGCGTGTGCATGCGTGTTGTCTATGCTTGCATGTGCAAATAAATGTCGAGTGCACGAGCAAGTACATGTATATGTATGAGTTTTCTCTCGAGGGCGCTCGCGAATAGCGTCATTCTTCTTTCGTCGTTTCATCGAGATCAGCGACAAAATATATACAAAGTATTTACCTAGCCGGTGATAAAACTGTCCCATGACACGGGGACGCGGAACGTGCATTTGCGCACTTCTTGAATTATTGATTAAAATCTGTGTATGCGGCGCAAGTGGTGCTCGCATGGTAAAAGTATCCGATCGACAAGTCTGCTTAGTTAACTTGAGGTGCTACCTTTATTACAAAATTAGGTATGCTAGATTCGATCGCATCCAGATTTCTATGCATAAAATGAGGTTGTTAAATACGTGGTTAGCTGCCTTTCCATTTTGAATCGATAGTTAAGAATAGTGAAACGTATAAGACATATCGAAATGGTTTGTTAACATAAAACGGAATTGATTACAATGGGTTATTATTGAGAAAAAATTTGTTGAGATATAAGTTAAGAATGTATGTACTTAATTTGGGGGTAAAGAAGCGTAAAATGCTTCTTATGTCATCAAATACTATCTACATCATAAAAATACCATCTTACGTACGCGTCATTAATGTCTTTAGCAGAGTAGAAGCACATGAATAATATTTGTGAGACAATAATGTACAATGTAAAAGTAATTTAATGATGAAAGGCCTAATACATTCAATAGTACTTTATAGTTCCATGGGACGGCATGCAAAAGAGCGCTAAAAAACTAATCAAAGTCATTAACTCATCAATGAAATCTTAATGAATAAGCTGAAAATTTATTTAAAATTAGTCTCCAAAAGTTATCTTGTCGCGCAACAAGATCTCAAATAAAAAGAAAATTATACAAATGAATACTAAAATGTAACAAGCAATGCTTCTGATTTATATGAAAACTCAAATGTTACATGCATCGCTAATCATATCATACCTCTATATATCACTACATCGATAACAAATTTTATCACCGAATTCGTATATTTCCCTCTTTTCATCGTGCATTAATGGCATTAAACAAGGAAAGTTGGAAGAAAGTCAAAGGAATCACTCACGATCGTTGATTCAAGAGTAAAAATCGGTTCACTGTGCGCCTTTCGATCAATTCATCTAGGTTACACTATTCCGTTCGCATGAAATATAGAAGCTTTCAAACGACAACGATTATCCGATACATTGAATCGATAATCACCGAGGAATTCTAATTTCTATTGAATGATGTTAGAATTGAATTATAAATGTTCGCTATTATCCAAGCTTAATCAATAATACATAATAACACACCGCACGCGCTATTTTTATAGCACGCGATCCGCAAATAAATTACAGGTTATCAAGTGAGAATATTATAATAAATAAGCCGGGGTATTTTTCGCGAGCTGAGGTACGGCGATTTAACGCCAATTTTGACAACCCGTTTAACAGATACGTAACCTCGCAGCTATGAACGCGCAGAATTTCTCTGTCTGAGAAATATCCCTTGAGGGGTCCCCGCTATCCCCACCCCCACCCCCACCCCCACCCCCCACCCCCACCCCTCTCTTTGTTTCATGCCACTGAGACGGGGCGCTCATTACGCTCTCTCTAGCTAATACAAGAGGGCAACCAGTCCGCGGAGAATAAGTTAGTCCTCCCGCGTCGCTAAAAGTTGCGTTCTACAACTTTGACCAGGGCATGATTAACGAGTGCGAGCTCCGGCGTTGTTCGCGGCGCGCAAGGCTCCGTTGCGATAAAGCTGTTAGCGATAACGAACTCGAAATGCTCGCTCGCTCGCACGAACCTCGCGAGCTAAAGAACACAAGATGGGGTACGGATGTCTCTCTTGCGCAAAGGGCCTCGCTCTCCTTCGTCGTGCACTTACGTGGTACACGCGAGCGCCCCTCGGGAAAGAAGCGGCGCGGCGCATGGGCGTGTGTACGTGGGTATAGGTACGTGCATGTGCGCGAGCGATCTGCGATCGGCCCAGCAGCTTAATTAAGCGTTTAAGCGATGAAACTGGTTCTTCGCTCTTTCTCTCCGGGGACGCCGCTCGACTTCTTTCCCCTCCTCCGGCTCTTTTTTCGTCGTTGTTCGAGGCGATATCGACGCGTGGGCCCAGAGCCCTTGGCTCCGCGGCCGAGGAAGCGACGTGTCTATTTCGTACGCGGAACCGACGAACTTTTATGGGACGTCGCGAGCCCCGCGATTGCGCAATCGCATCCGGTGGACGGGAGGGCACTGGGACGCGCACGGGATGAACCGTCGCGCGACAAGTGCTCTGTGGGAAATTATACGAGATCTCTTGATCCTCGTTAGCTGTGGAATTACCTGTTTACATCGTGTCTTCATCTTTTTCTACTATATTGTGTAGAGCAGGAGTCGTTATCGGCATTTTTATACCACTTCTTCCTTCTCGCTTCTTCCTCTTTGTGCTCGAGGAAGGTATTTATTCCGCAATTTTTCCACCACAACTGATCGGCTGAATTAACTTTTGTTCACCGACGACAATATTATTTCCACTCAGTTATTACTCGTCTGCTCGAAAACTTGCTGTCAACTTTTTCTGGCCGCCTTCAAAGGCTTTTGAATTATTTTCCTCAAACGCCGTGAACTAATACCTGGGCAAGTTACTTCGTACAACAATGTTAATTCCAACAGTTTTGCAACTGAAAAACGGAGTAGCATTGCATTGGCATTATGAAAACGTGCTCTTCCAGAAGTTACCGTTCTTTCCTTCAAATTTACATTTCCAGCGAACGTTGGAAATTATAATAAAATAGATGTTTCACCGGACTTGCTCGATAAAATATGGAAATTCTTCTAAGCTATGCTTTTTCAGATGTTAAGCGCATTTACATTAAAATTGGGCGGATAATTGATAAAAATGATAAATTTTTTGTCCGAAATAAAAAACGTCGGAACGTCAAACGAAGCGCAGAGTGAAAGTATGAAAGTTGCACAAAGCAAAAAGCTTTTGGATTTTGTAAATAAGCTTTGCGTAATTCTGAAGCGATAGCCTTCCCCATTGTGCGTCAATGGCGTCGCAATAGCGGTGCAAATATGCAAATACATCTGCGTGCACCGTAGCGCAAGCAAAACTTCTACGTGCATGAAGCAGAGGGTGCATTAAGGGATTTATACGCTGGTAAACACGCCTCGGTTATTTACGTCGTTTTTTACGTATTGTTTGTTTGTATGTTACCTCCCTATTTTTTTTTATTTTTTGAAATTTCACTTTTTTGGGCTTACAGACTAGCTCACATTGTAAATCACGAGATAAAATAAGCAATAGCTGGAAAATGAACAATGCGCATTAGATCTTACGTTACGTACATCATTCATTTATTCATTTGTTAAATTAATGTCCGTCGATTGAAAATATGCCGCGGACGTGTGCATTATAAATGTTCGTAGATAATGACATTATTTAACGCATACTTTGAATAAAAAATGAGTAATTTAGCGAACAATGCTCCGTTACGCCTATTATTCGGCTAAATATCCCCATAAAAAGTTTAAAATTAACGTCACTTTAACAAGCCTGGATATTCCTTGAAATAATTGCACTGTACTCTATTTAAAACTTAGTCGTTCCCCGACTTTTTAAAACAATCGAGTAAGCCAGCTCTACCGTCCTAGTATACTAAATTATTACAAAGCATCAAGCACCGAAATGTTTTTCTTAAGCATTAATCTTCAGCAAATGATCGGCCAAAATCAATGAGCACGAACGAGCCAATTTTAGCACGGTTCTTTAATTTTTAGGCCGTTCTCGTCGAGCTTTTCATCCCCACTGAATTTACGATCACAGCGACGTTCAGCGAAACGTACTTCCGCTCGCCAGAAAATTAAAAATTTTTCCAAACGAAAGCGCTATTATCCCGACGCGAAATAATTTCAAGTATCGCTGACTCTCATCTACAAGCGTACAATACGCTCGCAATAAAATCAGCGGCAGAACCGCGAGCTAAGAGTCGTTACACCGAGCCTATTTCCATAGTTCCTCAAACACCCTCGGCGTTATCATCCGATCGGACAATCGCGATTTCTCGCGCGCCCCGCGCGTTGCCTTACATGCATCGGCCGCAATGTGGAGTAGCTGCATACGTCGCGGTCGCGCACTCCGAGGCGACGCAGACGGAGAAAGTGCGATACGGGCGCGTCTACGCTGCGCAACGCCGTGCGCCTCTCGCTTATAATCGGTGCGCGCGAGTTTTCTGAGAGGTAGGTCACAATCGAGGAAAAGAACCGATATATATATATATATATATATATATATAGAAAGAGAATGAGGGAGAATGAGGGAGAATGAGGGAGAATGAGGGAGAATGAGGGAGAATGAGGGGGAGAGAGAGAGAGGAGCCTTGGCGAGTGAGAGAAGACGGTTCACTGCGCTCGAGAGGAGAGCTCGAGTGTTGTGCAGCGCCGAAGCAGCAAGATCGACGTCCGAGATTATCATACTAAGCGATGCTGTCCATGTAACACTTTAAAGGTAAAAAACGAGTGCCCAAGGTCGGATAATTTCAAAACTTATACCCGCGTGCCACTTGGTGCTTTCCGAGAATCGCGGTTATTACTACTGTGATCGCGGGCCTTGCATTCGCGGATGTCTATGCGCGCGCAATTGCGCATACCTTATACATTTAATGGTATCCGACGATTGTGGGATTGCGCGGCGTCTCGGTGTTCGTGTCTGGCTTTCATCTCTTTTCTTTTTGTACTGTCTAGTTCTAGTTTGTAATGTCCTTAGACGAGAAAACCCTTGCGCAAGAATTCTAGAAGCACGCGAAAACCCTCTGAAATCTACGAACAGTGTCCTGTTACTTCTACAACTCAGTTGGCTTGTGAAATTTTTCAACCCACTTCGTGAAACCCGTCGACCAACTCCGTCATACTCCTGGGCTCTTAATCTTTTACAATCTGTGTAACTAGTCATCTAGAGTGTTTGCAAATCGTTGCGGAACTTTGATGCGCTGCTGTTATGTACGAGTATGTGTCGGCGCGGATCAGGTCGCCGATAATAACATCGGACTGACGAGCCATTTAAATGTTTTCGAGTTTTTATCAGGTCGCATCAGAAATAACGTCCAAATACACGAAATCGCCTTTGGAAACGTACTGTTCATACATGGTGAAACTTTTTTTTTATTGACACCGTCGTCTAGTTTTAAGTTTTTTTGTAGTTACGTATGAATTCAAAGTAAATAACACGTTGTTAAGAATAATGTCTACTCGAAGTAAGATATAACTTTTAAGATGAAACCTTCTTTATCATATAAGTTTATTGTAAATGGTAACCGAGGTTACATACGCATTCTTATCAGGAATGTAGGCTGCCCGATGACTGATTCGATACCATTGTATATGTTCCGTAACGGGTGACGGAAACGCGTAATGCATCAGCGCTAATTAACAATTTAAAAATACATATTTATATGTATCGCGAATTCATGTACGTCAATAGCAAAATCCTTAAGTAAAGTACATAAGCTGCAACACTGCAATATTTCGGTAAAAATTTGTCAAGGTAATAATTAGCAGATAAAAATTTTTTCTGCGATTGAAGTTGATCGAAGCATTCTTAATAAATGTATATTTTAGCGGAGGATCTTTAATTATATGGCTAATGTATTTATTTAAGCATCTTACTTACTGTCTTACATACGATATTGAAATTAATATCGAGGATTATTAATGGGGTAATTTATTTTACAAGCTATTCAATCTCTCTACATGACATAATAATTTTAATATGATAATAACATTCACATTTATCGACAAGAGCATTCAAAGATATTAAACATAATTCAATCGCAGCGCTAATTTTGATTTGCATTTAAGTTCTTTAAATTCTCTTATTTGCAGTACATACGTCATTATGGGAAAGGAAAAGCAGAAAAAGCAAAAACAACTGCTCGTAGGCAGTTAATTTTTTGTAATTTTTTTATAAATACTTTTATAGATACTTTAACGATGGAATAATCAATCCGCAATAAAGCACATTAATAGTATCGTTGTCGTAATAGCCGACACTTGAGCAACGGTGCATTGTTAGGTCGAATTTGAAAAAAATTAAAGGTAAATTTCGCGAGGGTGGCATAAAAAGGAGATGGGCGAGCGTAATGGCAAGCGAGCGGCTGAGTGTTGAGGCGCTAGAAAGCATCGGCCAGAGGCAGAGGCAGAGGCAGAGAAAAAGAGATAATGAGAGAATGGGGAGGGGATGAGGCTGTGGCTGGACCGGCATTCAAGTGTGCGCTCATAGGTGTACGGTTAGAGCGATCAGCGTCGGTTGCGGCAACGGAATGGCGAGGGGATCGGTGGGGGAGTGGTTAGTGTCGGAGAACTATTCCTACCGTCGCTGACCTAATCCTTCTTGTACTGGCGTTTCTTTCCAATGCATTTACGCGGATGACCCAATTATTAACAGTTACACGGCATCGGAATTCCGAAAAATCGATTTGATATTTGCATAGGAAACGCGAGCTTCCAGCGATCGTTCTCGAACTGTCGGGTGCGCGTACTCCGAGTCATGCGACGTTTTTAGCAGTTGACAACGATGATCGAAACACTAAGTAGTACACATGAAGTTGTAGGGTACAATGTCGATGGCATTGCGTGGCGGTCGTAACAGGTTCCGTGTATTAGCTCATCTTTGGCCAACAAATTGCGAATTACTGTTCTTAAATAAGAACAGTAGTAACTGAGCGATGAGAGCAACAAAGTAATTATTTTTATCTCAAGAGCAGAAGCTTCTGTGCATATGCATCGATCGTTGGTAAAGAATATTTTTCGTTTTTATCGTTATCGGCAACTTTCTGCGCAATAATCCTAAATTCTTAATTGGAATTTAGCACTTCAGTTGGAGTTTCGCGGATACCGTTCTTGAAGTAAAATTCGTAAGATGTAGAGAAAATGTGTATCGCACAAATACATGTTCAGTAACGACACGAAGGTATCAGGTTGTAAATAAATGTAAAAGCTTTATCGCAATAACGTAACTGTTTGTTGTCCTACAGATATATACAAGAGCTGAGTAGAAAAAGAATAAAACACAATAGATTTGAAAAGCTGCCTTGATTCCATCGCGTATTCGCAGACCCAAGTATCGCGCGCCGGAAATGCATCCTAAGCTGCTACGACGACTCTTCATACATAATGATACCCACGTAATGATCTCGTAATATCATTTCTCACGCGGCAGTCAGCGAATCGGTTTATCCAGCATTAATTCAGCGCGTTACGGTTTTCTCTCGGATTTCGAGGACCTAAGGATCCTCTCGGGAGCAATCGAGTCAGCTGCGTCATTTGCTACGGCAGCACACACGAGCACGCGCCTACGCCGTGTCAGAGGTCCCTAAGTGTTAGAGGAAGGCAAGTCGAGCGAACGCCCGCGTTTCGTGTGCGCACAGGTGCGGGAAAAATGCGCAGGAAAGAGTCGAGAGAGTTTTGCACGGTCCAGGCACGCGGTATGGACTGCACAACGGACTTTGAGCTCTGCGCGAGCTTAGAAGAACAGTGTTCGGGATAAACCGGTTCGCCACTTCGGTGGGGCGCCATCTTTCTTCCTATCTCTTTCTAATTCGTTGCGCAAAAGGACGACGTATTTTTTCCTTCGCTTCCACCGCTCGATCACTCTCGAATCAGCGCTGCTCTTTCGACTGCGCTCGGCACACAGATGTTGGCAAACGTTTTGTTCTCTCTCGGTTGTTTTCCTTTCTTACTAATGACGAATTATTTTCTGGAAATTAACTTTCGCTTATCGAAGTTACATAAAAACGTTATGTAATGCCGTCCATCGGTACAGGCATTTATTCCGCATTTACTCTCAGAGAAAAAATCAATATCAAAAGTCCTTGTTGCGAATTAAATTATTCCTTTATTTCATTTGCGACAGCTCCGTAAAAACCTGCTCGACCCGGTGAGTTCAAATTAAGCGTGAAGTTCATTTAATTCAATCTTGAATATATATTCTTAAACACCGAATAAGGCGACACGCGATTAATTTCAATTTAAAACGATATTTAATTCGAATTGTTTTAAAGCTCCATTAATATTCAAGACAAAACAATTTGGTTTAATAACATTACTATTCGTTTTAGTTGATATTTACTTATCTTGACACTTACTGACACTACGCTTCGAGCTAATTTATTCAATTACACTGCAATTCCAAGAAGTTTTGAATATATATCAAATAAATTGAAGATGTAAATTGAAAGGTCGTGCGCCGATTTGCAAAAATTTTGTAAATTAATTCAAAGCTTACATAAACTTGAACAAAATTCAGTACATGAAATCAAAGTGGGATTCGCGTAGGCGAGTGCGCAACCAAACTATCGTCCGCTCTCGTTTGGATGGGCATAAATTAATCCTCGAGAAGAGAAAACGTGTTGTGTATGTACGCACGTACGTGTATATATCGGAACACCATGACGCTCGATTTTCAGAAAAATTGTAAATTAAACTTTGTACATTCTCGCGTGGTGCGGTGCATAAGTTCGCGAGTAACCATTGCGGAACGACGTACGCGTTCGTTTTCATTCTTAAACGAGTTCAAGAATGCGAATAAATAAGTGTCATCGATCGTGGTAAACAAACAGAAAAACGCGACTGGAGGGTTAACGACGCAGCGAAAATGATCGGCGACGCGATCGAACGATCTATCACATTGTAATGGTTTCCTCGTAGGAGTGTCTCTACGCGAGCGACGGCGCTCGATTCGTACTGACTTTGAGAACCGGCTATTAGCGATTTCATTGAATTGCACGAGTCGCGTTTCGCCGATTCCCGAGCGATATTTACGCCCGACAGGCCTGGAAGGTACGCGAGCGCGTGCACAGACGCACGGAACCCCGAGCCGGTTATCTACGCGCGTCGACCTGCGCGTCGACCTGCGCGTCAACCTGCGCGTC
The DNA here is from genome assembly GCA_018907045.1 of Wiebesia pumilae. Classification (NCBI taxonomy): domain Eukaryota; kingdom Metazoa; phylum Arthropoda; class Insecta; order Hymenoptera; family Agaonidae; genus Wiebesia; species Wiebesia pumilae. The sequence continues at coordinate 275,905 of JACCHZ010000173.1, read as the reverse complement.
AACCTGCGCGTCAACCTGCGCGCTTCCCTTAGCGCGTATCAGCGCATAACTTGATAAAGCCGCTGCTCTTTGTTTTTGACTGCCCGCGTCGCCCATCGGCCGATTCTGCGTTTCACTCGAGCAGTCGTAATTATCCTTTGTGAAGTTAATCTCGCGACTTTCATCCCGATGCCTTGGGGCGATGGCGCAACACGTCGGTGGCAACTGCATTTCGTCAACACGGGGGTACTCGCAGAAGGTTTCTTACAGTTACGTTTGGTGCTTTGCAACGCGTTCAGTATGAGATTCCGTTTCGCGATTGGAGCGCATTCGATAAATGTAGCATCGCGACTACATTGTCTTGCGGTACGGTAAACGTACGTCACACTCCATGTCGGTGAATTAGTGGCGTCGTAAATTATGTTCACACTGCATGAACGTGAAGAACTCATAGTTTGTTATTCTATTTTTTAACCAGCATTATACGAATAGAGATACCGATTGTATTCTAATTGCGCAAGCGTCGAGCAATCGAGATACATCCTGCACTTGAAGAGAGTCTGCATTAAAATTTATAGTAAATATCATTCTACGGAAACCGAATGAGAATCAAGTTTTTCAAGGCATCGTATATCGTATTCAAATAAGATAATCAACATTTAGCTGACAGAAGGAAATATTCTTCAACAACCCTTTGGGAAAAATACACATAAAAGTATGCAAAGTTATATGAACGGCAATAAATACTTGCAGAGTATTTTTATGAAATATTTATTTGGTGTTCATTCCGAATGTATTATTATTTTTATTCTTATAGGTTTCATCGATATTTATGTTAAGTTCTGTGAACTTGGCGAATGGATAGGTGTTCACCATTATCGATAATTAGGATTAGAAGGAATTTTTGTTGAAAAGGATTCATTTTCCTCGTTCATTATCATAAAAGATACTTTTTATTGGAAATAAGTGCAGAAAGGAAAATTTATAACCAATTTTAATGTGAATTTCTAGGGGTCATTATAAGAGCATTTTTCTTGTAAACACAATAATTTTCTTTAAGAATTTTTTTAAAGAAAACTATATTATAATAACGTTTTAACGTTTTACTTGGCTATTGGTAGAGGCAAAGCCTGCTTTTATAACCCCTATTTGCTTATTATAATGCTACTCTTCAGAACAATTTCATATATTTCCTACGATTTGTAAATACGATAACATAATTTATGATTATAGGCTGAAATACCTCGTTTTGTTGGATAGTTGAAAAGTATGAAAAATGTCGATGCGAATAAATATGCGTAAGTCTTTCAAACAAACAAATCATATTGTAATATAATGATTATAAATATCGATATTTTATTGATGTAAATGTCATATTTATTGCTTTTCATATTTGTTATTTCATCATACATTTACATACTACTATTTATACAGAACATTACTGAACGTCGATTGTTTGCTAAAACGCGAAACAAATCGTTAAATGTGTATCTATATACGTATATTACTAAGCAATGTGCAAGTTTTAAAAATTACTGTAGTATTAAACTGGCCTATTAAACTAAAAACGAGCCTCGTATAAAATGAAGAATCGATGTAATATTGATAGAGGATATTATTAAATATCGTAACAAATGACGAAGTATCCTGAAAGCTACAATTAAATACAATTAAAAAACTAAAGAAATTTATACTCCGCACGTTTAAATGTACATTATTTTCATTATCATTTTCAGAATATTAAAAATCATAAACTTTCCTCTCCCGTGAAAAAAGCATTCGATCGGAAGCGTATTGTTAATTAGTAGGATAGAATTAAAATAGAATTAAAATTGGCAGCTACGAGGAGAGTTCGTAGAATAAAATATAACGTAGATGTGCCTAACATGGCTCGATGAGCTCGTTACAAACGAAAGGGCTCGTGTCCAGCAATTTTTCAATAAAGTTAAGAATGCATTTTGATTTAAGTAAATAGTTACCCGTTAACCTTATATAAACGTCGCGGTAAAAGAATCCAGGCAATAGGTACATAACTGTGAAAGTCACGAAAGGAATATGCCCAGTTTACTTTTCAATAAAGAAGACAGCTTTCCTCGTGTAGATTTAATTGGACGAGCATTTCTCCCTGGGGTACAAAAAATACTGTCACGAGTGCGCGGAGAGCGCAACGTCACTCGCCGTCCTGGCGAAAAGAAATCGGCTAGTAAAAAGCCGTAAAAGTAGCGATTATCACGTCGCGGGTAACCGCCGTGGAATTAGCCTCACGTTCGCCGAGGACGAACGTACGTACGCATCACACACTCGCTCTCGCGCGTGCACCGTGAATGCGAATCCCCGGCAGCTTCCTCGGGTAGCTGTGGAGAGTACGTCGTCGGCGGCCGCTCGATTTCAATAAAAACGCGTCACGCCGATAGCGCATCGAGCATTTTAAAATCTGGTCGGCGATGCGCCACGACAATCGATACAACGAGGCGCGTGCAACGCCCGCGGCCACGAGATGTATTACCCGATGCCGATGCCGTCGCGTAAGTTATTCGCGTATACCTCGCTAAATTCGGATCCCGTTTGATGAATGCCGATGAAAGTGAAGGTTTTTTTTTCCGGGGCTCTGCCTCTGACGAGTATTTATGATACGCGCCAAACTAACAATCGATGCTTCTGCTAATTCGTTTGAATGTATCCTCTTGCGCTTGGAACAGTTAATTCGACCTTAAGAAAGACCACGCACCTAAGATTTATCACCACCGCTGTCGAATTTATGTGCTTTGTATCTAACGCATTGTAGTTACTACATGTATTACAACTTAAATTACAACGAAATTCAATAGACTATCTTAAGTGTGGATAAAAGTTGATCGGCGTTTCATCGATTGTTCTTTGATCCCGTATTATTGTTGATCAGACAATTAACGCCTCTGCAACATACCAAAACAGTAATTGTTTCCGATAAGAAGAAAGTACCATTGATAGGTTTAATTAAAATTCAGGGTCGATCGGTAGAGTCTTTACTTTTCGAACAACTTAATTAACTTCGGAATAGTTTGAAAAGGACGGTAGGAGAGTACGCGTACGAAGAGGAAAAAATAGACCCGCTGAACGTTCGTATAAGAAAAATAAAGCAGGTGAATGTTTAACCTTGCCGTACACGAGCTGCACCATCATCCTATACCTTATACGATTATTATTCTCAAGGCGTATCCGCCCCTTTTAACACGCTTTGCCTCCATCGCCTCCTCGCCAGTCCTCGCCGTCGGTGCCTCCGTGGACATGCAAATTCGCACTGTTTCCCGAGTGCCGCGAGAAAATTCGGCGCATCCGAGTTCCGCCTGGAAGTGCAGTCGCGAACTTCTCCCCTTGCACCTCGGCCCAAAGTCGTGCATAATTTCGCCGACGCCTGTCGCGTACGCACCGTGTCGCCGTGCGATTAAAATCCCATAACGCGCAGACGGGGAGTGACTCTCGGACCGCGTTACACGGGAATTACTCCGGAGGCACGAGGAGTTCTGTCCGGGCGTGCGTGCGTCCAATGATTCATGGCGCGGTTAATTCGCGACGGTGCGGTGCGCGGGTTCGCCGCTGCAGCCGAGCGACAGTCTAAACAAAGTGCACGCCTATCTCTCTCTCTCTCTCTCTCTCTCTCTCTCTCTCTCTCCCTCTCTATCTCTCCCTCCCTCCCTCCCTCCCGAGCGCGCGCTATTCATCTTTCACCAGCCGCGCACACGTACAGAGCCGTAGGTGTGGCACAAGCGTAATGGCATATTGCACCTTAATCCAAGCAACGTACGATGCAGGAGCGAGCATGTGATTCTCGCGATGAAGATGCGTTTGGTGTGCGCCGTCGGAGCCTCGGTGTGGCTCGGGTATCCAGTGTCTTGATTGCTAGTCCGATGCAACGTGAATTTTGAAACGTGCGGTTTCATGCAATATTTAGCACCGCCTGCTCGTTTCATTTGCTTGCTTATTGCGCTATGCCGCGTTCTCCCTCTTCTATTGTTACATTCTGCTTGTTTTTTTTCCATTTGCTGTTTGCATTTCTCTGACTTACAGCTCTATTTTATCGTGAATTCTGATGAAACGTTTGTTGCGGTATGATACATCCAGCTGAAGTGCTTCTCATTCTTATCCTTCGAAATAAGTAGATGCCGTACAATTGCGTAATCACGTTGATAATTAATCGGTCGCGTCATCTATTTATATAAACCGCTCCAAGCACTTCAAATTTTTGGGCTAAAATTATTGACGCGTCCAAACTCGGTAACGTGTTTCTATCGCTAGTAGAGTTTAGTAGCAATTCGGTAGAATTTCGTATATACGAATATACGAATAGTAATGCGATACATTGATTCGACAAATTCAGTAAATAATAAACCTGCGACCATTTTAGTTTGTTACGTTTGAAATTGTTGGACAGTTTCACGTAAACTTTTGCAGCTTAACAATTTATTTCATCGCACGATACGCACCCAACAATCGCAAGAAATAATCTGCAGTTCAATGCATATTTTATTCTATTTTGCAACGTTGCGGTATCTTCTAAGCTGGAAAGTACTGACGTACTTTTGCAATTTCATGAAAATGCAATGAGAATCTTTATTTCCTTGAGCCTGCGTCTCGACTCCTTTATCGCTTGAAACGGATGTTTGGAGCAATCCGAAAGAGAGCCTCGCCCTTTTTCGCGACGCTCGGACGCTATCGCGTGTCGTGGCACTTGGTATTTTGCATTTTGGTAGCTCATGTTTGTCCGTTAGTGGGTATCCGAGTCGCGAGCGACTTGACATCGGGTCATCCGTATCCAACGTGGATAACGAAGACGCCGGTTCTTCGGGGTTGATCTTTTCGCGAATTACGAGAGCGCGAGTTCAGCCAAACCATCACCTCGTTTCTCACGCGTTCCCGTTCTTTGTTCAACTGGATCACTCCGCGAGGCACAACCCCACCACTGGTACCCATCTCTGCTTTGGCACGAGGTGAATCCGACTCTATTCGAGTGGTCTTTCCTTCTGTTCGGATAGGATACTATAGCCTATCTTGTTTCGTTGAGGACGCTTGGCTTTTCTATATACGGAGGCTCGTTATGTGCTCGTACGACTTTTGTATTTACCGATGACACAGTTTGCGCTGCCAGCTTTTGTAGTTTTGCGTCATATATGCAAACGATGTGATCAACGACCGGAGCTGTGCATCTACTTTACATTTTTCGTGTCCCACTTTCTCCTTTGCATTTTATTGTCTCTAATTTTTCGTGATAAACGAGACAATTACGCATAGGATTTGCACCGCAGCTACGAGCAACTGTAAAGCTCGGAGTTACGTTCAGAGATAAACGCTTGCAATAAAATGGTGACAAGTAAAACGGCAGCCAAGCGAGGTTGCACTTCGCTCAGAGATAAAAATAAAACTCCGAAGAATATTTATTTACTTAACGAGTACAGTAGATTTATGTACATTTAATTATAGCGATTATATTTCAACAAGCGCGTTTTCAAGGCCAAAATGTGGTTTAGCCTATTTTGATCGGTAAGTGAGGAATCGCCGATACATTTAATTTCTTTAACTCTTACTTATAGCAAATACTTAACTAAATGACAATACAAGTTGCACGAGAAACGCGAAAAACGAGTTTCGAGAAATTAAAGAGAGCAGAATAAGAGAGCAGTACGCTATTCTAGTTTTTAATTTGTCGTTCTTCGCTGCGGAACTGCCGTCTTAGATGATAGAATTAAATGTGGGACACGTTCCGAGTGATAGGTAGTAAGGTTACTTTGTAGCACTTACTTCTCTGAAAAGGTAGAGTATTGGAGAAAAAAAGTAGCTTATGCTCATCATGAGAAGCGGAGCCTTTTATAGGTGCAAGAATTCACGGCATTCGTACTCTTTGAATTTTCCCTCTCGCTTCTTTCCTCCTAGTTATCGTTCTCTATCCACCTATCGATTAAATTTTTTCAAGTAACGAAAAGAAAACAGCATCGAGTCAGTGGAGATGCGAGAACTCCAACGACGGCATCTTAAAGACGAAAAATAAAAAATCGTCAGTCGTCAGCGCGGTAATTTCATAGGCGCATTTCAACGATTGTCCGTATTCCGCTTGTCGAAGCGAGCCATTGGTTCAATTCGTCGAATCAAACGCGAATCAAATATACGTGTGCGTGCTCATGCCGCGCGTCTACAAGTTTTTTCGAATGCATAATTCGTGAAACGCGCCACGCGTCATTATATGTAGAGCTGGACGTTCTCAACGCGCGAACGGGAACGTATGAAGACGTAATTCATTGCTGCGCCTACTCGACGTTAGCATATTGCATGAGATTTGCTCCTGCGGTTGCTCTCTCTCTCTCTCTCTCTCTCTCTCTCCGTCTCACTCGCTCGTACTTCTCGGTAGTGCAGTCTCTACACGAATCGCTCATCCCGCGTACCCCGGCGTAAGCGAGTGGGCATAATATTTACAGCGCGCCTTGAGCAAGAATGTACGTTGAATAGCTTTAATCGGGCATGAATATATACGCAGGGCGTAGAGATGCATGAGTTAGTCTCGTCGGATTTCAAAGTTTTTGCCAGTATCCTCGTAACAATTGGCCAATTATACGCTAAAAGAATATTTCACATGTCATTTGATAGATCGCGCCTCATCTTTCGTGCGCATCGCATTACATCGATCGGGTGTAGCGAATTTTTCTACTTTGTTTGCGCGAATTTCTCTCTCGGCTACCGAATCAGATTTATCGCATTATAAGATTACCCGTTATAATGTATTGGAAGTATCGGTCGATTCCATATCAACGTGCGCATTAATAGTGATCAATGGCACAATTTCTGCATATAATTTTATACGGGGGCTTTTAAGATGCTGTCTCGGGGCTAGATTAGATAGATAGAATCTAGCTAGATGTCGCTCGACATTGCGGAACCGGCATTTTCAGCCTACACTACTTCGGTAAGACAGCGATAACAAAGTGACTTCTTTACCGGAACAGACGAATATGGAGCGTAATCGCAGGTCAGAGTGCGATTCGGGACGCATTAAAGAGCGGGAAGTAAATGCCTTATCCGCGGTTCCAATCTGTCGAGCGCCTCCCACTGACCGACCACTCGCTTACCCGGGGTGTCCTTCTTATGTAAATATGGAAAAAGACGCTGATTCATGCGCGAGGAGGGCACGAATCTCGACCCGTTGTCTCGAGTGTCGAGCCGTGAAACTGATGCATTCGTAGGGTCGGCGAGTACCCGTCGAGAGCCAGGCGTTCCTACGCACGGGAACAAGGCCCCGGGGCCGTAGGGGCCAGAGCAATAGACGCGAAAACGCGAGCCAATAAAACATTTACCCACGCGGTATTGCTCTCTCTCTCTCTCTCTCTCTCTCTCTCTCTCTCTCTCGCTCGCTCGCTCGCTCGCTCGCTCTCTCTACCTCTCGGCGTGTTTCTCAAGGCACTTGGTTGTACGGCTTATCCAGCGCGTCATGTGTCCGCCCTTGTGCATGCAATTGCAAATGTCGTGCTCGTGACCGTACAGGCTCTCCGCATCCGAACCGAGTTCCTGTACACCTTCTAAGTGCGCTGCCGTTTGAAGAGCTTTCACTTCGGCGTATCTTATTACGTTTTCCCCGTGACCTTAGATTTCTTTGCAAAGTACGGCTCGATGACGGTGTTACTACACATTTGGAGACTACGTACGTGAACTTAGAGTTCCGAGTCATGGTATTTAGTCTATGAATTGTTCTAGACTACGAATGTCTCGTGGTACCGTAAATAACACTGTAAACGATCTTTATACACGCCTTCCAAGTACTTCAATGAAATATTTATATAAACATATTTTTAATGTACATTAGTTATAACGAGCACAGATAAATTTTGTATTGTAACGTATTAAAATAATAGGTCGTTATTTCTTTTCATAATAGTGTCTCTTTATTTTCGGACTGTAATATGATTAAAATTTGTTTCCTATAAAAATGAAGTTTCCTTTGCGTTCGTAGGAGCTTTCGCCGCGAAGATGAAGAAACGTGGTATGAAAAATCTTCCACGCGGAAATAAATTGATCCAGTATAGTTTTTAGTTTCGCAGTGGTCGCTCGCTCACGATTTCCAGGGCTAAATCCCTTAACTCTAGAGGATGTTCCTTAAAAACACGAATAATGGCGGAAATTTGCAAACTACCGCCAAGGTAATGGTAGTCCAGGATATACCGACTTACGGGAGAGGGAAAGAGAAGAGTTTAAGATCGACCCGAGGGTTGCACTGAAACAGTAGCTGGAGTGCGCCACAAGACATAAATCAACATTACTCTCTATTAAGGTGAAGTTCCCAGCACCGCAACCCCTCGTCTACCTCCTTGTTCTCTATCTCTTTATCTCTTTCTCCTTTCCTCTTCCACCCACGCCTCCTCCGACAAACTTACCGCGAGCAAAGGTGAGCATGAATGCGCTACTGTTGCTTTCAACGGCGCGGGCTGTTTCGGCTCTTCATTGAACTTCCGAGTTACTTGCTTATAACCCCTTGCCAATTACGTATTCTTGTCTCGGTGATGTACGGCGCGATACCGAAGGTATTAGAAGTAATTTTCCTTGCACTCGATAAATATTTAAATTTAAATAAAAATCTTATCTGGCCAAATATATTACAATTTCCGCGTATTATAATTTATTTGTCTTTCGCCTAAAAATTAATTGCGCAACCAAGAAAACTGATCGATGTTGTTTGATAAGGTTCAGTTGTTGTTGTTGTTGTTGTTGAGTAGGTTCAGTTATTCGACGAACGGTTAAGGAACATGATAAATTTTAAAAAGGAAAGGAACGAGCTACTCGAGTACCGCCGCATCCTTGCTCTTATTCTCTGGAGAATACCAGGGGAGTTATTTCACCTGATTTCTAGAGTTCGCCTAGCCGTTGAAGAGACTGGAAGAAGCAGAATATCCTCTTCCTCCCGTCGCGCACACAAACAGGAGGATGCACAACAGAGCCCGTAACCCCGAGGCCAAAAAGATATGGGAGGAAGGGATTGCGCGCGATAAGGAAGGCGGTGGTGGCAAAGTCGGGGTGCGAAAGGAGCCAGAGCAAAAGAGTGTGGGAGCCAAGCGGTGAAACTGAGGCTGAAGATAGGCAAGACCCAAATCCTTGAGCTTAACTAATTCCCGGATGAGTTACGACACGGTCCGTCGCTAATTCCAAATAAATATTCGGAATACAGATTATGTTAATCGCCTCTCGGGTGGATGCAAATTAGACGCTCGCTCGCTAGTCCGCGAAATCTACGCAGATGCAACGAACATCAGCTTGCGTGTGCGTGCCTATCGTCGCGGATATTCTCGATGACCCCGTAAAAGACGTCGACGTCGTTGCCATTGGCCTTACCTTAGAAGAAATTAACGTCTGCCCGTGTCCTCGCTTTCGTCTTCTTACCCGCCGAGTTGTTGCCGGCGAGTAACGATCGACCTAAGGAGACCTGCGCGATGTACCTCGACACACGCCCATTACTTTTTTATTTTAGAAATAATGCGAGTTTATGCAGTGCGATGTAAATTAGTTGGCACCAGGCGCAACATTCAAATATAAGTTCGTCCTCGACGAATACATTTATTCGATTACTTTCCATAACTCTCTTTGTAATATAACGTTTTTCCGTTGTGCTGGGAATAATACGAATGAGAGATGGTTTTAAATTTCAACATTTAGAAATTATAATTCTGACATGAAATTTTTATCTGATGCGACATCGTAACCTGAATTTTTATTTAATTGAAACGTATAATGAATTAGATTGAAATAATCCAGAAACAATCTAGTGAGAACTAATATTGTCATAATACAGAGAAATGTAATACTACTTTAATAAATATGAAAATAATTACGAAAATTAATCATTGCTCCAACATTAATATTAATTTTCTTCTCAGCTAAACAAGTCTTATGAAACTCGAAATTAATTAATTATTATGTAAAACGTAATCGTAAAATCGTTACAAACTTAAAAATTCAATAAAATCGGATTATTTAAGTTACTAATTAAAACACGGATGAAAATATTCTAGAAGCTAACATGTGAAACGGAAAAGGTCTTTAGGTATAATTAAGAGAGACAGTCTCTTTCTGAGATCGTATAATTAACTTGAAAAATCCGTTTACTCCAAGGAAAGCTTATCAGTTTATACGACTAGACATCTCTCTCTCTCTCTCTCTCCCTCTCTCTCTTTGCTGCGTGCTTAAATAAAAATCATCGATTTCAGTAAAAAGAACCATGCAAAGTTTGACATCCTGGATGTACGTAAACGCATCGCAGCTTGTGTGTGACCATCTTGCAAATTCCCCGCTGAGAATAAAGGTTGCGCGTCGCAGCTCATCTCGCGCGCATGCACACACACACACACTCTCTCTCTCTCTCTCTCTCTCTCTCTCTCTCTCTGTCACCCTCTTTCCCTCTGTTGTCCCGTTCTCCTCCCGCGATCCTCCTTCTCCTCTCTCTAGCAAGAAATCGTGGATTCAAGGCAGTGCCGGCGTGCTTTCATTAGTCATTTCAGATATGCCTGCGATAGTGCGGAGAGACGTGCGTGTGTGCCGTTCTCTCTGCCTCTCCGTCTCTCTCATCTTATTTCTCTGGCTGTCTTTCTGGAGGATCTCGATTCTGGGTCCGATGCAGCGCAAAGAAGGCATGCGCGAGGGCGGGAGGGTAGAGGAAAGCTGCTGCAAGTAGCAGCGATCAATCAATGTTGCCTGTTCGACGGTAAAACAATACGATGTTGCCTCCATAATTGACGGGAATCCATCATCGGCGTTTCGCGAGAGATGGAGGAGACGTTGAGAGGAGATGGAGAGAGACGGAGAGAGAGAGAGAGAGAGAGAGAGAGAGAGATGCTCTCGCTTTCTATACGGTGAGACTGGATAAGTTTACTCCGAAGTCCGATAGTTGGGAAGGGGGCACGTTTTTCTTGTGGGCGTCCATCGATACACCGACGAGGAGACTACTACCGATCACATGAATCTAGTAAAAAATTACCTTTTATGCTAAGCTCGGAGCCGCGACCAGGACATTTGAATAGAATGTCATTTGGTCTGATAGAAATTTCTTATGCGCTTTTAAGAACCTTTTGCTTTAACGGGCTACAAAATTGTTCATCCTCGATGAAAGAATTATCTATCGATAGTATATCGTCTCACGCGCAATAATATGCGATAGGATATTTCATAGGCGTAGTCGATAGGCTGGTAGAAGTAGAAGTAGAGGAGCAAAGTACGACTCACATTTTCACAATTTAGCTGAAACTTATTTATAAAAAAATTTTTAAGAAACTGTTAAAATGCCGTAACGCTAAAGAAAAATTAACGTGAACGCAATAAATTTCAATGTCGCTAGCATTGAATTTATATTTACATAATTTATATTTATTCGATTTTTGTCGAATGGCACGGAATTTATAAATCACAGGTAAAAATAACGTAGCAAAATTAATTTGTCTAACTTTTTACAAAATTTCGATAATAAGTACGAAGTATCTTTTATTCGTGGACGTCGTTTAAGTACTCGAGTACTTACTTGATCGATGAATATTTTCAAACTAGATAGAAAACTTTTAATCTTCGAGCAATAATGCGCAAATACGTGGTTTTCGGTATATTATATAAAGTTTTTGCGGTATCCCGTAATCATGATGGATGCAACATCGACGAGTAAAATAAACGCTGGTCGTTAATACGGCCCTTGTAAAAAATCGTTAAAAATTCGAAGACTGATTGAAACGTTCCGATACCGAATAAAATTGTTATCATCGGAATTTTTCCATCGGACGCGAAGAGTTATAGACTGCATCAGCGGACCACATTTTTCTCCTTCTTTCTTCGGCGGGCCTTTAAATCCAAATCATAATCAGAATTCCGGTGATCTGAATCACATGAATGGAAACAATGGGACTAATTCTAATCAAGCGAACGTTCGCCGTTCGAGGATTTTTACCCTCTCGTCATTGGCAGCCGCATTTCCTTATATACGAGTACATCTGGCCATTCGTCAGCGCCGCTGCGCCGACAAACGCGCGGGTCCAGTACGTACGTGTATGTTCTCTTAAATCGCCTGTCAAGGTGCCAGGCGTCGATAAATATCCACGAGGCTGACGCGTTCGCTCTCGGTGACTGCGCGTCTGCCACGATTTGCGACAGGGTGCCGTTAAAAGGTCTCGATAGCCTCCGTCTCGAAGAGCCGATGCTTCCAGGAGCGACTCTTTCTCTCCTCGCACGAGCGCATATTTCCGAAGATCGGAGCCAATCTCAATTTTCCTGAACTGCACTCGGAGACAGGGGGACGTGGGTTTGTGTAACGCGAGCGGTATCCTGAATTATGACTTTCGCAGGTAGAAGGAGGCGCTCCGGCGCTTTCGATCGGTGGAAGGAGAATTTATGCGACGCTTCGCGATCTGGCGAAAAACCCGCTCTTTGTTTGCAATGGTAGCGAGGCTGCTCTATTCATTCATTTTCTTTCGTTACGTGCCATTATCCCATACTTTTTAATCGGCTGAATCTGCTTTCTAAATACGTGTAATTCAGAGATCGCGTCCTTACTCATCTTTTCACTTAAGTTCTTTAATCGCAATCGCAATTTAGAAGGAGTTGCAAATCTTAGGCAGGCAACAGGTTGACAATCGGTATCCGTTATATTCATTAACCATAATCAATTTTTCTTCTCTGAGGCGAATTTGATATCTCGAAGTGTAATTTAGATATAGCGCGAAGAGAAATTAATAATTTATCGAAGACTGCCGAATATATGTAACCATATTTATGTGGTTTAGATTCAATTAGTATGCACATGTGGTACAGATTTTTAGTTCCAAAAGTTAAAAAAAAATATAACGAGTTAGAAACTTGCATTGATTATTTAATCGTCGTTTTATCTCTCTGTATTCGTACGATGTTGTGATTTTATGGAAAAATATTCTTTGCAAATATATTTTTCATAACCTAATATTGCGAGAAGATGTATTTAAAAGATCTGTGGTAGCCTCACACAAATCGAGCGCGCGTCGTTGAAAATAATTTAATTTGTTGTGCTCTTATTGACATTTTAAAGAATTTATTTATTTCTTAATGGCAAGGCGAGAGAATGCTTCCGATTATCACTGAAAAATTGATCGCGATTCGCTGGAAAGAAACCCACGATTGAGTATTTTGATTTGAGGGAAATAAGGGAAAGTTACATCGACTAATTAACGAGCGTTATTACATTTTTAACGGAAAATTTTGTGCTCAAACTGCAACTTTATACGTTAAGCAAAAAAAAAAATGTCATCGGCTTAATACTTACAGAAAACATTATGTCGTGTTGTAATGTACGTTTTAAAGGAGCTACTAAATCATACGGAATAAGATAGTTTATCGGTAATAAAGTCTGGTATCGGTAATACAAATGAATTAGGCAATACGTCACGACTTTAACTCACGAAGGCATAGCGTTTTAATTTGAGTCTTATGTCTCTTGTATTCTAAACGTGGCCGGCAACGCGCGACCCACAGGATTATAACAGTTAATTTCCACATTGTTTCCATTTTTAAATGCAATCGACGACATTTTCGTTCTGCATAAATCGAGCCTCTTTTACCGTTCATCGGCGTACCGCTGCATGGCGTTTCCTCTTCTTATTGTATCTTGGCGTCTATCCCGTTTTGGAGAATGAATGCGCATTAACATAGGCGTATCCGACAAACTCCTTCAGCCCTCGTAGAGACGAAGACAGAGTCGATCGTGGCGACACAATTAGAAATAAATTCCGCCGACGGTAACAAATAGCGAGCGGTTTCTTCCTTTTGCGCTGACGCGCGGCTCCTTCTAACTTCGCATCCTTGTGCGAAAGTTGCGTACGCCTATCCCTTCTGCCTTCGCCTGGCCGCTACCCGACACCGCGAGGATTCTTCGCGTGTAAGGTCGTTACTTTGCGTCGGGAGAAAAGGTTATTTGAATCGGGAGAATTCCGATTCTCCGTGTAAGCGCATCGGGCGACGCGTTTCTCTGGAAGTAATTCCTTTTTCGCGGACCCGTTCCGTAAAGTTCGCTGCGCCAATAACCTCGTTAATTCTCTCGGTTCTTTTACTTTTCGCAGCATTGGCTTTGACACATTTTTTATACTGTACCTTAATTTAACCGCATCGGATCTATTAATCTAGGATCAATTTTTCTCAGGACTGTATTCAGATCTGTCTAGTTATTATTTTAAGTGAGTCCTTGTTTTACTCTGCAAGTAACGATTATGAAATTTCATTGCGCTCAGAGACTCATTATCGAAGCTTCGACGAGTCGTACGCTCAAAATGGTAACATTGCAGAAAATGTTGCAGAAACGTAACCGCCTTTATATCTTCACGATCAGAACAATTAAAAGTATTACCCTCGTGACTTACGATGCATTTTAATTGTGTATTCCGTGTATAATTCGTATCGACTATAATTACGTTTTGCACCATGCTGAATTTTGGTAAGTTGCGTGACATTCTATGATAATTACCTTATAAAAGGGGTACGTCTGGTATTCGAAAGCATATTTTCTTACTTTAATAAAATTAATGTAGCGTAAGCTGTTTCATTACAGTTAACATGTATATATTTCTTATTACTGTGTTATTACACGTAATATGTAAGAACTCACAGGCAGTCCTTTATCGGAAGGAAATGTTATGTAATTAGTTATGCATTCTAATTATGCCAGCTACAAATATTTGACCATGTACATCAAAGCAGGAAATTCCATGCTCATCCACGATTAACAATTTAAACGTGGATAGAGAAAAAACGAAGTCGCTTTATACTTATTATTTATTTTAATTTTATTCTTTGCACGTAACAAAATGTAAAAGGCTGTAAATATATTTCTCGAGTAAAATCATTTTGTATCTTTAACCTTCGAGCACATTTAATAAAGCTCAACGAAGTACATGGATTTCTCGAAAAAAATTTTCCCTAAACGTACGTTTTATTTTGAGCTTAGTCCCAGGAGGCACTATTATTCAACAACTTTGACCGCGTTCATACATTCCATTATGCATTCAATTCCTGTAAAAAAATAGCTACAAAATGGAACGAAAATAAACGGATACACAATCTAGTACGTTTCCCTGTAATAGATTCTCGAGTGGAAGTTAAAAGCGCGTGCACGCGTATGCGTCGTCCCCAAAAGAGTCGGAAATTCGCCGACTCGCGAAAGGATAAATCTCGGGGTGCCCGCTGGAAGGAGAAGCGAATTAAGGTGCGCATCCACGGCACCGTGAAAATGCATTTCGATAGTCCGCCTCCCCCGGAATTCTCGGAAAAATTCTCGTTGCGCTCCAGGGAAGTTGGCGAGACGAGCGCGCGAAAGGCGGCGCATCGCAGCCCAGCGACACAAATACATTTCCATAACTTTACATACATGTTTTGATAATTGGGAGCTCGCGGCTGCGTGCCGAGGGCAGCGACGACGGCGAGGTCCGGGCAGTCAAGGGGCTGCTCGCGATGCATGCGCGCTTATTATTAATGGAGCTGGAGCTAGGAAGTCGGAGCTAGGAAGTCGGAGCTAGGAAATACATGCGAGGATACGCTGAAAGCAAAAATTCGGAGACTCGTTATCGCTGCATTGTTTTGTTATAAACTTTTATGTATTATACGTAACGAAGCATAGAGAGATCGGGTTGCGAACTTTGAATAACGTATTTTTTGGGGTACGTTGAAAGGTACGTTGGGAATAAAAGCGATCCCGACTGCTCTACGTTTCATCGAGATCATTCGCTCGTTCTTTCAGCGATTACTTCGGAAATTTCACGCGATGCAGTCACCATCTTCAGATTCTTGATGTTTACTGGATGCGCGTGTTTTATAATTATAGAGTACCGGTATGTCGTGATTCGCAGGGAAAAAATAATTTTGCACGTACCAGTTAAGCTTAAGGACTTTTACCATAAACAAAGTACGAAAAAGTTAATTTAATCAACCGTGGATATTAATGCAGTTTATAAATCACAACGTAAATTCTGCGCAGTCTGCAAATAGTGCTTACAGCAAGATCAATAATTGTTTTGCCGTTTCGTTTATTGTTTTAGTTTTATTTCGGTGATCTTTGATTTCACAAGGTTGTAAATCAAATTCATACTGTAATTGAGATTTTATCTCAATTACAGCATGCGCGCACATGGAGGCAACATAAAATTGCAATCGCTAACTGCGGAACTACATACATCTGTGGTACTTTCCATGCATACGTTTTCAGGGCATTCCCGTGCAGTGCAATTCAACAGCACCATAAACGCAAAAATGCATCTTCACGCGTAAAACTATTTGCTATCGAAATTTGCTATGCCGCAACGACTGGGCGCTCCTCCTATTGTCACTCACGTTTAACCACTCGTCCTTCCAGAATCGATGAACATCCGAGCTATTACAGTGAAATTACCGCGAGTGTGTCGAGAGCACGCGCAAATAAACGGAAAAAACGCGTGTAAAACACTTTCTCATCGACGATTTCACACGCGCATACGCAACCGAATGTCTTTAATGAAATGTACACAAATCGAGGAGTAGTACACAATCGAGGGAGAAATTTCGCTACGAGCTTTAAAAGTCGGCTCAAATGCGTGCAATTGTGGCTCTACAACTTACTACAGTACACTCTTATACTCTTACGATTTATTACGTAAAATTTATTATATAAAACGAGGCAAAGGAATTAAAAGGCATAATAGGGAGGAGGCAGGAAGAGAGAGACGATTCCGAGTGGCGATCGAGAGAGACGATATCAGGAGACTGGTGTTCGCGCTATAATAATGCGCATGATGCAGTGCTTTCTAGCGTATTCTTGGCAGCGACTTCTCTCTTTTCTGCGTACGGAGCGAGTGCGAAGTGGGAGGGAGAATGTGGCAGCACTCGAGAGGGCCACACTCCAAGGTAGCGGCTACGGCGATACGCGGTCGGCGCTGGAGGAAGATGTATATACGCGCACAAAGCGAGAAAGAGAGATACAGCGGCAACTCGCCAGAGGAAGTCGCGGTGGATGGAGCGCGGGGGGGCGTGGGGCGAGAGGCCGACTAGGAAAGCGGGAGAGAGTGATAAGAAAAACGAGAAGAGGAGAATGATGGCGCTGTAGCGAAGAAAAAGAAAAGGAAAATAAGAAAATACAAAGGAGAAATGGTGGTATGAGTTCTTGGCAGTTGTATGCTCTCAAAAAGTCTCGTATCTCTCTTCATCTGGCCCTCTTTTTGCTTTTCTCTTCTCCTTTTTCTTATTCTTCTCGGGCTGCTAGTAGGTCGGTATATTCGTCTGCGGCTGAATCAGGCTCTCCTCCTTGAAAAGGAGAGAGACAGAGACACGGGGATGGCTTGCGTTCCGCCGACCAAAGCAAATATTTGGAGCCTCGCCACTAAAAACTCGAGCGAGCCAACAGACGAGTTGA
Organism: Wiebesia pumilae; assembly: GCA_018907045.1. Classification (NCBI taxonomy): domain Eukaryota; kingdom Metazoa; phylum Arthropoda; class Insecta; order Hymenoptera; family Agaonidae; genus Wiebesia; species Wiebesia pumilae. The sequence continues at coordinate 258,537 of JACCHZ010000173.1, read as the reverse complement.
TTTGTTTCCCTACACACCGCCTCCTTCGCTCGCTGTTTCTCTCCCTCTCTCGCATTTTCCTTTTTCGCGAGGCTCAGCGTCTCCCGTTCTCCTTTCCACTTTTATACCGTTGCTCCTTTGAATTCCCCTTCGCACGACTCTTCTCACGCGCGCGAATATGAACGAGATAATGGGTTTGTCTCTGTCCCTCTCGAGTTCCTTTATGCCTCTTATCTTCTTCTCTCTTCGCTTTTTTATCTTCGCTTTCCTTCTCCATCGTCGAACTCTTCCGGCGCTGCCCGATCGTCGACGACGTAGTCGCGGTCGGCGTCGCCGACACTGAGCCAACCGCGCCATCTCTCTCCACTTCTTATACTATGTGTCTCAACTGTTCCGTTCATGCCCCCTTTTTGTTGCTCGTCCTCTCCGCTCCACTCTTCTCTCGAGGACACGTATTTTATGAAATGCAAATTTTTCTGCTCCCATATCTCATACGGCTTTATCGAACTCGCCTAGGGGCCAAAGTCGCGGCGAGTGCGCGCTTCCTCGGAGTTATTTTGCTTTATCGCGGTGACTTCCCTCTCCCTTCGGTAACTTTTCCCCCTTTGTTTTGTTTCACTTCACGTGACTGATTTCAACGGGACTCGTACAGCGAATAGATCCTGAACGACTCGACAATTCGAGGCAGGTTGTTGGGACAATTTCTTCAGCGTTTATTTCTTACGTTTATTTACGCAAGCGGACCGAACTTTGCATTCTTTCTTATTTCTACGTAGTAGTCCTCACATATTCAAGCCGTTTACAGCTACTCGACTTTTTGGCTTCCTTCGAATCTACTTCGAATCAGTTGTTCAAAAGAAATTTAATACACTTCCATACCTAAGGTTGTCTCGATAAGACCCAATTCATTGTTATTTCAGTTCGGTATGTAAAAGTAACCACGATATAAATGATAATTCAAGGCATTTTTTGTAATTCGAATAATTAAGGCAAACACTTCGAGTTATCTAATTTTCGATTTGATCAAATAATAAAGTATAAATAAAAAATCATATTTCAAAAAGGTAGTTTCTTTTGTAATGCCATTACTGCATATTTAAATGATTGTTTAATGTTATTTAGAGTTTAAATCTAAATTGATAAAGCTCTCGCCATTTTGGAGAGGAATGGCGGGAAAAGGAAAGGAAAAGGCATGGAAAGCATCTCGTAAGGTATAGTTGACAGTGGCAGCATTCGCAGTAGTAATTATGTGCTCTTCTCACACGTGCTAACTCTCTCTCTCTCTCTCTCTCTCTCTCTCTCACTCTCTCTACTTTTATTTTTATTTATTTATTTTTTTTTCGTGTACATTTATATATTTATTTTTTCATTTACATACGTACGCATACACCTATTAGCCGACGAATGAGCCAGTGGAGGGAGGGTTCAGAAAGATCGACGCGTTGATTTCATTTTTTAAATGTGAAATTAATTAGTTAATTAAGTTCTATACGAAGTTATCTATCTAATTAAATAATATGCCTATATGCTAGCCTATGCACGATTGCTCATGCTTTCGTACGCAACAGTTTCGAGCAACGTAAATAGTGACCATTGCCAATTATACGGTTTTTTTAAGTTGGCTTACTTCAGCTTATCTCGTATTTTAAATATATAAACTCATTTTTCTCGAATGTCGTCAAATTATTTTTACTTTTATAATGATGTTGATACTGCGTATATTTTTATGATTGGTAAGAGCAGCACTTGCCGAAATACTGATGTATACTCATTTGGTGAATGCAATTTTTAAATCTTGAAATTATTTATTTGATTGAAAATATATATTTTTTCACAAAAACATTGAAAATGTGCAGTAATTAATTTAGATCATCGACCAAAATAATTTATATACATTACAGCTTATGTACATTTAAATTTTTTTAAATATCAAAACATTATAAACTTTTAAATAAATCCATTGAAAAAATATTCGACTTATCGATATTTCCAAACATACGGTGTTTGAAGGCTATATGATTCAGAAAGTTAATATCCAATCGCAAGATATTTAAGACCTAAGAAGACGTTGCCGATTACGTTTAATGAAAATTTTTAAGTGTACATGAAATATATTTGGAAATAAATTTCGATGTTTGCATTAACCGTGAAACTATTGGAAAATAAATTTTTGCAAAACACATGTACTATTATGCGTTTGCTAACTCCTCTTCTTTTTTATATACGTAATGCATACCGCAAGGCGCTAACGAATCGATCAATGCGTACTGTCTCTTAGCTCTTTTTTTCTAAAAGCTTTATTACACACTCGACTCGACGCTCCTCGCTAGATACTGCAACTTTCTTTCGCACATTCTTTATTCTCCCGCTCCCTCTCTCTCGCTCTCCCCCCTCTCACTCTCTCTCTCTCTCTCTCTCTCTCTCTCTCTCTCTCTCTCTCTCTCTGTCTGTCTGTCTGTCTCTGTGTCTATGTGCTTTTAAGCGAGGCATGTCGAAACGTGAATTACTGTGCGGAACTTTCTAAGATGATTCTGATTTGTTCAACGTACCTTATTCTTTATACATTATTTAATGTTTTTAAAGAAGTGGTAATTCGATGTTTTCTTTATTTATCAAAATATTTCATTGTTTAATAACGTTGTGTAGTTCACTCAATTACTGGATAAGGACTTTTATTTTATTTGATGATATTTCATCGTCTCACTGTTAAATAATATTTTTACAAACTACTCGGAATTTTCTTAAATATTAAAAAACTATAGGTTCAACGAGGTTAAAAGAGTTTCAAACCGAGGCTCCACAAATCTTTATAACTGTGAAGTTCCTTCTGCTGAATAAGCTCTACTTTATTAACATCACTCTTTATATTCTTACTTATACATTCAAATACAGAATTGTACAGAAAAATATTGGTTCACATTTGTCAATGTGTTATAAGTATTTCTTTATTACTGTTCGCGTAAATATTCAAAGATTTATCAATGCGTTATACTGGCTGACCCAATCATATGTTTCACTATCCTTCGATTTCTTATGTAATACTGCATATTTTGTGAATTATACTATCTGCTGTAACGTGCAGTGACATTTTCGAAATAAAATATTTGTTAAAGTCTGAGCGAATAAAAAAGCCCCACCGCCGTTATTAAACGGTTTTGAATTATCGACCACCGCGAACGCTGGGTGTTCTTCCTTTCACGGCAAAAGGAAAATCTCGCGGAAATGGAAACGGGCGCCTGAAAGCAAAGGAACGAGAGGACAAGTTCACAGACGCAGTCAATAAACTGCGTGCGACAATCCCGCGACAAATCGCTCCGTGACTGGATGCGCTTGGACCGCGACGTCCCGTAAAACTCGTGTCGCGCGCTAAAGGACGAAAAAACAGAGGCTCGTCGCCGCGAAGCGTAAAGAGACGTATGTGGGCGAAAAAAGAGCCTGGAGTGTTCGGGTGGTGGGCGAACGGAACGCGGGGCGGCGGAGCATCGGAGCGATTTGTCCCGTCTGTTAATTAGTGAAAAAACGGAGTATGAATCTCGAGCGATCGTATATTACCGCGGTCGTAATAGATGGGATTACAGCTGTTACGTTAAATTAAACCGAGAGCGATTTCTCTTTCTCTCTCGCTCTTGCCCTCTGCCGCGTACATACGACGACCGCAGAGGAAGAGAGAGAGATGGCGAGAGCCGGTCACTCTTTCACACGCAGACTCCCCTTCTGTGTGCGCGCACCCGTGTACAGCGAACACGGTAAATTATGTGTCCACCACGACCACGCAGAGGAGACCGTCGCGGACCGCTCGCTATTACCCGCGGGGTGGCGTCGCGACGCGCGAAGGAGTTCGCCGCCTCGTCCTTAATTGTCCCTTTCGCGCTCGTGTTTGCCTTCTTTCTTCGTCGACGATTCAATTCCAGCGATTGCCCGTCGATATCTTTTCCTTCGACTCTGTTCTTTCTTCCTCTGCGTTCTCTCTTGCCTCGGTTTCTCTTTGGATATTTCAACTTTTTTATTCTTCTTCTCAGTCTTAAGACGACAGTGTTCTTCCTGCTGCGACTGTGGATCCACGCGGTGAATTAGCCTTGCGATTCCTTAACAGAACTCTGAAACTCGTCAGTTTTGTATTTATTTCATCGCTGAATAGGCAAATGAAAGCTAAAAGACTAACTGACAAAGAAAATGTTAAATAAAGAAGTTATATATGCAATTAAATAAATACACACGCGCGCACGCACGCACGCACGCACGCGCGCACGCACGCACGCACTCACGCACACACATATATATTCAATACTTTTGTCATGCTTTTACGTGATCAATAAAATATAACTTTGCATCATTTCAAGATGGAGCAAAATTTAATCAAATTTTTTATTAAAGTACGGTACTTGTATATTTTTATTTGAACCACGCTTATAAGTCATGTTTTATACGTAAGAATTATTTTTACTCGCTTCTTTTTCTTTCCTTATTACATGTCAATAATACATAAATCATTCGCAGAAATAAATCGCATTTTATCATGTTTTTAATAAATCCCAGATCTAAGGGTACGATATTTCAATAATATAATATTAGAGTACACAAGTAATATTTTGATATATTTCATTGCCTACGTGAACTAAATATCAGAAATATGAGTGCGAATAATTATGTAGAAGAAAGTTTAAGCTATGTATTACTTCCCTACAAATACGTGTAATACGCAATTTCGCATAATTTCATATTTACGTGTATACTTAAAGAGCAGTTTGCATAAAGAGTGATAGAAATATTTTTGATAATATTAATTTTTTAGTTGTATGCTTTAAAATGCTTGTAATTTGAGTTCAGAAGCCAAACAAGACAAGTAAATGGTTAAACATTAACGTGGACTATCAAAGAGTACTTCTTCATCGTTCACCGTCTCGAGTTATCTTCCAGCTTTGAGATCTATAAGTCATTACTGATGAATGTCTGAGGATATCTCTCGACGGATTCCAATTATCCCAGCCTACGCAGACTCGATTGGGAAATATCTCCGATCGGCCGGATAAGCAATAACAACCCCCGATTTTTCACGAAAGTGATGGTTTCTTTAAGCCCATACCACGAGGTCATCCTTCAAAATAATTGTCGAATGTCGGAGCGAGGATCCCGTAACTCACAGGAGGAACGGCGTCACGCATAGCGCGCGACCGTAGCTCGACTTTCAGTCCGAAGTCGTCCTCGATATCCTTCCGCCGGTTTCGGACGAAATGTTTCTTTGTCTTTCGGATCAAGAATCCCCGTACAGCCAAGACCACGCGATAGATCACAGGTTATCTGGAGAGGACAATTAGGCCGCCTTGAGCTACGCTCGCCGCCCTAGAGGAGAGCGAGCCAGAACAAATCCCCCTTTATCTGGCAGCGAGGTAGCGTTACTCCCAGACAGAGACGGAAGGCGAATTTTCTTCTTCCGCCACCGCCAACAGACTGGCGCGCAAGCTCCCGCGCGAGGATCGAAAAAGGGGGCTGGTGCTTGCACACGCGGAGCGAAGCTTAGCCGTCGGCCCGGGGGTGTGGGTCGAGGAGTCCGCGGCGGGGGAGGGAAAAGGGGACGCCGGGAAAAGAAGAAGAGCGAACGCGGAGGCAAGGAGAGATAGATTACTCCGCCATTCTTGCAATTTCCCTGTCGTATCGAAGCTCGTAAATTCTCGGTGAAATATGCGGAGGGGCGCCTGGTGCGGGCAGCAGCAGTACGCTGCCTCTGCTTCTCTCTCTCTCTCTCTCTCTCTCTCTCTATATATATATATATATATATATATATTCCTATCCCACCACCCCCTCGATCCACCTACATCCAAGCCCGGCACCCTATACGTTAGTGAGTTTGCTCTCTCTCTCTCTCTCTCTCTCTCTCTCTCTCTCTCTATAGCCATCGTACGCGTTGACTCTCTCTGACCTTCTCTTTTTTGCGCATGGCTCATCCTCTAGGTACGGCTAGTCCACGTCTTCGTGTTCTGAGACGCTCGTTGAATCACCTTAGCATTGGATTTAGATGAGGCGACAGCCTACACGAGCGCATCTCGCGTGCATTTACGCGTGCACGCATTTAGATGCGCCTAAACTGTTTTATTGACTGATGTAGCCTTAGCGTGTTTATTGATTTTCGTCAGCTTTTGTCTAGGCCTGTAGAATTTTCCAGAGACTGGAGATGAAGAACTTGAGTTTCGTCGATTCTCCTTTTATTTCGGGGACTTTTGTCAAACCGAAAGTAGGAGCAGTGAATGGATGATATTTATTAGTCTCTTTGTGTGAAGGAAGTAGGTGAATTTCATTTTGCTATCTCGTACAATGGGAATAATATACTTTAACGTAGGAGAATTATTTTTATTATCATGTGCGTGTGCGTAAAACTAAATTCGTTTATTTATTGAAACGCAAATTGTAGCTGACTTCTGTATTTTAGGGGGTGATTAAATTCTAGAAAAATAAAATCGTTAACTATATTAAAAGACGAATGCTTTTAATATAGTGTGATATTATAAAGGGTTGATTGAATAATTTTTTACCGATATTTATAGAATCATCTTTGTTTATATTTTTATAATTTGACTGGATATTTATTTTGAATAAAGCATGAAATATCTTGAGTTTATTTAACGATTAATGTAAATTTAGCGAAAAATATTACGTTATATTTATAATGAGAAAAATAATAGAGAATTAAATTTAAATTTAAATTTATTGCATAAAATTTCTTCAATTATCACGAAGTTTTGATACAAGCGACAGGATGTTTGTTGAACAAATTTGTACTTAAACGGTATAATGAAAATTAAGTTCTGAATAAAGTATTTGTTTTACAATATATTTATAGTATTGTAATTTTAATTAATTGTATCTATACGAACCACTATGCAGTGGTTAATCACAAGCAGGATTTTATGAAATTAGAAAATGTAATTATATTATTACAGGCTTTGACATTATAAGGTAGGAATTTAATAACGTTGTAATACAAGTATGACCGTGTGCTTATTATAAAAGTATTTCGCTCAACGAATATTTAGTTTGCACTATTTCTTAAAAATATTTATGCCTTCAAAAGGGAAACGATAAAGTACCGAAATTATCTTCAACCTGATACCTTTATTTATCTTCGGATGAAGAACTGAACAATTTCAAAAACAATTACAAACAAATGAACGTTCATTGCCACTAAATCATTAAAAGTAGTCTTACTTTTAGTACTATCTTTTAGAGACAATTACTTTTTGTCGATAAGTACGTATTATTTTGGGCACCTATATCAATTCCCCATACCAATAAGCTGCATTCATAAAGAGATTGCAATCCTTCAAATTATCTCGCAACGAATTTTCATGCTTATTCAGAGTTCTATTCTTAAATATTGCTTTGAAACTGCTTGTTTGCGAAACAAGAATATTTGAACAACGTTTCATTGAGGCTGAAACGTAAATAACGTTACCTCTCCCGTTCATCCCTCTCTCCATCAAACCCAAGTCACCATTGGATAAATACGCTGAATAAAAAATGAAACATGCAGCTATTAAAATCTCCCGGGACTGCGTTACAAAAGCCTTCGGATTACTCGGAATGTAACGAAGCACTCGTCAAATTGCGCAACTTGATGTACAACTTAATGTACAACTTAATGTACAACTTAATGCACGTATCGGGCCGGTGGTCTGCGTCAAGAGCTTCGTATGTCATTACTCAATGAGGCGGTCAGAAGAAAAAAAAACCGTTGATGTTAACTCTGGTTCGTATTAATAGAGCCTCTCCATGGAAGTGTCGACGTATTACATCCTCACTCTAAATAGATGGGGCGCGGACCGTAAAGCGCAAAAGCTCGCCGATATTTTCGGATCGTGGGCGCACTCGCCTCGTGTGAATCACGGGCAAATATAATAAAGCTCGCCTCGCCCTTTAATTCGAGTTCGCGGGCCGCCGCAATCGCAATCAACGCGGGCGGGATCGTTTGCTCCGTCGGAATCTCTAGAGGCTCGTAGACGAGCGGCGAGCGCGACGATCGTCTTTTTCTCCCAATGAAATGAAGGCGTCCCGAATGTTCCGAAATGGTAGCTTGACACATGCGCGCGCGATGCATTTAAAAACGCCGCACCTCTTCGAAATTGTATCGGCTTTCTTCGAGGGCCGTACTTTTCCCTCTTTTTTCTCCCCTCGGCGGTTCCTTTTCTCCTTTTATACCTCCCTGTTAAGCGTCTCGCCCTTCTTGTTTCACGCTGTTTTGGTTGAATCGAAAAAAATGTGTCGAGGCAGATCGCTGGTAAATTATCGCAATGTATTACGGTCTAATTTAGATGCGACACATATAGACGTAATGACTAGCGTACGAAAATAACGAACAAACAGCGTTAGGCCACTCGAAAAACCTGAAATGCTGTGTGCGGGTGCGAAATTTTCGATCGTTTCTTTTTCTCGTTAACTTCAAAGTTGAAGTCGAGTGATCGATAAAGGGCGAAGAATAAATGCTTTTATACTTCGCCTCTTACTCGTTCGTATTTTAGGCGCATGAATTAATAATTAATAATTATGAACGAATGCTTGAAGGTTTTTATTCTATTTGTGGACACATGGTTGAAGTTGTTCGAAATTCAAACGGCATTAGCATTAATACTCGATTTAAGAAAAAACAAGCCGCAAAAGGATTTGACAGCGGCGTCTTTACAATTTCAAATTTGCTAGCGATGAATTATTCTTTTATTGCACATCTCATCTGATTTTTCGTCCCTGTGGCTCATTGCAGCCATTTCTCCGTTCAGTGACATCCGTTTTTCGAGCCTTCGTCTTCACTCGATCCGGTGCGACTCGACTGCAATTAAATCGTGAAACAAGGGTCGTCTAGGGGTGTTCAGCGAAGCTTGAAAGCTTTCAAGGGTCCACAGCTGTCGGTATTATCGTTCTCGCACATTGGCAGTTACGCGTTCAAGTCATTCTGTCGATTCGGTGTCCTGCCTCCACCCCCTTTCGTTCACTCGCTCTCTCGCTCTCTCGCTCTCTCTCCTTAACTTTATTTTGTCAAAATGATAAGGCCGGATAAGAAATAGTCGAGAAAACGGAATGGGCTGGGTTACACTCGAGCTCTTGTATAATTTGACAATTAATCGGAGTTGTTCCATTGTAAAATAAACGAGGAAATCCTGAGTTCGTAAGATTATAATTTCTTCGAAAATTAACTATGCCGAGAATAAAGACGTCCATTTAAAGTGGCCATAAATTATTTAAGAATGATAGGATCCATTACGTTTATTGGAATGAGTCGATAAATCAACTGGTAAAAATTGCGTGTTTTTTGACTACTTGAATATAAAGCTCGGCCAAACCTAACTTTATCCATAGACTTATAAGAATACACAAGACAAATCAATAATTTAATGCCAATGGTACACGCGGAATACACTTAAGAAAATACCATTTTAGAATTACACATCCGAACCGAATGAAACCTACGAAATACTGTCTTTCCGAATGAAGGTGAGGTTAAGTGATTTTTAAATTAGGAATCCGTGGTATCAAGGTTTTTATTTTAAATTTCAATGGTACATCGAAGCCGATTCTAAAATTGAATACCGATGTTTGAATGTCAAAGACATTCCTGCAGATATCCAGAAAATTTCAGCTGTGTGAGAACGGTATCAACGATCTGATTAAACGAGAATTAACTCCAAGTGTTTTTATCCATAATAAAATATGAATCTTGAAATCTTCATTAGGTCAAAGCTATGGCATTAAAAGAGCAAAATTTAACAGCAAAAAAGGTACGATTTTACATAAAATAATCGATAAGGGGAGTAATCACTGAGTACCTAAGGACACAATGCGCCGGCTGTAATGTAAGCTATTCGCCATCGTGTACTTGGATATGAGCTCAAGAGCTTCACGCGCATCCCGATTTAACACACTAATTACACGGAAAAGTGGTCCAACCTGTTTTTATCTATTCTCCGAGCTTCTTGACTCGCGTTTACTTCTTACAATCGGGTTATAAAGACAGCAAACCCCTTCCCATATGGATTCCACGTTTGCCTCCAGGTGCGCGCTTGCATTATCGACGAAGCTCGTTGGCTCTTATATGCCCGACTCCTCTCTCTCTCTCTCTCTCTCTCTCTCTCTCTCTCTCTCTCTCTCTTTCTTTTTCTCGATCGCTTCGATCGCGTGTATCACGTACACGTTGGTAGGACTGGCGCGTTTCACCGGGATTTACTTGTTTCGCGAAATAGAGTTAGAGAGATGTACCCAGATAGGCATACAGATTGAAAAACAGAGAGAGAGGAAGAGCGAGAGAACTTATAGAGAGGAATCATAAATTATATATCACGCAGTAGCCGTGTTTCCTCTTTTTGCTCGTACTTTGCCCGTATATTTTTAATATACTCGGGAGACTACTGATTGAAACGATGAGAGCGCGAGCGGCCCTTGAATATAAGGCGCCTTATACATAATTTATTATTTTACGACGAAATGCACGTACGATGTGAAGGGTAATTTTTAACGTGTTTTTGTAATCAATATTGCTTGTTTTGTTCTGGCCTTGAAAAAGGCTTTGAATGCGAATGACAAGTGTATGCGGGAGATTAGTGATTTGAAACTAATATAAAAGATAAAGAAAGTTCTTCATTGGGAAGCGTAATTTCGAGTGCTTCCATTTTTCAGGATTAATGTACTCTCAGGAATAACAAGAGAATGTCATCTCGTGCAACTTAAACTCTGTGTGCAAAAATAATCGACACTTTAATTCTGTAGCTATAAGGACGAGTAATGGACCCTTAATCTCGATTCTTATAAATAAATACGAGGGATGAAATGTCTTGAAATAGCGAAAATAAAGGTACTGCACGTCGTGCACAATCTGTACAATACAATCTAAATCGCAAGAAAAATTCAAGAGAGGCGCACTGCGTGCCGATCATTTGTATCTCTTGCTAATTTCCTGCATCAGCGACTCTGCGACTCTGCGACTCTGCGCCGTCCAATCCACGGAGGTTTGCTCGGTATTCCCGGGTGCCGACAGATTTTCGCGTTCAATAACGGTCGGTCGACTGCAAATTCGGCGAGCCGATGTGTACACACACGCTTCCAAAGTGCGTGACACGCGTACCTCCACGATAGTCGAACGAACGAGGGGCAAATCCGAGGTCGCCGGATGAGAAAAAGGAAAGGAAAATGAAAAAAGGAAAACGATAGTGCGCACGGGGATAGGATAGGCTAAAGCTGAACCACCGGAGGCTAGAAGAAGCGTAACACGGAGGGTCGCGACAGCGGTGGCTTGAGTGGCTTCGAGATATCTACAAGAAGGGGAGTACCAGAGCTGTTTGTCGAATTGTGGTACGGCGAGGGGGTGGAGTGAAGCTGCGAACGAGAGAATCGGGGGGTGGGAGACGATGGCAAAGTCTGTGGTGGCAGATAAGAGTGGAGTCGGCTGAGTGGAATTTGGGCGAGAACTAAAGGAGAGAGAGAGAGAGAGAGAGAGAGGAATCTATATCTCTGAGCCGAAGTGGCTGCAATTCGACCCTATATTTAATTTCGTGAGCGAGGGAGGGAGAGGCAAAAGACAGAAAAGAAGACCTATAAGAACGAAGGAGAGAACGAAAGGGATCGTCGTTTAATCTAGACGCGACGTGATCCTATCTCGGAGGAATTTATCATTCGATAAATTGTCGTCCCGGTATCTCAGCCACTTGAAATACGAACAAAAAAGCGCTGCCATCAGTACTCGCACCAAGAAAGATCCTTCTTACCTCGCGTACAACGCAGTATGATGTCCATTTACAAGTCACGTAGTTCTTGACTAATCAGACGGGGCAAGTTGTGCATGCAGTTGATTATTCACCGTTTGATTTCTCGTAAAAATTTATATAGTTCATATAAGGCAAAAGATCCTTGTTAATATTGCAAGATTTATAATTTACAATTTAGAAGACCCGATTTTCAGTAGGTAATAGCGGACAATTAATGCGTTAAGCTTAGAACTGTATTGTACTATGTATTAATAAAAAACAACCTCTTTTCAAGTAGATTGTAAACCATCTATTGATTATAACATCTACATTTTCATTCGTTTACAAGTTATTCATTTATAAATTTTGAATAAAGAGTATGGGAGATAACCGGTCATTTTATAAAACTATTTTACGTAAGAAATAATAGAGAAAAAACATTGAATTGAAGACAGCTAAACTACATATATCTTATTTCATATTTGCTTTAAATTCATAATGATCATTCTTAAATAGCATAAAAATTAAAATTTACCAAAATAACTCGATTATAACGTAGTCACTAATGTATGTAATTCATTCCTTTGACTCTGTTTTGCAGCGATTTTCGTTGTTAATAGAAAGTTTTTCGTGTTTTTTTTTTTAAGACAATGTGTTAAGATTTAATTAGTTTATTTGATCGCTTTAATATTTATAATAATTGAATGTATTGAATTTATTTTTACATTTACACAAGTACATAAATTTACATATTCTATTCTGGTTACGAAATGTTCGATTATTCGAATAGGAAAGAATATTGTAATTACGTATTTACTTTGAAAAGAAATGTAATATTATATTTTGTTTATGTTTCAGGTGAGCTATACGAAGCATCGGTTTTTGGCTGAACCTTTCTTAGTTCGTAAGTTAATATATAATAGTATTCGTTATTATTAGGCGATGTTACTGTAACGTGAAAAATAGATTCGTTTTTCAGAAAAGTTTGAAACTACGGAAAACAGAGACAAATTTCAGAGCTTTGCGATGTAATCATTGCACGTTTAATATTTGCGCAAAGAAAGTTATTTTCAAACGGACAAATTTCCTAAGAAATGATTAAAATCAACGATTAGTTTAGTTTCAAATTATTTACAAACTTGAACTGTATATTGAAAAAGTAAATTGTTTCCATCGTCGCGTATTCTATATTGTAATAGTCGAATGAACAAAACAAGGAAATACGTATGTTCGCAAGATAAATGTAAGTTTTTTTTCGATAACACATACGTACGTTCAAGAAAAGTGAACGATAAAGCAAGGGATAAAAATTTTGGATCGTCCCCTACGGTATCAAGATTTCTCGACTACACCAGCTATCGATGCTTTATTTTCTTGTTACGTGGTGATCATCCGTTCACCAAAGGTATCGCATTCCAAGTGACGAGCGAAATCCTTTTCCATGATTCGTGTTACGATGCCGTTGACGTTGTCGTGGTTGCCATTTTCGTGATCGCCACATCAATCGTTGCCACGTATAATGCAGTACAGCTAGAAGAAGAAGAAACGCGAAATCGAAACTACGTCGTGATAATAATGGCGAAGCACATTGTATTCTGGCGCTGAAGCGAAGGAGTTGGAGGGAATAGTGGCGGTACGTACAACAGTTGGCTAGTTTCACAGGAGAAAGTAATTTAAGTCACTCGCTTCTTTTCTCTAGCAGGATTCGAGTGTAGTAGAGCCCTTTTGGGATAACAGTGGCAATCCTGGAACGAGCTTCCAGAACGAATGAAAATGTTGCGGATAGGTGCTTGTAGTGCCGTTGCGACGGCCTCGAAGAATTAAGATAAGCTGCGCTCGTAGATGCTCCGCAGACGCTCTGCGAGTGAATTTGATTCGAGTTCTTTTGGGAATCGGTTATCGATACAATACAAGCACACATTAAGACAACGGAGATAACGCGAAATGTGATTTTTTAGAAGCGATAAATCACAAGTTTAGTAGTAAGACTCATAGAAAATTCATGTGGAAATTCAGATAAGAAGTACTTTGGTGTTTTAGTGGAAATGTAAATCTACTTAAGTATTTGTTTGACATCTGGTTTCGCTGTTTTTGTAACACGAGTTTATTGTTAACGGAGTTCGGCACTTGTAATTTAAAACACATTTACAGTGGAGAATATTCTTATAACCAACTAGTATTTGAAATTAGGATGTAGGTGTGCCAACATTTTTGGTACTAAATTTGAGACCAACTAGCGTCGATTCTTTGACTTCAGAATCTCAGTATTTTCTCGCTGGAAGATTTACAAGTGAAATTTGTAATTTTCTATGTCACGTTCAATGTAAATTAACTTCATGGAACCGAATGGCAAATAAAATAAAAATTGTTTTAAAAAATCCAAGTTCGTTCTCACATTATTGCTAAAAGTTATGCATATTTGCGGAAAAAGTTCTGTAATCTCGTGGTAATGCATAAAATGTTGTTATTAATGCTTTTAATTATGCCTTTAATACACATAAATTTGTTTCCAATTATCGTTTTACGAGATGGTTTATGTTTTAGAGTGAAAACTAACACGATTGCATTGAAATTTCGTTAAAACAATGATAACAATATTTAAAATGTATTTCGATTTACAATTTATTGAAATTGTAAATAACAGGTCTGTGCCACTTGCTAATTAGAATTGTGTTGTTGTTAATAATCTCTTCGGGTAGCTGAACATTTTAATCTAACCATGAAGAAAACAGCTATTAGAGTCTTAAACTGACAAACTATCATTATCACATTAATACATTATAATCCGACAAATAATAGCGATAACTACGAGCAAAAAAAACACACACACACAGGCTGTTACATACATTTCGCGTGTAAATATTAAATAAATAATAATTTTGGTATATTTCTCTTATCGACAACCACGCAAAGAACTACCGTACTTAAAAAGAATTTCGTACGACAAACCAGATCTAGAGATCTGAAAAAATAATATTAAACAAAAGTGTGTCCGTTGCATTACAAAGTAAGCCTAATAATTACCTTCCTACATCTCATAAAACAGGTGTTTCTCGTGAATCCCCTTCATCCGAAGCCGAGAGGGCGCGCAAGAGCCGGAGGCCACTTGTTTGGCACCTCCGGAGGCCCATTAAAAATGGCCACTAATATTAGACACGTATCCGGGTAATTTTCGAAAAAGCTTTTCTTTTTAATTCCTTTGTTTGACGCTGCGCTTGCCCCGGTGTAAGTCCCCCGAAATAACAGTGCAGGAACGCGCGCTCATCGAAAGAGAAGGGAAGGAGAACGTCTTATTTAAGAGGTGCAAAATAATAGCGGCCGGTAACGAAGTGGTTACGCGCGGCCTTGCGTTGGTTGCTTTATGAATCGTATCCCCCCCCCTCCCGCCACGACTCGCAGGACTCGCCCCGTGGCTCGCGACTTAATGCCCTTTCCCTCAGTCCATTAAAAGCCCGCTGCGGTTCGGTCCGTTTCGCGCGCTTTCCTCGCGGCGATCGAGGGATCCATTACGCCTCGTTACGCTCACCGCAACGTATGACGTCGCGCCACTTTCTTTCATTATTCCATGCATCGGAGCTGCAGCTTCGCGTCTTGGCGAAACTATTTGGAAGTGCCTTCGTAAGGAGCGATTCGCGCTCGAGTTGCACTTGGCTTTTAATGGCGGAGAACGCTCACGTCGAAACGCGTGTCATTAAGCTTCCGAGGAATAATTTTGCCATTGAAATGGACGACCTTAGCGTTGAACTACTTGAGATGGAACTGCGTGCAACTTTTAACGCGATCTCATATACACAGTAAATTGTACGTCCAAAATAGTTGCTAAAGTATTTTCCATACAATTCTTGAATACATTCGTGTTTTCATTGTAGGTTATATTTATGGAACCTTAGACTTATCTGCGTGTGCTTATAAATAAACTTGTAATTTGAACGAATATTCTTGAACTTGGAGTTAAAAATACATAATGTCCAAAACAATTTTTAGATCGATACCGAAAGCGATGCTACTTATTTTCTTGAACGGGACTTAGATAATACAATTACGTCGCAGAAGAACAAGTGCTGCGGATAGTCAGTCATTTTTATTTCCATTCCTACAATATTGATTAATATTGATGAATATTATTGAAAATTTCTTCGATATAGATTTACGGGAACGAAGCGATCGATTATCAGATGAGATATCGGATTGTAGATAACTAGATAAGAGCATTACTAATTCCTATACACTAATGACAATATAAATTTACGAAGCATCGAATGAAGCGTCGCACGAACTATATTTGTACGTTTATTTTTATAAAATGAACAAGCGAATGTTTATGCTGTTGCGTAAAATGTTACGTGGTTATTAATTAAAGAGTCGAAAATCATAAATTATTATTTTTTTTTAAGCTGCGTGAGAAGAGCACATTTCAAAGTGTTACCGAGGATTTCAAATGGAGATAACATTCAATTTAGCGATTAAAAATTTTAAAATAACTTTTAATTCTATGGCTTCGAAAGTTTCTTTCGCAACTAAAAGCACGAGATTCGATCAAACGTTGAATCTGTCACGTTAATGAAACAGAACTTTTTAAATTTTTCGAAATTTATTGCTCACATATTTAATCTGATGCTTTTCTGGATACTTTCATTCGACGAGTGTCTTTTCTCGTTCCATCAACTGTTACGTACTCGTATATTTTGATAAATATAGCCTTCTAGTACGTAGAAAAATCACTTGTTGGTAAAATTACAATTGTCCATGAATATCATTAGACGAAACAATATTCTCCCTGGTGGATTCAATTGAAATAGCGAGTAAGAACGAGTGGATTGCACAGGCACGTCGATGCAGGAGTTTGAGAGCATCGCGATGTCTATCCATACCCATGCACAGCGGGCACATATGCGATGTCTAGAGTCTAGTCCATGTAGAATAATGCGGTCCATGTAGGCTCGTGCGGGGCGATTCTCTGGTTCAGGTATCCCCGGGTCGAGTGGTATACCCGTTGTCGTCGTCGACGTCTACGCGGTAGGGGTGCAGCTTTCAAGTTACGTAATAAACTGGTCCGGCATATTAGACGCGCTCGGGATGCGAGTAAATGGTGGGCCCCGGAGTGGCTAATGTACTGCTTGCTACTCATTAGTGAACGGAGCATTACAGGGTGACGCCTCTCTCCCTTAACCCCCGCGGGTCTTTGGCTGTGACGCGAGGAACTGTCTCGTGTCCTCGAACCGCGTCGTTGACGACTCGATTGTCGGGGCTGCGGCTCACTATACACTGGCAAGTAATTCCTTTTGCGCTTTAACCCCACTTCAGCGGCAATTGCTAATCGGAGGCCCTGTGGAGGATTGTAAGGGATTGTAGCGAAGTTGAGTATTACATGAATTTATTACCAACAGCTTATGGCGTTAATTTACGCGGACTATTCGAGCTTTGCTCGTACTTTAACTCAAATTTTTAATCCTGGATGGTATGGGAATCTTATTCTAATGAACGGCAATTTGAGTTTTTTTTGTGAAAGTCTTTTTAATAAAGTGTTGTCGGTGGAATAACCGGTTACTGAAGATTTTTTACGTTACCTTAATTATGGTATATAACAAGTAGGTTATTTCGCGTTTGAATGGAACGGTAAGCTACAAGTTCGTTAATGGTATGGCGCTTGTGTTTCAATAACATCTATTATTATTATTTGCAATTTTACAACATTTATGTAATATGTTTATATGCCGTAAAAATTAGTAACTTAACGACTAGCACAGAAAGATTACGCGTTCGCTAAAAATGACGTTATCTAAACTTACAGCAAGCTTTTTATACACCCTGCGTCGTTTCACGTTATCTGAATATTAATTGTACGGAAAAAATTATAATACCGATGTCTTTTGATTCAAAATATAAATGAGGCTAACGGTAGGTTGATCTAATACTGGACATTGCGTTCTTCGTCTTCGAATGCGTATGCCCAAGTCAAAGTATAAAAATACAAGAAGCTCATTAAAGTGGATTTTATTTAAATACGTACAGTAATGTTTAGCAGCATCCAAACTCGCGTTTTAATGAAATAAAACGTGACCGCTCAAATTATCTCGTATTAATACACACGTACGTGGGTAATAGTTTTTTAAATTTGTTTCGCTAACTTTATCGTTTATCCGTCTAATATTTTGTAGTTATGAGCGAAGTCCTAGATCCGTTATTCAAATTTACCTCGAAAAGGTTTGCGCACGCATACGCTTGTTGTTGAAACATATGAACGTCGACAAATTCCCAATAAAGTGGCTGTTAAAGTGTTTCTTAAACATTCTTAAATCCTCTTACATTAATGCGGGAATCCTGAATAAAAGCGGTTGAATGCTTTGAGAATTGTTGGATGTGAAATTGATCGTTTATCGTGTACTGGTTACTTCGTAGATGACCACAAACAAGACAGATAAATTGTCGTAGACACCTATGAGATTGTTAAGTAACGTTATCGTTCTCGTTGTTGTACCTTATCTCCACTCGAGGAGAAAAAATTAAAATTACGAATGGCATTCTACAACTTAACAAACGGACGCATGAATTATGCGAGACTCTAGCCGCCAATTTTTAACGGCAATGTTTTATACATAGCTGAAAAGGAGTGGAAAGGCAGAAAAGAAAGAAAAAGTAATGGGCACCTGGAGAAAGAATCGAGGAATTCCCAAGCGTCTGTAAAAGCAAAACAAGCCAGACTTTTCTAACCTGCTTATAATTGAAAGCGGCGTAAGAAACAAAACGCAAAAAGAAGGATCGCAGGAAAGAAGGAAAAAAGGCTCGAGACCTAGTGGTAAATCAATGTGGGCCCCGCGCCCGTCATCTCGCATACGCTAACACGATTCATTTCGTCCACGAATGTTTCGCTCGCGCTCGCGCCCGCGCCTATGGGTAATCGCGAGCGCACATGGAGATTGCGATAAGGTGAGGCCGAGTTCGCGATGGTAGAGAGCGCAGGTATATAAGTAAATGCCGCTCACGGGCAAAAGTGTAGCTGACAAGGAGTGACGAATGGGCTTCTTTGCGTTCTCTCTCTGGCTCACTTGCTCCCTCCCGCCCGTATCTTACCCGCGCACACTCTATGATTGCTTAATTCTCATGCGGTCGGTCAAAGCCGAGTCAAGTCTTCTTCTTATCGAGATCTATTGCTGTCCGGAATAACAAGCAACAATGAGCGTAGTCCGACGTATTGCGTACTCGCGTGTGCACCTACGAACGTAAGCGCATCGGCACAAGTGTCACTTTCCGATCCAATTGCGCAGGGCTGTGCACGCGAAAGCAGGCTATTCTTAAAGTTCCTGTTGGTTTTGTACGGCACTTTTAGGACTCGCTGGAACACTAGGGAACAAAATAATTATTAACCGGTGCTCTTCATTTCACGTTTTTCGTCTTTATTTATTCGACTATTACATCGAAAGCTCAATGCATTAATAAAATTAGTACTTTCTTTAAATAAATTGCATACAAATTTGCACAAAATTTAAAAGAAATTGAAAATATCGCATCAACGCTGAAATATTACCGATATATTCCGTTTCAAGTTATTAATAAATAAAAAAAAAAAAAAAAAAAAAAAAAAACAGAATTTTGTGTGGCTCGCTGTTTAGTAAACGCACAAAATGGGAACAAGTTTGTTTATAATCTTTAATCAACCGTTTGCGGTAATTGTCGGCATAATGTGTAGCATTTATGAATGTATAATAATTCTTCGATCAACGGACGATTTTGCGATAAAATTAATTTCAAACGAACTTTATACTTACTTTTTTGACGGTTCTCTTGTAAGACGATCGTTCAAAGTCTTGAATTGAATTAAAAGCAAATTCTCGCATTTGATTGCTCCCTTAAAATACGTTCTACTCCCACTGTTCCCTTTCTCAAGTACGTCTGCTCGAGGCTGTAACGCCGTCGCACTGAACTCTAGGTATAACCGAAGGAACAAGTTCTTGCTTCTGGAATGAGAAGTTAGAGATGACGGGGTGAAAAAAAAACTCATAGAAACATCGCGGTCGAATCTCGCATTTGCCCCTAACTTAAACCCAATAATATTCCTGGTGAAAATAGTAGTTCACGAGGTCGGTGGATATTCCAATATCGCGTTATCGAGGTTGTACAGGGGAACGCAGCGTTTCTGCGCCCCTCGGCGAGAAGCAACGGCGCGACGGAGAGCACAAGCGAAGGATAAATAATAATAAAAGGAGGCCCAGGTCGTCCGGGAGACGAGAAGAGGTAAAGAAGGAATTCGTGCCCTCGCACGAGTCTCGCTTTATACTTATGCATGTAGCGTATTGTAGTATCGCGCAGTCGCACTCGGGTTGCGCCGCATCCCTGCATAAATTTACGGGATTCGAAGAGCGACGCGACGTACAGCACGGCACGACGGCCATTCGTCATGCGCGCTAGGCCATTGATATATAATCGCTATTAATTTCCTCGAAAGGAATTCATCCGTCCGTGAAAAGTCTCCCCTGCTCACGACGATAAAAATCATGATCTCACGCACACGCGCGCACGTGAATACTATCGACGACGGTGACGGTGACGGTGACGGCGGCAGCGGCGGCGGCGGCGGCGGCGGAGGCGCTTTCTCGAATACCTCGAGGGCTTATTGGCATGCACCCCGTGCTCGATGTCGACTATTGTAGTGCACAACCTTTTTGTGCCGGGCAAGCGGTCTAGCCACCATGCAACCCTAAATTTCCCTAAGAGAGTCCAAGGTGGAGCGGAGTTGGCCGCTCGAAAAGTAGGCTCCACCCATCGCGTGACTGTCTCTCGACCTTTTTCATGCGGTGTTTCGGATGCGCCTGAATTTTCTGACGTCCGTACAATAATCGACTATTTATGTGCGACGGAGGGGACTCAACGACAGCCGCTTTGCGATACAAATTAAATTGAAAGGCTTTGACGCGAGGCGTGAGGACCGGCTAAGCACTAAGGAAAGTGCGCGCGAAGAATTACTCGCGTGAGAGCCTTTAGAGCGTGTGCACCCGCTTCATTGGTGCAATTTGTACGACATAATGATTTTTTAATTTCGAATACCAGGCAGGAGGTGCCGTAGAAGAAGATTCGTAATTGTGGCGGTTGTCGTTATTCGCTCGGGGCATAAATTATTCAATTCAAAATAAGAGTGCGTCGTTATCGTAAAATTGTTCCTTCTTACGCTTCATTTAATGCTGATTATTTATTTAATCGCAAAATTTACGGGAACCTCGCCTTCGATTTTTAACCCTTACTTTTTTAAATGTGCTCTACGAGCGTGCATCATTCACATGTGAATAATAAATTAATACTTACACGACAAAATTTCGAGAGAAAATTCATAATTCTGATTGTCCCAGATACTTTTGCATGCCATAAGCCATAAATTAAGGATGTAACGCATTTACAATTAGCGCAAAATCTTACAATTAAAATTGTAATAATATATTTTTTTCTGCGCTGTAGGTTGGCTTTTGAATTATAAGACAATCCACTGTCAAATGCTTGTAATGTATCGGAAATGCGAACGAGTTTTTCGAATATATTGGAAAAATTCATTTTTTTCAATATAGAGCTCAACGTTATTTTTCATTAAGATACCTATGATTTAACTGTATATAATTTTATCCTGATTGCGTCATTGATAAAAATTAAGGGACACTTGCTTGGACGAAAAGTAAACTGTACAAGGAAATAAAAATAACGAGCAATTTAAAGATGTATCTGTCACGTTAGAAGCGAAGTTAATGTATTAATTTAAGAGTGCTGAATACACACAATGAATCGATCGAGCAAGAATTAATAAAGAATAATGAAGGGCATCGTCGTGCCGAGGAATTATCGTCCTTAGACGCCTACACTCGCTAAATATCTAATCAATCGCCACGAGAACTAGTAAGTTAATCGAAAGTGCAATGCAGAATATGGACAATAAAAGTGAGGATGAGAAACAGAAGGAGAGTAGTTCACATCCAATTGATCATCCTCGCAAATGCAGAAAAAAAGACACTCCGGTAGCGGGAGTTCACAAATGCAAATGTATCCAACCCCCCCCCCCCCACTGCTTCCTGGTGTACGTCTCGCGAGGATCAGGCCAAGCAGTAGCAAGAGCCATGCTACAGAGCTACTCTTCATTGGTGTGGGAAGTGGGATTAGCAGCGTCGCCCCACCCCATGTATACCTACAAAAGGATGCTGCGTGGTGTAACCCTCGTCTAGTCCGTCCCCCTTCTAAGAAGCCGTTCTCTAAGCGCACAACACACTCTTGGTGCCGAGTATTGGAGGGGGCTCGAAAAACGAAAAAGGGGGCAGTCGCACGCACTCACGCACGCATGGAAGCAGTCTCTCTCTCTCTCTCTCTCGAAAAGAGAGGCGGCAGGTCCCACGTATACACCGGGGTCCACCATAGTAAATCAGACAGTCGCAGGCGGTCCTTCTGATCTATCCGTTCGCAGCTGGAGAAGGAGAGAGGCGCTGATTCTCGCTCCTCTCGTCGGCAGACAAGTTAACCTCGTAAACTCGTGGAATAACTCTCTAAGTAAGTCTATCTAGTCCCCGGAATCGCTCATGGCTCATAAACGCCTCGTAACTTAGCCGGGAGCGAGACCGGCGGCACGCGCCGCCTTACTTCCGCTACGGGCACGACCACGACATCGACGACGACCGCAAAGTGTTTGCTGCACCCTTTGGACGAGTGCGAGCGCGAGCGAGAGAGCGGAGGTAGCGACGCGGTTTCGCAACCCCAGGAGGGACACGAGCGCTGTTGAACTTCCCTCCGACTCTCGTGCTGCAGGCAGTGCGGACGTTTAGAGAGACGACGAAAAAATTCGCGCGTGTGTTCGAACGTGAAATAATGCTGTCAACATGATCTTCAAAGTTCTTCTGAAGGCTTTAAGGTACGACTTGTATATGTGTTTGCGCATCGTTACGTCCCATTCCTTTGGCATTGCAAAGACGACGGTTCCTTTCCAATTCATCTTTCGTATTCCGGAGGGGTAGTGCAACGTGTTGCACTGCAAATGCAATCCTGACTGGATACGCGTAAAATTAGTCCGACTAAGTTTATGAAACGTTCGAGAAAAAGTAATGCCGTACTTTGATAGAGTCTGCTCTTGTTTTCGTACGTCTTTCGTGAAATCGTAATGAAATAATTAAATGTCTGGTTGTACGTCCGAATCGTAACCAAATACTCGAAGTAAGTACTGCTTGACTAATAAGTATCGAATACTATAAAAAACGTTATTATAAAGCATGTTTACAATAAGTTTCTTTACACTAAATAAG
The DNA here is from genome assembly GCA_018907045.1 of Wiebesia pumilae. Lineage (NCBI taxonomy): Eukaryota > Metazoa > Arthropoda > Insecta > Hymenoptera > Agaonidae > Wiebesia > Wiebesia pumilae. The sequence continues at coordinate 235,574 of JACCHZ010000173.1, read as the reverse complement.
GCCTACGAAAAAGTTGGAGTACATTTCTATAAAAAAAAATATCATCCGAAAAAATGTTTTTGCTGCTTAAAAAGCGTTTTTGTTCCAAATATTTTTTTGTTCTAAATATTGTTACAGCCAAGACATCCGATCCTCCTTATTTAATTGTAATTCAACGACAATAATTTACAAAATGCTTGCGTATAATGCAATCGATTATTATCAAAGACTCTGAAAATTATTACAGATTAAAATACCATTCCGTTGAGTAAAACTAAACATTAAGAGCATAAATTCGGTTGCGATGCTCTCGTATGGATGTAATAAATACTTTTATTACACCAATTATCTCATTCCTCAATTACAATCGTTAAATTATACGAAATGCATCCGCTTTAACACCCAATTCACCATGCAAACGGATGGATCAGTGCGTATTTTCGAAAATGCAGTTGCTCTTTCGATATACGTCACACGGGTCGCGTTAAATTCTGAATTAAAGCGACTCGCCGCGGCGCGGCTCTGCTGTTTTAATCAGAATTCAGAGAACCGCGCTCTCGCTCACTCTCCCGCAAAACCGGAATTGCAGCGCGTACACAATAAAGCGTCCGCGGCGCGCAAAGTGGCGGCGCGACGCGACCGAACAGGCGAAAATGGCCGAGTACATTATGGACGGGCCCACGTTCGCGCACTACGGCGGTGCGGCGAGTCGTCGGGCACCTTGATTAATGCCCTTCACGACGATCGATCTCTCTCGCGCGACCTGCTAATTGCGCCGCGTCATAACTCTCCGGTGCAACCCTCCGCGTCGGCGTCTCGCGATATATGTGCGAGGCTCGACGCTCGACGCTGAAGCGCAGTGCGCGCGTGGCCGAGGGATGCGTGCTTTATTAAGCTCTAAATTCTTCGGGACAAAAAAGGGGCGATTTTTTCGGGGCTGGGAATTAAATTACGCCTGATCCGTCAGAAGGTTTTGACGTGCTTAGGCGAGAAGAGTTATGGCCCGGAGCTTTTACTAAGTTATGCGCTGCTCTTACTAATCGATTTTTTATTCGATGGAATTCGGGACTATTTTAATTTAATCAACACTAACGGTCTTATTATCTCGCTCAGGTTGCTGTATTCAGAGCTTTCGTTAATCGAGCTTCGGGTCGATTCTTGCCCGAATGTGAAGATTTTTAGCCGAAGCCTTTTTTTGCGTTTCAGCATTTCGAAATTGTTGGAGAATAAACGAGTACGTTACAGCAACTGCGATTCGTCCGAATTCGAGAAATTATGCTTTCTGATTTGTACATTATTCCCCCGGGTATAATTACCGCACATTTTAGGCTTCATAAAGTATAGTTCTTGTCATAGACTCGGTTTAAATATTCAATCGAATAGTTTGTATGTCATACTAAATCTAATACGTAAGCAAAGTTGACATTTTCTAGTGCAATCAAGTCAGGTATTCATTTTATTTGCATTCTACAGTCATTTATCGGCCATTTTTCTGCCCAATATACTGTAAAAAGCAAATATATGTATAGCAAAAGTAACGAATTTTTGAAGCGGAGGCTGATAAAAGTTTGGACGGTTGAATCATATTTACACTCGTGGTAGATCGGCGACAGCTTTTATTAAGAATTCTAATACAATGAAATGTTTGAGAACTGCTTCTATAACCAATGTAATAATATACGTAGTAAGGTAACCGTTGATATGCAGTTACAAATATTTTTTGGATCTTTCCTCTTCCAATTATTTCGTAAGTAATCGATAACTAATAGGTCAGTGCGCTAATGCGACGATGCAGCCTTTTTTGTTAAGATCCGAAATAGAAGTAGGGGATAATGAGAATTTACGCGATCGTGGAAAAGTCGTTAAAAATGCGTCGAGTAGTGTGTTAAGCATCCAAAGCGAAGGGACGGGCAGCGAAAGAGTCTTTCTTAAAAATTCTGCATCCGTCGCTATAGAACTTTGGGATGGGACTACTTGTTCTTCTGGTTTATCACAAAGAAGAGGCTTTTGCCAACGGTAAAATATGACACGATTACGAGATTTTATGGAGTGCTTTTTGTGAAACTTTGATGCGCTTGCAGCGCGTACGAACACGATGAACTCGTGGCAAACGTTTTCGCGATGAAAATTCTCTGGCTTAAGCGTCCATCGGGTCGCCGTTAACAATAAGCGGTGTATTCCAAGGAGTAGCTCGTCGTTGAAAAAAAAGTTTATTAGCATTTTAAAATCTCCGTCTCCGTTACTCATCGCTTAAAGAGTGCAAAGAAGTCCCTACGAGATACGTTCGCGCTTCCGGTTATGTGTGTGTGTGTGTGTGTGCGCGCACACACACACACAGCCGAGCGCGAAAGAATTGTTTTCGCGTTTTTATCGAGGGCATTAATGGAAGTATCTCGAAAAATATCCTTCGCCCCCTGTAACGCTCTCCCTCTTCTAACAGCACGAGGAAAAAAATGTCAGATAGTAGGAGGGGAAGCAAAGAAGTTGTTCCTCCCGTTGACGCAGAGGCAAAGTCGACGCCTATGAGGTATCGCGTCCGTGCAGATAGGAAGAAAAAGAGGGTCGCTCTGCCTCTCTTTCTCTCCCTTGCGCACGACGAGCGAATAATAAAAATCACCCCCATAACTCAAGCGGACAAGCCAGAGGGGATGGGGGCGCGCGCCTTCAGCTTCTTATCTGCGCACCGGGGTGAGGCAAGGGGTGGGGTTGACATTAGCGTTGCCGCGGCAATCCTCCGTGCTACTTAAAGCGTACGCTTCTGTGTCCTTGTCGCTGCTGTCTTTCCCTTTTCTTTCTTTTCTTTCTTTTCTTTCTGTTCTTTCGTTTCTTTCGTTTCTTTCGTTTCTTTCGTTTCTTTCGTTTCTTTCGTTTCTTTCTTTTCTTTCGTTTCTTTCTTTTCTTTCGTTTCTTTCTTTTCTTTCTTGCACGACTCTTTTCTTATGTGGCTTGCGCTCTCGCTGCTCCTTACGGAAATTGTAGGTGAGCTTAATGAGGAAATGCAGTTACATTGGCTTAATTCTTTCTTGATTCGTTGTATCCGTTATTGCGCAGCGAAATAACGTGAGCAATGATTAATCTTTCTGAAAGGAAAGTAATTTTCTATTGCATGGGAACGGCTACGGTAAGTTCCTTTAATTAACTGGCCAAAATATAATCTGTAGTCTATTTTAATTGAAGCTTCAATTGAAATTTTTACAAGTAATTCTTGTTAATCACACCTGCTCATAAATCATAATCGAAAAAAGTGATGATAATGAGGTGGCATTAAGAAACAGGTCATAGCGATAGAGCTCAAACATATCTCGCAAACGGAAACAATTAGAATTACCACACATTCTACGCGGTATCGCGTTTTCCCGGCATATTTTATATCGCTATAAGTTAATCCGATTTCTGCAGCACATTTTCAAACGATTTGGCTAAATTTCCAAGCTCCAGCTGCAATTTTAGCGTGTTTCCATTAACATCGTGTGTACACATAGTAGATTAGCGTCAGTTAGGCCTCTTTATTCTTATACAATTACGCACGCAATGATTGTAATACGTGGATTAAAATGTATTCGTTTTTAAATTATTAAAATTTACCACCCATTAATATCGGCATATAGGATGTGCCGATCAGGCTTGAACACTGTAAATGCACGTATAAATAAAGGAGCAACTGTCTTCCTTTGGCAATCGGAATGAAACGATAAATAAGAAGTCGAGCCTATAAATCACCGAGACTATCTTACAATTATATCGATAACGGTGAGCCTGTCCGGGTATCGACGTTCGCTCGCTCCTGAAGACGAGGAGCAAGATATCTTCATCCACTTTATATGTACAGAGAGACAGGCTGTGAGAGAGGTGTCACCCTTTGCACCATTATCGCAAAGCGCAATGTTCACAGACAAACGCAGTTGTAATTATCCTTCATTTGCTCTTTATCTCTTTTTCCTTCATTATCGCCCACGTTCTCCTTCCCTCTAGTGTAGCCCTCGCCGTGGCTTTCAGGATCTATTACGAGCCGATTTCTCGTGATCACGGGTCTTTCGATCTCGTTCCCTCCCCGAATGATCCCCTGCGATTCGACTCGTGCGGCTCGTTGAATTGCCGAGGATGATTTAAGAGGTCGCTGCGGTTGCGGTGCCAGAAGCGACCGATGGTAAGGCGATTTGAGTCTGGAGAAAAAGTCACTTTAGGCGAGGAACGAGCGATTACGCGAACATAATTTGACTTTGAAAGCGCCCTGGAAAAGAGGAGTCGAATAAAAATCGATTGCTGCTCGCGCTCTTTGGTCGATCCTCACTATGAACTTGATATGAACTTGAGCAATGCTTAGTAACACCAGTAATATTCGTAGAAGCATTCTGTGCGTCGACGCGCTACAAATTTTAGTCATTTGTAAGTGAAATTTACGCGAAACGCGAACTCAATTTATCCTCGTAAATTGGACGTACGAATACTGGGATGAATTCGATTATTTTGCACTGCTCGCTCCAATTTTCTCTTCGCGTATACTCGACAAATGACAAACGACTCGCGTACATCCGTATCGCTAATCGAGGGCGACCCAATAAAGGGCGTACGTAAGCCGTCGAACCGATGTGCGACGACTTCCCTCGATGCTTACAAAACGCGCGACTTTCCCAGAACAATAGATCAGGCTTTGTGCGCCAGTATTACGATGTAACATCCTCCTCGCAGCAGCAGCACTGATACGCGTCAGTGCGACGTGCAATTCGTAGCTTCCGAAGCTTCGAGAGCTCGACAAAACGCGAGGAACGGAGAAAAGAGAAACTCAACGAGCGCGCGTACGAATCAGGAATCAGGTAGACACGTACGCGGGCGAACGAGCCATGACGCAACAAACGGGGAAACAGTAAATTTCCACGTGTATTTGTCGTGGTCAGCGAAACCTTCGACAACGACGAAGAAGTATGGAGAAGAAGAAGGTCCCCAATGCCTCTCTCCAACATTTGGCTGCGTTGCTGCTCGCTGCAGCCCGACGGACCGCATTCTTCGCCGCGACGCGCATTGTTCCATCCTCTCTTAGTTCCTCCTTTTTTTCTCGTGCTTACTTCGTATATATCCCTCCGTCTCACCTCCTCCCCTATATGTAATACCCGGAGCGAGCTGCTGCTGGTGCTGGCTTTATAACAAGCTGCTGCTGCTGCTGCTGCTGCTCCGACCGATCCTCGGCATTTTTGCTACCTTTATTTTACTTCTTTTTTTCTTAACAGCCGAAAAACGCGCGCCACACGGCACGGATTTATGGTTTTACGGTTGACCGACTGCGGTCTTTCGCCTGCTATGGTTCCGTGTATAACCATTGACCTTCGGGAATAAGGAGAAGAAGAGAGAGAGAGAGAGAGAGAGAGAGCGAACAACGCGATGGGAGGAACGCAAGAGCTAAGTCTTACCGCTGAGAGGTGGAAGAGGGCACCTCATCGGCCGCTAAGAAAGAAACAAAAAAAAGGACCGAAGCGAGCAGAGTATGAGAGAGAGCGAGAGAGAGAGCGAGAGAGAGAGGAGAAAGAAAAAAGCAAAAAGGAGGCTTATCTTGCTCGCCAATCCTCCGATTCGACCTTGCACGGAAAGGTACAAACCTGGCGCGCGTCTTCCTCGTTTTTTCTCATTTTTTGGTTTCCTCTTCCGACATTTTTTCTCTTGCAGCTGAGAGCCAGAGCGTGTCCTTGTTTGTATTTTACCTGCCGAGTGCCTTCGACGAATGTCCGTGGCTCAGGACTACGCGTCCAGATCTCGGCTGGACAATAACGTGGATTGCGCCGACCTAACGGTCATTTTACAACGCGCACTCGTCGTCCAGTGCCACGCGCTGCGCCTCCTTGCAAAGGACGCGCGGAACTCCCTGCCGAGCTCGTCACTCGCCTTCTTGACTTCTTGCGAGCAGCTGCTGTCAAAAACTCGTAAAAGCAAGATTGTAAAAGAGGCTCCGTACTCGGCTTTCGTCCTTCTTCGCTCGTAAAAACCGCGCCCGGAGAGCTTATTGATCGCGATGATTGTCCGATGGCTATGTGTCTGCATAAGCTCCGGTTGCGCGATAACGTCCGACGCTTCGATGAAGGTGAGCCAATTTTTCGTCGCCACTTGTTTTGTTCTCCGCGAAAAATTAACGGCCCCCGCGGGAAAACTATGAGTCGACTCCTTTTATTGCAAATTCGCACGTGGGACGCGTTCACGATGCGGAACGGCATAGATGTACTTGTTCGTGGTGACATTTGGCAGGCGATTGAGCGATCTAAATACTTTTGAGAATACGTAGAATCAGGAAAAAGTTATGCGTTTACGGCACGCGTGAAAATGCTTACGTTATGCAATATTTCAGATATTCAGTTTCCGTCAAGCATTCGTATTTTGTAATAACATTAAAATCGAAAGCTAATATTACAGTTGAGTTAAAGTGTAATTTTATTTTTAAATTTTGCAAAGTAGATGAATTTTTAATTTCAATTAGGGGTACCGTTAGGAGTACTATTTTCTTTGTGAATTTTTGCCTATGATTTTTGGTGCCAGAACGATTAAAATAAACGATTTCCATATGTTGTTTTTAATTTTGATTTGAATTTTTATGTGAATTTTTTATTTGCCCTGACAATTCGTAGTACAGTTATACGCGTAGATATGGAAATTGGTTTACCCTTTTTAAAACTCAATGCAGTGACTTATTATTTTCATCGTTGTATCGAAGACTAATACTCATTAATTCAATATGTCACTTTATTCTTATTATACATTGCAACTTTCTTTAATATTATTTAAAAGAAATTTGCAAATTTCTAGAGAAAAATTTATTTTATAAAACTATATATCATAGCACAGAAATGTTACAATGTGAAGACCCGATATAAGTACGTCATATAAATGCTAATTTCTGTAACTTATTCTTTCCGAACCTCGGCATATGTTAAAACTTCTTCGCAAGATGTATAACTTTCATTAAATTTAGAATTTTAATTTATTTAAGTGAATTTTGATTAAGATAAATTTTGAAATATTGTCCAATTTTTCAAAGTTATTTATTTAAAATTGCACAAGAAGACAAAGTTGAGAAAAATTGAAAGTTCCGCTGCTTTTGGATGTGACTTGTGATAAAAAGTAAATGAAAAATTACCAATACTATTCAATTTTGAAAGCTACAGTTTTTATTCCAATGTAATGTAAATGTCTTTGAAGTGCGATTAATCGAATACGGAACGATTTTAGAACGCATATGTGGGCTATTATAAAGCAGTTTAAGTTGTAATGATTAATACGTTCTTATTTTAATATTTAAAGCAAGGATTTCGAATTTATGAAAAATGTAACCAACAGCTTAGGAAATTGCAGTTGGCAGATATTTTCCGTAGATGGTACAACAGACACATAAAAATATCGTTTTAGAAAAGTGTCGTTGTAATTATGATTAACGTTGCCCTACATTTTCACGTACTACTTATCATAATCATTACGTATTTTAAAAGTAAAGCTGGAAAATGTTCCAAATATATTTTTAATCTTAAAATCATTCTTGTTAAAATAGAAATACTTTAATTCTTATGTATACGTAATACGTATATATTACTACGTAAAAATTAGCCGCGTAATAGATCGAAGAATCTTGTATTAGTGCACGAGGAACTTCAACGTATTTACCGTATCTTTACCTCACTCTTAGCACTTCTCTTTCGAATAAATGCATCTTCGACATTCGCTTTCCTTACCTACGATTAGACGCTCCGAAGGTGTCACGACAGTAAAAGAAAATTCTTGCGAAACCTGTCGCAAGCGATTAACGAATCGATCGAATGTGCATCGTTTCGCAGTTTCCAACAGCGGCTGTAAAATATAAACACGCGCACTGGGCAACCGCCAAATCACCATCACTCGCGATAACTGCAGTTTAAGACTTGTTGGCGGAGGGGGAAGAGAGAGAGAGAGAGAGAGAGAGAGAGAGAGAGATCGACGCGCGGCCATCGATCGTTACACGCCATTTCGTCACTGCGCGCGTGCGAGTCGAGGCGTGCCGCTCGAGTCCCGACTAATGTCCCGCATTATCCGAGGCGCCGCATAAAAGTCACTTCGGAATCTCCTAAAATAACCGATAACCGGGTGCACGCAAATTAGCGCGGCCATTTGTCTCGGCGATGCGTCGGACTGCGTGTATCGCGCGTCGAGCCCTCGCCGATATTTAATTCGCGTGCACTTTTTGGCGCACGGTAGAAAATATACGGGAATACGAATATTTTTGCTGGAGAGTGTACGGTGAGAAAAAAGGTGTCGAAATTTTGCGCGAAATCACAGGTCAGTGAAGAGTAGTGGTGGTCATATTTTAATAGACATTCAATGCTTCGCTATTATTACTCAATAAAGAAATTTCTGCTTCGGAAACCCGTTCTTAGGTAATACATATTACTCGGTAGCTTTACACGAACAATAAACGTTTGTTGTTAATTTATGTGGTGTAATGTTAAACATTAAACGTAATTACATTCTCTCCGGCACGCTTCAAGTTTCGTGCAATTTTCCCACGTAAAGAGCCCGAAAATAGAACATTATTACCGTAAAGAAAATCTTTCGTAGTGCGCTACAAATTTGACGATCTTCATTCCGTAATCGTTGGCTGTTCAGCGAACGTAATCCGAAATATTATGAATATTTTACCCTATATTATTTCATTTATTTGGTTAAAAATGTGACGTTCATCGCATTGTTCACGTTCTCCATATTTCATTCATTTCCCGCGTTCTCTGTTTGTACGTCAAGGATATAATTTGCCTCGAAAAAGAGTTTACTTTAAATTTGTGTCCTTTTTGAATTCCTTTATTTCTTTGTCACGGTCGATCGCACTTCACCTGAATTGATTTATAAAGTAACTTGCATGAGAAAAGTTTTTGTTATCTGTCGAAGACCAGATACGAGTAGAAATATTCCGAAGTTTATTTTCCGCGCGCTGTAGGTGAATTTCGAAGTTTAACAGATTGTACATCATATCGCGTTTGAATTTGTAATCCTTACTGCTTTGATCTAGATAAGGTGAAAGTTCAGAATTACGATGATACGATGAGACATCGGAACTCAAGAGTAGACCCCGGATACGCATTACAATACATTACGTTATAGTGGACCGTAAAAATGTAAGTGAAAATATACGTTAAAAGTGAAATTAACATCGCGTCAGGTAAATTTGTTTGATCTTCCATTGACGCATAACCTTCCAACGGTACACGCAACGTCATAAACTCAAAGTACGAGTTGTCCGTCATTCGTTGGCATTAAGTCATAGTCGTTGTCGACAAATACTTAAGGCGGATCGTTCAATTTATTAGTAATCCGCTTCCGGTGCGGGAAAACACGGCAAAAGTAAGGAGCGGCTGACTTTGCGAGTATCCGTCGGAAGACAGGCGCGGGGCATGTCGCCGTGTCCCGAAAAAGGCGAGAAATTAGGGTCCGACGGGAAACGATGAGGCTCCCGTCGTTGCAACGATTAATCTTCTCAAGCGGGAAGAAGATGCGCTGTGTACGCGACTGGACGTTGGACACGCGTTTCCGGTCGCGCGTGTATCTCTCGGCATTGTCGGACCGCATCATGAGTTCCATGTCCGAGAGTCCTTGGAGATAAAAATTAAATGTGTATCTGGGTTATGCTGGAGGGCAGGGGCGCTTTCAGTCAAGATTTCAAGTCTTAATAAATACGGGTTTCGCGGCTTCGTTTCACGTGCTTGGCTCAAGCGCCCAATATTTAATTGCACTAATGATGGATCGTAGCGAATGTAGCGGAACTCGACAATTAGATTACAGTATTTTTATGACGTGCTTTGCGGCGCTGTTATAAATAAGGTTTGGCGTCGTGACTGATGGTGGAATCTCGGACACGTGTATAACGGGGGAATCCGTAACGCGAAGTACATTGAATTACGAATGCATTAGTGCAGGGATTCGTAGCTACCAAGTACCGGGGCTTAGGTTATTATCCATCATCTTCGGATTTACGAGGAGATTTTAAAATGTAATACTTGTTATCGCGATTGGAGCGGGTAATGTAGTAACGGCTAAACGCTATCTCAAATGCCTTAGCTTTAATTATATGCTTTCGTTAGCAGAGAAGTTTAACGTACATTTATTATAAATAACCAACTACTATGCTTCAATTGTCTGTCGTTGATGTAAAACAATTGAAACAAAAAAATAACATTCTCCTTAAAAAGTCGTCGAGGCTTAGCATTGAATCCTAAGTCCATACGTAAAAACTATTCGTAGAAATAAGAAAAGTTACATACACTTTGAAAAATGATCGTCCGCATTGTCTTCGTAATTTTATTCGGTAATAGAAAGTAAGCGTAAACTAATTAAGTTGAATGCGCTCGAAAATTTCCATTATAATTTGCGACTGCTTAAAAGGTCAGTGCATGCGTGCGCGTATAAAAAAGTCGCAGCAAAAAAGTTATTCGGCTCTTGGCCGGTGCAAAAGCATACAATGAAAGTATGCGCTGTAATGAAGAGAGTAAGAGAGAAGTTAGAGCGAGAGAGAGAGAGAGAGAGAGGAGGCGAGGAATCGTGGAATCGAGCGAGAGTGGGATCAGAGAGAAAAAGAGAGACGGAGAAAACGCGCGTGTAGCGTACACGCGTCCGCGGATTAAAGAGTTATTTGAGTCTCCGAAGCGGCCATAACTCTCCTTGACTATTCCCGTCTCGCCTACCCTCTCTCTCGCACGCCCGTGTCCGTCTCTCACGCTCCTTCCTTTCTCCGTGTCTCGCTCGCTGGGACCCTCTTGGCCGCCGGAATATTTGAAGATGGGGTGGGTGGCTTTTCACGCACACACGTGCGCCTCCGTGTGCGCACTCGGTCTCGGGGGTTCGGGCGAACGTGAGTGAGAGAGAGAGAGAGAGAGAGAGTGAGAGAGAGAGAGAGAGAGAGAGAGCGAGCGAGTGCGAGCGTGAGTGGCGCACTACTACACTCACGAGCGCAGCTGACAGCTGTTCCCTCGGTGGGCCGGCGTCGTCGGTGGGGAGGATTCAACCTAGTCGCGCCCCTTCTATAATGGCTCCCTTTTCTTCCTTCCCTAACCAGCATGGCTGGCCTCTTACTTGCCGCGTTCTCTCTCTCTCTCTCTCTCTCTCTCTCTCTCTCTCGCTCCCGCGCGTTCCTTGTGGCTGAGTCTCGCTCGCGGCTCTTTCAAATCCGCTCTTCGCCTAGTCGACTTGAGCCACGCTACGTCATACGAACCCGTGAGAGGGGCCCACCAGAGTGACGTCACGACTGTCTAGCCGCGTGACGTATTCAGATAGCGGAGAATGGCTAGTCGGTGGCATCATGTGCGTGTGCGTGCCCCAGTACGTCGCTTACCGGCGGAGGATCATCGTTCATGCGAGTCAGGAGCTTCTTACGCTCGATTTCCTTGATTATTGCGGTTATTCTCGTACACGCCCGCTAAATTAGAACTACTCGCGATAAATTTTCACTTAAGGCGCATCCAGCTACGATAATCGTCTCCTTGTGGTGTACTGCGAGAATTATGTATTCTTTGTGAAATATTCTTTCGCGTGTTGCTTGACGCGTGCTTTTACACAGACGATGAAATTTAGGTGCTAAAAGAGCATTTAGCTTTGAAAAGATTTTTGCACCCAGATATCTAAGCTTAATGCAAAAACCTTATGTTTTAGCATATTGCTGAGAATAAATATTTGATAAGGTAACGATGGTTTTGAAGCGTTCAAAAATAGTTTCGTTGCTGTCTAACGGAAGGGAAGGGAAGGGAAATATCTTAAAGATACCAATTCGCCAGAAGCTTTATGGCGAAGGGTTTGAGAAGAGGCATCACAAAGGGGTATCACAAAGCTAATTGAGAAATGCCTTCGTTAGGCAATGAAATAAAATTCCATTTTATTTCATTCGGAGAAGCGTCTACTTAATCAATTTCCCCGCCAAAAATCTTATCGAACGCGCATTACGACAATCATGGGAGTTAACTTTTGCGAGAGCGATTAATTTGGAAATAGTTCGGGGTGCCTGCAAGCCGCGGGAAATGTAAAACTTACATTCCGGCGGTCTAGGAAGTTAAAAAGAAGAAGCGATAAAGCAGGTTAATCCACAAAGCTCGGAAATAATTCCTTGAATGAAATTCGACTGAGCGCAAATTCATTCATATAAGGATAAGGGAGGGCGTCCCGGGCGAAATACGAGCCACTCGATCAAGTCTCTTAAACTTAAGCTGTATCCGCTGTATCGAGGGGCTTCTAGACGGACGGGAGAGGGTGAGAAATCACGGTCGTCGAGTAGAGGCCCGGCGCTCTGGGCTAGGGAAGCACGGCCCCGATGGAGCAGCACTACAAGCGATAGGCAGCAATCGTAAAACAAGCGATTTTACGAGCGGGCCACGCGCGTGCGCTCGCGCGAGTGTGTAAGAAGAGGAAGAAGAGCGCGGCGGAGCTAGCGGTGGATGAGGAGGATGAGGATGAGGAGGATGAGGATGAGGATGAGGATGAGGAGGAGGAGGAGGAGGTGGAGGTGGAGGAGGAGAGGGATAGGGATGGAGGTGAGCTTTACGAGCGCATAACAGGCGCGTTTATGGCCGACGATCACACGGCTGCCGTTCGCATACCTCCACTACCGGCACTGTGTAACCAGGTCCCACTTAACCGACTGCAGGGTAAACAAATCGTAAAGCTCGTCGGCGGCAGCGCTGGATTCACTGACCTCGCGCAACTGCACACACGTAGGCACTCAAGCTCACGGACATCGAGTGCGCGCGCCTCTTCGCGCCGGGGATAGACGGGGGATGAGCTCTCGAGCTCATTTCATTATCGGATTTACGTGCGATGCATAAAACGAGATCAACAACTTTATTGCCCTCTTTTATTTTTACTTCTTGATTTTTCATTGCTACTAAATTGGCGATTACTTTCGTTTTTTCACTGATCGCTGCTCTTTCGCTGCTCTTTCGCTGCTCTTTCGTTGCTCTTACGTTGCTCTTACGTTGCTCTTTCGTTGATCGATTCTCGCAGGTACTTTGCGTCTGTTTAATTATACGCGTGCTATTAATACGCTGACAAGCTCAGCGACCAACAGTTTCAATGCAACGCTGTGATTTATTTATTGAGAAAAACGTTTTACCTTACAACTTGGCCTATTAGTAAGACATAACTCCAAGTAAGACAGCATCGATCGCTTTAAAAAATGCAACTGCTGTGCAGTGGAATGCATTATGCCAACTTGATAGTGATAAAAGTACTTTGTCTACTTTTCGCTCAATATTTGTACGCTGAAATCTATCGAGGCTAAATCCAATCCGGGAAGTAAGCGAAGTACATTTTTCGTATTAATATTGATAATCGGTTTCGGTCATTCTTATGTAATTGATATATTTTACGAAAAGCAAATCACTGAATTATCTCTTGCTTTGAAAATAACGAATTATAGATCCATTGTGTTTTTTTTTTAATTTTTTTTAAATGACCACGCGTATTTCCATTGACATTAATACATGACTAACTTCTTCGGTGTTAGCCGAATGCATTGTGATGTATACGAGCGGTAACATTCACTCGTAACACTTGACGCTTGTAACGCTTGAGGATGGATTCACTCGTTCTACTTTACGTGTATTATATTCAAAAACTTGCCAAAAATGTCTGAAAGTAAATATTTTTTACCACCTAACGCGTTATTGCGTACCTCTAATTTGAATAAAGAAATGTTTTAAACGAATAAAATTTAATTATGTTTGAAAAGTATAATTAGAAGTATAATAGAAAAAAACTCGAGAAAAATTCTGAAATCGTGAGCATTGATAAGCAACGGTCTTCTAAAGTTCAAAGTTACTACCGTATCGCCATTAAAAATAAAACCATTTTACCATTCAACGAGAGTTGCTCATCTAATAATGGATGTGGATCAACGACATTTTAATTGCAGCTCATTAATTAAGCTTTCCCATGACTTCTTCAACGCCCCGCGTCATTTGTAAGACGTACGATACACGATGCCAGCGTTAACAACGACGAGGCAATAAAAGTGATCACGCTCTCACAGTCTCCAAATAATCGCGAAGTCGAAAGTCCATCGAAAAGTCAAATTCCAGCACGGCGTCGTACGCGGACACAGGCACAAGCGAGGGAAAGTAAAAGGTCTCCCTAACCGGATAAAACCCACCCGTTTTTCATGCTAAATGAAACGGGTCCGCGAAGAAACACGAGCGATAAACGATAATTTTACGAGGAGTACTTGTTCGAGCGAAACGGGAGAAATCCAGCGAGTACCTCGGTGGCGTGGGAGTGGGGATGATGTGGCAGGCAGTTTACCAAGCGCGCGCCAGGATTCTTTCGATCAATGGGCCGCGCGAATGCGCGTACGCTCCACTCGGTTTCCGTCCTATTATTTCGTGCTCGACGCACACGCGGGCGATGTAGTCGGCTGTTTTACTGTCCTGGAAATGGCCAGCGGGTTCGTCTCCGCGATCGTTTTGCGAATTCACACGGACGTTCAATGCTTGTAGCAGGAGTAATGCGGGGCGACTTTGTCCTCGAACTCGACCCAACTTCTCGGCTCAATTTCAACGTCGACGTACTTGGAGCTTTTATGCTTTATATTCGGAACTGTACTTTGGACGTCGGGCAGCGAATGACTGACGAGGCGTGAATCGTTATTTACAAGTAGAGCGATCTTTGAACGTTCGTAAGGCGCTCTGTAAAGTTTTCCGATTGCAACGAATGTTTGTTTTTTCCTTTGTTATTCGAACAAGAACAAATTGATTGCACATATGACGTGAATAATGAATTTACGGGAGCTTAATATTAGTTCAGACGATCGAAACCTTCCTTGATTCGAAGGAAGGTTTGCTGCGTGACTCTGTAGCCTTGTCTCCAATTTAATCAATCTTTGCGTTACGTTAAGGCGATTATCAACTACCGAGTCACTGAACGGGTACGTGAATAAAATAACCGAATTGTCTGTGCGCGCGCACGCACTCGTCAGCTGATCGCTACAGTAACTGTTGCCAACTTTAGGAAGCTCTTTCATAACCTAACTCGTGACACAATTTCAAATGTATGGTTTGTAACAAATGTATAGCGTATACTGGCAGATATTGTACGCATATGTGTCGAAAAACAATAGCACTTTCGAACTTTTACGTATTATTCCGTTAGCGTGGAAATGCATTATAAATTAATGAGAACATTAATGTTTCTTGCGTAGAATATATTCTACATTTAATATCCATTTAATAATTTCGATTGTAATGTTTATTCCTTTTTATTAATATCTCCATTCCTTTGGTTGTAGAGAATACGACACAGTTTCTCTTATGAATGAGGTGAAAACGATAAAAAGAACTTGTAGTAAAACAAATGACACGTCGAGCTGGACAAATGTGAACACTACCGTGATATAAGAAAGAAAATCATGTAAATAATTATTAAATGGCCTAGAGTAAAAGATGTTACGTCAGAGATTGTAACTTATGTATAGAGCCCTAATTCATAGCAACCGAAAAAATAATAGAATTACAGCGTGTTACAAGGATTGTAAACCGTGAACATTTGCGAAGTCTCGGAGCATTCGTTTATAAATTGAGGTTATGGCAAATACTTTCTTAGCTTTATGATCAAACGGAACAAAGATAATATAACTAATTGTTCATTATTATGTGTTCTTCTGTTTGTAAAATTTTGCGATATCTATTTTCTCCCTTAAAATGTATAAAGTTCTGTTGACCGGTACAAAATGGTTGCGAAACATTTGTCTCCTTATAATAACCCCAACCTCGTTTCTTCATGCGTAGCACGTGATTGAAAAAAGAAAATGATAAAATTCTTCTCTGCTTCTTCGCTTGCTTTAAGTTTTCTAAAATGCTGTATGCGGATATAGTTAATGCGATCGCATATTTTTTTACATTAAATTCATTTTGATCTCTATAAAATAGATTTTTTAAATGAATTTTTAGACTGTTCCATTAAAGTCCTTCAAAAGTTTTTGCTACGGTACCGTAGAAGTTAAAGATTTATCACGATGAGTACTTATTGTAACGACTGAATCGTGTAGAGTAAGTTCGTTATTAACTAGTTCTTGTAACATGTATATGTATGGAAATATATTATTCATTATATTGAAGTAAAAAAATATTTACTCGCTTATCATTGCAGCTTTATATTGCAATACGGAAAATTATTTTAAAAACATTTACTAATGCAAGGAATCTTTAATACATGTTATAATATATCGATTAAAAAGGATTATTGTTAATTAATCTATAATAGCTAAGCAGAATTAAGATAGAATGACTGAAGGAAAGAATAGATGTATCATTGATAACAATACAAAGTAAATAAATTTTAATTTTATATTTTTGGCCGTAGATATTACAAGGAAGATTATTATTAAAATTAAAGAAATTACAAAAGTGTAAGCAAAAACTCAGATGCTTAAATTAAAGCCTTTGTTATCCATTTGAAGATAGAAAAAGAGTTATCCGTGGAAAATAATCTACGTTTGAAAGCACTTACAAAATTACGTAAAACATCCATTCATTTAACGGTGTTTTTTACATGTACTGTAGCTTGAATATTTAATACAACGATTATGTGAAAAATATAAGTGCACAGTGTGGAAGGGTCAAAGGATGTCAGAGGCTGTGGCAACTTTAGTCGATAAATTTAAATGTCGTATTTTTTTCACAGTAATCATTAATATGAGAGTTCTTTTAGATTACTCCTTTCTACCCTTCCTCTCTTTCTTTCGTTCCAGGCTAATCCCAAAAGACACGCGCTATTATTGTAACGGAAGAAATTTTAACTCTGTGTTGAGCGGCTTTGCGTGTAAAGAGCAAGATAAAGAAAAGCGGGAGTTAAAGAAAGAGAAAGACAGAGAGTGCTAAAGCATTGGAATAAGAGAACGAGCTTGTTCGCTCTTGTGCACAAGTTGAGAGAGAAATACATAGAGGGAGAGAAACAGAGAGCCACAGGGGGTGATTTATTTGAGTTAATTCCAATTCCATTGGAGCCACGAGGTTACGAGAAAGAAAAGGATGGTCGGTACTTGAAAGGCAAGAAAAGGCCAAAGCCAAAGAGAGTGAACGAGAGACGGAGAAAGGTATAAAACGTACGAAAGGAGAAAGAATATATATATATATATATATATATATACATACATACATATATACAGTGAGGTAGAGAGGGAGAGTGAAGCTGCACGTGTGAGTGGTCGGCAGAGAAAAGAAGAGAGAAAACGTTCCTGTATAGGCAAAAAGAGGGGGCGGATATTCTTATGCAATTTGCCAGAAAGGTTCAAGAACCCGGGAGATCCCGCAATTTATCTTGCCTTATGTTACGCCGAGCCAAGGCAGCGGAAGATAGATGGCGTCACTGCCTCTACGACTAACCAACCCCCTTTACCTCACCCACGCCAACCTCGTACCGTGCTCTTCTAGCACCCAATGCACAGTTCTCTCTCTTTCTATCTCTCTCGCTCTCAGTCTCTCGCTCTCTTTCAACCACCCCTTCCCCAGCCAATGAGGGACGACCGCGGTGGCCATCTTGGATGGAGAGTTATTGAACGAAAAAGATGAGTAAGAAACTTGTTATGGGGGTACCTTTCTTTCTCCCCACCTTAGCGCCACCCTAAAGCTTAACTCTCTCTCTCTCTCTCACTCTCTCTCTCACTCTATCACATTTTTCCAAAAAGTCATCTTATCTTGCGCACTTTTGCACTATCGAAGAAAGAGCGATGTAGACAGATAACTGGAGTAAACAAAGGCTCATGTGTTGCCGTTATATTGATCAATTGCTTTGCCGTGTTTCGTGCTATTTACAGCGCTTTATGAAGTAGCGGACCTCGAAGAAGAAAGAAAGACACAAAGTTAAAACGTTAGACGAGCCGAGCGGCTAACGAAGCAATTCTTTTTTGTATGAACCGTATAATTTCGTGGCCGGAACCTATATATTTTCCAAAATTACTCGATTGGTCACACGTCATATATATATATATATATATATATATATATATATATATATACATATATATGAAAATAGGCTTATTTAAAGCATCTTGACCCTTGAAAGAAGGCGGAAATCAAATGTAGCGGACCAGCGATCGTTAGGAGGTAATTTAAAAGCCCTCGTTTGTTCTTTCGCAGCTACTCAAGAATCTGTAACTCTTGTTAATCTTTACGCACACACACAAAATCACATATTCCCTTTATTCTGTATCCCCGAATAAGGTAGGTAGAAAAGTGCCAATTTTGCGGATGATACAAATGCGAGATTTGATATATAATTAAAATGTTTGGATTTCTTTGAATATCCTCTAAATATTCGTAGCATAAATCTCAAACGCCCGTGCATAAGTTTAGTTGCTAAATCCTTCAAGAATTAAACATTCAAAAAGTGCCTTTCTGCTGTTATGAGAAAAGTATTATAATACACACATAGTTTTATGCCAGTTTCTTCTAAATAAAATCTCCTTTTTTAAGAAAGACTTTAAAATTTTTTTATTGTAAAATTGTTTACAATATAACACTTTATGAAAATAAAATAATGGACAGAAATACAACTTATACTTGTACGTTTATAGATCTTTGCACTGGCCTCAGTTATAAATTTGTAGTTTAAAATATATTACGATCGAATATCGGCTTAAATCTATTAAGAACAAATTTATTAATTTTACGAAGACGAGGAAAAGAAATTTCGTTCGGAAGGTAATGTTTTATTTTACTGAAATATCTCGAAGTCCAAAAGTTATTACCGGATGTCAGTATAGCAGATTTATAGTATCGACTGAGTCAACCTGGAAAAGTAGTACACCTGCACGAAACTTACATTTTGCACAGAGTTTTCCGTTTTTATCCGATAATAAATACCAATTATACTTGTAGAAAAATAGTGTAAAAAATTTGAAGATCGAAAGACAATACTTGAAATTAATTTAAACTTTATGTTGGAAGATAAATACCTAATCCTAATAAAGTACCTAGCGAAGCGCACACAAATCTGTGCTCATATCGATCGTGCAATAGTTTTCTTGTTTCAATTAAATGTTTCAACGATAATGAGAATATGTACAGAACCGCAGTAGCTAACTTTTATCGCGATACCGACAACAATTAAAATCACTGCGACAATCATTTGTTGAAAACTACTATTATAAGCTACTAATACAACTGCAGTTTCTGTTGCTTTGGTATCTCTATACTACATTATGTACATGAGAAAAGAAATAAGTTTGCGACATCAGATGTGGAAATGTGAAATCGATAAAAAATACAGTTATGCGGCAAAGACCACGAACTCGCACACTTACCTTTAAAATGTACACAAGTGAACAACGCTTTTTACAAAAAAGTTATTCCTTTCTTATTCGGTAAGCATCAGCCGAATTAAAATTGATCCCCACGTCGCAGCCTTCGAAGCGCGACAATTTTCGCGCGCCGCCTAACAAGCGCTACAAATGCAGCGTTTTCGTCGGGCATCTCACGAATGCCTCGCGCGTCCTAAGTTTAAGTGCGCGGGTGCGGGGGCGACACGACGAAAGCGAAATTTCGCACGCGCGGGTCGGACGAGGCTCGTCCCAATCGTGAGGAGCCTGTCAACTCAGTTTCCGGCGATACGCGCACGAATGTAATTAGCCGCGAGCGTCGCGACGCACCGAAACCGCCGCAGCCGTCGCGGGTCGCGCGATTCACCGCCTCCTTCCGCGATCGATTTTATCGCCAATTGTATTCCTATCGTGCATGATGCATGCAATCCCGGTTGCCCGGATGAAAAACAATAATGCGCCGCCGGAATAGCGATGCACGCGATCCTGATGCGAATGGAGTTCGATATCTCGATAGAAATTAGTCCTTGGTTAAATGAATTCGAGGCTCAAGTTTCAGGTGGAGTTATTGATAATTATACATGCGGGTGAGGCTCCAGCTGTTGAAAAGCACGGGCTTGGACTGTTTTGCTTTGCTCGTTTATAAATTGTTTGATGCGGTTGGAATATCTATTTGGTGCTTAACGTATTCGGTCGGACTACGAGCATTGTGTAATTGGTTTAATCCTTCCGCGAGTCCCTACGTTTTCGTATTGGGATATTCAATTTTTATTATATTTTTATCCTTTAATTCTCGCTATAACTTAGATTTCTTATTATATTTGTGCGAGTAGTAAGTATTGCATATTTTTATATGTATTTCAGTGTTAATATATGAAAATTCCATATTTTGTTGAAGTCTACAATTGATAGAAAATGAATATCTATTTTTAAATACGATAATTATTTTTATTCTGTAATGGATTACATTTTGAAAATGTTCTAGCTCGCTAAAGACGATCGATATGCGGAAACGAAAAAAAAGCTCGATACAGTTTCATCGAGTTCAATGTATCGAAATAATTAATAGAAGTCTAAAAATATGCTGATTATTTTATATCGTCATTAGCTTTAGATCCAAAATATTTACGTTCGGTCTATGATGCTTGAAATCCTTCAGTTTTTCACCCCATTGAAACAATATTCTTAAGTAAACTGCCAATTTAACAGAAATTGTTGTAACCGATTTTCCCCAAGCTGTAACCCATATTTTCTATATTTTCTTACAAACCGTTCCCGACCAATCGATAATATGTTTGCACTTTCGTACTCATTTCCAATTTTTAGTCATTAATTTGAATTATTATTTGCCGACTTTTAGAAATACCTGAATTTGAAAGTGTCGGTCTTTAATAGCTTATAATACAAATATATTAGCATTTTCTCTCTATATTTACTCCTTAATTGAGGCTTTCTTCGAATAATATATTATAGCAGTAACAACTAATATTTGATTTTGGAATGACAAGTACTCTTGGTACTCGTGAACGTGTAACAGATCATTCGAACTGTAAATAGCGTCGGAGTGGTTGCGCAATATGCGTTTACGTAACTGATTATGCATATTTTGTAAGAGTTTCAGAGTGAAACCTTACCGTGTCCGTCATTACTTTAACACTATCCAAAGATCGTATTATAATAAATCTAAAGGTTACGTAAAATTAATTTTTTTACCTCAGGAATGTAAGTGTGAAAGTTCTTTATAGTATATGCGAACATTATCGCGAGTAAATTGAAATGAAATAATATGCAAAAGCCTGGACGAGAATAACTAGTCTTCCCAACAGCTCCATTCGAACTTCCGGCATTTCCCGCCGCGCTTCCGCCAACCCACAGCAAACTTGGGCGATCGTCCGTCCGATGGCGCTCGGCGCCATTCCGACCCGCGCACCATCTACGAGAATTCTCGGGAACCACTTGGACACCACGTGTTCGCTCCCCTCCGTCGCCACGGGGCTGAACGGCTGTTGGTCCGCGGTAGGGGAAAACCGAGAGAGGGAAGGCATCCTCGTGTTCCTGGACGTTCCCGCTGACGTGGAGGGGATCGGTCAGGCTGGAGCTCTGGTGGGGAAGGGCAGCCCGCAACGGCGCAGAATCCCATCGATCATTACCCGGCATTCGCGCCAGCGTGTTGCCTGCCTTCGAGCCTCGGCATCCCCTCTGCGTCTACGCCACCCCACCGATGCGCGGTTATTCCCCGCTGCCGGGACGGGGCTATCACGAGGTTCCTCGGGTTTCCCCGATTATATTTATGCGCCGGCTCGCGCCCGGAAAGGTTTATGTATCTCAGAGCGCACTCGCACCCTCGCCGTTCGCCCGTCTATGCTCGCCTGGCCGATCTGCCCACGATCGGCGTACTCCGCGCCGTGAGTGACGACGCTCGGTTATGAGCCGACGTGGAAGTGTCCGGGTCGCGGTCGTGGGCCACGCACCGGCGAGTGCAAAGTGAAGCCGCTGTCGAGCCACACGCGCGCACGCACACCCCCACCGGTGATCGGGAACAGCCGCGCTGGGGATGCTGCAGCTGCCGTCGCCGCCACCGCCACCCTCACCGTCACCGATGCAGCGAGTGCAACGAGCCGAACGGCAGATGCGCCGCGAACCTCACGCGCGACATCCCAAGTAGACGAGATCCGCGCCGATCAGCCGGTTCGTACCTGTGCCTCGTCGATATCTTCTGACGTTCCGCTGCTCGAAGATGATGCATTTCTTGGTTCGAGACTCTCGCTAAATAAAGCTCGAGACAACGGTAGAATAATACACACCGCGACACTCGTTTGTTACTGTGTGCTCTACAAACCTGCGCTTCTTGTGTCTAACGTCTCATTACTCGTTTTATGCATCACGAATGAGCTGTTTCATCGTTCAGTCATATCGTTCGTATTATAACACAAAAATTAATTTATTCTACCGAGCAGATGAAGGACGTTCGAAGATTTTTTCGAACGTATGATTTTGATATTTCATGCGTTTGCTACTTCTAAATATGAATCATTATTTTAATCGAGCAGTGGCTCAAGAATAACGTAGTTTTGCTCATTTTTGCTCGTTATAACGGTAATTTGCACTTTGTTGAGTACGTGTAAAGCAACCTGTAATATTTTCAAATAGAAACGTCAAGCACTGCTTAATTTAATGAATCGATTAACGAAAGCTTGTTTAATCTACAATCTCCTTAAAATAATGCATTATACCTACGAATTATTTATGTGCTAAATAAGGAGCCTATCCTTTCTTAAGCATCGTTATATGTATACCTTTGCCTTTTTCTCCATATTTAACGCACGTTAACGTTGTTGTTACGAAATTCATAATAATAATGTGTCACTTTAACCCTACAGAATACATATTATATGCTTAATGCTACTGATTACAATCCCCAAAGCTCATGATAAAAAAATGATATTTTCCTACGTGTCTTTACTCGTAAGGAGAATTTTTTTATTATATCCAAAGTATAACTTTTGAATGACTGACAAATATTATTAGCAGCAGACTATAATACTAAATGCAAACAAAATTTTCGACTTGGACATCCCGACTAGAAAATTCCATTGTAAGTAAGAAAATTTTACGTAATTGAAGAATATTCATGAATTGTGACTTGTTATAGGTTTATTATAGGAGTTCAGTCTCCTTAAGTTAGCAATAATTTTGCAAAGAGTGTTTCGACTGCCCGCAAATGATTCATTCGATTAAACCAACGAATTTTCGAGATCTAGAAGCTCTAATTTTTCACCATTTAAACGCGGTCTTGGTTACGTGTTAGTGACTGTAATTTCGGGAACAAAAAACTGAAAAGAAAAGAAGCGAAATGAAAACCGAATGGAAATAATGTAGTCAACGGGAAAATGTAAGAAACTTCATTATTTCGGTGCAAGATTATATCCAATCGAATTTCTCACCACAAACTACTTCCGCGGTATCAAATAGTCAAGTGTGGAATAAAGGCGTAGCGCTTGCCTTCGTTGCACCTGAAGAATACGGAGCCTCTTGTGAGCGAGAAACGAAGCGCGGGCTCCGCTCTTTGGGAAACGCGGGCGCACGCAGATAATTTCGCGCGCTCGCATAAGTGCGACTCGGACGGACTTGGAAAATTTCTGTTGTTCGCCTGGTGCCGACCTACACGCGCGCTCAAAGCGCGTTAATGCACAAAACGCGAGCGCACATTTGCGCGTGTAGATACTGCGGTCGCGGTAGCATAAATCAAAACGCCTACGAGTGCGCGCTCGTACGCGGATGTGCGTGGCGCGCCTATGCATATGTGTACATGCGTGTAACGGTATGTAATTTATTGTTTCAGGTAAGTGACGTGCTGCAGCTCCAGGGTCCTGCTTATGCGCGGTACGCATCATTCGACTTTCCTGGCACAACGTAAGCACCCATCAAGCAAATATGCGATTATTACAAAACGAAAGTAGCGCGCGCAAACACGTTCTTCACTGTAGTGCCGCGAAAGTGTCGCGCGCGAGTCCCAAGGAGTGCGCCTGTTACCAAACGAATATTCGCACTGTTCTGCGGAAATAGTAGCTCTGGACCTTCTTGGTTGGACGCGAACTTTCTTCCACTGTTGCCTTGAGAGCGACGCGCGATTTTCTCATTCGTTGGAAACCGTGGTAGTGGCCTTTTATCGCGTCTAACTTTAACAAAATACACTACTGCGAAATATCAAGTATACGAGTCAACAATTTTGAGATATTTATACCGAGAGCAATCATTGTAGAACCGGTACTGTTACATCACAATTCAAAATTGTGTTCAACTAAGAGAGAATTAGAGAATTCTTAATTTAAAACAATTTTACGTATCCCTAGCTGTGGTGCTCGAACGACACTCCTTTCTACTCCTTTTAGCAAGAGGTTTAGTTGGATCTAATCTCTGAGAATTTTGAATCTCTAGAAAGATATTATCTGGTTATAGAAATAAAGGCTGCGAAAGAAGAGTAAGAAGAGTAAGAAGAGTAACGATGTACCCAGAACGTGCAAGGAAAATAACAATTTTTCAACTGCAGTAATCTTTGACGTATCGTTACGTAAGCGATTCGATGACCGATTAATTTGTAAATTGATCGAACGCGAGGTGAGTTTCGGCACGTGCTTCGCGGAGAAAAAGGAATTACATTCATTGAATGAAAGCAGTACTCGCAATTGCAGAGAACGTCCTGCACATATTCCAATAGGTACAACAGCGGTAATGTCAGTGCATTACCGTAATGACGTTTCGAGGGCGAGATAAGGTACGAGTGCTCGTGCAAAACGGAGAACGGAAGGAGCACTCGCTCTTTTGCACAGGTGTAAACGGGTTTGAAAGAGGCGCGGTAGGTATTAGCCACGTAGATTGCCCCTCTATCTCTCTCTCTCTCTCTCTCTCTCTCTCTCTCTCTCTCTCTCTTCCTTTCACGCCAGTCTGTTCTTCCTCGGGTACGATCGGAGGATGGGAGGAAAATAATAAAGAAGGAGCATAGAAACAGAGAGAGAGAGAGAGAGAGAGAGAGAGAGAGAGAGAGGGCGCGCGAGAAAAAGAAAGGTGGAGGAGTCCTCGTCAACGGGGCAAAGTCAGATAGGCCACACACCGGCGGCTTGTAAAACACGCGGTGAGATTAAATGCTTCATTAATGTGATTAAAGTAAAAAGCTGCCTGAGTAATGAGTCGCGGTGAATCATCCGCTGGTCGCGCTGCTTTCCGGAGCCTCTGCCGCCCCGACAATTCCGAAGAGCCTGTCTCATCGTTCGCCGCGCTTGAATTTACGCATCGCCACCCGTATTCGTGACCCTTTTTTTCGCTCACCCTGACGGGACGCGTCATTGCTTTTTCGCTGCTGCTCACGAGTGCATCATTGACGCGCGTCCGAAGAGGCCCTTGGGCCCCGGGATAATTAGTCTAATTTTTTACACGCTTTCCGTGGAATCTCTTAAGTGGGCTAATGAAATAATTATTTCCCATTGCGCTGCTTCAATCGGTTGCAATGGCATTTTCAACGACATTAAGATTCCTTGCGACTTCTGCACTGATTCCTCCTGATTCTTCGCAAGGTATTTATAGCAGGACTGTAGGTGGTTTTATAAACACATTTTTTCGAACGACAATCCGTTCGACATACTTTGCGCCATATATGTCGCATTAAAAGGACGCAATCGCTGTTGCAATTATTCATTCAATTAACTTAATTCTTCTCTGTAGACGGTAGAATTTTTTAAGATTCTACCGTATTATCGACGAACAAAGTTCTCTGCGGCAGAAGCAAACGATTCGTCGGTACGTTGGATGCGCTGTGCGCGTGGAAACTTTCCTAATCGATTTGTTGGTCAAGTAAAAGCATCCGCTTTTCGAAGTCGAAGCGCCTGATTTCGATTGATTTTGGAAGGATTCCCGGGAGCGAAATTGTTTCTAGAAGCTATGAAAGCGTTCGGTGTTCAGATGGAAACACCTGGCGATGGTAGAGGAGAACGGGGTCGTCCGAGGAATGAGCACGAGTTCTCCGAGTCGTCGTGGTGATATCGGACCAGTGATGCCATCCTTTTCCTCTCTCTCTCTTTCGCTCTCGTACTCACAAGCTCGCCTTCATTCCTCTCTTCTCCCTTTTTCTTTCGCGGCACTTGGGCAAAGACGCTCACCGACGCGAAGAGTGAGAGAGTGAGAGAGTGAGAGAGAGTGAGAGAGAGAGAGTGAGAGAGAGAGAGAGAGAGAGAGAAGGATGGGATCGAGACCGGTCGCACGGCGAACGCTCTCCCGCATACCGCAGAAGCCTCTCCTCAGGAACGCTGAATGCGCCGCACTCCTCCATACCTGTGCACACTGGTAGATCCTCGCGTCTGCTCTCCGCCTCGTTCCGTGCTTAGGCAATTTTTCCGTTCCCAGGTGGACATCCGCGTGGCCCTCCTCTCATGGCCGTTCACGGATTGAGAGGAACCCACGGTCTGGACGGGGGCGCGTCCCCGCGCTGGCTTTTGTGCGCGCACGACAGACCTGCCATCGTGTTGCCATACAAACGTCCCCGTCGATTACATATGCCCCGGACGTGTGTATGGGTGCACCTACATGCATTAGTATCCGTAAATAGAGGTTGTGGGGCCCTTCTTTCTTCGCTAAATACGAGGGTGGGAAGTTTTCTTGTCGGCGACGTTTCGCGCGTCTTTTCGTACGCTGCACTTGAATTCTCTCCCGAAGAATCGAAAGTATGTGTGTTAGAGAGAGAGAGAGAGAGAGAGAGAGAGAGAGAGAGAGAGAGAGTGAAGGAGTCTTGAGTTTAGCCGGTCCTTCTTGGAGGGAGAGGACAGCCTCGCACAGTTTTTATAATTTTTTTAGAGCACTGGTCTTTCCGTAATACCAGGCATTTTTCCACGAGTGCTCTTGCATGTGCTGCTGAAATCTGACTTTTGCTCCGTTTCCTCGAGTCTGCATTGTCATTCTGTCGATATCTTTGCCGTATGCACGGTGAACTGCTCGCATAAAAAGGTTCACAAATCCGAAGCTTGCGATGTAATTGCGAGAAAATTATTGTTTATGCGTCGTCTGCATTTATAATGAGTTCAATGTCCCTGTTTCTACACTCGAAAGTGCGCACGAACCGCGGAATTTGATTTTTCGTTATACCAAGCTTTACGTACAGATACTAATAATTTAATTTTAATTTGTTTACATTAACACGTATATTAAAACGCGCGTTTAATAATGACTCACCAATTTAGGTAATATGAGATTATTGGTTATGAGTTTATTTAATAAAGTTTTTAATTTTTATCACTGTATTATGCTTAATATGATCATTTTTTTATCAATACAGTGTTAAATAATCATTGTAAAAATTTTCCTAGAGTCACGAACTTTTTCGAAAAGTATTCTTAAATTGTGATTCTTCTTAAACAGTAGGTAGTTAAAATTTATAAATATATCGAATCACAAAAGACACATGATCTTATTAACCTAGGTTCGTTATATCAACTTCACCATCTCTAAGTATATGGCGTTTCGAGCGTTTTATGATTCTTATTGAAGTACGCACGAAGGTAGATGAAAAAATGAATAAGAAATTGTTTTCAATTGAAAGTAATGTTAATTGTAGCATTGACAGCTTTTCCTAAAAGGTAATTTTTTAAATCTTGCAGGGCGATAAATGAAAAATATTAAATGTGCAATATATAACGTGTAATAAACCTAGGTACTTGTATAATATAAGTATACTAGTAATTGTATTATCCGAAAGACATTAATTATTTTGTTGATAATGTTTGTGCACTTATTAGTTTTAAAACATATTCTATTAATTAAAGAGCTAGTTTTAAATATTTATTTTTTAAGAGGTAAGCCGTCTATTCTGTGACTATATTTCTTTATTCGTATAAATGACCTATTAATATCGTGTATTAAACTGTATCAATACTCGGAGTAGTAAGAATATGTCCATATATCAGCCTTTTATGAGAAGAAGAAACGTATTTACGGCAGAACGAATTTTTAAACCTTTATTTTTATAAATCAAGTAAGTAAAAAGTATATTATTTGTAAAAGAGATTTTTTAATATAACATTTTAAAAAGATTCATTTTATCGCAAAATTATTTTAATCGTTTTTAATAAATCATGATGCCTTTAAATACATCATTGTTAAATGTAAAAAATTATCGGGCTCATCGCGAAAGCAGTTGCTTGATCTCTTGTTTAGTAAAATTGCACCGAACCAATTAAACTACTATAAGTAATAAAACATAAATGAGTAAATCAATCATGTATAATCATCGGAAAAAGAACTTGTGTTCGGCGCCCGCAAATGACATTAATCAGATCCCTGAAAAGTATTCACTTAACATACCTCGTGTACATTTAACCAAGCTAAGCACGCACACATCGAGCCAGACCCGCGCTCTCGATTTTGCGTCTTCTTGGGCACGATATTCTAGGCTCGTGGCCGGTTCCCTCTCTCGCTCTCACTCCCTGGTGTTTTTTCTTGCTCGTCCTGTAGCGAAAGGTTTACACTCTCTCTTTGCACCGCGTGCAGAAGGTGCCGAAGATATATATACATATACATGTGTGTGTGTGTGTGTGTGTGTGTGTGTGTGTGTGTATGTACGTATAGAGAGAGAGAGAGAGCGAGAGAGAGACTGGCTCGCGCGCGCGTCCTGACGCAAAGTGCAAGCAGGCAGATGCGATTGGCGATTATGCACTTACGGCGTTAGTCTGCTTCGGCGTACATACCACCGCGGATACGTGTGCGAAAGCCACTACGTACGGAGGAACACACGTACGTACGAACTGCATAACGGCCGCTCGTGCGCGAGGGTAATGCATCTTCGGCGTGACATCGGGCTTCGCCACTAATCGCGCGACAATCTTACGCTGTTCCGAAGCTCTGCGCCCACGGAAAGAGTTCGCGCCGGCAGTGTGAGAGAAGGATAGAGAGAGTGTGAGGAGATACACGGAAGAATCAGGCCAAGAGAGTGAGAGCGTGTTTTATTCCGCGAGGAGGGAGGCGAGTCCAGCGACCGGCCGATATCTCCGACTCGAAAGTACAAACGACAATCGTATAATTAGGTGTCCCCAGGGTAACACCATATACACACGATATCTTAAGGACGCGGGACACATTGGTGTGTATAGGTACATGCACGCGCGGTTTCGCGTGCGCGGGCAGCGGGGGGCGACGCGCACCGCCTCTCTTTTTACTATCTGCGCTCATCTTTGGCCGCGTCCGGCCAAAGCAAAAGGCCTTTATGCGTGTACGCGCGTAAAAGCTCGACAGCAGCGGTGAGAGGATGTGCTTCGGATTCCCTTTTCGTTTTGCATGCTCCTTCCAGTGCGAAGTTTGATACGAGTCGGCGTAATTCGAACGCGATTTGCCATTAGCGCGGCCATTGGGATGAGAAGCTTTGGGGAACTTTTTGCTCGCTGGTTCGCGGAACGTTGGCAAGTAACGTCGAATTATGGAAAAATAGGCAAGATTCGATTGTCAAGTCAACTGAAAATTTCATTTTTAACGAGCTGGTATTAAATAATTTTATTACACTTAAGAGTTTAACGTCGTTTTCCTCTCTGCTTATGTACTGATCAAAAGGTTCGCTGATCTACGAGTAACGTGTTTACAAGTAATACGTTTACAAATTAAAGAAATATTTCTTACGACACGGTACGTATCTAATATTTATATATTAGATCATAAAAATTTAGTTATATATTAGATCATAAAAATCTTCAAGACGTACAACTTTTTATCAAACCTAAGTTTCATCGCAAACAATCGCAATATCTTTTCTGTTTTTAGGAACAATTATAGCCCGAAATTATACCAAAGTTCTCACCAATGTAGAAAAGCTACTCGTGTTTTACAAGTGGCCTACTATTGTATCGGTTTCTGATTGGACGATATGCAACCAAAGAGCCGGTAATTCGTTCGTTGTCGTAGCGAACCATGCGCACGCGCACCTCACTTACCCGTGATCTTTACTCTAACCGAAATAATTATATACACCTTTCCATGGACCATGAATTTGATAATTATTAGGTTTTATCCGTATGCGTACACGTATTCATTAATACTATCAGGTGGCGTTCGTTTACCGTACGGATTCGAGAGGACCGTTTTAATATCGTGGCGATCTTCAGGTGCAGTTGTTGCCGTAAAAAGATACGCAAAGGCCCTTCGAAAGCCAAATAATCGAGTTCAGAGGAGCAGTTGAATAATTAATGATGTGGTCTTGCTGTTGTCTACGTATGCGTGTTTGTTTAATCTTTTTAATTTATGTGTCGCTGTACCACGGAAGAGTGAACAATCGAGTCGACTCGCATGCGCTCGTTACTCGAGGGAAAGATTTATTAAAGCGAAACGCACTTATTCGTCAGTTAATAAGTATGTCTTTTAATAATCGCGAATTAATTAATTTTTAAATAATTGGTACCTTATGAATATCTTATTTTCTTACACACATTGTATGAGTTAATGAATGAACGATGAAAACGATTAAGTAGTCTTATTATTTATATT
Source organism: Wiebesia pumilae (assembly GCA_018907045.1). NCBI lineage: Eukaryota > Metazoa > Arthropoda > Insecta > Hymenoptera > Agaonidae > Wiebesia > Wiebesia pumilae. The sequence continues at coordinate 205,288 of JACCHZ010000173.1, read as the reverse complement.
AACATCAATTTATCTTTTAAGTCGTTATTTTGATTTGGTATTAGAAATTTCAAACGATTGAGAACAGAAACAATAAATAGCTATTGTACGCTTATCGCATTCGTCATAGAATTGCGAAAAGTTCATCAAGCATTCATGTGAAAATATTGTCATTGGAATACCGGTTAAAACTGATATTGCGTTTTACTTTGATTTTCCAATCTATTTTCAATTTTGGATTAACGCAAAGTTAAACCGAAACCGTAACGTCGGCTTTTTATTCTCAGTAAAATGCCTTATTACCAAACGATATTTTTACGAATAAATTATTAATATTACGGTAGGCATGCGATAACATTTCAAGCATTTATACTTTTATAAGTTTAAAAAAAAAAAAAAAAAAAAAAAACATTGATATTTTATTGTTACTTATTGTTGACGATAAAAATATCGTGGAAAAAGTCTTGATGAAAAGCTGATTGAAACTTCCACATTCGTGGTGGATGTATTTGTTTCGTCCCTCAAGTCGCGCTCGTCTCTTAATTGTGGTGCGAAATTCGATACTTTTCTCAGTGTCATATACACTGTAACATTCTAATGATATCTTAAAAGAAAAGATGTAGGTTTTTTCATTCGCAATTGAATGCTTTCGATTGCGCACTTCGGATTAAATAATACGTACAAATGTAATAAATTCGTCGAAAATGTTACTTTGTACGACTTTGCTCATTAATCGAATATTTCGTTGATAAAAAAGCCGCGTTTGCGTGTTGAAACAGGCCAAACATGACAGTGGTAGTCATGACAACGAATATACAACTTCGTACACAGGGTGATCTTAAAGGCATTGAATTTCCGTAAGTCGCTAAAAAGTGGAAGTCGTTAGTCAAAAAATCCCTGTCGTCATAGTGGAAAATCTGACTTTGTATGGTATGCGCTCGATTTGTGTTATCCACTAAAGGTGCGAGAGTTTACGTGCAGGCGTCAGAGGAAGGAAATCGCGTTGTGCTCGCGCAGCTAAAAGTGACCGGATGGGGTTTTTAACGCGTGCAAGACACGATACTACCACTTCGCATATAAAGACGATTATGTAAAGACAACAGTGTAAGAGATATCGGCTTTTGGTATAGGTGCACGAGATACCCGTACCCTTTTCATGAGTTCATGGGACGGTAAAATTAAATTGCATTCAAATACTTTTCTTCAATATTTGTATTAAATAACATTCGTATTATTCGATGCTGAGTGTGCAAAGAAAATAATTATTATTATATGTACGTAATGCTTCCTGATAACTATCACACAAGGTATTTAGCACGTTTTTTTGCGTCGAAAAAACCAGCACGAAAATATAAAAAGAGATAATAGCACAGCACTAACAGCTTCTATTAATAAATGCACAATGTATTCCTTTTTTATAATTCGTTTTTCTTATTTCATTTCGCTCTTAATTCTATAAATTATACTCTTACGATACACAACGGACAATAGGTATGATAAAAGAATTATAATAAAAAAATGCTTAACTCAACTATAAATATAATAGTTCGGTAATGGAAAGTTAAAAAAAGTAGCGTTGTTCCGATGAAACCCATGTTAGAACAGTGAAATCTTTAAAATAATTAGCTCGCCGATATAAAAACAGGGGGTAGCGCGAGGTAATTCGTTAGAATAAATTAAAGCGCGTGTGGCACTTGAAATGCTTGTATGTCACGTCCGACGGGAAGCTGATGTACGGAATTGCAATTCTAACCACGAAAATAACATTCCTGGAGTTTTAGCCGAATATTTTGCGTCAACGTCACGCAATCGCCAAAGACGAGTTGCGCCGAGCGCATGTACTCTTTGTTCTATATCACGTCGCTGAGGCACGAGATGAACCTTCCCTGTTCCTCTATGATTAACAGTTCGGCCGATGGCAACCGATCGAAATAGCGGGAGAAGGACGATTTCAATTAACCACAGCGCCAGATAAGGGATATAAGTAGATATTTCTTCCGTTTCATTTCGGCACTTAGTGCTGTGTTTCAGAAAGATCTCAGTTTGTGCTGACGCACATTCTCAGGAGGCAATGTTTCCTTTTGTATTATAGTCCATGTTTTATCGAAAAATCAATGACACTGAATGCTTATTTATAAAATAAATTAAAAAAAAAAAAAAAAAAAAAAGCACGTCGATGAATATCAGTGGATAAACTATTTTGAAAGTGCTCCATATGTTCTCCGTCGTGTAACATTAGAATTTAGTATACTAAATGATTCGGTATTACAAGCTAGTATATAGGTACTAATTTACATTGATTTCGAGAAATATGCATCGTATAATAAAATCCCTTTACGATACATAACGTTTCGTTGCGTTTCCACGCCGAAACAGCTCTCTCAGGGCGTGTCGAAAAAAAAGTTCTCGCCGAATGTTCATTCCTGGTGAGATTACAAAAGGTGTCGAAAGTGAGTTCGGAGAATCATTGCTCGAGTAGGATGGCATTCGCAATTTTAAATGGCAGAAAAGTCGGTACAAAAGCGAGTCTTGCCAGTTCGCCGAAAACAAACGACGAACCGCAACGACGCGGGTAAGGCGCCGGTGTATGTTCGTACCCTCCTGCACCTGTGGGGCCATGGATAAGCGACGGCGGCGTCACGACGCTCCTGCAGGGCGGCCCATGAAGTTACGGCCACAAATCACGCGATGCGTAATTGCTAGCAGCGACTACCGCGTGTAACTACGCGATCTTGCGCGCTGCGGGGGCGAATCGTGAAGCACCGTGAACGCGCGGGGGAAATAACGAGAGAGGGGCAAAAATGCATAGCCGCACAGGGGGGTGGGCAGGAGTACACGTGTATAACCGCGAGGAAAAAACGGACTAATGTTCCAGGTACAGCAACCGAGACAGTATAGTCATTGAGCGCGAATAGCTGGTATTTTTAACGATCTTTCACGTAAGTACATTTGTGCCCAGTTTCTCTACTGGATAATTTCTATTTCTCTACTTTTTATAGAAATGTTTCAGTGGTACATTTTGCCCAGACATACTCTAATTAAGTGTCTGGCCAAAGGAATTAGATCTTTGTCCGTAATACGCTATGAAGTTCCTTTTTTCACGAATTCACGTCGTTAAATGTCTGTTGCTTTTTAGCGATTTTTAATTTAATATATTAATTTATTAGTGAAAGACTAGCGTAAAGTAATATTTATCAACAAAAGAAAAACTGCGAATTAGAATACAAATTTCTATGGAATACAGTACCTCCGTAGACAATACATTTACTCGACACAATGGTAACGCACGTAGCACCATAGCACCATAGCACCATTCATTGTTTTTCCGTGTCGCTAATGAAAAGGTGATCTCAAATCCTTTTTGGATCACAGCTTTTTTTAATATCGTAAATTAGATAAAAAATGATGAAAGCTTTTGAATTTTAAATCGATTTAAATTATTACACCGCACTGGCAGTCAACCGGTGTATCACGAATAAACACAATTTGGTCGTGTATTTTATCGAATGCGGTACGTTTTTAATTAGGAAACGTCTTCTTTTGTTGGAAAAGAAATATCCTGTATCATTGAAGTTCGAGGGATAGGCCGAGTCGTGTACCCACGTTTTCTCGCTGTTCCGCCCCCTGCTCGGTCAGTATCTCGGGGTCGAACCGTTAAAAGCATTCGTTGCTTCTGCGGCCCTTCGCAGTAATTACAGATATATGGACGTCAGGCTTGCGGTTCCGAATCGAAGAACGCTTGTCGAAATGAGTTGGAATCGACGAAAAAACAATAATGGCTCTCGCCCACTGCTCCGAGGGAAGAAACGAGGGAAGAAACAAGAGGCGAGGGAGCCCTTGAGTTGGAAATCTCGAGGTAATTTCGGGAGTCGAAAAGGGATTTCGAATACTTCGAGGCTAGAAAAGAATAATAGTGAAAGTTACACGTGAATTGTGAGAACTAGTAAGGATACATTGTACGCGGAGGTTATACTTAAAATTAGTCACGCGTTACTTACAGTTTACATTTTCTTAATTTCACCACTTTGTTGTGCAGTGAAAACATTGCACAACTCGATTTGCCTTATCAGGTTCGAAAGGAAGTTTTCGCATATTTTTCGGATAAACAATGGACACTAATCACGCAACTCAATATATAAATAGTGCAACGCGTACTTTCGCGGTGTAGCTGCTCCATCATTATGACAACTGCCTTCTACGAAGGCAACATTTTCGAAATTGAATTTTCGCGGGGCTAATCTATTTTACAAAATTCAGATGTCCCACAAGCGCTTCAAAAATCCTCCCTCCGAGCATAAACGCACACCACTATCCACAAATAAGAGCCATTTATCGAGTTCGCTAATAAACGTCAGGCGTAGGCAGGCTTACCACGCATTTCCATAAATAGCGATAAAAAAAAAACATTACGCAAAACAATAACGCAATAATCATGAAAGTAATTTTCAGTCCCATGCATTGCAATAAAAATTACGAGATTTGCCGAGATAAAACGAATCGAGGTAACACAATGGTATTCCATATGCTCTCCTCTCCCATGTGCCATCGCGCCATCGCGCCATCGCCTTCACGTGTAGGTCTAATACACGCGAAGATACACGCAATACGAGTGATCGCTTCTAGACTCTCACTACTAGTCCGCGGGGCGCGTGGGTGTACACCGGAGTCGCGCGCACAGAAGGTTTCACTCGTACACGGGCGGCTCGACTTCCTTCGGCGCCGCTATCGCATCAACATCGCACTTCGTGACCCTCCCCGCGGCATTACTGCGCCGCCCGATCCGTTGGCCGTGCACGAGACGCTTTCCTTACGGGCGTACGCTGACTACCGTCAAATCGATCTACGACCGATTGCTCGTACAATTTACCTCTTTGCCGATCCGGTATTCAATTCGACAATGAAATGCTCCGCATCCGAGGCTTCCTCCTAATGTATAAATAATCGCTGCGACCCTTTGGTATTTTCGTTTCCTTGAATGCGTCACATGGCCAGGAAACATCGGTGATTTTCAGATGCCAGAAACGAACCTTTTGATATTTTCCATTCGGCTGAAATCATTGCGTAAGCGTATCGTGGAAATTATCGATGACGCAACCAGTATAATATCGCGCCTGCGTTGCAAGCTCTTAAGTCGTCTTAAGTTGCACTACTTACAATACAATCTTAAATTAAAGAGAGAAAAAGAAAAAACGGCATTTTATCGAGAGTCCGCGTGTCTGACTAAAATGTCACCTGCGTTTCGTTGGCAAATGCACTTTTGTCGAGAGGTAAATAATTGCGCGTTAACGAGCAATTATTTGCGTTTGAAAAAGACTAGTTGATCGAAGCTGCAAGAATAGTAAAGCTTTTCCACGGCTCACGAGGAGATACCACCCGATAAATACTCCGCGTTGCACAAGTTTGCACACGTAAATATTTTCCTCTAATTCAGAGTAACAAACGTCGTCGGAAGGTTGCAGAGCTCACGTGCATTCATGCATACAAATGCATCATCGGCGACGATCGGATCGATAGGCCGCGACTTCAGACCTTGGCGTTCATCGCGTTCACCGAGGCACTGCAGCAGCGCGAATATTCGCGTTTTGACGAATGAAATCTCGCATCGGCCACGCGGGAGGGGAGAAAAAGAGACAGGGAGTGAACGCTCTAGCGGTGATGTCAGGCGTTTCGCAATACCGAGCGCTCGACGATCGGCGACCTTCCCTCGTCGCATGTGCACGCGCTATAGTTATACCACGGGCGTACGGCTACAACACGTGAGGCGATCGATCTCGTCGACGACGACGACGACGACGACGACGACGGCGGCGGCGGTGGCGGCGGGGCTGTAGCGGCGGCGACAAGAAGCGGCTCTCGTGAAAGGTAAATCGTAAAACACACGTATATACGCCGGTTCGCTCTCGTATTATCGCTATCGATAGTGTACGCGGCGACGCGAGTGGCAGTAGCGGTCCGGGACTTTTCGCCGCGCCGATCGTCCGCCGATCACCGAGATCGCGAGCTTCCGATTTCCTTCGTTGACTCGCGTGGCTTCTGCTCCACCTCCCGGTCTCTCGATTTTCCTTTATTTGCCGTAAGATCGGACTCCCTCTGATTTATTTGGCAGCGAGCGCGAATTCACGCCGTCGTATTTCTTGCGGAAACTTATTGCCGTGAACGCTGGGGGGTTGCCGATGAAGAATAGCGGAATCGCAAGTTGTTTCATTGAAGTGTCTTCGCCCTTTTTCAGTCCTTATGCTCGTTCTCATGCTGTAAAGAACGCGATACGTATCTTGAGGCTCTGATAAGGAAGTGTTTAAATCGAAGGATATGGAATAGTGCGACAATTGTGAATGATTTTGTAATAAATTCGAATGATATATGGCGTTGTTATTAAATCTTATGAAAAGTTTGCAATGTCGTGAAAAGGTAGAGGCTGAGGTTAAACATGAGTAAATGTTACGTTGCTGGGAGAACGAAATTTCCTTCAAGGTAAGCGGAACTATGTTTTCCGTAGTGTTAAAACGGTGTCTCGAAAACCCTTTAAGATTTACAGATTACACTACTGACTAATAAAGTAACTATTATTGTGTACGCGCACTTAATGGAATTTACCAGAGGCAGTCACGGTACGGTAAACAGTTTCTACCGAATGTGAATAATACCGTAAGACATTTGATAATGAAATACGATTCGTTAAATATGCACATTTTCTTCTGCATATCCTCCCGATGATTTATGTTGCCGAATGAAAATAACTTCGCGCAAGAGAATTCGATGCATACGCATAAAGAATGCTCGGAGTGTAAGCGATATAATATTTTATCCCGAGGAATCAAAGCACTTGGCGTCGATTACGCGGGATTTAAGTGAAGTTTCAGTCGGGAATTCAATTACGCGAAAGTGGAAGTCGCGCAAAAAGACCCGTGGATACATAGTTTGTATGGCCTAGCGGTAGTCTCGCGTACACGTGCAGCTGTAGCAACAGCTTCGGTACAAGGGCGTAAGCTTTCGTGGTGGCGATTATTCCTTGTGAATCGAATGGAGGATGAAAGTCCCGTGACCCGTAGAACCTCGCCACATAGGTGCAAGTGTTATAGTTTGCGCGGTGAGAACTGGTTTCACGTAGCGTTTTGCGTTTTTATACAGGCCGAACCATTTCCTCTCTGCTCTCGATTATGTTTCATTCATTTGCACATGCTTTTAGTCGGCGCTGACGGCAATTTTTTACGCAAATACCATTAATCTCCTTGTGGCTTATGAATTTAAACAACCGCAATCGGATGTTTATAAAAACTCCTTTTTGACATTAATCAGTGGATCAACGCAAACGCGTACTACTGATAAACTTTGCATTCCTGGTCATTCTCGCTGCTCAATCAATTGAATTATTACAACAAAAAAAATGATAAGCATCATTCGAATAAGGTTTTCCTGTTGCGTTCGTATGCGCCTTTAATGGCTCGCAAAGCATTCCTCGTATAATTTAGATCACTTTAAGCTCTGTTACCTTGATCCTGCAAACTGAATTCTACCGAATGAATGTCTTCTAAGAACGGGTAAGATAATCTTGAATCGATCGGCTCTTGAATATTCAAGTGTATCGAACTTAAGAATCTGCAAAGTGAAAATTTAATTTACGACCTCGACCAAATAGAGAAGCGCCTGCGAACGAGCGGAAAAATCGCAATGTGCGAATCGCGCCTCTTGTACTGAAATACGCAGGAGCGTATTACGAGTGGGCGATAGTAAGGAAAAAGAAAAATTCCATCCTCTAGCGCCCTCCCCATAATATTTCTCGTGGCTTAGATTTGCGCGCATCGCTCGCGGAAGGTGAGGCTGCGGGTGTAATTTGTCGGCGTGCAAAGCCGAGTCGTGGGTGGTTGCCGGACTCGTTTCGTCGTTCGTTCCGGCGTCGAGGCTCAGGATTGGTCGGACGTCCGACAGTTGACGGATGACGAGGCGGCCGTTTGGTGTGTTCCCACTTTTACGCCCCGCGTTCTCTCCGAGGCTCGAGTCGCCCGGGGCACGCACCCATGTGTGCGTGCATATATATACACATTCACGTGTGCCTGCAGAGTCTGCTCTTCGGATTTCGCTTCTTCCTTTATTCGTCTAGCCGAGGCTCGTAAATAGTCCCGACGCATCCATTATGTTCTTTATGGTGAAAATACGAAGCAGAAGGGGCATAACGGGATTATTAACTAAAACGGGTGCATAACTCACGCAGCTCTTACCTTTTCTGCTTTTCTCCTCTTATTTTATTCGGATTTCTTCTCTTATTTTATTGGATTCGACTACGAAGAGCGGCTCTCTCTCTCTCTCTCTCTCTCTCTCTCTATCACTCTCTCACGATCCTTGCTTCTACTCCTTTTAGCCACGAATCTTTAACTCTCCAGAGTTATAACGTTCTGTCGCTTTGATTTTTCTTCGTTCGGATATCGCATTATGGATGAGCTTTGAAATTTGTTACAGGCTCGTGGTTGTTGCAACGTTGCTAATGGGAAAATTAAAATGCATTATTGTACTTATTAAAAGAACGTGCGCTTTAAAATCAGCCTAATTAATGCTTATTAATGCTTAATAAGGGCTTTTATCCCTCGTAGCTACCATTGCGTACTATTTGCGAGTATCGCACTATAATGATAACAATATGAATATGTTGAATGTTTTATTGCAGAGTGAAACATGACTGCTTCGGTTTAGATTTTAATCTTGAATTGCATTTGCTATCTATCCATCCTTGCTTTCTTTGTCGCGCACGCGCACGAGCACGAGTTTCTCCAAGTTGTCCAAAACTAATCACTAGAAAACTGTTGCTTTAGAGAATAGTTGAGTTCTGTGTTATCAAAATCCTCGATCGCGCAGTGCCGTCAGATGGGAATCTGGAATGCATAAGGTAAGACACGTATAAAAGGCCGTTTGCTGTAAGCGATCTCGAGAAATCTAGCACCATCTTGAGCTACACTTGTCTCCGACCTTATCACTCTGATCTTGCAAATTAACGTGACTTTCCACGCGAGATTCCCCGAAAGTACACATGGTATAAATTATTCCGTGCACTAAAAATGTTTAATTACTCCAGAGATACGCGGAGTAGAATTTCTACGGGAAAAAGTAATCGTTATAAAACTTTAGGTTTTATTCCAAGCGTCTGCCGTATTTCATGTACAGCTCCGTAATGTTTTCTTCATTCTCTATATCCGCAATGCGTGATAATTTATAAAATCCTTTGGGTAACGTAATTGTTAGAAATCGTGTAAGCTGCTGTTTTAAAAATTGTAAGAATTCTTTCTGCGTGCTCAAAGAGGCTTAGCGCATAAATTTCGTGCAATATCGGACTGGTAGATGCAGTTAAGATCCTCATAGAAAGTTAGAATCTTAATGTAAGTATTAGTTGCCTGCAGTCAAGAATACTTCGCAAGCCTGAATACATCCATCCGCGACTCGTGCGAGTGGAATAAAAAAATAGTTTAAAAAATAGTATATCTTCCCAGCAACAAATATCGAAGCACTCCACTCGACTTATATAAACTTATAAAAACACGAGCAATATTATCCAGCGATTCCCTCAAAGAGTCGCATTTTCTCGTTTCCTGGAAAATACCAAACTATCCAAGAATGACGAGTATCTCCGCCGGTAGAAAAAGCGTGTTATTCATTATCTCACCTGGCCAACGCATACGAAGAAACGTAGAAATACCAGAGGGCAGCGCGGCAACGACGGTATTCCGATTAAATCTCTTTGCGTAGCAGCGTATTACGGTTATGCGCGAGCTAATTGGCCTCGTACGTACTCTTCCTTTTTGCCAATAAACAAGCGCCGCGGCACAAGTTCACGCAAGCGTGGAAGCTGCAGCGCTGCGCCATACTGTTTCCCGTATTCTTCCAGAGATTCTCCCTTGCCGATTTTTTTCATCGGCATTGCGCGTTCCGCAGCGTTTGGTGGGCCAGAGGCTCCAAGAGACGTAGGAACGGAACGATGCCGGGTATGAGTTAGAGCCTCCGCGGAGAATATTACTACCTGTCCGAGGAGCAGCCACATCCCTCGTTCCGATGGGGTATTATTTATTTGCCCCTGTTGTCCGTAATCGCCGATACGTCAACCGTGTTCAGTCTCTCTCGCTCTCGAGCCCTGCATGCGAGCAATCAGAAATTTTCGATCTCGAAACAACGTATTTTAAAGTTAATCTCTAATGTCCCTAATCGCTTGTTTTTGTTACAAATTTGATCCTACCTCCATTCGGAATTTTGAGGGAATTAAGGATGCCGTTGCGTTGATATTTCGTCTCTGGTTGGTTATTTTGAAATAACGAAAAATTTCTTTATCAAGTTTCCTTTCTAACGGAGACGAATGAATACGTAGCCGTTAAGTATAGCGGTAAGAATTTCTCTTCCTTTCAAATTAGATACAATTTATTAATTATTTTACCAATTTCGTAACTTTAATCACCTACGCTCGTATCTCAAAAACATTTTTGCATTATGATAATAATAGGCTGAAAGAAATGCGCAATGTATGAAGAACTGATCTATTTACGTTTATATCGTGCGCTGAAAAACAGTTTTTTATACGCAGTGCAAGCTTTGCTAGTAAGTCGCAGGAGCGGTATTGCAGGAAATAGAGCGCGTTGTCATAGTTATTGCACGTAGGTTATTATGTAACTCGAATAACCTCGGTAATCTAAGTTCTGGTAATGAAAAGTTTCCTACAAGTTTTTCGTCGGACATAGGATTTCGTTCTTCACAATAGCGGCAACGGACTGTTGTTTATTTTCTTTAAATGATTTATCGATGAAACAATGCAAGATTCGTGCTGAAATTGATATAATTTTTGTAACTACGAAATCATTCTTGTTATCGTTAGTCTGGAAAAGTAAAAAAGTAAATTCCTTTCTTTCGAACGCTGATCCATGCATTTGAAATCAGGCTAAATCGACATTAACCAAACGATCACTCTATCGGTTGTTTTCTCAACTGGTCGCCTCACGCGCTCTCTCAATTGGTTAAAGCCTCTCGTAAGTATAAAAAGAAACGAAAAGTTGCGAGAAAGATCAAGATGCTGTCTCATAGTGACCGTACGAGAAATCAAGAGAGAGAGAGAGAGAGAGAGAGCGAGCGAGTGAAAGAGAGGGAAAGAGAGAGAAAAGGCGACAAAGATTTACGAACGCTTGCCTTTCTTCTCCGTCTTCTTCCTTTTAACTAAGAACTGCGCGTCCTACACTCGCTCGACTTCTTGTTGTAAGCGTTGTTCTATCGGTATGAATGATTTCACGGCACAAAGAGAGCGAATGCTGTTAGATCCTACGCGTACGGCTAGAACGGTTCGAATATTTCTGCTTTTCCTTACTTTCTTTGCTTCCTTCAATTGTTATTGTAGAGTTTTGGCATCTTATTAGCGTTAGCTTGTACGTCGGGGACCACACAAATTCACGGCAATATTGTCGTCACGTCTAACCATGCGCTTATGCAGCGACTCGATATTTGAATTCTTGTTGCGCTTACTCTTACATACTTAGAATATCCACGATACACCTTTCCGATATACCGACAGCGTCGCACGTGATCGCGCTTTAAGATTCGTACATAAAGCTGCTTAAATATTTCCTTAACAATTTTGTAATTTTGAATAAAAATAATTTTTTATAAATAAGAAATATTTGGAAACCTGTTTTTTAAGCATAAATGGTGCCTTTCAAAATACTCGCGTGGTTGGAGGTCATGTTGAATATCTGGTATAAAATTTAATTTAACGATTTGACTATTAAATAGCGCTAAAATTAATTGACTGTCGTGAAATATTTGACGACGCTAGCTTGTGTAAATAACAGGACCACCCAACACCGTTTGATTACGCGTTTACTAGCTCTTGTAATAACGATCGATCGTGCGCTTAACATTACATTTTTCAAATTATGCAACTACCGAGCATTGATCGAATGATGTGAAAGTGAATATTACTGGAAATACGGAAACATTAAAATATTTGTATTTGCTGATTTACGTTATAAAACTGCATTTATAATTCGTAGTAAGTAGAGACAACATTTCGTATGTAACGCTCAACTTTAGTACACGTATGGATTAAATTTAAGACGGAATAAATTAACATTCCATTGATGAGTAAATGCTAATAAGTTTCAGATTGGGTAAAAATAATCATTTTGCATTTAATGGAGAAATTCCGATGACATTCCGATAACACCCAGCGCAGTTTAAAGTTCTATGCATATGAAAGAATAAGCGTGCTCAATTGATATTGCGAGAGCGATGCAATGGAAGGATTAGACCGATTGCAAGTGATTGATAAACAGTGCCACGCGTTCAGGAATAGATGCTTACGGAAAAGGCGACGGGTGTCGACCGCCTATGGCGCCAATCATCTATATCGCGACGCGCGATTACGTGCCCGGTTAGCGAATTGGTCAGAACTAGCTGTTCAAGGTCTTTTTATTTTTCTCCTCTCGAAGAGCAATTGAGAAACCATTGGGGAAATAAATTAATAAATAAACAAAGTTTGAATTTTCAGGGGCCGACACCTGCCTCGCGTTAACTCTCTTATTATTTATAGCTTTATTATCGTGCCGTTGATGCGTTCATTGCGCATCAACAAGTAAGTCATTCTCCCAAAACTTTTCCTCAAACGCGGATCTTATCGTGTACTTTCAACGATGGTAAATAGTCATAACGAATGTCTTGTGCATAAGCGAGGACCAGAAATCAGAAAAGGCCTTTATTTTACAACGATATTAGCGACGCATCCGTTGTCTTAATAAAAATTTATTTCAAATAAAAGAATTATAATGATGCGAAGAATTTTGGCATTATTAGGGCACATGAGTATTCCTGTTAACGTACTTGAATACACGCAGTCTCGCAAATTGAAAAAACGGTCGAATTGCCGTAAAATGCCGAAAAATGCTTGTAATTAAGGAGGAACCAAGTTGTTTTAAATATTCACTCATATACGATCGCAAGTTTTATTGGAATAATTTCGCATCGCCCAGAAACAACTTGTTTATCATCAATTACGCACGAGGAGACTTTCTTTGGGATGTAAAAGTAATTGTATTTCAACATTTGCTAAAGTTGCGGGCCTGATAAGGGAAGCCTAATTAACGCTCGATTTGTCCGCCATTCGTTTCAAAGGCCAAAGGAAGGCGCGCAAGACGATACCGACCCGACACCGCTTTTCCCGGTGTACCGTCTCACCGGCTTCGCGCGCCAACTTCGAAAACGCCATTTCGATTTTCCCGCCAGACTGCGGACGTCGACGCTCCCTCTCTCGCATCCCGGGCGAACCCCCTAGCGACGGGATGCTGCGCGCCATCGCTGGCAGATGGCGGCTCCTGGTCATTCGGCAGAGCGCCCCTGAAAAGCCGCCCCTCCTCGGTCCTGGGGGTAGTACGTGCGCGCGCCGGCAAGTGATGCCACGGCGGAAGCTGCGCGGCGCACTTCGCGTCCCGACGCCCGAGCGCCAGCAACTGACCCACGCGCTCTCTCTCGATCTTTCTCCCGGTGCGCCAAGTGCTCGTCGTGCCGTCGCGCGAATTTATGGGCCGCTCTGCCCGGGGATATATCGCAGCGGCATCTTCGTCGCCGTTAAACGGCGCTTGCCAGACGTGAAACGAAGAGCCGACCCGCACGATTGAGTAAATGTAGGCTCGGACGTAACCGCGACTACACCGACGGCGAGGCCGCGCGATTTATAGGTCCACTTAATGTGCCATTGATTCCGTGAGGCGCGCGCCCCGGTGCAAGGCCTCATCCCGACTTTTCCCGAGGGCGCTTCCTCCTACAGTAGAGGGCAGGGGGCCTTTGCCGAGATTTTGACCGACTGTGAGAAAACGACCTCTCGGGGAGAAGATTTTTTTGCCGCAATCGCGGATAAATGGGTGTACGAGTGTTTGGTTTACGGCCGATCGCTCGACTGCTTTTAGAAATCTCGAGCTCGAAATACTCTCGTAAATAATATTATAATTCACACATATATTTTCTTTTAATGATGCGATCATCTTGTTGTCACTTTAGAAATTGTTTCTTGGTTAAGCAGATGAGTGTACCGACTTGATTCGGTAATCTCAAAGACGGATCTATCTTAATGCCTTTCAACTTAATTCGGATAACATTCGCGCAGAGTTCTTCGTATATATGGAAAATAATTTAGAAATATGAAAAATTATTTTTATATTGTACAACGGATGGTTATAGCTCCGTCAAATGAAATCAGCAATATCGATCGCTGAATGCATTTACATTTCTGTAAGTTTATCACCAAGATCATCCGATTGAAATAGTTTAAGGAAGCTCTTGTAGAAATATTTTAAGATTCTATAAACTTCTTATTCTTACTCATTGAATTATAATGCCCAAGTGCGTTGATTTATACATGAATTGTAAAACATGTGATAAACTCTCATTCGCGTATTATTCGCATTTAGTGCGATTGATTCGCAAATTTTATATTGGTCGAAATATTAAAATGTTAATATTAATGTTAATCATACACTCATCGGAATATTCTTAAATTGATAGTGTTATTAGAATTGCATGCACAATCGATGTGTAAAAAAAAATATGTATATATATTTACGTAACAACAGCATTAATTACCTGTAATTGAATTCTTTTTTCAATTTCTCAATTTTCTATGGTTAAATTTGTACGAACGTTGATATTGGACACTCGCAAAAATATCTCAGAATACCAAACAAATTAATTCAAGATATTAGGAGTAGATGTGATTTTTCTGCGAAACGTAAATGCACATCACGAATGAACAAACGGCATAATGAACCCCATCAGTCGAAAATATTCGCAATGACTCGCATAAAAGTGTATAAAGAATACAACAAATAAGAAATTGCATAAGTGTTTTTTGTCCCGTATTCCGTCTTATGTAAAAGGAAAATAAAAGACGCAAGTCAGAGAAAGAAAGGAATTGCACGAAAGGGGAAAAAGGACGTTACCTTGTTCATAAGCTCGATCAAATCAGCATGAGCGATCACTGTAATTAACCACACCCGTATAATGTTGTCATCATTTCTTCGTTTATTAATGACACGTTTAGGGTTAGCGAGCTCGACTATTAACGCAAATTTATAATTCATCGCATCACTCTCTATCTTTTTCTTTCATGTACGTATGCGTATATATCTCAGAGTATATCCGTCTCTCTCTCTCTCTCTCTCTCTCTCTCTCTCTTCTTTTCCAGTTCTATTTGACTTTAACATTCGACGAGGATAGAACCCGCGTCCTGACGTAGATTCCTTCATTGAGAAATGTTCGTGCGCGCATAAGACTAAACGCCAAATGCCGAACGCATTTGAATAACAAACGATATGCAAATTCCATAGATCCCGCAATTCGGCTACTACAAATAAACGAATGTGTAGATTTGACGCTTTACGTTTGGCAATTGTCACTACTCCTTTTACTTATATAAAACTTTTATTTTTCTCTGATAACCATTTGTCATGTTTATGTACTTAATTTTAAGTTATACGTGTACGTACGTGTATGCCGATGATTATTTTATTTTCTATTTTATCAAAAGATTTACTACGAGATACCAAATTGACTTTATGGCATGTAAATGATCGTTCCGTTGAAATGAGAAGCCCTGTATCGTATGTTCTTCTTCGCTCATTATCATCGTTTATTTCTCAAAAGAATTATATTGAATAATCGAAATAAACGTGAAACAAAAGTGAAAAATACGCACTATTTCAATGTTTACATTGCATTATACATTTTTCTTGGTAAATCAAATGATACATCAGTCGTTAAATCATCGTGGTAATTCTTACGCTTTAAATCTTACAATGAAATCGTGCAAAACTCGATTATAGTGTACGAAATATCAATTCGTTTTACGCACCAAAACTACGAACAGCGACCGAAAAGAAATTTAATTATTCATAGTATACCGAGTTCGCGTAAACAGCGCACGTGGCTGAGCTAAACCAACGAACGTCAATACGATTTAGATTGCACTAGGCAAAATTAAAAGAAGGATGTGGGATGCCCATCTCGACTTAATTCGAAAGACGTCTTAACACTTTAGTTCTAAATCCCACAAACCATTCATACGCGCCCAATGCGCATCGACTTGGCTGAAAACAGATTTTAATTAAACCCGCCTTTGCAGTGTTTCGTCCGATTGGGAGAGAATAGGGAGAGAATTTCACGATCTCCGTGCCTAGGACATAACGAATTAAGTCCCTCTTGCAAATCCACTACATTATATCTTCTCCGAATTCTTTCCCCGTTGTAAGAGCGATTTACATATATACCGTATGCGCCTTAATAGCATCGAATATACCCCGCCTCTTAAATCCTGATTTTAAGGAAACGATCTTGGGAAAAGATCTCGCGCGTTACCATTTTTTGAGAAGTCGAATTGCGGATTCTTGATATGCAATTACATAAAAATGGTGTCTTTTATGCAAAGACAATTGTCTCAATGCGGCCAATCAAATGCGCCTTTGTTTTTATATGCGTGTGTTGACGTGCACAACTCATACTTTGGAATTTTTTCAATTTATAAATCATGGACGAACGATGAGTTATTCGTTAATCGACAAAGTTACGCAGAGTAGCAAAATTAAGTTAACAAGAGGGATTACTTTTACAAGCTTCCGATAACTCATATGTTAGACGACGTAATTGAAACGCCGTCCCTTTATCTTTGCACGGTAACTCTGATGTTTACTTTCTCACTCAAACAAATAAATGAAATAAGATATATGCTGATGCATTAGACGCACAGGCCATTAAATCACGACAGACTCTACTGTAAGTTAAATATTTTTTGTCCACACGTATAAATAGTAAGATCCTATAAATGGGAGCAAAATTCATGGAGAGTCTATTCCCATTCTTCCAATTTCATCCTTCCAAAAAACGCAGCGACATAAATCACAAATCCAAGTGCACGCACGAGCGTCTCTCTCTCTCTCTCTCTCTCTCCTTCTTTTTTTATCGTTAAACTCAATACAAGACTCGGGCAGCCGTAGAATAAGAAATCACCCTCGGGCCGCTTTAGAAAAGCCGGAGCGCGTCGGCAGCGCCGCTGGAAGTCCGGAGTTCTCGCGCTATGCATAACGTCCGTCACGGAAAAGCCCGTTTGGGCGCGACTGTGACGAAGGAAGCGAAGGGAGGAAGCGAAGGGAGGAGGCGGTGGCGGCGAACGAACGGAACGCGCGTCAGGGGGATGATGTCTAAATCTCCCTTTTGCGCTTCACGCTGACTGCCCGCCCTTTGCCGGCTATGGCCTTAGAGGTCCCGGATTCCTCGTCGTCGCGCGCTCCCCCCATCCGCCAACCCCCTCGCCAATCCCCACCCCCCGTCGCCGCCAAGATTTCCTCCGAGCGACGGCGGCCCCGAAAAGGGAGGCGCTCGAGGCTGCGAGCGTACAGTCCGCCTCAGAAGTGGTTTCGGAGGTCGCAGGGGTGTCCATTCGTTGGGCCTTTAATTTCCCAAGCAGATTTATCGTCGCTGGCTGTCCAATGCGGATTATTGTATACCGCGTCATTACGGTGTTTTGTTTCCGAATCTGTTTGGGAATTCTTCTTCCTTCCGTTTATATACCATTCGTCTTATGTACCGAAATTTATAGGTTGAAAGATTTTATTGACGCTTTATGTTTCATTATGTTTACCTTGTGCCGTGGTGTGCACCTTCATGCATTAAGTGCATTTTCGTGTTTTTACGACGAGTTGAAGAATACAACTTGAGAAACTTCCGAAGCAAATTTTCCTTTCAAACTTTCGTGTAGCGTTATGTTTTCGCTGTTCATTAAAATCATTAAAATCAAAGAGCAATACAAATTGTAGAAAGTCCTTTAACGTTTTAATAGCGAGTTCATAAATTTGTCATTAATAAGAAAGTTAGAGTTGTGCTTTCTCATAATTAAAAGACTAAAACATATTTAACTGACAGGAATAAGACAGCGTGGTTATTGGGCTCTATGACCGTAAATAAAATAAAATAATTTCTTAGTACTCGGAAGGATCGTTACGGCATTTTTATTCATGCATTGAAGCTCGAGATAAAACATTAATCAAATCTTTTAATTTATAAATTATGTGAAAACGCTCATTTTTAAGCTTCATCTGAATTTATAAATATTTCTAAATGTTATAAAAAGTTCATCCAGTGCCAATGTCAAAAAGTATTAATAATATGTGTTCATTATTGCACATTGCATTTGCTGCTTCCGCAGAATCATATTCTTCGTAACGATCCCTAATAAGTTGTATTACAATCACATAATGCAGTCGGGCAGATTATGAATAATCAAATTCCACGATACTTAAAGTTCGTTTAATTGATTTCTTTCGAAATAGAAGACCCTTTTATTTGAAATTCCGGTTCTTAACTATTTTCAAGTTGCTCAAAGCCCTACAGTGTTCACTCAAATAACGATAATAAATTTCCGTTTTCCGAAAAGTTCGATTAACTACTCAAATTCCTGGTCTTCCGGCCATCGCAACAAAGAACATTCAGATAAAGCGTACGATATGCAATAAATGTATTTCTATAATTAAGAATTCTCATCGCTTACGGTTAACGTTTGAATTCAGCGTCCTACGCTGTACAGGTAGATTAAGCTGCACTCGAGTACGTCAAGACGAAATCATTTACTAATAAAGACTAAGTACACGATAAAAAGCCTGGCGCATCCGAGTAGTTGTAAAAACGACTCGCAATAATAATGAAATATTGGGCGCACGCGCGTCCGTGAAAACTTGCTTTCCAACCGAATGCATTGCCTCCACGTGGAGTCGCTCATCTTGCGCGGAATCGATACATAAATATTTACGGCAATTTTCACATTTCGAGTCATTTCCGTAAATGCGCGACGCAGGTCTGAATCCTCGAGGTTACGGCGACTCTTCTCTTGAAAAGAGGGGCAAAGATTTAGAGCCCTCGATTTACGTAACAAGCCGAGACAGAGCGGAGAAAAGGGGCCCCGACGGGTCGAAGGTATTCGCCGGCCGAGAGCTTTACGTTTTTATGGTAGTGAAAGTTGCGAGGGTCTTCAGCGTCTGCTGCAATTTTCACGAGACTCGCGCGGAAAAACGGGAGCACCGGAGCAGACAATGCGAAGCCGAAGTTTCACTTTTTCCCCGCTTGGTCGACTTTTGCCGAATGTGAACATAAGCCGCTGGCGAAAACTAAGCGGCCGAATTAGTAAGCGACGTCTGCCCCCCAACTTGACCTCTGCATTATCGGTCCCTTCGGATACCTTTCAGAGCGTTTTCTTGCCACTCTTTTCATCCTTCGCGATACCCTTTTTATTCAATTCCTTCCTTTCCATGATCCTTCGAAGTTAAATCTTTCCACTCGTTCGGTATCTTAGAGGTTACCGAGGTCCAAGAATTCTTTCCAAGCAATCATTCCAATTTGATAAATCACGAGTAACAACATTATGAGTAACTCGTAGAATACCTAATGGAACATCGGTTAGGCAGATTACGCATATTTCTCCAATTAAACACTGTACTTAAAATATTCAAGTGCCAGTTCTATCATCTACAATGATATACACAAATTTCGCTCACGGCGTACTTTGATCGGCTCTAATTCGACCCGCAATAAAATTATATTTACGACGGGAAATTCGTTCGCAAAACCACGAGCTGATATTTCCGCAAACAGAAACAATTAGTTTTACCAATCCAGCGATCCCTCCCCTATTGCAAACAATCGCCGAGACCATTGGAAATTGTCGATAGCAGCCAATAAAAAGTAGCAGAAGCAAAATAGTAGCCTTTAGCCGAGAGAGCTAAAGTGCATTTTCAAAGTGTTAACCGGACAATTGGCCGAGGCCATTTTTAAGGGTAAACGCGCGTGTTTCCTATATATATACACCCTTTTTTCGTTTCGTCGCGAGCGCCGCCCACTCGTCGGCATCGTGCACGCGCATCGCTGAATTCAGCTGCCTCGTTCGGTTCACGAATGAGTTATCGCCCGTCGGGTTGCTCTTTCATTTCCAGGTTGAACGCGGCTGGGCGCGAGTGGCGGTGGGTTTGGTATCGCCGCGCCGTCAGCAACGTTTTCCCATCTCTCCCCTTTTTCGCCGTACATGAGTTTCGTACCTCTCGCTCCCTCACTCTCTCTCTCTCTCTCTCTCTCTCTCTCACTCACTCACTCAGTGTATACACATAACGCGCTCGCTCTACCTCTTTGCCTTCCTTCGATCCTTGTCCGCTTTCTCTTTCCATTTTCTTCATTCTTCTCTTCGTAATGCTTCGCTTTTATCTTAACCAGTCGCTGTCGTCCGCTTAATTATCCGAGAATCGAATAAATATTATCGACATCAACTTTCGTTCGCGTTTCGACGAAATAATTGTACGCCTCCGATAAATCAGTCTGCGAGCGCATCCAACTACTGGTTGTTGGCATTTTTTAAAACGGGTCTTTCCCGGACGTAACTACGCGAATTTTCGTGACTTCAAAATTAATCTCGTTCCAGCGAAATCCTTCGCTTCGTATCGCGCGAAAGCGGGGAGACGTTATTCGGCACGGATAATGCATCCAACGAGAGCAGGTAGTTTGGAAAGAAGCTCCAATCAATTTTTCCGTTTGTCAGGATCGTCCACTACGCGGTTTTTCCCCTTCGGTCGCTACACTCCCACGCCTCGTCATTCCGAAGACCGCGGGCGGGATACGCGAGGTACGCGAGATACCACGTTGGACTGCGTCGTCCAGGAGGCCGTTCTCTACTCGCGGCGTCGCCTCGAGGAGCGGCCGACCGTCGGAGCGTAATACGACGGTTCGTTGCGCTTCTTCGGGCGGCCCACGAAGTGAAGGCCGATGGAACGCGCACTTAAATCGCGAACGTTCACGGATAACGACCGGCTGGTATCCGCTCGTTGGTCCAGTGCTCCTCGAGGCCGACTTTTCCTTCCTTCGGAAGTACACCCTTAACGTCGTCATCCGCCGTGAATGGGAAAAGTTCTGCGTTCCGTGCGTTTCTCCTAGTTCTTAGCATGTAGCAACGCAAGAAAGACAGTCTCGTAATATAAACAAATGGAAGAGGGAGGAGTTATGGCGATGATGTAGCAAACGAGCGAGATGTAAAAATCTGGCCTCGCGTTATTTACGATTTCGGAGTCGACGAAAAATGAATACACTGTAGGGTATTGCCTGCATTCGAACAAACCACGACAAAATTCAAGTATTGCGAGAACGTGTTTCGTTCGACATACCAACGTTAAAAATTTCACGAATGCTCTCGTCGTATTGCACGCTTTAACGTAATTATTTCCATGCCGAGTTGCCATTCGCTTTCTGTACACAAACTGCAGTTATTTCCATATCCTACGTGTTCGAGAATAAAATCTTTCAAGGTAATACAGGCTAGCAATAAGCTCTTGCCGATTATTACGATCATCCATAAAATAACGACGAGTACCACTTCGGGAATTGTAAATTTCTGTGACCTTCGGGGAGATAATTGGCAACGGCAGCGCAAAAAGCATCGCATTTTGGCAGAATGCCATTCGACATCGCCGCCTCCCCGTCGCTCGGTTGACGCGTGCACGTTAGGATATCGAGCGATATCCCCGCAGTCGTACGGTTGACCTTTTGCATACGAATCGGCATGTAATACACTTTCGTCCACCCCGGTGCGTTCTTATTACAGTCTTCAGCTTATAATTACAATGGATTTTTGTTCCTACTTCACAAAGTATCCTTGTGTGGTACTTGTTTGTCAAAAACTCAGAGATTTATTAAAATAGACGTGAGTTTTTCCGCAATGAAAGATAGAGCTTCTCCTCGTGTGAAAAGTTACTTTATTTTTATATATAAATGAAATGTAACGAGAAATGAGATTCTACGGGTCGAAAGGTCAGAATGTCTATTAACGCGATGTAATTTTCAGCATTTCCTGACAAGACAGTTCTATATCATTCAAGCCAATGCCTCTGAACGAGGAATCTCTAATATTCCTTCTGGAGTCCTGGCGGGTTGGCAATTTCCTCCTACTAAAGTTTTCGGGGAGCTAACGCGGATCGTCCTCAAGGGAGGCAAAACGTCTCTCGTTCCACCATTCCATTATCCCTCTCTTTGTCCTGACACCTCTTCCTCTCATCTTGCTTCCTTTTTGCCCTTTTACTTTTTTTGTCTTTGGTTCTTTTACTCCTAGCCTTGACGTTTATTTGCCTTTCGTAACGTATTTGTAACCGACGGCATTTTTTTTTAAGAACGCTTCCAAGGATTTCTAAAACATACGAGGGTTAAAAAATACCAAGTACACATTTTGCTTTCAAAATAGAACATTACAAGACTTATCTATCCTGGGTATCCGCGAGTATTTTTCACGCGTATTTATCACGCGTACATTCCTCCAGTTTAATTAGCACTCGCGACAATTCGAAACGAGATGATTACTCGATGCGTAATATATTGTGCGTGAAAACGTTACGAGTACTGAATAAAAAATTATCCGCCAAGTAGTTGTTGTTGCGTTCAACGAAATAAAGTTACTCATGTACAACGGTATTAATTTATTTTACCACGTACTTCACATTTGCATCATTTAGCAAAGAAATCGTGCTTATCTTCTTACTCAACTAAACTTTTCGATTCGAAAGACTCCAAATAAATAAAACTTTCCCCAAACATAGTGTGCAGCAGTAACGCACAGTAGTATTTCTACCACAAAACAATCACGCTGCTTTTATCTTCTGGGCTTCCTCTATTTCTTATTCATTCGTGCTGTTGATACATTGCTTTCCCATGGGCTCTTCGTCACCAAAGTCACAGGGTGGGTAACTCTCATTGGGGGCGTTCGCTCTGAAAGAATACAAAGTCCTCTTTCCTCGCGTCGCTCCACAGTGCATCAGCGTGTGCACATCTAGCCTCTGCCGCGCAAGTGCGCGCACACGCGAGCTGTTGCGTCACGTATCCCATTAGCGTAATTGCGCATCGATCGGATGCGCCTGTCTCACTTTCAACTTCTCTCCTTCTCTCTTGCTCCCTTTTGCTCTTCGGCCGATTATTTTCGCGAATGAAGATCGAGGGAGAAGGAGCGGACTGGAGTGAACGTCGGCGATTGACATCGCTCGCGATTCGAAAATTACAGGTTTGCAGTGCACGCGGGACGTTTGTATGTCGGGGCCGGATGCGAGCCGCGTTCGCCATTGACTCACGGTTGTATATTTCATCCGCACGGGCTCGACAGTTGGACGATCGATCTTTCATTTTCCCTGTCGCGCAATCGAATTTATATCAAGGGATAAAATAACCTTGATATTTTCATTAATTACAGCGTCGGAGGCGCATTTTTTGCGATATTCCAGAAACACTTCTGTCCGTGGCATCCTCGCGTCCACGGTATTTATTATTACGGGGCACTCACCCCGATCGATCCGCGGTTTTTAATTTCAAATCGAGACGTATATCGCTGACCCCGACTCGACTCTCGTATCCGCAATATTCTAGGGTGAAATAGAAGGGAAAGCCGTGCAAATACTTTTATTACTTGGAGAAGACTTGGAATGTCACGCTTCCGGACCTATAGCAGCAAATTCTCGACATCCCTTGGTTATTTCCAATTATTCAAAGTCTCCTAAAATTAGACATTCGAAACGCAAACTACCATCACTTTTTTCTCGGTAGTCTTTCCTTTCCTTTTTCGCAACACACGTTACTCTCTATATATCTTTTTCTCTCTCGCTCTTACTCTATTGCGCGCTTACTCCGATTTAAATTGAAAGAGAAAAAAGTTTCGCAAGCGAATAGCGAGTGGAAAGAAATATAAAGAAAGAGAGAGAGAGAGAGAGAGAGAGAGAGAGAGAGAGTGAGCGAGCGAGCGGGAGCATGAGAGGGTGGGGGGGTGCGCGCAATCAAGCGGATGCTTTCGTTTAAAAGTGCCGGGGGCTAGTTGCTCTCGACTCTCCAATCGTAAGCGTTAGGATGGCTTTGGAGAGGGTAAATTGGAATTCCGCGATCTGACGAGGGCTATTCTTCCCTGTTGGTATTCTTGTCTTTCTCGTTCCTTGTATACCAAGAACGAACGCAAGTGGTGGAAGAATAGAATAGAGAAGGAACTTCATTGGTTCGCGTATGATCGAAGAATAACAAAAATTGTTTTGCCACTGTCAATTGTAGAAAATTGGCTAATGAAGATGAAATTCTTAAAACAAGTTAACAATATTATTTATAATATTCCCAAACAATGTGATTAATGTTTATTTCGTTATTTTTTTCTTTTATAAAAAAGGCCTAACAAAATAATGGTATCAGTACAAATAACGTCAAATGTATTTCAACACTTTTAAAAGTTATACTTTGTTTATACTTCGTTTATACTTTATCTATACTTGCAAGTAAATACAGATTTTAAGCAAAATTAATAAATTGTTAACCGATACGATGGTATTTATTATATTTAACATTTCTTTCATTGAATAATTTTTTATCTTCGTAAATATTACGTTGCTTGTGAGAGAAATAATTACGATTCCGCAGTAGAAAAGAAAGTATGAGTGAAAATTAATTCAAGTGACGTCACACCTTATCGTTATTTCATTATAATAAAAATATACAATAATGCAAATTAAAAATATATTATTTTCCAAGTGATCGAATTATTTGCATTCACATACAAATATACTTATTGGGTCGTGACTGCACATTTAGTCAACGAGAAAACGTAAGAAAATATTGCAAAATAAATAATTTAAATGAAATTTAAAGAAAGTTTCGTATTTTAAGCAATATTTAGACAGTGAAAATATTTTACATGCGAAATAATAAATTTGTAAATACTATTTAAAAATAACAATATATCTTCACGATGATTACGCAAAACATACTTTGACAGTTATAAAATATTTCAATACTTTATCCACATATTTTTGATTTTTTATTTTGAAACACCATAGGGAAACCATTATCTAATAGCAACTTACAATTTACTCACGAAGGTGTGAAGGCTTTTACTACAACTACCGTGGAGATTTGGCAACGTTGTACGCATGGAAGTTAGGGTTTTATAGTTAAACGTATTATAAAAGATCCATAAATGAATTAATATAAATATTATTTAAAATAGAATTATTGTTTTATGAGAGAGAAGATTTTAAATCTGAAATGGTGCATTTTAAATAAATTAGAGAATTTATATAATTAGAAATTTTCGTTAGACATATATTACTTGGTATCGAAATTCATTACATCTCGCTTCTTTAATATATCAATAAATTTCAAGAAACAGTGACTTAATATTTTGATAGTTTCAATATTTCACTTATTCTCTTACTCGGAAGAAGTGCGAAAAAATGGAAGATACTATAAGAATGCATGCTGCGAGGGGTGGGGTTGAGAAAGAGAGAGAGCGAGAGTGAGTGAGTGTGGGGGGGGGGAAATGCGTGAGAAAGAGCGAGAGAGCGAGTAGAGGAGAAAGTGTTGGAAGGAGCGCGATGGGCAAAGAGGGAGACAGAGAGAGAAAGAGAGGAAACGGATACGGGAGTCGAGTCAAGCTGCTTCAGAGAGCGAACGCGTGGTAGGAAGCCGAGAATATTTACTGACATTATCCCTCTCTCGCTTGCCCACAGAGATTCACCGGCGGAGTTGTAAACACCTCTTAACTATACAGAGATACTATCTCCGGGGCTCTCAGACATTCGCTCTCCCTCTTCCTCTTTCTCGTGGGCGCGATGTCGCACGTTCGCGTGCATTGGTCCATCATTGATGAGGACTCCACTAGACGTCGCAGCAGCTCTCGCTCTGTCGAAGTCGGATTAACCGATAAGCCACCACCACCTGCACATCGTGGAACTTTTTTGCGAGCTTTTTCAGGAATATCGGATGAGAGATTTGAAAATTCCGCCAGTAACCGAGCGTGGTTATTGGCTTCGAGAACGAGCGTATTTGTAGGGTAGAAGCGGGTGTATTAGTAGCCTACGATATCTTCTTACGATATCTTTATGCGTATTTGCGCCACGGACCGATTGCAGTGAATCACGTCATGCTTTCACATACTTGACGGTTCGCTAAATGTCAGTTTGTAGTTAGGATATAAGTTTTCTTAGAGCTCGTATCGCGAACAATCAACGTGAGGTTGTGAAATGATGTATAAAATTAATAGCGAATAAAAACGTATACAGTGGATCTTTGATGTAGCCAGATACAATCAGTGGTAACGAATTAATTAATGAAAATGCGTATACGTCCGAGTATTTGTTATGATTATTATAACGCTAAGTGATAAAAAATGGGACTACTAAAAAATACAGAGTATCTTCGTTGATTTATTATTTTTAAATTTATGACAACATTAACTATTGGAAATATTGAGAAATTATATCCGTCCATAGAATTGTAAGAACTAATTAGCACTGCACAACATAGTGGTGATCAACAGATATGGAACAACTGAATTTGACTAAATTCAATGTTACATATCCAGTCATCATAGTTCTCGTCAATATTTGACAGGCTCGGATATTTTTTCGACCAAGTGATTGACCGATGCGTATATTAACAAAACAAAATTCGTTAATACATAGCAAATTTCACGCCGGTGATATTTAATCTTGAAGGTTCACTTGGATTCGCAGCGACAAAAATGCGAAAAAATTCTGTCCGCACCCTCGGTAACGGAGTACAAAGCTAATCGCCAGCGATAAATCAATAGCATTGAAAAGGAAGCTAAAACAGCCAGGCGTTATAATAAAAGGCCTCGCGGAATATTCTACCGTGCGGGGTGAACTCGAAGGCGTAGAATAAATCCAGCAGAGATGGATAAAGATGGATAAAAGGCGCGATGGCGTCGGACGGAGGTCTTGAAAAGCCTGGTACTCCCCGCGAGGGGTAGAGCGAGAGACAAGTGGTGTCGCGGGGGGTGCGGATGCGGGGGGCCACTCGTAGACGGACTCGCGGAGACGTGGAGATGTAGAACGAGAGGGACAAATAGAAGGAGAAGGTGAAACCCACTAAATCAATACTCTGCCATCGCTCCAACTACAACTCGTCCCCTCTCGCAACCCCCGCGCTAACGTGCCACGGCCGCCCTTCTTTCGCTCCCTCTCTCTCGCACTCCTTGACTCCCCTTGCGCAATGCCACCATCGCGTTCGGGCTCGGCTCAGCAAAATACCGGGTATATTCCGCAAAATAATTTGCGCACCAACTCTTGAATGTTTTATCGCGTCACTTGTAATTTGATTTTTAATTTTTATCGAGCGCTAGTTTTCTTCTTAATTGGAGCGCGAGAGTCACTTAGCTTGTAGTGCTTTTTTGTAATGCTCGTTGTAAGTGTGTGTCCTAATAGAGTTGACGTAACGGGCAATTTAAGCCTTTTCATAGAATATAATTAAAGAGTATCTTTTCCATTAATTAAGCTAGTAAAATACTTTCTTATTTCCGTAACAAAATAACCTGTTACGTTGAGAGGAATAATATAAAGATTGGTGGTAAAATAGAAATTAAATTTGTGCCATCGAATTACGTATATTATACTGGCGATTCCTGGGGTTTTAAAAGGAAGCAAATGCTCACACGATGTTATTACTTTTCGATATAATTCATATAAATAATACAGTAAATACAAAATATTAGTTCCTTAACGATTTATAAGTGTGTTTATCCTAATGTCATATAGTATTAATTGTAGCGTTATTTGTTGCTGTTAAATGGAGCATAAACGATTATTGGAATATTTAAAAATGAGATTCAATTACTTGCAAGTAATTAAATATTTATTTTGCAAATTTCTACTGCCTGTGTATCTACAATATACTTGAATAAATACGGTATATCCAGAAGGGAGATCAATATCCAATGTTTCAAAAGTTCTTTTAGTAACTTTTGTATACAAGCATGAAAATATTTAAAAGCTTACACTTCAGCAAAAATATCACGACAAGATTAAATATTTTATTTTTACCATCATCGTATGTGTAGTACAAAAATGCTCTAAACACGATTCATCCATCCTTATGGTCTCTCTCTCTCTCTCTCTTTCTCCCCTTTTGATGTTGATACAAGCAACGCAGCGCACCACCCTTCTTTTTATCACCCCATGCCACGGCCTCTCCTCTCTAGCAAAACTTACGTCCTGGACTTGGCCACTCCAAGCTTCTACATAGGCGACGTCCTGCAACCTGCACCCGCAGAAATTCACTGTCAGAGTTTTCTACGCGTTTAGCCTATACGTATACGTATGGGTTTGAGTAGGTGGGTGATAGGTGGGTGGTTGTAGAATCCGGTAGAACGGTCACGCTCTTGAGACGTCGACGCAATGTACGGGAAATGCGAAATACCAGCTGCGACAGCTTTACTCATGCTTGTGTAACGTCGTATGCACGCGTTTCTGCTTAATTGTGTGCACACGTGCGTGTTTATGTGTACGCTTGAAACGTCTACGTAAACGGAAATGCCCGGTAAAAATTGTAGGATTATTCGAAGAGAAACTTCTTCATTATGCTTACAATACCAAGCTCTTTAAGTGCTTTTCAATTAAAATTATTCTTGTAATTTATATTAAATAAAAATAGACTTTTTATCACCTTTTCAACATTTTTTTGTCGAAAAATGTATTGTTATTGACAAACCTATACCAATACGTACGAGGTCTTACTAATTTTAAACTTGTTGAGGCAAATCGTAGAGCGATAACGAATATATCTACTGCATAAAGTTTTTGAAATATTCAAGAAAATACATTTGTAAATTGTAAACATTTATACTATAACAAAAAGATTTAATTAATAAAAACATATATCAAGTTGAGGTATAATTTTTTTATTGCTGCCAATTGAATCAGAATAATTACGCTTTACAATTTCTGATAAAAAGGTGAATAACGTAACCAGTTTCAACCTTTAGTATTTATTTTTATTCTTACATATAGTTATTATACCTTTTTTATAGGCAAAATTATGAAACAGATTCTTTGTTATAATTATTTACGACCAAATAATTTTTAGAATTGAAATTTACGTACTTTTATATTAAATTAAATTATGTATATTTTTAACCGATATTGATCGTTCAAATTCATCCAAGGATCATTTCATGTGGTCATTGATAATTTATGGTATAGAAAATCATAAAATGTTGAGGTTTTAATCATTTAACAAATTCGAATTCGTCTTATTTTTAGTGATGCTCATTTGAACACTAAATTCTAGTTTGTTATTTGTTGACCGTTTTTTTGTACACTTGATGAAAATTTTGATAACTTTTTTAATTAATGATTTGCTTATAAGTATAATAATATTGTAGGATGAAATTAATTATTATTCACAATAAAATAAAGAAAAAGAAGAATTCCTTATTATAGATATTTCAGTTGAAAACTAGCGACTAAATAAATGTTTAAAAAGTGATGTATGTTGAAATGCAAGTTATGTTTTTATCTAATTGTGATTCGTCATTGAAATAGTATTTTACTTTTTTAAAGGGAATTTATTCTTACTTTAACAGAGTTATTTTAAAAGTAAAGAATCGGCGGATTCAGAAACTTTTCTTCCTTCCCAAAGAAATAAGTAACTAATGATTTTCACAAGCGTTTTTTACAATCTTACGTCTACTGAAAATATATTTATTTTAAAATAGTTGATTGCTTTGACTCTACAAATAGATATTTTGTATAAGTGTTGCATAAATAAAAGCAAATTATATAATTTAAATACAAATTTATGTAAAACTTGCACGTCATTATTAATCATCTATTTAATTCTCTTTAAAGCCATTCGATAAAATACACTGATAATCTCTAACGCGATACAACAATGATCCAATCAATGGCAAACTAGGTGATATATAACGACTATTTTCTTCGCGTCCATAAAAAATCACACAAGACGAAACTTGATATGTGGGACGATCCTCGATAACTTTAATAAATACGTAAAAACTTTTGTAACGAGTGGAACGAATGAGTGGAATGAATATTAATGAAAGAATTTATTTGCAGCTGAAACGGGGAAAAATGAAATCAAAGCCTAGAACCGCTCGTTCATTAAGCAATATATATCCCTCCCGAGGGCATCGACATCTCGTTATACTTCACATCACAGCTTGGTTTGCGAAAATCCTTGAAAAGAAAATATATGCACGGCATCGCCTGCTACAAAGTAGAAGTGCTTTACGGCACTACAAGAACCGTTGAATACACGATTAAAAGCGATTGACGAGCCGATCACGACGATCCCCAATGGACAAGTAAATATACGATCTAGCGACGATAGAAACAATACGAGTGCTAGAGAGATTGAGAGAGAGATCGAGTGAGAGGCAAAACGGACAAGACGGTTCTTCAGCGAATTAGGTCACCTCTCGCTTGCGATACTCGAAGATTTTCCGTATGTCTGTCGTACAGTTCAACACACGTACGAACGTACGCGTACGCGATGGTCGGCCGTTCGTGAGATAGCGCCTCGTTCTGTAGATGTCGGTGTACGATCACGAAGTTAACTCTCCTCCATCTCTCTCTCTCTCTCTCTCACTCACTCTCTTGATTTTTCTACCTATCACTTCAATGAACGCACACGCGTACATGCATAAGTGCATTGTTGCGGCCGAGATTCGCAAGTGTCGCGTATGATCGCGTAAAATATCCCTCGTTGTATCTCTGCAAGAGCGACGGCCGCCGGACGGAGGAAGGGCCGCCGTTTGAGAACGATGTGATCATTAGTCCGATGTGTCTTGTGGAGCTTGGGCAATTGAAAATAATTTACTTGCCGTTGTCTTGCAAAGTGGAACACGCTCGGCCGCTGTTTATTTTTGTTATTCTCGCTCGTGAATTCTGCGCCGCGTTTCAATAGCAGCTGATGAAAATTCCAAGCTTCGCGTATTTCGGGAATTTATTATTTCTCGTCGCACGGTTTCATCTCGTTTTATTTATACGTGTACCTTAAATGCGCAAATTTGCTGTTTAGACCGATGTGTTAGACCGATAATTAATATAACATTGTATGTTCTCCTTGACATGGCGATGATAGAGCATTTGTAATCGATTACTTCAAATTAACATTAAATTTTGTCCGATAGAGGCTCCTTTGGGTTTCCAGCTCGAATAAATATTTAATTTTAAGGATATGCGTTAAAACCAACCTAGGCATGAAGCGTTTGTAATTTGAGTTCTGCTTACAAATTCCGCCGCAAATTCTACTTACAAACTTGAGCTGCAAAGAATTGAGCCAATCAAGCGCTAGAAAACGAGCTACGGGTGCGTTGCAACAACGCTGAAGTGATTTTTGAGCGACGTGGCAAGGAATCCAGGGGAAGAATATCCAACCACAGTCGAGTTACTTCGCGTACTCGTCTTTTACTATACTTTACTCTATTTTAGAGTAAGTTGGAATTGAAAAAATATAAAAATTGTTGCAATATTTAATGCCACATTTTAATATCGATGAAAAATATGGGAGTGGGAACACTTGTATTGGAAGTACTCGTGGAGCTGCAATTATCGGTGAAAAAATAATCCTGTGCGCCAGTGAATTATGAAAAGCATTAGCACTGGGGAATTTAAGTGATGAAAATCGAGTTGTATCCTTTTCTAATTAACTCAGCAATAAAATCCGATTTCATTCCAAGCGTAAAGATCTTTTGTCGTACTTTCCAAAGTCGTAAAGGCTGACTTTGCTGGATTACTTGGTCGAAACGATCGCACTTGGATCATAAAAGTCGAGCGCGAGTCGGGCAGCGGTTCAAAGCCTCGAAGTCTAGGTAGACTTCCTTCGTTTAATAAACAGGAAAAATATCCTTCGGTGCCGAAGTCGCCGCCGCCGCCGCCGCCGCCGCCGCCAGTTTCCTATCGAGTCCACTCGGAAGCCAACGGCGTCGAAAAGAAGCGACGGTGGGGGCGATCGCGTAAGGCCAAGGGGTGTCGTGGGGAAGTCCAATTACACGGCTGGCGGCTCCTGCTTTGTTTCACGGACGCTGGACTTTTGCTGGTTAGTCGAGGCATCCACTGCTACTCCCGACATTCCCCCGTCGATGAACTTCCGCCGCGTAGTTTACTTTGTACCTTGTCGCAAGGATACGAGGAAACGGGAGACGATGAGCCGCCGCTTCTCGATCTACGTTCTTTTTGTAGGCGCGTGCGCCTCTTTTCTCTCCGCGTACAGACGCGGCCGCTAATTTCTTGCGTTCGCCGCCTCTAATGCGGCGATTAATGCAATTGCTCTTCGCCAAATGAAATCCCCTAGCGCCGCTGCGGCTGGCATTGCAAAAAGATGTGCGATCTAATTTAAACCTAATTACGAAGCCTCCTCGACTTGCGCCAACTCCGTACCTTCTTTTTGCATCGACTTTATACGCTACTTAAATATCCTATTTCGTTGTAGACTAAATACTTTTATTTATCTATGCCGAGTGATAAATTTGATTTTTCTCTTTTATGTTTCAGGTAAGATGCTTCTTCTTCCTTGGAGATGCGGACTTTCTGTCGAGCGTTAATTCACGTGGCGAGGTTGGTTACGACGATAACGATGCTAAGTAAGAACACGAACATTCGTTGCTTTGGTTATAGGAAGAAGTCCGGTGAAGCGCAATAAAGAGTTGTGATACAGTTAATAAATACAACCTCTTGGTCATTAATTATTTTAAAGACTTAAGAACTTCATTGAATTTTATATTGTTTTATAAATTTATACTGTTCACGGTAATTGAAGCAATTAGAGATCAAGGTAGTGAATTATTCGATTAATCAAGGGACTCGTTTCGACGTTTGTTTACAACTGTAAAGGAAGCGCTTTATTTTTATTGCATCTATTTTCACGCAGCATTTAACATTTATTAAGGTACAAAAAACGAACTTATTATCATTTCTTAACTGTTGAGCATTTTTGGGAAGCACATGATATCGTTCGCGCGCCATTCTCTGTAAAATTGAACGGAGTATTCTCGCGGGTAACGAGTAAAGCTGAGCGAATATAATTACCACCGCGCCTAATTACGTAGGCGTTCTTACGTGGCAGACACGAAATTTTAATTGCAGATAATAACCAAGCGAGCGATGTTTATACATCGAACGTTGACGCAATTATAATTTTCTTTCCCCTTTAGTTACTCAATGTTTCAACAATTTAACAGATGATTCGATAAATTGTAAATTCCTAACGAGATCACGCATTATCCCAATGAGCAATAAAATTACGTAGACAACTTATGGCACCTTATTATCGTTCCCCACTAACGTTTAGTTATTCTATATATTTCAAGCTCTTGGAAAGCTCGTTCCAGCTAAAATATAAAACAACAAGCATCAGATCTTCTCCCGAACCAACAGGGATTTAGAGATCAAGCATTGTCGCGTTGAAAATTTATCAAGGAACTTTCAACGACGTCCCGCATTTTTCGTCAGTTTTCAATACGTCGGCTCGTCGACTAGTCTTGAATCATCGGGAGCGATCATGTGCGCTCGGAGCATGTAGAATTTAACGCGGCCAGAATTTACGACGTATCCGCTCGGGTGACGAAAGCGGGAAGCGGCGGCAGTGTAGTTCCGGTCCGCAGGTGGAGGGAGGGAGAACGAGATCGGAGTCGATTTCGTTCGCATCAATGGCGACGAGGTGCGAGTAAGGCGGTACAGGCTTCAGTCGGAAGGAGAGAAAGAAAGCGAGAGCAAAAGAATCGTGAATTCGGAGATAAAAATTACCTTGGTTGAGCGGGACATGTGTAAACGGCTAATTTATAGTTGAGGCTTACCCTGGAATCGTTTGACAATTGAATTTAGTGGACAATCGAAAATCAATTCGGAGAATTATTTTGGTCGTTTGCAATCATTGGGTCAGTTATTTTCATAAATCGTTCCAGTGAGAATAGCGGTCAAATCTTTTAAATGGAATGGACGAATGAGATGACGCCTCTTCTGAGATTTACATCTGATTCTATTAAAAACGTGTACTTTCAGTAGTAGTTGGTTACCTTTCGTTTATTTAAAAAATAATATTAGTTTCATTTTTTTTATTTTTCGTAAAAGGGAAGATTTCGAATAAAGTCTATTTGATCCAACGGATCTAAATAATGTTACTTGATCCGCATAGTAGGCGAAGCCCTTTTTCTGCAGTCTTTTTAAATTCCAGAGATTCAAATTTTATTAAAGCTGTATTAAAATGATAAAGCTCTCTTTGTAACGTGTAAAAGCGTCATTACAATCGTATAGAACAAAACAAAAGACAACTGCAAAGGATTCTAAATATTTGTTATTAAATTTATCGAGTCACCTTCCAAAACATTTGATTGGATTGAAAAGAAACAGGAGTGCGATGAAAATGACGTCGGATTTAACGATCATCGAAACTGCGAAAAACACAAAGGCTGTAGACAAAAGAATTCACGAGCCACTGACGCACAAATGCGTATCGAAACCCCAAGTACGACCTTTTGCGCTATTACGTTCGCACGAAAATTCAGATAAATCCGCGCGGCGTATATTTTGCTCTCGAAAGGAGATTTCGATGAACACGCATCAAAGGAATAAGGGTGAGCGTCGCGGCTTTGCGCGTCTGAGGAATATTCCGTGTGTTCGCGAGATGAAGGCGCTGGGCGTCGCGATTCTCGTCGACGTTGGCTGCGGCTACTATTTATATCGTTTCCTGCCTCGCGCCCGGGACAAGTCGCGTCGCGGTCCACCCGTGCCAGGGTACCGGCACCAGCGGCGACGCGCCTTTTATAAATGTAACTTACGCGCGATGCGGCGGCAGCCAATCGGCGGCCGTCAACGGAGGCCGAGTGATAGTTTTACGATGGCCGCTGAAAGATTGACGGTCGGATCCGTCGACGGCGTCCCGGGCGCGCGTCCCGCTCTGGATTTTTCGGACGCGCGAACCTCCAGCGGCGCCGGCGCGCAAAGCTTCTCCTGCTCTTTCCCGTGCTCGTATACAACCTCGAAGAGTTTCTCGCCTCTCGGATTTTTCATGGCGCTCACGGCTGATCGACTGGCGCCGTTATTGCTTTTCGATTTGACGTTGATACGAAGGAATACGTTGGAACGAGATTTCTAGGATTTAAAACGGTTTGCTCGCAGCCTGGATGGGGCTCTTCTGTCAGGTCGATTCAGGTCGATGCTGTCGATGTTGTCGGCTGCGCTCGAATTCGTTTTTCCCTTTGAATTGTAGCGATTTTTATGATCCCTTAT
This sequence comes from Wiebesia pumilae, assembly GCA_018907045.1. NCBI lineage: Eukaryota > Metazoa > Arthropoda > Insecta > Hymenoptera > Agaonidae > Wiebesia > Wiebesia pumilae. The sequence continues at coordinate 170,219 of JACCHZ010000173.1, read as the reverse complement.
ATTACGCTTGTTTAGGGTTTCGAAATTCGTACATATATGGCGCTCTTTATAAGCTGTTTGAAGTCTTTGGAGTTTCTTTTAAATCTGTTTTTCAGAAAAAGTATGTATATATTTGCGATAAATTTGTTCTCGAATCGTTTTTTTTTAATTAATATAAATCTCTGGTATTTACGGTACAAATTTATTGGCACAATGTTGTAATTTATATTTTTTCTTGTCAATCTTATTATAAATAATGTGCTCAATATTTTATGAATGCGTATTTCAATTAAAGTATTTATGTAAACTGATTTGAGAATTGTACTATTGGAAATATCATACATCCAGAAAAAAGATTGGGAAGATGCACATTGTTTAAGTACCAATTCCTTCGATGTTTAATTATAATAAGGAGTACACTGAGCTTTAAGTTGAGTAAAATATTTAAAATCCATACACCTAAAGCTGCGTATTTATTGAATTCAAGTACTTGAAAAATATATTGAGAATCATCTTGTGAAATATAGCCTAAATTGAATAATTCAATTTAATTGTAAATTTATATCACGAAACAATGAAACTCTGTTTTTTGTGAAAAACTCCTTGATATTGAATCAGGGTTTTCCACAAGTAAAATAAATTATTTCGAGATAACTTCACGTGGTTCTACTTCTTATAAAAAACGAAGAAACAAAAACCCTTCCACAAAACTATAACTATACCGAATAGTGAGGATGCCAGAACAAAGAAAGAGGAGAAGAACGAAACATCGGGTAGAAAAATCGCGAAACAAGCTGAGATCGACAATCGTGCCAAAATTACCAAAAGCGCTCCCCTCGCGCTCTCCCTCGCCAACCAAGTACACAAGCTAAGCCTCCACCATCGAGCTTTCGCCTAAAATGCTCCAACCCTCTCTTCGATTTCGCTCTCCCTCGCTCCTATTTGTGCGCGCATAAAGCACAATGGAGGAGAGAGCGCGACGACTTCTCAGCATCCGCGCGCACGCACACTGCCACACGCCCCCGTTGACGTCGTCGCGCGCATTCTTTCACGAGCGCGTCCACGAGAGCCGCGGGTTCCCTGTGGAAAGAGACACGCCGGCGGCTGCGATATAGAAAGTGCGTGGGAGCAAGGGACGGATAAAGCCAGGCGGCGTAAGACAGAGAGAGAGAGAGAGAGAGAGAGAGAGTGAGAGCGCGAATGGTCGAGAGAAAACGGGGGCGCGAGGAGGCTCGGCCAGTGCCGGTGGGGAGGTCGTCACTCGTTCGTACCCACGTACAAACTCGCGGGTGCGAGCGAGATGTCAGAGGAGGCGGCTTGCGACGCGGGGGGCATCGCTCAACGCATGTGCACAGGGTGCCTCGCGTCGCGGCGCTTCTCTCGCTCGCAAGCGGCGGCGGCGGTGGCGGAGGCTGCGAGCGAGAGAATTCGCGGATCACCCAGTCGTCGCATCTCCTCGCGAAGATACGCTCGCGCGCGGCTTCCTTGGCCATTCGTCTCCCGTCGTGTCTCTCCTCTCTTTCTCTCTCGTGCCGAGCGCAGCCGTCGGCGGCCGTCCGTCGTCGCGAGAGCGTCTATCGTCGCGGCCCTCGCGCGGCCCTCGCGCGACCCTTTCCTTACCATCCGCGCCAACAAGGGAGGCGAGAGAGACGAGTGTCGCGCAGTGAACCCAGAGGCACGTGTCAGAGTCGGAGGTGCGCACCGGACAGCGCGCGGGCCCTTCGAGAGGCCCCGCAAGGAAGCCACCAGGGGAGAGCGAGAGAGGATACTCTCGAGGGTCGCAGTCGCGATTCGAGCCGCGCCTCTGCGCTTCCGATGACGGCGATCGACCGGAAGACAGCGACGGCAACGGATCCGCGCTCGGGCGAACGCCCACGAACGATGCACCTGGTCTGCCCGACGACGCCTCTAATCGGTGCATAAGACTCGATTGGCTCGCGCTCGATCCTCCGCTCCTCCAGCATCGGTTTGCGTCCAGTGTTCGGCAGCGGTGCGACGACGGCTGCATCCTTGAGAAGCTCGAAGGACGAGCTCGTCGAGGCTCGCGATGCCGAAGTTAAACCGGCAGCTGCTCTAGGACAGAGTCAGCAGCAGCAGCAGCAGCAGCAGCAGCAGCAGCACCGTCGTCGCCCGGAAGAGTCGAGGCGGCGCTGGGACAAGGGCGTCGCGCGGGCGTCGATTCGAACCAGCGGGGGGTGATGTTGAATGGAGCTCGGGCACACAGCGAGGTGATAATAGGCCCAACCGACGGGGGTGGCGCAGATGCCTGGCAGGTGCACCGCGTGCCAGCGTGCGAGTCGGTGACGGGGACGAGGTCCCGGGCCGAGCAACGAGGCGGCGGTGGTGGCGCGGGCGGTACGGTCGAGCGCCGACGGAGACAGCGGCCACGACGGGGCCCAGTCTGGGGCCGGAGAGAGGGCCCCCGGTGCAGGCTATCGAGGCGGCCGCCGAGGGGAGGCACAGCGTAGCGGCGGCCCTGAGAGCCCAGGCGGGAGCCTGGGGCAAGCGCCGCGGCGGACGAGGCCTCCGGAAACGGAGACGACGGAAAAAGAGACGGCGCAGAAGGTGAGCACCGATGAAGATTATGCGCGTAATAAATTTAAGGTGCGGGCAGAGACGAGTCCGGTCCGCTTATTACTTATTAGGTCCGTCGATGTTGTCCGACTCGAGCGGAGGCGCTTCCAGGGGCTGTGGTAATTTACGAGGATAGTGCGCCGGGGCTCTTAGGAGGCGCTCCTCCTTCGGGGACTTTCAATTGTTCGCGTGTATACGTTTGTTACATATTGTAATAGCGGCCCTTTTACTGTAATTGGACCCTAAACGAATTATTCTCGAGTGCGACGCGGTAACGGCAATACGTTACTAGGTTCTCTAGGTTCGATCTCGAAACGAATTCTAATGCAGCACTGTACCGCTGAGCTCGTTATGATTATTAAACGCGACGGAGAAATGCAACGCTCCCCTTTATTCAAATCGAAGCCTGAAGCGGTATTCATAAGTTGAATAAAATAGTTGTACGAGTAGGAGCAAGCCAGCATTTACGACTAGTTGTTAATGCCAGTTGGTAATTAATTTGTATGTCATTTTTCATTGAATAGAGTTTTCAATGTCAGTTAATTGTTTAATTATGAATGTTGCACATTCGCGTGTAACTGTTGCTAAGATGCACGAACGATAAGATTGCGTGAGATAAAATCTCGTAGATTCGCTTTTCAAAATGGAATTATTTCCATGGTGTTACTTTCATGCTACGGAAGTTGCATGCTAAAAGAGTTTTTTTTATTACTGAACTAATCGAAAGTTCAAATTTAAAGAAGAATATTTAATAATAATATTGTAATTAAAGGTAGTCGGTAGAATTTTTAATCGTTTGTTGAAAAATGTACCCGGATAAGAGATTATTAAAAAAATTATGAATCAAAATTAAATATGAAATTCCCAATCGTTTAATTCATGTGCATGTGCATGTATTAATTATCGCGTAAACTTTCTGAAAAGTTTTATTTTTTACATTAATAATTTTATTGTATTCGGCGTGCTTTACGTGCAATTATTTAAACTTCTGTTACTACTGCATCATTATTTCATTAAAGAAAAAATTTTGTTTGCACAAAGGTGTTGATATATAAAATAGGTTTCTAAGGATTTATAACGGCTTTTATTTAGACTCGAATTATATCAGTAAGAAATGGTAGTATTTTTTTTGAAAGTCGATCGAAGTTTCTTAGCTCTTGTGAGACGGATAACTTGATATTTTTATGCGATATGAGTCGGATTAAATTCGCTATTAGTCGGATTAAATTCTGAAGCACAATCGCAACGATAGTTATAGTTTTATTTTACGATTCTTATTTAAAATTCCGTGCAAATTATCGCGATGCCGAATAAAAAATCCGTTAGATTAAATTTACTATCCACGATAAAGCTGATTAAATGCAACTAATAATTGTAAAACAAGTGATTAATACAGAGCGAGTTATCGGTCGCTGTCTTTTGAAAAACTAATTTATATCCTGACATTTTAATTGATATTACGTACACGGTTGTATTTGTTAAAGTTTTCGATATCAGTTAGCATTTAGAATATTGATTGGTAAAATTATAATTATCCATGCGTACTTGTGAATGCGTTCTTGTGCATCTGTCGTTTCATTTTATACCACACGCGTACCTTATCGCAAATTGTCCCAACCGACAATTAGAGGATTTATTGAAATAAATACATTGTTTAATAATGATTTCGTTCAAATATTCGTCGAAGGAATATTTAAATCGATGAAGTCGTTTGAAACTCATGGGCTATCGATGATAAAGTTTTTTAAAAATATGTACCGAAGTACGTTTAAAAGATTTTGCCAAAGGTTTGTAATAAATTATACTTGAAAAAGAATCGAAAGACTGAAAAATGATGTGGAATTAATGTTATAATTTTGGTATGCTTTTGAGTTAATCGATGCTTTTATCTTATGCTTTTATCTCGTACTGGTACTGATTTAACATTCTTCGTATTTCCAATATCAGTTATGGACGTTTAAGCATCTGTTTCGCTTTCACTCATACTTCATACATGCTCATACATGCAATAGTGACCGATGAAGTCGTCGGAGTCTTTCCTCATTTCGCATTACCGCAAAAAACGGAAAATTGGAAGCTGAATAATGACTCGCGAGCGGCCTCCTCGTCAACGAGGAAAAACTTTGACCGTCGTTCCTTCGTCGCAAGAGTCAAAGAACACCTCCTCGAAGCCTTGTATCTCACTCGTTGTTTGTCCTACGCTCGAGCGGTGATACTCGGAACCCGAAGTGAGCGACCCGCGCGTTTGAAATGTTCGGTAATTCGCTAACCGTCTCCTAATTGTAATTGTTCCGCGGGTTGGATTCCGGGGAGCTCGACGCGGGTCAGAACGACTTGAGGGGGAAAGGCAAGAACGCGAATTCCACAGTGTTAAACTATAATTCACCAAAGAGTACTTCTTGTAGTGCGAGGCTCCGTTCGGTTATGCGTTTATACGAGTATATGTAGGTGCCTTGCGATTACGCGTCGGCGATTCGATCTTAAAGAACTCGCGGCTTTTCGACGGGACGCGTAACGCGGAGGTTCCAATGAATTACGTAATTGCTTCATATTAGAAGCGCCAGGACGTAAAAAGCTCGCCCTTCGAGGACAAGGTCAAGGCGAGCGCGACCATCTTTCGCTGCCGCGATCCTTTCGGTTGGTGATTTATTCAGCGCTTGTGCGCATTGGGAAAATTATTTATCTCTCGGCTTTTATGGAGTATGGACTCCGATGATTCAGCGCTTGGCGCCTGAATGTGCCACTGGAATTTATCACCCTAGTATTATCGGAGTTGGTTCGCGCGCATAACCGGTAAGGTGCGATTTAACTAACTGTTTCGGCACTCGTGTACACGTTGCGAACTATTGAAATATGATTCGGTTATTTGGTGATGGTTGATATGGTTTTTTAGTACGACGTTACAAGTTCAAATAACGTATTTTTAAGCCCATTTTTTGTATCGGTTAGAGCGTGGTATTTTTGCAGCTTAAATACACCAACACGGGAAAATAATTTAACGCGTTTAATCTGTTCGACGTTGATGAAAACCTAACAAATATTAGTCAATCCAACGCTGCAAAAATTAGCATGATTAATCGGAAGTCCAGGCCTAAATGCTAGCGATAATGCATCATTTGGGTTCACTGTCAAGTACGTCCTCGAAACAGCGGACTTTGTTTTAAAGTATAAAATTGATGCTTGGTAACACTTGTATGTACAGTAATGCTGTTTACGAGTGATTTATGTGCATCCAAGTGATTACGTAAATTTAACAAATCAATACCCATTGAAAACGTTATTTTCTTCGATAACGTAAAGTTTATTTATCATCGAAACTATCAATTAAATTTTTTCACTGCTTCGTTAACACAGTTTTTCAATGTTTGCTTAAGTACATCGATTGATGTTGTTATAAGACAATTAGTCATTCGCATTAATATGATAAATGAAGCTTTATTTTCAATTGAATTAAAAGAATCACTTCTTACGTACATAAGAATTTATTTTATGTCCGAGTAAACGTTTCAGTTGAGTTAAATAATCATGCATTCTTGAATAATTGCATCGATTTATTGTATCTTGTTATCGTGCAAGATAGTTTTACGCTTTTAAAAATCTTATCCAAATAACAATTCAACTTAATAGGGATTTTTCGCGCTTTTGTGATTTATGTTCTATTGTTTGAAAAATTTTTGCTCCTTTGTAAAAAAGTTAAAATGTAACGGGATAATATGTTTATTTCACGCGCGAGGAACAGCTTTTTATCAAGGCAAATACTCCAAAACATGTCTTGACGTCGGAAACATTGTACGTTTTCATGTAAACGGATTTTAATTTTATTAAAAGGGTTAGTAAATAAGCTGCTCCATCGGACAGGCAACGGACAATTTACTCGATGTTCTCTTAATAATAATAATCATCTGCAACGGTGGGTGTTAGCCATTACTCCGTAATCGAAAACACCCTCCGGCGGTACAACTTACACGCACACGTACGCGCAATCTCTCGTCTTTTCTTTCTCGCAAGCTGCGCGTACGTGGGACGTTGAAGATCGAAACATAACTTCTGAAACAACATGGCGGTGGTCTTATCGTAGTGAAGCGTGTCCGTTGGTTGACGGACCCCTTCTTGACTATTTCTCTCTCTTTTTTTCCGATTCCAGCGAACAATTCACGACCCCTCTGCACGATACGAGTCACAGTCAGAGGATGACGGTAGAGATCGTGCACGTCGACGTCGAATAAAAAAAGTAGAAAGGGAGAACGAGGTGGGAGAGTTCGTGACAAGGCAGAAAATAAAGCGAATGAGCAGGGGATGGGGGTGATTGGAAAATTTGATGGAAGATGGCGGGATGGGCGAAGCCACGGGAACGGGTCGACACAAAGTCCGTGACGATGCGCGGGAGGACCTTTTCTTGTGTGTAAACGTGGTTGAAAATTACGAACGCGTGCATTCGTGCGCGGGGAGTGGAAGGTCGAGGCCGTCAATGTCACGTCGTGGTATGCGTCGGGAGCGCGTTTGTTGCTCTGCTTATCTCTCGTTTCATATAACTCGGCGATGCGTCAATTTCGAGCTTCGATCGTAATGCCAATTTCGGTACCGATAGAGTCGGGCTAAAAGAAAAAAAACACTGGAGCACCTTCATGCATTATTGAAGGAGAGGCCTGCCGCCGTTGATGGCTTTCTTTGGGGGATCGAAATGACTCTAGTTGGTTACGTAGTAACGAACACCATCGCGGTAAACGTAGTTTAGCAAGGATGATCCAACTTGGGAGAGTCGTAATTTAAAGAATATCAGCGTTTGGTGAATTTAAGTTTAGGGAGCAGGTAAAATGTTGGCGATGATAAATCCGGATGCTTTCTATCCGACTGACGTTTTAATGTTTTATTCACTTGAACCTTTCACTGCGAAACGAGATCTTGTTCTATTCGGACGCTTTTGACTTACAAAAATGGAGTTTTATGAAAATGAAAAAACCTCGGTATTAGCACTTTAATAAATTCAGTAATGAATAACACATTTGAGCTCTTCAAACTTGTACACAAAGACAATAATTTTTATCAAAATGTAAAGTAAAAATTTAAAAACATTTTTAACAATTAGGTACTACTTAAATAAGTTTTCAAATCTAAATATATTTATGCGGTTAAAAAATGTATGTTTACTATTGTTCCCCTCGGTATCCATTTCCAAAATTCTCAGTATTTTCTTGATGAGATTTCATAAAAATATGAGAAAAATTCATATAAATATTACTTTGATTTTATTCTGCAACAATATATGGGCGAGAGGTCGACGATTGCGAGAGAAGTGTGTCTTATCTGGTACGTGTCATCACCGAGTGTGCGAACGTACGCCTTATTATGGTGAAAGCGTGGAAATGCCGATGTAAATCGTGCTTGCGCTTATCAAAATGCACAATATAAACAAGATTGTAAAAGAGGCTTTCAATTAACGTATTGTCGCGAGCAAATTTCTTGTATCGTAACAACGCTGCAAATTTTTCACTGCATCGAATTAAATTGTCTTGTAAATTATTTCGTATATGGTGGTAATATTTTCTATAAAAATACGGACATAAAAATACTTCTCTTGGAAATTAAATCGTCTAAATTTATGACTTTTGCAATACATTACTTTTATATAATTTCCAATAAATTATGATATTGTTGGTCTACTACTTAGATTTGTCTTAAAATCTATTAATGGGAAGCACGAATAAATATAATTAGAGTTTACTAAGTTAAAAAAAAGAACTTTGAATGCCCGAAAAATAATTAATATTTCACCTTCTCTTTGCGTAGACAATTATTAAACAGTCAATATTTTTAGTATTGAAATTAGTCATTCGATGTATTAGCAGCAACACTCGCATTAAAATGTTAACATAATGTTCTTGTCAAGAATTCGCGGACAAAATCCTCGTAAAAGTGTCGCTAGATTTTAAAAGTCAGTCCATCGGCGGATGACACATAAATTACAACTAAGATGTAGTCCGTAGACAGATTTTCTTGTATCGAGCGATTGGAAGCACAGTTTTACTGTGCAGCCAGATACTGTAAAGAGCTTGCACGCGAGTTTTTCGACCTGGACTGGATTAGTTGAGCGAAAGCTTACAGACTTCCAAGACGAATCTGTTCATAATTGGGCGTGTCGCATAAATTTCCAAGGCAAATATTTCATTCATAAATTCTCGCGAATAAACAGGAGCGTTAGTCCTGTTACGCAGATCGGAGCCTTCGAGTTTTTCGGTCAGTCCTCACAGGTCACACACCTCGTCACTAACTGAGCGGCGTGACCAGACGTAATCGGTGCCAGCGAAGCGAATAAATCTGACGCGCGGTTGACAAATAATGCAATGTGCTCCAACGGTGCTGCAACAATTACGCGGCGCACTTTAGAGCGAACTCACTTAGATGGCCGCGCGAGGGAATATAAACGAGGCGCCCCGCAAGTCCGACGGGGTGCGGCGCGGTTTTTCACAGGCGATTAACGCGCCTGCTAACAAGATCGCGGCCCGTGATACATCGCATATAAATCTGGCGGGCGCGTGCATACGGCGGGTCATACGCGGCAGGTAAGGCGCGCGCCTTCTCTCTCTCTCCCTTTGCCGTGCGAGCGACCCGCGGCGAACGCACGTGAAGGAGCTTTAGGGTGGGGGGAGAGACACTACACTCGAAGATACAATGGAAACGTGCAACAGCATCAACGAGGTGCAGCTACTTGCTCGGACCGCAGCGCCGATGTGGCCTTCGAATCCGCCGCAAGATTGAGAAATTACGTCGATTTTTATAAGCTTACTGGACTTTGGATGACCATCGTGATGCGTTAAATCTTTCTGCGTTCTAAATTGAAAAATTAAAACTGTATTTTACTTTCAATTGCTTCTGCATGTAGTGAAGTTTATCACAGACAAGTCTTGAGGCTGAACTCAAACTCTTCACGTCGTCGGGCTCGTCGTCGTCGTTGGCTATTGTTAATATGTTTGATGGCTTATCCGATCTCGGTAGTACTAACCGTGATATCGGTAACACGCGTCGATTATTTTATGCAAATTGAATTTTAATTGACGTAAGAGCAACCTTGTCTAGGCCCTCCATCGGTATTGATACATAATTTTAGTCAATTCCTAGCCCTTTGAGTGCAGTGGAAACTCACTTGAAGTAAAGAGCGAGTCCGCGTTAGAAAAGGTCTGATGCAATAAACGTTACAATAAACCGAGCATCCGCTTAATTCTCGTGGTTGGTTTAAATTATCGTTTGGTATTTGCTCGAAAATTAAACGGTTATTAGGTGACGCACCGGTTTTCGTAACGACTTTATAAGAGAGCGAGTCGAGTGCTTGGAATTAATTATTACAGAAGGAGCAAGCTGCTCAAGGGTAGTCTCGGGTTATTGCACTAGCTGTACTCATTCATTCCTGAGCGCATTCGAGTCTTGAGGGCGTACTGCAGGAGCTCGCCCTACTGGTCGGTGAAGGACGAGAGGAGCGAGCTTTTTACTCGCGATGTGCTCGGGGTCGGGGAAATCGGGGAAAGTTTGCGCAAGAACGTGCGCCCGGCTCGACGCGCTGGCATTGTGGTGATCCGGGCCAAGGAAAAAAGAAAGTTAAAACCTCGTGAGAGTATTGTTAAGTTGCGTCACCGGGGGGAAGCTGCCCTGTTCTCCTCCCTTCCGTCTGTCCCGCTCGTTTTCGCTCCCTCTCTTTTCACCAGGAGAACCGCGCGCGTATAATATCGAAATTTATGGTCGTGGCCGACGTTCTTCTCCTCTGGCCGCCTGGTTCAAGAGACGGGTACGATGAGAGAGAGAGAGAGAGAGAGAGAGAGATGGAGACACGGGGAACCCCGAAGCATCTCTTCTTCTGCGCCACTTCCTTTCTTCTTCCTTATTATATTTGTCTTCTTTCTTCTGTCTGTCCCTTTTATCCCCGACATTCTCGTGTGGAGCTCTGCGAAGTCGAAATTCATTACAAGACCGAATGAAAAGCCCCGTCTCTGCTATCACTGTTGTGATTGAAATGATGAACAACGGAAGGCGGTGCGAGCTTCCACGGTTAATCAACTTAGTTTCAACAATTAAACAATGCCATTGTTTTCTCCGTGCTCCTTTCGGTAATCTGTTTACGCGACCAAGGTTCTTTTATTCGTGGTTATCCCCATTCACCGTGACAAATACTTCTAAATACTTTATTATCTGATGCTTCGTTGATAAATCAAAAGTAGATTATTTAGTGATTTAGCAATGATATTCGGATTTCGAGATGACAAATCACACGATTTTATTTTATTTCATTTTTCCGATAGTGATGTTTGAGCTTGCGCGGGATAAAACGACGTGGAATGAAAGGTCTTACAACAAAAATTACGTACGACCCTTAAATGAAGAATAGCCTTTGACGCATTGTACCATCCAATAGCTTTGATCGAACTCGACGGATCGAGGCTTCGATAAGGTCTCCAAGTTGCGGCATCAAATCCACCAGCTGAGATTACCCTGTAGTTGTTCGTCATACGACCGCACTACTAAAGGGCAGAAAAGTTCGGCCCTATCCCGTCAGCCCGATAATTTATAATGTCCGGAATAATAAATTCGGTTCGCCATGAAGGCGTCGGTAGTCGTCGACGCGGTTTCAAATCCGAACCTGTGGTGCACCCTTTTTCGACTTGCGTTTTGTTCGCGTGGCCGCGCTTTTTTATTTCGTCAGGCGCTCGACGGAGGCGTTCCATAAGCCACCGCGAACATGGCGAGTGGTTAAGGGCCGGACGGGTGGTCGCGACGCCCCGGTAGCTTGGCTATCGTTTCTCGTATCTTCTATCGCGCATAAATCAGGGAAGCCGGTGGAGGGTCGCGGGGGTGATGGGACGTGCCGCCTGGACGTGCTCCTTGCATTCAGTCGCAATCCTGCCCTTTGAAGGAGCAGCTGAGGTAATGCTGCACATTCGAATCAGATGCCTCTTCTTATCATCATTTTCTTCATTTTCTTTTGTTTTCGCGAAACTTGCGCCATCGAGTCTTATTACGGATCCGCTTCGGCTCCTTTCTCCTCGTGCAATTCGCGTTTCTCCCTCTTGAACGCAGGGCTTCACTAGGGCTTACTCGCACAGAAAGATCTTCGGAAGCGAATTAGAGGAGGATTTCGAGTAAATGCTTGTCGTTTGTTACTTTTTCGGTCCATAAATACAGACAGAAGCAGGGCAATTTAATTAGCTAGAAGTAATTGGAAAAATTATGTAAGCTTAGGTTGTGGCTTACCGTTATTATTACTTTTGGAAATGTAGAAGGAAATCCATGAACACAAATACGCGTATTTAATACTTCATCTTCAAATATGTGCGCATAAATTAGTTGGTGCGTATTTCGCGAATCGCAACATCCTCACTCGAGGCAAAGCATTCGATAGATGCGGACTCGTAATAATCGCGAACTCCCCTTTCTGTCGCAACAGCAAACGGAAAATTCGCAGGCAACGGAGCATCACGAGGCGAGTGTACAATTAATTTAACGAGCTTGACTGCATTCTCAGTCGGCTATCGAAAGCTGGCGACATTGCGCGTCCACTGTTGAGCGTCCGGGGAGAAAACTCGTCCCATATTGTTTTCGGCGAGAGCGTGAACTGTTTGAATTCGAGTTATTTTCGTCGAGCGTGGAGCGGTCGCCGTCGGCGTCGTCGTCGTCGCTGCGGCAAGATGGATCGCCCGGGCGCGAGCTTTTCTGTCCGGATGTATCAGCCGCAAGAGACGCGCCTTGTGCTTATGTATATTTAGATGCGTAAAAAGTGCTTATCCTTGTAAAAAGAAAGTCGTAGGAGTGCTAGTGAAATGGAAGGAAGGTGAAAAGAGCAAACGAAGGGCGAAGAACTGAGAGTGAACTTTTAAAAAGAGCGTTTCCATTGAAATTGATTGAAAGCTTTTCGCATTTATAACGTTTCAGAGTGTTGTACTATTTGTTGCTTGTTAATAACTTGTAAAATTTATTTAAGAATTTGCTTTTAAAGTTCGATTGTTTGCATTCGGTTATTTAATGTAGGCACATAAATTGTAAATAAAATACATTAATTTATATTACGTAAGCATCTTTCAAAATTAGCCCACTATTTTTTTTACGTAAAGTAAATCAGCGAAAGTTTATCTAGAAACTCTTTACACTTACTTCGGCGAAAACGTAATAACAATCTATATCGAAGCAAGACAAAGGGAAGGAACTAAGAATTTGTCACCCTAGAAATCTACAGTGCAACTCTTGGAGCACTTTAGGGGGAAGAACTTGGTTTATAAGGAGAAGTTCTCGGACTAGGAACGACATGGCGCATAGCTTCCAGTCTCTCTCTCTCTCTCTCTCTCTCTCTCTCTCTCTCTCTCTCTCTCTCTCTCGATTCACGAGAGTTGGCGAATACAGGCAACGTTTTCTCCCGAGTGCGGGCGTCTTGTGACGCCTTCGGGGCGCCGTGTCTCGTTATCCACAAGATTTATGGCACGCTAATTGCACCGCGGCAAACAACACTGTCTGAGTAACTCGGACGAGAGAAGACGAGCTTTCGCGCGAGACATTCGAGAAGAAAAGAAATCGAATATTTAACTTTATGCTTCGGAGTGAAATAAATTGATAGGCGCGTATCATATTCATCGCGGATGTCTTCTTTCGCTAGTCTGGGAGAGAGTAGTAAATGTTTATCTCGACAATGCACGAGCGTAAGTTGAGTTCATTTTTCGATTCAAGCTTCCAGAGCAGCTTCGACTCGCGAAGTACTTGGAGAGTCTTCCTAATAAAGTTTGATTGACTTGGTCTTCTTACTACACGTTCAGAGAATTAAGTGCTTCGGTAGCTTCGACTTAATTTGAAATATTCAAGTCATTTGCTTATTTTAAAAGTTTTTGTCGATGTTCGACTGATTTATTCTTCAGAATGATCTTGCGAAAAGATTATAACTTGAACAAATGTTAGTCGAACTTAATAATAATAAAATATTATTTTACTGCTTAACTTAATAAGATATACATTGGCCAACCAAAGCTCTATATGTATATTAATAATTTAGGGATGTTTACACTGTAGTTAATTTTTCACTGAATATTGTAATATTTCATTGTTTATCATTAAAATTATTGTATAGAAAGCGTTATTTAAATAAAATACATTTCATCATTTTTAAAATCGTACTCTGACAACCGACTACTTTGTTACACAAATCAAATCCTGAATAATGGAAATTCGAATTTTCATACTTAGTTGCCTATGAGTTGCTTTCTTCAAGCTTTCCTCGTGTCGTAATCATGGCTTAAAATCATAGCTTAAAATCCTACATTTCGTGCTACTTAATGTAATATATATATATACGTACATACATATATAATTATTTTTTTTTGAATATATAAATATATAAATGGATTCTCAAATATTTATACAAACGTATATATATTCTCAAGATATTCTATGAATATATATAAAAAGAATTAAAAATGAATATTTTATACTCTGTGCAATGGCTAATAATGATCCTAGTATGTTTGATGTACGTATATCAAGGATTTCTTTAAGTAAAAGTTTTATTTGCGCTTTCGTAGATTTAAATACTAATTAATTACAACTAGTTTATTATTATTTTACGTGTCAGACGTATGGCAGGTAGGAAAATACAATGGTTTATAATCAATGTTATTAATTTAATAAATGTAACGAGGAAAATGTAACATTTACGCGAGAAAGGGAAAGCCAATTATGATTTATCTTGTTGCCAGCAAGAATATACAATGTGTTACTCGTGAAAATTATTGCAAGGAAGACAAATAGGCATTATATCATACTTCTCAAAGATGATGATGGGTTGGCGTGCGTAATGACGGCTTTCCACTTGAGTGTAACTCACGGTAGTAGCACCGATCATTATCTTAATGACGTTTCATGCACATACTCGAGTAAAGACCATAATGTTTAAGGAAAAATCGTAAATATCCAGCGCGGTCCTAACATATTATTTTACAAGTGCCATAAGTATTTACTAATTATGAAATTAAATTGGACCACTTGAAAGTAAATACATTGATCTAAAATTTAGATTAATTTTCAAGATTATGTCTTAAATAGTGTAGTAATAATGACTTAATTCTTAACTTTTAATCTTTATTGAACAGAGTGCGTATCATAAATATGAAAATTTCTTTTTTCATGCTAATGTACATTAAAAAACCGATGTAACTAATAGACTCACGCTGATTGCCTTATTAAGAAAAGTGGTTTTTTAAGCTTCTCGTGTTTTTCCAACTATAAATGTATTTGTATTACATATCTAAACTCGCGTGAAATTAACTACGAAAGAGGAAGTTAATTATAACGAATTAATGATGCTTTTTATTGATACCACGAAATCGGATGTTAATTTAAGACCTCGAAATTATAGCAATAATTAGTAATAGTAGAGCGATACGAATATTTTTAAAGCATTGCCACATTAAAATTCATATTGCCGAACAACCTATTTTCTGTTCTTCGTACTTTAGAATTTATTCATATCCTTTGTGCAATTTTCATCTCCTAGTTATTCTTTTCAGTTAGTTATTCTTTTAGAAAATATTTTCTTTAATCTAACAGCTTGTAACTTTCATTATTTTTTTTTATCATTTCACAACGACTGCCTTTAATTCTTATTAAACCTTGACCACAAGGATAAAAATTTTAAAAGAAAATGTAAAATTGTTGTAAGTTATTCCACGTTAACATCACGCGATTATAAAGTAGAAGAAGATTGACAATTAGAATTACTTTAATAATGCCCATGTGGAGTATCCCCCTGTACGTAGCCTTCGTGAAGCTTTCGGTGTCCTTGGCTAGCAATTCTCCATCTACGAATTCAGTAGAGCGAACGAACGACCGAGAAACAAGGAAACGGTCGAAGTCGTACATTAATGCCCATGTAACGCAGTGCTCGAAAACTCGAGTAGCGTTACAAACGAGTGCCAGTCGGCAGAGTTCGAGAGCACGTACATACCCGTGTACGCGACGATGATGTCGAGGTTACGAGCTCATTGGGCATAGTCGGAAACGGGTCGTCGTTTAGTTGGCTGGTCGGTTATGCTAATTATGCCAATGGCAGCGGCACTCGCACAAGCCGCTCGTCTCAATCCTACTCTGCCTCGAGTAAACACGCACGTTAGAGCGAAGCGAGTTGCAACCGATTGGGCGTATGAACGATACACGTATATAAAAGAGGCGCACCGATTTATCGTTACAACAGTCAGATGCGAGACACGATGCTGCATTTACTCGCGATGGCCCGATCGATGTCTCAATCGTAGCGTAAAAGACAATAGCGGTATGAATATTGGGTCTCAGTGGCAGAAAGTTTGAACTCCATACTTCGCAGAAACGTTTCTTTTTCTATCCCGACAAGTGGCTATTGCGATAGTGTGCGCTCAAATTCTAAAGTACGGCGACGAATTGCGCGCAACTGAAACACTTGTCGATAAGAGCTATAGCGCTGTACACACGTCGACCTGCAGTTTCATAAATAGAAAGCCATGCAAGTGATAAATTAGCGCGTTAGTTATGCATACGTCGTCCTTCGAATGGTCTAATTTATTTTCACGTAGGACGAATGGTGGTTAATTAAATAAAAGGAAATTAAATTAATAATGATAACATGTGTTATATGCTCTTGCGTAAAAGTAGGTCTCGCGAAACGGTAACAATGAGCTTGAACGTTACATTAGAATATGAATACTTGTCGGTAAATTTGTTGCACGATATCGGTAAAAGATTAAGCATGATAATAATAATTTAAAAGAATTATTAAACGCGAAAGAAAACGCTATTGTTATGCTAGGAATACGATGTGTTAGCATTATTATTCGGGTGAAACGTGAATATTTGTATTCGCATGAGCAACGCCTCTATAAATATCAGATGAAATGACGCATGGAATGTCGTTAGGCTTGGATGGAAAAAAGTAAAAGAAAATTAGTATGACCTGCCTAGTTAGGAGATATTTAGATCATTACAATAGCCTTAAGAGAATCAGTGTAATAGGGGTTCCCCAGGGTGTTGTAAGAATAGCGCGGCGTTGCCTTCTCGCTTTAATATTTACGAGCGCAATTGCTTGAAGAAGCGCTCGATTGTGCTGATTTTTACGGGACTAGATGGGCAAGAGGAAGAGACGCTTGCTTCTTCTATTTAGGTTTCGCAGCTTTACTTTGAATGCCGCTCATCTGCGATGCCCTCACTTATCAGAGAAAAGTGATTCTTTGGAGTAGCCGAGCTACATCTTAAACATAAATATTGTGTAAATACAAGCGTATACCGCTGACGGATTTTGTTTTATTTTACATACAATAATGGTATTCTCGGGCGTCGAGTCAATATTAAAGTAATATTGAATTCATAGGATATAATTCGAATCAATATTTACTGCTTCATTTATTCGATACAATAGGAGTACATTTGTATGCCAGTTTCGATGAAAACGCGTTATCGATTGCACCACATTCTTATAGCTTCGATCTTCTTGCTTCTCTATAAATATCTCCGTAGCGCAGACCGACATTTAATTTTTGACCAGCGCTGTTTGCAATATCTCCAAGTAGAAATATCGCCGAACAATTTAGCAAAGTCAAGCGCAGAGTCCCGTCACGAACACGGTTCGATCGAATAATCAAAAGCCTATTCCACTGTCCTACATCGAGCATTTTCAGCTTTCCTCGAATACCCGCGCACTCGATACGATCGAGCATTAATCCAGATGCTCGTTACGTAACGGCTCGCCCAAAGGATCATCCGCGAGCTATCGGACAGCAAAAGAAGCAAAGCGTCTCGGGCGTCTGGCGTTGTAGCGCACAAAGTCTTGACCTTGCGCTCGTCGATCGGCTCGTAACCGACGCGAGGGGAGGGTTTGAACACATCGGCGGGGCCCGGCCGATCGATCCGTTTGTAATTCCCATAATTTAAAACTGAAATTATGAGACCGGATGGACGCCGCGCTCCTCGTTTGGCCAGCCGCTCGCGGGACCCTCTTCACTTGTGCGCGGGCCAGTTGTGCGCGATGCGAACAACAAAGACCGATCGCGGATACCTTCGGACATCTCCTCGGTCTCGTGCGCGTACGCGCGCGCATACACGCGCGCACACACCCGGTCGATCGAAACAATCGGCCGACGGTGAAGCGCAACGCGCTCTCTGTGTTGGCCAGCGGAGGCAGGATATCATCTATACGTACATATATGTGCTTCTCTCATTTTTTCATAACGCATGCACGTGGGTGGGGGAGCGTAAGGGGTCTTATGGGGCAGCATATAATTATCGGGACTTAATGGCTGTCGTAAATCATAGGCGCCTCTCTCCTCTCTCGGTCTTTCGTTCCCTCGGTCTTTTGCTTCCCTCTCTCAGTGTGCGTGTGCGTCTTCGGGCGCGCGTGTGCTCATACTGCAAGGGTGTGCGGGTGGGTGCGCGTCGTGGTTCCGTGTGTGCGAGAGTGAGCGCGGCTCGGCCCACAGAGGAAGATGAATGCGGATGAGAAATCGGGCGAGTCGATTGGATAGAGTCATCATTCGCTGCTTCGGGGGGTGGGGGCATCGGCAGCAGCGGTAACATCGGTTAGAGGTCTAGGCTTGGGCGGTGCGATATGGGTAGAGCCGAGATGTTTTTCATTTATTTTCCGCGCTCTCCGATTTTTATAATCCTCCGTTTTATACGAAGCCGAGCATTTTTTTCCGAGTACAACAGAGGTACGTTATATTGTACGTTCAATCATCCAACCGGTATCATTCTTCCTTGAGATCTCAATTTGAGATTAATCGCTGCTTGAATATTCAGGTTTCACATTATTTCCCAAGGTTTCTCATTCCTTATTATCACTCATTCGTGAAACTTGTATTTCTTGCAAAGCTTTGCCGGTCGACTTATTAATTTCGGATTTTTACGATACAAATGGACTAGTTTATTTTAGGCGCAACCAAATATCATAATTATCGAAGAAACGATATATGAATATATGAATATATCGTTTCTCAATATAAATTGTATAACTGCATATAAATTGTAATATATTCGATTACTCTTAAAACGGGTCTTGAAAAGCCTTTAAAATTAATTAATAACCTTTTTACTTTTCTAACAAACCGATGCATTACATCGTCTGTACAGATTTTTACCTTTTGTTATTCTTATGAATTTTATTATCTATGATGCAGTTAAATTAGTTCACGTGTCGCTTTCAAATTGTTCAGTGCGAAAAACAGTGCTTACACGTGATGAATTTGTGTTGAGAGAAAAAAAAGAAAACGTTTGATTCCTCGGTTAATTTGAAATCCTAACTGTTCGTACGTTTGGTTCTCTTCTGTATCTCAATTAATTTCTTTGACCAGATGTTATTATGATGTACTAGAGTATAAATATGCACATTATC
This sequence comes from Wiebesia pumilae, assembly GCA_018907045.1. Lineage (NCBI taxonomy): Eukaryota > Metazoa > Arthropoda > Insecta > Hymenoptera > Agaonidae > Wiebesia > Wiebesia pumilae. Next base: position 151,291 of record JACCHZ010000173.1, on the reverse strand, counting down.
TTTAGATCTTTTTTTTTATCTCGATTTTTTTCATGCTAGTTTAATATTACTCAGAGAAGATACTTCGATAATCCTTAAATATGTTTTAATTTATGAAAAATTGTTTCTATTAACTAAAAAATTTTCTTATTTTCAAATTACATTTATTTTCAAGATATAAATTCCAGTACCTAATTCACCGTAGAAATTCTAAACCACCAAAGCAGACCCTCTTCGAAAAATTCGAACGTTTAAAGTCGATTTCCCACGACGAGAAAATTGGAGCAGCTCTCGAGCGACTTTTAATCTAGAGCTAAGGCAGTCTAACCATTTTCAAAAATCCATTCACGAAAGGCAGGGATGTCTTATTTTCTCAGTGGCTACTTCCTGTTAAACGCTTACAGCGCTGTACATAATATAAGGGTGAGGTTGAAAACCAGAGTGTGTATGCAGAAGAGAGAGAGAGAGAGAGAGAGAGAGATAAAAATAGAAAGGGGGTTGGTCCAGCGCTGGAGGTGGGCAATGGCCAAAGAATTATGACATCCTGTAAAAGGGGAAGAATCAAGAAGTGCTTTCCCTCTCACTCTCATCGAATTCTGCACGCGAGTTTCTTTTATATGCCTTCGTATATCATATCCATGACATTTGATTTGATTCTTCTCTCTCTCTCTCTCTCTCTCTCTCTCGTGCCTGTCTCTCGTTCTCACTCGTCATCTTTTCCTCCCTCCTGCGCCTCAACGAAACAGCCGAGGGTGGGTACACGCGCACACCGTGGGCTCGATGAACGAGAGGAACGAGAATGATAGAGAACGAGAAATACTGTAGTGGGGAGGAGAAACGAAAGAAAACGAAATTGTTGAGAAAGTGGGGGGTTTGCTATACGGGAATCGAGGGGTTGGGTCGGGGTTGCGCTGACAGCTCGACGCTCTCGTCCGTTCCATAGCACGCCCGACGTGGAGGATACGCTTCTCTGCACACATTCACTCGACTCACGCACATGCACGTGTCCCTCGTTCCTTTCTCTCTTTCTCTTTTATTCGTATATCGCCGACTGCTATTCTCGCTGCCTCTTTCTCTATCCCGCTTCTCCTGGACGCTCTCTCTCTCTCTCTCTCTCTCTCTCTCTCGCCGTGTTTCTGTGTGTGTGTTCCGTAGCTCTCTGGATCTCTCGCTTTTTCCGTGTGCGCTAGCTAGTCGTCACATTGTGTAGCTTCGTTTCTGTCTTCACCCGCCGCCGCCGCCGCCGCGCGAGAGTTACAGACTCTGACACGCAGAGTCGCGCTACTCTGCCGACTGTGCCGTACGATTCTAGCCGGTGAGCGGAACTGTTCATTTTCATTTTCTTTTCCTTTTTTTGCATTCTCGTTCACCTGTCTGATTATCATTTTCCATTTATTGATATACGAGTGATGAAAGAGTGTCCGAGGAATTACGCGAGTGATGTGCTGGACTTTACGCGCCGAGCCGCTACGTGTCACGTGTGACTACTCATTCTTATCTTCCACACCGATGGACTGCGCAGCCGCTTTGCTTATCGTTGAAAATCCCGAGCACTAAGGAATTTCGATATGGTTTTTAAGAATAGGTGATTCAAGATGACCTCGTCAAAAAGTCTTATCAAGGTAGTTGTTCCTTCTGTGACATGTTCGATGCAATTTAATTTAATTCCCTAACCGAGCATCGCCATTAGATAAGAAATTTCATTTGAAATGCTACGGGTATCGGGTGAACCACGAGAACATTTACAAAAATTTACCTAAACTTTCGTTCACTTTTTGGCGAAGTGTATTTTTGATAACGCTGGTGAAAATTGCTTTGGTAATAAAATACTCGAATTAAATCTTTCATGAGCAATCGGACGATAATCGTTGTTATTGGAGTACGTTTCAAATTTATTCTGTAGCGTCCACGTTAAGTATAATTTATGTAAACTCTATCGCTTTTCAAAGTTTCTTACATTGTAATAATTCTAATATACCGATAATTGTTGAATGGATCGATAAAGAAATTATTTCTTGAACTTGGAAAACATGACGGGAATGAAGGTTTGAGATCGCAAAACGCAGAAGGTCCCTTGTGAATGTTATACGCGCGAGCGTAGGGTGGACACCAAACTGGGTACCGTCGTGATGTTGTTGTTATAACTAATTATTCAACAGAACCGCGTACACTCGCTCGCGTTGTGCTTACGCAGGTGGTCGTACGAGTCGTCCTCGCAAATTGCTTTTTCTCGTTTTTTTCCTTCTTCGACGGCTTTTTCTCGCAATGCTATGTCACGCAACAGTCGATAACGAGATAAGAAATCCGCCTCCTGTATGATATACATCGCTTATCTCTTATTTGACGAGCTTTTTGAGCTCGTGTGTATTATGTATCATATGTATCGAAGGAAAATAATTAGCCAGTATGAGTCGCGATAGATCGAGTCGGCAAGTGCACGCCATGAATGTTATTCTTACGTACATTCGTACATACACGATTCATTATAATTATTTGTAACGTTATAATTATTTCGAAAATATTATTCGATATGTATATAAAATATTGTATACATATCTACGACTGTCTAAATGTTGGAATTACTCTGAATACATGAAGCTTTGGAGCGTTTTTGTACGTATATAATGTACGTATCATGGAATGAGATCTATTTGGGTTACAGAGTACAATGAGACATAAAAATTGGCCATTTAAAGTTTAGAGCTATCGCTCTAGCTTCAAAGTGTAATAAAATTTGTGGCTTTCAGAAATAAAAGTTTAATTAGAATCATGGAGCTCATTGGAAGTCGTTTCAATTGACAGTGAATAGTCGACGAGCACGAATTTATGTATCAAGTTCGTAATCAATCACAGAAATCAGTGTACTTGTAGTGCCGCTCAACAAAGGCAATCCAAAATAAAATATACCAATTGCAAATTTTTGTTTTCTGTATCAAAGTAAATTTCACATATCAAAATAGAATTTCACGTTCTACAATAATGTAAGTCTTTTGAAAAAGTTATCAAGTACAATTTTACTGTTTTAAATGATGTAAAATGTGTAGAATAGGTTTTTTTTTTTTTTTTTTTTTAGCAATGTGACTTTTTTCTTAAGTTTGTTTGTTTTAAAGCGACTAATCTGTATAATTAAAAGCGCACTCTGATAATTAAATTTTTAGGGGAACATATAAAGGCGAAAATCACTTTCATATTTACGCAACTTTCAGCCTCACATATTGACATAAAAAGATGAACGATTTTTTTTAGAAATTCTACAGTTTTGTAGACAGAAAACAGATACACGGCAGAGAAATGTGTCGCAACACATCAGATCGCGTGTTTCCACGTATTCGAGGAAATTCCTACGCGATGTATTAATAGATGCGCGAGCGAACTGGGAGCACTGAGTTTCCTTTTCTTTCGATTCCGCCATCGATTACGAAGTTTCGCTCTTCACGTGTTCACGCATGCGAGGCGCTTGTTTGTCTTGAAGCTTGCGAAGAATGGATTCGCCACCGCCGCCGCCGCCGCCGAGGAGACAAATGTCTCGTTAAATTCCACACCCCCGCATTATCGTCGAGTGAGATCTTAAGCATAGCTTGGCCCCGCGAACGCCTAGACGTTTTAGTGGACCTTTTCCGATGAATATACAGCGGCTTTCCTCCTCCCCTCGACACAGTAGCAAACAACTTTCATGTTCCACTGCTTCATTAACCTGAACGTCCGCGCATTTATCTCTTTCAACACGCGTTCGCAGTACCGACTATTCTAAGTGATCGAATTTCAAGGAGTTTTTTTCCATTTTCCAGAAGTAATTTCCTCGCTGATGTTACCTATTACTTTCGAAAACTTGAAAGAACTTTTTCGAGATACGTAAGCTTGATATAGAGTTTTAATGACAGTTTTATGAAAACTGCTAACGGGTAGATCCCGTCAAAAAAAAAATAAATCAATCATATTCCATTTGGTACTTTCACGCATGTAAAAATATTTCTTGAATGATATGCTTATTTATTTATATCCTTTTTTAAATATGTTATCAAGTGTCGATAGGTCATTTAAGTATATTAAATGTACAAGTGCTCAGCACGAAGCAGAGCCTTATGAATGTGTTCACTTAGATATCGTTTACGTTCATATTAAGATTATACTTGAAACGTGTTACTTTATGAGTATTTAAAAGAGTGTAATATTGAAATTTATTAATAGCTAGCGTAGAACGCTAAAATTTCTCCGACTACAAATATTTGTATTGCTTGCTTTAAAACTGGTTAATATCTAAATATGTAACAAAACGAAAGATCTAATGCGAGCCAATTGATAAAAACGTTTTTGCATTCATTAACTACTAATGGTATTCAACCAGAATTGAAGAAATTCTTCAATATTTAACCAATGACTAAAAAGTTCAATTTCGTACGTACATTTTGCCGCGGCATAAGAAAAAATGCATATAATTTTTAATCGATAGCGTAATTTAATCTAGCGTAATTTGTCTTGAGATATTGCCTCGAAGTAATGAAATAATACTCGTCGTTTCGAAATTTGTATAACGTGCGGAAAATAATTTCAGTGCGCACTTGTGACTCTTTAGATACGTAATCAAATTCGTCTAAATACGTGAACAGAAATTAAAATGAAACTACAAGAGGAAAAAACTCAACCTATACACGTCCGAACGTTTCCTTGTTTATATATTTTTTTATGCGCAAGAGCATTGTTTAACGGTGCTACATTCAAATTTCATATTCGTGGCGCGCGTCCGGGTAACTTCTCACATCCTGCGGCAGTTCCTTCGCTCCTAGAATATGTTTTCTCGTTGTCATACGCGGTGTACGCACGGGCGACGCATGTTAGTGAACTTTGGTTGAAAAAGGTCGTTTTCTTCCTCGTTATTTATTTCTTTTCCGTCTTCAAAGAGTCGCCGTACTAGGATTCCACTTTGGGCACGGATTCTATCAAAAAGCGCGCGTGGACCGACGGATTGTGAAAAAAGTAATTATGAAGCTCAAAAAGACTATGGAATATAAATCGCCATGATTATACAGAAATGTCGCAAAATAATGCTAGCTGTCGTTCTTTCGAAATTTCTTTTGACATTTATAAGATGTTCTACTTATAAGATGAAACGTTAACAAGCCAGTAACGCGTTCGAATAATTATGATTTGAATACTTTTCCTTCGAAGTGCCTGGCTATACGCTTATAAATATTATTTTTACACTGCCACGTCTGTTCGATACACGCAGATGTATTAAACTTTTTCAGTGGCGTAAAGTACGTATGTTCGCTTTAAAATGTAATTTTTCGAAATACGAGTAAATTGCCATGTGGAAGCGAATAGCACTCCACGCTAATTATTTTTTACGCCGTTGAATGTTATATTGTAGCTCGACATTTTTTCCTTTGCTTATTTGTTATAATAATTTTGTAATAATAATTTTAACGAGTTCGGTCAGTTTATAAGGGGCTTTAAGTATTTTAGTAAGTAATAAAAACAGTCTGTGGCGTATTGTAAAAATGTAATGATATTTACACTCTTTTTCATTACCCATGACCACGATTGTTTCGCGAAAGCATTATCTAGTACTCTTATAGACACAAATGTGCTCTATTTGAATTTCAGTTGACTTTATGCTGTTGCAGTCTATTTGAAATTTATGAAATACATTTGACTTATTTGATCCACTCGTGAATGTGAGCGTCAGTCTTGTTTAATTACTTCGTAATATACTAGTAGTATGAATGCGGATTTATCTTTGAAGTCTCCCTAAGTTGTTCAAGTTAAATATTAGTGTATAACAGTCGTTAAAATATACGTAAATTGAGCAGGTCTTCTACATGGCCCGCATACTTTCAAAGCACATTAATGCATTTTAAATATTTATTGTCTTATAAGTTTATTTTAGTACGAGTTTAGTGGATTGTTTTATAGGGAGGGCTGGTGGGCTTCGTTTTGCCTTTCGTCGTAATTCAGAAAAGTCCCTCGCGAACGAGTCCAACTTGATTTTCAACGGCGATAAATCATGGACGAGCGAGTGTATAACAACACGCGTCCACTCACCGATTGGACAAAAATACGGCGAGGGGTGCGAGCGGAGGAAAAAAAGGGAATCGAATAGCTCGGAGCTTTCTTCCGTTGTGCAGCGCCGACGCTTTTGCGGAGGCATCGCGCGCGCTTGGCTTTTATGCGTGCGGTTAGGTGAGATATTTATTGCCGATATCGAACTGCGATTATATCGACGGCCGTGAGGTTGTGCGCGCGCGCACGCTAGAGTTGGCCATTGTGGAAAATCGCAAAGCATTTTCACGCTACCGCTTCTTTCCGGCCACCGCGTCCCACATCCTCCCGTTGCTTTCCTTGTTATTATTATTTTTTCTTTTCATCGGGCGCCCTTTCACCCCTGCGTTAGCGCGCAAAATTTGAATTATGGTCTCTCCTCGCAAGAGTGCATAAATCTTTGAGGTGGATTTATATTTAAGCGACAGCGGCTTGCGTCAAGGAATTTCTTTCTATAGCTTTTTGGACGTCTGTGCTATTGTTATTTGCGGTCCTTTTCCGTCTCTTACGTCAATCACGCACATTAACTATCAAACTTTGTTTTATTTATTATATTTATCGACGAGTCCATTAATATTGTACCGATAGCCGTATACAATTTTGTTTTATGAGGCAGCACGTGTCGTGCGTATCTTCTATCCTACATTTATTAATAATGAATTGATTGTTCTTTTTTGTCACTGTTAAGCGTTAAAAAATTCTGCAGTAGAACGAAAGTCAGAATATATTTATGCGATTCAAATGGAATTCGTTTGGGTATAGGGCTTGAGCGTAAGCTTTCGTTTCGTGTGGCTCTGGCTTTAGTTTTACAGTCGCAAGGTAGATAGTCCGAAATTTCAGTCTGAATAATTTTCTCATATTGAGAAAATCGCCTTTGAATTCCAACGTCAAAATGGAAATAAACCTCGTCAAAATTCTCCCGGTTGTATTCATTCCTATCCGTTATAATTTACAGTAAATGAATTATAGTTTTCAACGAATGCCTTAGCTTCTTTCATTGAGCAATAATCGCCCTTCCTGTTTGAAGACAATCGCATCGCATTACACGGCTGGTAGATTTTTCATCGCGCACCATATCTCTTCGAAGCAGTAAGTTTGCGATTTCCAATCTTCTGTTCTCTCATTACTTTATCGGAAAGCTCTGATTTAATTACGCACGAGTCGTCACCCATGGGGAATAAAAGAATAAGGTCTGCATAGGCTTTCCGTGCCCCTAACTAACGCACAAACTTTCTACATTAGGTCCTCTGTCTTTTTCATCTTCTTCTTCTTCTTCTTCTTCTTCTTCTTCTTGGTTCATCTCCGTTTCCTATCTATTACCCGATTACACGGACTTAGTTCTGCGCCGATATCCCGCCCTAGCCTGAGCTAAACTTGCCAGCAAAGTCAGTCGCGCGGTAGGCATTAGCTAAAGCCCCAGTCAGTCTAGAGGGGTTGGCAGTTTCCCTTTGTTCGTGGCCATTTCTGTCGATTGAGTACAACGCCAAGGCGACTGATTTGAGCCGACTCACTGACGTCGGGAGATGTTCAGTGAAAATGGCGAGGAAATGCTTACAACGTTGCGTGTATTAATGCAGTTGATAATTTTACTTTAATTACACGATGCCGCTTCATAATTATACAACTTTTGTGTCTTTATACGAAAAAGAGAAGAGAAGAGAGAATCAAATATCAGTATGTATAATATAATACTGTACAATAATATTCTACTTAAAATCGGTATTAATTTATTCAATGGCAAAAGACCAGTGTTTAGTATATTCAATTCTTGAGCATGAATTCGATTTGTATTCATTGCAGTAACCAAGTGATAAAAATAAATTGAATATTAGTTCAGAATTAATATTACATAAAATAGGATAAATAGCATTCTTAACAATAATTTTAATAAAAAACTTAGTAATAATAAACAGATAGTATTCGTTCTTTTACCGTGAAGTCTGCTGTATAAGCTAGTACTAGTGCTACGCCCTAAATGATGATATTACAATTAATCTAATGTGCAGTGATTCTAATTCCTTACTTCCTCTTAAGTGTAGACTTAATACATCTAACAGTAATTTTACATCAGTAATTTTGGGTCTTCATGTTTGTGATATCTCAAAGAATCACAATATTTTAAGTATATGTATTAAGAATGAATAGCGTACAGGATTTTAACAGATATATATATATGCAGTAAGTAAATCACGCGACTCTTTTATTATTCGTAGTTCAGTGTACTTATATACTAATATTAAAATCGATTATGTGCACGTACGTGTCCTGAAAAATATTTTTCATTTTAAGAAGGCTGTTTCTTATCGAGAAAGCAAAACTATTTATTTAATTTACTAATAAATTATTCAGAACACTAATAATACGTTCATCTTATGCGAAGAGTATAATATAAAGTAAACTAGCTAAATAAATAGCTTTAATTAAATACTTATGTATTAAGCCAAAAAACAAGTGTTTTTTTTCACCGAGGTATCATAGTTGAATAATCAGCCTCGTTGCATGTCATGCTGCATTACTCAGCTGCCTATTACATAGAATCATTGTGTAATGTTCTTATTTACGAAATCGGATATATTCACTAACTTTCGTTTTCTTAAAAATTATCTTGAATTACACGTGCGTAAAGTTAAGAATAAATACATTGATCTTTATATAAATCCGTTACATTTATACATTCGAGAAAAAGTAAAATATAATTATTGAATTGGAAGCTTTTCAATATTAGTAGTTTAAATTATGTAAAACTATGCTAACGAGAATTGAAGTGAGGTTTCTGAATTTCAGAATAATTTTAACTCTTACTTCATTTAAATTAATATTCATTTCATTATCTTTACCAGTGTGTCAGTATTATTATAAAACAATTTCAGTCAAATAAAACTTATCTTACATTTTACAAATATTATCATGGTAAAAGTACTACATTTCTTTAATGTAAATAACTCTAACACTTGATTTAATTTAAACAAATACCGTTCGTAATAATAATTAAATTAATTTGTATAGAGTGTATTGAAGTACGTAAAATTATTGTGGAACGTCTGTCAATGTGAACGAAAATGAAATTCAACACTAATGAAACAGTATAATGAAAAATCCTACGAAAAATCATCATATTTCTACTAAACAACGAGCCTTAACCTCCTCTTCTCTGGATATGCATATTCAAAATCGTACACGAGGCAGCAAACGGAGAGGGAGACTGTCATCTCTCCCACTCCTTACGCTTACTCAAGCGAAGCGTCGCGACGCCTCCTTCCTCGGCAGCCTTGCAGCAGCAGCAGCAGCAGCAGAACCTCTGCGGCCTTTGTGCTCTTGTCAAGTTGTCAAAGTTACCCCACCCAGGGAGCAGAGCCCGGATCCAATACCCAGACAGTACCCCGCGCATTTCGCCATTCCCCCCACCTTTTCATGGTGCTGTACTTGTCTCCATCTTTGTCGTTCTCTCTCTCTCTCTCGCTCGCTCTGTCTTTCTCTTCCCGTGGTCGGGATACACCAAGAGGGGATGAAGCCCTCAGGAGAGCGGTGGATGCGCGGGTCGAAGGAGGGAAGATAGAGAGGGGAAAAGAAACAGGATAAATCGAAGAGGAAAAAGAGAGAAGGTTCGTAAGGCGAGAGCGAGAGAGAGGCATATAAGATGTTTCGCGTCTGTGTATCCGCTTGTGAAGGAAGCTTAAAGAGCAGCTGCCGCGGTTCTTCTTTTTCCTCTTAAGCGTCCTGTCGGCTGCCTCATCATGCGGGCATGGAAGAGAGCAGACGAGAAACCGCGGCCATTCGAATTATTGTAGACAAAGTTTGAACGGGGGGAACGAGTGATACTTGGAACGCAGCGCAACGAATTCGCGCTCTTTGCTTTTTCAAGCCGCGCCAAACAAATGAAGCTAATCGAGGATGCGTCCGCAGGAGTCGAGTCCGTGTACGGCGACGCCCGAGAGGAGGGCTGGAATATTTATGGCGGAGAAGCCGAGAAAGGGTGGCGAAGGTGGACTTCAATTTGCACGCGACATGATTAGGACGGTGTTTATGTGCCATTGTGAAGTGAAGTGTGTTTACCCTTGTGGATGATTTTGCGGATGCGAGGATGGGAAAATTTAGAAATTACAGCGACTGTTGCTTCGTTTGTTGCATGGGTGACATCTGTGAATCGTACGGCACAATATGGCACTTCTAGTGCAGAGCTTTTGACTATTATTTTTAAACGCTTCTCCTTTTGTCCCATGGAACCTTATCAACGTCTACATTTGCCTTGAATGAGTCATTAAAGCTAATCGCTTGTATCTATTTCACTCTATTAACACATTGTGGAAAAATGTGCTAATTAGCATTTGATAAGAGCACACTGTCTGTGCTTATTATTATTATTATTATTGAGATTTTATTATCCGTAAATTATAATATGAAAGCCATAATAATTTTTAACTAGATTATTATTTACGCTCTAGATGGTTAGTCATAACGATAGTTAGTCATATCAAACAAGAGTTAGTTGAAGTATACCGATTCTCATTGTAAACAAGCCTAAAATCTGAGAAGAGTATAATTAGGCCTCGTAATTAATTCTTTAGCGCACTATTTTAAAAGATTTTATTCATTACCGACCGGCTGGATAGTATTAATGCTTGCGTACCCTTGTGCACTTGTACCTCCCACTTCATTTGACTTTCATTGTTCTTACGCTTCTATTGCACTCTCGTGTATGCATGAAAAATGCCAATCTCAATCTTAAATCTCTTAGCCAATAATGTAGAATTTAATATTTATTCTCATATGTTTCATAAAGGCGAATTACTTGGAAGCTACGATGTAACGCAGTCTTTGCAATAACGCAATCTTCTGCAAGAATAATTACTTGAAATTTCTGCTATTTTATAAATTCATTTTCAAAGAATACGCAATTCGAAGAGGCTGTTGTCACGAGGAATATTTGTTGCAAACGGAATAAGGTTTCGCGTTTATTTCATTGCTCGTAAAATGATGCAACAGCAAGAGGTATCCGTGCGACGTGACGGGTTTTCCAATTCAATTATTTTACGTTTAATACGTAAGAATAATATAAGAAAATCCGCTTCTTCAATTATCAATAAATTAAGTTTAAAGTAAGATATTGTAATTTCTCCAAAGTAATAATTTATACGACAATCTACTTGTTCAAGCAATGCGGAACATTTGAACTATTAATTATTACTATCGAGCAATGCAGAATTTAATTCCGCTATTGTCGTCAGTTGTGTTCCACTAGTTCGCGTTTTCCCAACAATATATCTGGAAGAAAATGTTTAACTCGCTATATTACTTTATACAAAATATGCATATTTTTCTAGCTCGCTTAAAATGAATTAATAAAATTTAATTCCTGCTGAATACCTCGCATTCTCGGAATCCCGCGCATAGAAGTATTTTTAATTAGCCAACCATTTTCATGGTCGAAGCGTTGTGGGAGACTCGAAATTATATCGAGGTGCCTGCGTCGTGCCGTCGGAAAGAAATAAAGAGAAGGCAACAGCGACAACTTTCATACGTTCCATTTTCAATGTAGAAAATTGTTCCCAGCGGGATTTTCAAAAATTTAATTATCGTAACCTGCAAGTGAAGCGTAAACTTTAATTAGAGTTCGCGTCTTTTGTGTTTAATTCAATATACATATTGTAGCCTTCGTACACTCTCATCGCAGCAACAATTTGAGAAATTGTAAAACTGTTTTGTAAAATTTCAATTTACGCTCCAAAAAGATAAGTTGTAAAATATGACCGTCTGATATTTATGGAATGGCATAATTCATAAATGCTGGGTATTAAGAATGTACGATGTTTAACCTTGCAGTAAAATTTTGTATGTTAAAAATCATAACAAATTTCCATTTTATTTGCTACGTAATTATTTGCCTATGCTTAAAATTTCATTCGTGCATTCATGAAATAAAATTTCCGACTGATAAATAATTACATACGTTAATGAGCAAATGAATTCAATGAAAATAAATGTCGGTAAAATAGATTAAGCAAATTCATAACTACATATTAAACATTCGATACAAGTTCAATTTCAATATTTTATCGATACAGATAAATTTAACTAAAATTACGGATAATGGGAACGATAAATTGAAAAGAATGAGTTTCAGTTTACCGACTTCTGAAATATGTATTCGCTATTTTATTTTTACCAATCTTACGCTTTGAGTAAAGCAAAAATAGCGGATAAAATGGCAGCACTCAAAAGTTTCGACGATGCTTAGAAATTTTCCTTTTTATTCAAAGTGTTATCATCACTTGATAAGTTTTTCAAATATAATGGCGAATGGGAATTAAAAAAGAGTATTTTAAACGTTAATATTATGAATATGAAATTCCGAATATTATTTCACTCATAATTAAATTTAAATTTACAAATTGTACGCTATATTTCCTGTAGCAATTTATATAAAATGTAGATTCTATGGAAATGTAACATTTAATTAATTATAGGAGTAAAAATAAGTTACTTTAACGTCGACCATGTTAATAAATTAAAATGTAACGATAAAAATTAAAAAAATTATAACTGTTGTAAGTAATTTTAGTTGCAAAGTAACTTAATTACATTTCGTTAAAATCTATATATAAATGTTAACTGAAATAATTTTCTTGTGGTATGATGGCGATGGTGCTACATCCTGCACGTCTGGCGTACAAGGGACATACGGCGAGCGAACTCTCACCGGAGAGAATGAAAACGTGAGAGATAGAGAGAAAATAGAGAGGGGGGAGAGAGAGAGAGAGAGAGAGAGAGCGTAGGAAACAAAGAGAAAGAAGGAAAGAGATAGCCTGGAAATGCTGACGGAGATTGAGTGAGAACAAAGACGCTTCGTTGGATCGAGGGTAAAAAAAGGGGACATGAGATGAGAGGAAGAGGGCAGATAAGCCGTAAGGGACAAAGAGAGGAAAGTAAATCGATAGTCTGACTTGTGGAAGACGAGAATAAAAGTAAGCTAAATAAAATTGCTGCATTATAATAATAAGTTTGTCTCGACGTTCGATTGCTCGATCCTAGGCGATTATTTTACCCAAAAGCTACATTGTACCCAGAAAAGCTTTTTTTCATTATCAAAAATTAGCTAGAACATGTTGGAAATTTTTACGATTGTTATCAAGTCCAATAACTATTATAACGGAATTTTTGATAAAATAAGTCAATGTTTACTTACGACCGATCATTATTGATTCATATTTTATAATTATAGTTATAATAGGACGGTAAAGCACAAGCATATAAAATCTTAGCCGATAACTGTTCAACAACGTTGACAATGTACTTTCTATTTTGTTTAAATATCTTGAACAGATGTCTCTCGATAATACGAAAGTTTCATATTAAGAAATGAGTCGTCTCGACAAATAATTGAATCGTAAAGCGGAGAAAACAGAGCTACGAATCAGTTGAAGTAGCAGCGTAATTGAAGTTCGTTAACCGAATTGCGGTATATAAGGATCACGTGATCGACGAAGATTCTCTGAAATCCCTTATGAAAATCTCGTAACGAGCGGTTCGCTGCTTAAAAGAATCCAAATAAAGTAATTGCGGATCTGCCTCGGCAGAGGAGGAAATAAAAGCGAGCGCGAAAAAGGGAAGAAAAATAAAGGAAATAGAGTTCGCAAGAGACGAGGATTCCAGAGCGCGAGGAGGTAGAGAGAAACTTGTTTCGAACGAGAGTACGAGTGAGAGCCAGTGGAGCATTTTGCCCAGCCCGGGGTGATTTACGGGACGACGTCAAAACTTTGCACTCCGCCGTGTCTCCCAGGCTCCGCGAGTTGCTATTGCCGTTCTCGCGCCAAAATAAAGGTCTTCTATAATTTTAGGGAGGCGCGAGTGAGGGATGTAAGGGAGGGAGGTCGTCGAGACTGAGCCCTGGCGCACTCTCGAGTAGCTCTAAAGGCTCTCGAATAATTAGCCACTCGCGAAATTGCCCCGACGCTTATTCGGGCGGGAACAGTTTTTTATAACTTCCTCGAGCTCGGGCGCTTAATCATTCCGAAGGATGGAGAGAATGAAAATCTGGCAGCTGCGAAGTTGTTAAGTGCAGTTGAAAAAAGTATTTCCTCATATCGATAAGCGCGCAAATCTGACGCTCCATTTTCAAGATTAAGACCGTTTTAAATAAGTTTCGTGATTTTATACTCGAGAGATAGTGCGATGGCTGTTCTGCTTTTGAAATGGAAGGACTCTGGTGAATTTCGGTTATCTTTACTCGACTTTGTTCGAGGGACAGCGAAGTTGTTAGAAGCGACTCAGCAAGTTATTCGATGTCACGTTAAACCTGTACAATTGTTACGCGTGCAAATAATTAAGTCCCGTTAAGAGGGTTTATGGTCGCGCTGATAAATTATGACTACCACTGAATGTGTAATAAAATCTACGGAGATGTTTACTGTCACAAATCCAGGCAAGTGTGAATCTACAACTTTCAAAGCAGATAGATCGATACAATAACCTGGAAAATAAGAACGTAATAGCCAATGCTGACAATGATAATATTTAAAAACGAACTCTAACAAACTCCTAACGATGTAATTCTTTTGGAAACCCCTCAAGCCCGCGTCCTTAGACCATGCTTACACGAACACGCGCAGTTTCAGGGACGCGTTATTTATTCCACTTGTGTTCAAAAGTGTACTACTAGCTCTCGGCATTTTTATGAGATTACGGAAAGAAAAAAGAATCCGCTACAACTCGACGTGGCGTGGTTCATGCAAGCTTGACCTTCGCGCAACTTAACGACATCGTACACGCACATGCATGAATACGTAAGCACAAGAGGAAAAACAGTAGACGCACGACGTTCGAGAATGGATGCGTACGCATAATCCCGAGCACATACTCGTAAATTATGAATTATCCTCCGTGGTTCCCGAGTGTGTGCCTCTCTCTCTGCCTCTCTCTGCCTCTCTCTGCCTCTCTCTGCCTCTCTTTTACGTGCATTTATCGCTTACCCAGAGCTAGGTACATCTCTCTGAAGAATAAGTAACGTGCATCGTGAATCCTTATTACTTGGTCTAATGCTGCCTGTGTTTAAGCGCTGTGTTCAAAGCCGTTGTACCTCCGATATTGTTTGAAAAGCTATTTACATCCAATAGAATTTGAGCGAAGTCGCGATTCGTGAACACCCGTAAAGTATCACATTTTTAATGAAACTTCAATTGGAACGCATTGAATAATGCACCCTTTTTATCTCTAATTACGAGTTGTGAGCCTCTTATATTCATGGGCAATATTTTTTTCTTTGTTCGAAGTTGCCTTAAATTAACGACTGGTCAAAGCAACTCTATCAAACTAACGCGTGAATGCCCGACTACCTCGAATTATTTGAACAGTTGCTTCTAATTATGTTCCACGTTTATCGTAAACATTTGCGATGGGAAGTACACACGAGTTATCGGTCTTTCTCCGACACTTATACTTCGTATTAAGATATCGATCTAATAGAAATTAAATCATTAAAAATACACAGTTGTACAATAAAATCATTCGGAACATTACTTCCCGTTTCATAAATATTTATTAACCTACAGCTGATCATTGTCTTACTTTATTTATACATTTGGCAGAGCTCGCAATAGGTATTGTTGAATATTAATAGCGATTTAATCCGTTTAAAAATTACAAGTAGTATAATCCAGCCAATATCAGGCAACAACTGTACGCCATTATGAGTTGCGGCCTCTAGCCAAGACCGAAGTCATGTTGCGATCGTTTCATCCAGAAAAACAAACTGAAGCGCATCGTCAATGATAATTACGCGAAACGATCATTCTATACGAATAATCTCGAAACGACCGAAATAAGTTCCTGGTAATGTGGGTGAGCGAGGCCGAAGCTGCTAGAGCGAGCAGTGCATGCTCGGATTAATGGTACGGCAGTAGCTCTTAGCCTCGTTGGAAAGATATCGCAGTTGGCAAGCTTTCAGGCCACGTCATTTTCGACAGGGTGTGCGTACGGCGCGCATCACGTGACCCTCTCGCGATTCGTCCCTTAGCTCTTGGCAGTTATCGAAGATGGTTTTCCTCGCTCTCCCTCCCTCTTAAACGCGATAAATTTCGTCTAGTTGCGCTTCTGCAGCCACTTCTTCGTTCGTTTCTTTGGTCCGTGGGTCGATTGCTTTTGGCTCAAGTATTTTCCAGCCGAGAAACAAAGCCACGCGCGTGCGTCCCTCTTGAAATGTTCTTTTTTTGTACATTCGGCTGTACAAGAGAGGCGGGCATGAAAAGTTGGACATACGAGAGTTGTAATACTTTTAGAAATAGGCGCGCTCGCAAAGAGATGTTTGCAATTATTTTGTCAGAGTTTGCGCAAGCCGTTTGAGTATGTATATTGAACCGATTTAGTGTGTAGTTCCCTTCGGCTGCTTTCCGTTTTGCGAGGTTCAACGCTTAACTCCTTGAAACTCGTCTCCGAGAGAACGCGTGCAGTGTAGATGTGTGTTGCATTTAGAGTATCGAGACAGTAGACATTGATTCTCGTTATTATATTTTTTATAATTATTCTAATAAAAATTATCATTTGGATGCATTTTGTAGGAAGCTAATTTTACATTAGACATTCATTGTCAAACATAATTGGTAAACAAATCTTTTAGGGAAAAACGTTTGCATAGATTTTCTCTCCTCTTCAATATCTAACGCACTATTTCTCACTGTATTTTTACTGTCAAGAAACTTGAAAATCCCTGCATTGCATAAAATTACAGGGTTTACAACGAGCTTTTACCAGTGTACTTTTCCTTTTCATTTCATAGATGCCTGCCGGGCGGACGTTAATAAACATTTCACTCAATGGTGATTCTTTCACACGCTGCGCGAGCAGGATACACGCGTGACACTTTCGATTTTCTAGAAATTCGAATAGCTCGCGTTTTTCTCGGAGCGGAGGAACAAGAAGAGCGAGCGTCAGGCGTCGAGCAACGAACGCGTGAAGGGCGAAAGGCGTTGCGAGTAGAGAGAGACGAGGAGAAAGAATAAGAAGAGGAAAGAGAGGCTTCGTCGTGAAACTTTTACGGCTAGACTTTCCGGTGAAATCCGTCCGGGAGATGCGAGCCAACCGCGTTCGTCGCAGATTCGCTGCAGTTGGCGCTCGTCTCGAGAAATTCGGCGCAGGGTTAGAGAAAGCGACGGTTGCTGTTTTGTCCATTTCAAATTTCGGGACGAAAAAAAGCAACCTATTGAAAAAAATGTGAAAGCTGAGAAGGAGACAAGGTTACATCGGAGGGTTCTGCTTTGCTCTTTAACAGATCAGAGGAAAATGAGAGGAGAGATAGTGGAAGAGGGAGAGAGAGAGGACGGTACACGATATTGTTGGGATTGCAGGTCTCTGTGAGAAAGGTGTAGGGCTCCCGCTGTGCGCGTCACGTAAAATTCGAGCAGTGCAGATGGAAAAGAAAGTTTTTCTCCAGATTGACTGGGGGATATATCGTTCAGTGCAGTCTTCATCTGAGAAATTGCTCTCATTCTGCGGGATACGGATCTTTCATTTAACATGAAAATTTTCAGATGAAAATACGGTTCCACGAATGCTTTACACATTTTATATAAATAGCAATTTGTCATATTCTTTAAATTCCTTAGTACAGAAATAGTGATTTTCTTACATCGTGACCGATATATTTGTAGTATGTCGATAGTGCACAATTTATTATGTATATTAATTTTATTCAAATGGATATAATAGTTTTGTAAATATATTAAAGCTTTCACACACACACACACACACACACACACACACTCTCTTTGCATGTTCATAGTAAAAATGATCGTGTAAGTAGTGCGTGCAGGACATTAATTCATTTCGCTAAATGTGCGACAAATATTACGTGACATAAAAATAAAGATTATCGAATTTCTCCCACTATATTTCACTAAATTTTTCTCTTTATTAAATTGAATGACGAAGGTACAAATGGTTTATCTTTTAATTATTTTACGTGTAACATTATTCTCGCTGTTGCTGCTTGACTGAAAAAATATACGTTTGTAGATAAGATGAAAAATGAGTATATAAACTAACGTATGTCAAATGTAATTATTAATGACACGATTATTGAAGGAAAAATGTACTCAGATATTTGACGTGGTTTAAAATATTACATTTTGTTTAAGAAAAATATGCCACCAACAAAAACATTGGGATACATATATTTATTGTAAATTGTTATGTAAATTTATATTTTCTTATTCAATAGTTTTTTATCTAGTTTTGTATAACTTATATGTAAATCAGTTATTTGAAGAATGCTATTTCTTTTAAGATTAAGTTTTAAATTTAACGCAACAATTGAAAATATTTATAACAAATGTTTTACGTTTTATTTTTAACCAAAACGTAATTGTAAATTAAAATTGAATTCATTCTTTTAACAACAAAACAGGTATATTACCTGTATTCGTATTCATAATTTTGATAGCTTTCAAAGATGATTTATATCTGTTTCAGTTTTTGAGAATAATTAACATTTTGTAAAACACGTTACACGATTCCATAAATGTTACCGCAATTTCAATTTAATTTTGTACTCACGATATTACTGGTGGAATAATATTATGTCAACTGATAATCAATAGCAACTTATTCATTTGGGATGGATTATGATAAATGTATGATAATTTAAAAAATACAAATATAATATGTCACTCATTAGCCTAAGTAAACACATAATAAGAAAATAGAGTTCTGCGTATTTATAATTGAGAAATTACATTAATATCCTCGATATGATTACCGGAATAGAAGTAGTAAACAAGCACTGACAAAGCATTTGTAACAAATCCTGGTGTTTAATCGCCTTCGTACACATATAATTAACCGCGCTCCTCGATATCCCAACAGTGCTGCAGCAGCTAAGGCAAACTTTAAAGAAAACTCGCTTGACGTGCACCACATTTCGCAATGTTACAACATTGTATCGGTCAGCTCGCTCGTGCTCTTGACGAGTTTCTCTCTCTCTCTCTCTCTCTCTCTCTCTCTCTCTCTCTCTCTCTCTCTCTCCCCTCGCTCAATCGAGATATGGAAATCTGTGAGCGGACCTTTCGCATCTACCGGCCTGGTAGAAACCTAGTGGAGTACGCGCATAACGTACACGCGGTCGTGCAGTCGGAATTGCAAAACGCGACGCGTACTCGATTCCATCCTCGTTGGGGCCGAGTTGTAATTTCGCGAGCGATGCGCGAACGCGACACGCAATCGACTTTTTGAACCGTCGAATGGCGCGTACACGAATTGCAGACGCATTCTTTCGCAAGGACTCGCGCGCCGAGTTTTACCGCCGCGTCCACCGACGGGACTCCATTTGGCCAAGCGATCAGCGATTGCACCACGAATTTCTCTACTTCGATATGCCGATATTTACATCCTCTGTAATTTTCTCCGTTACATTCACTGTCCGAGATGAAGCTGCGGGATGAACAGCTCGAACGCCGTTCCGACGGCTGTAATGCGTCTTTCTGGTGTAAGGTTGTATGCATCAGTGGCGAAAAAACGAGGCCGTTCGATGCGCCAGTGCATACGAGTATTACGCTACAACTTAATTTGCACATAACTCTTTTTAACAGATTTTAATTTAAAGAAGCGTACACAGCTCGAGGAATTTCTATTAGGGAAAAGCCACTACCAGGCATAATCCGTGAGCATAAATTTCTAAAAAATTAGAAATTTCAAAGGCTACCGATTTTGAAGCAATAAACAAAGCGTCAGGTATCCGAGGCAATTAGCAGGTATGCGTTTGATATTTTCGTTTTAATGTTAGAATGTTGGATAGGCGGTTGGATAGACGGAACGGCTCGGCATGGAACTCGGTAGGTTAGTTCGAGGGGCTTCGAAGACGCGGGAAAAAGCCGCGTTATCTCAAGTTGCCAGCTACCGTAGACTCTCTCAGCTGATGCGGCCTCGTGGAACAGCGAACACGTTGCAGGACGACGAGGGATGGTGGGGTAATCTGGAGGATGGTGGGGTGGGGTGGTGAGAGAGCATCAAAGATGCATCGAGCCTGCAGTAGGAGCGAGTGAACCACGACATAAGACGGCGGTGGCTGTGTAACGCTTCTCGAGCGTCCTTGTGCAAACTGGTTTTCACGCATAAACATGGTTCGATTATGCTAATGGCGAGCGCACACACGTACGTCCGATACCTGTGCGTGTGCGCATACCAGAATTTCGGCGAACCGCACGACCACCGCCACTCCGAGGCGGTATCGTCTTTTTATCCCTTTTACGAATATATGATGAGACTTCCTTGCTCAGAGGATAGGCTTTATGCGAGCGTGAATTGATATTATGTCACGAAGTTTATTGCTGTGATATTTAGGTGGACGGGGTTTTGCCGCTTTTGAGTGTTATTTTGCATTGGCCGAACGGAACGCAGGCATGTGAAAAAGAAGAACGAAAATAAATGCCTATCGTGTGATAAAAAGCGGCTTTTCATTTCTGGATTTTTGATCTTTTCACCAGCTTGAATCAATTCCTAAACCGAGTGCATGGAATTGCTGTAGCAAAAATAGTTTTCAATCGTATTGAAAGAAATATTCATACACCAATCTACAAAAGTGTAACAATTTATTTTGAAGAGAAAATTACAAAATTTTTCACGAACAATTAATATACGTATGTCTATTTATACTTCACATTAACAAATTTCTTTATTACAGAAAAAATATTTTATTTTGTAACTATGCTGTTATCCTGTTATCGAAGTACAATTAATTAGCATACTTTTTCAAATCTATTCTTAAAAAATGTTCCCTAAATTTAGATAAAAGCAAAATATATTTACCGATGCAACTGTCAATTAGTGCATATTCGATTATTGAAACAACAATTTTCTTAACATACACAAGTTGGCGAGCATTAGTCTGTTGAAAAATAGACTTCAGTAAAATAGATATCCATATCACTATACTTTACAACTGAAAGCAATTTAAACTCCGCCTCGAGTAATCCATATCACCCTGGAGTTTGTAAATCTCGACCCTATGTAATCGCACTAAGATAAATCTTCACGCGCTGACGGTAGTCGCGAAACAAACGAACTTTGCCTAATTTCTGTGTAATGAGAGCTTCATTCGAGTGTATAAAAATTCTGGAATTCTTGAAGGATCGTTCGTGTTTGAAATTAATTTAAAAAGCGTGAAGCCGTTAAGCGAGTACAAAAGAGGAAGCTGCAAAAATCTGTCGCCCCGATCAAGATTTGGCAACATAAATTGAGTGTGGCCTTACATCGCGGGATAAAGAGAGAGAGACTAAAGACCGAAATGCAGGTTTAAAATACACGTGGGCAGAACGTCGGACGGGTCCTTAAAGGAAGCGGGCAGACCCAAGGTCACGCCGCGCGTGCACCGTCGGATAAGAAATTCCCGACGACGCTGGATAAAAAGGACGTGGTGCAGCGGTACAGTCACGTGCTCGCTCGCCGGCTTTTTAGTCCGGGCGGGCGCGCACCGCGTGTCTCGTCGCTGCTTTACGAGGTGCCCCGTTTTATGGCTGTTTACGGAGCGTCGGCGCGGCCCACTGGGCACGAGTTTCGCGTCCCATAACTGTCACATCCGAGCGCCGTTTACGGCCGATACGACGAGAGTCGTACACGCCGACGCGCGCGCGAACGCTACTACTATGCGTGCGAGCTTCTTCTCTTTTTCTCCGGGAACCGGTGATGGTCCTCTCTCTCTCTCTCTCTCTCTCTCTCTCTCTCTCTCTCTCATTGGCTATCGCTCTCGGTAGCGCCCGCACTCGGATATTTACGAGCACTACGCCGCACTTGTCGAGGCATTTTTATAACCGTTACATATCTTTATGATTAATAAAACGAGACTACGGAAGATTTACGACGCTTAAATGGTACTCGGACTTTTGTGCGTATTCTTCGCACGTTCCAAAGAGATTAAATGTTTTTTAATCGTCGGCCGAGTCGATTGTGCGCCAAAAGCTTATTAATCTCGCTGCAACGTTTTTCTGCGAGCGTTGGATACGCTTGGCTTGGATTTCCTTGACACTATCGATATTTTTTGACTGAATATTCCTTAAAGTTACTCCTGCCAACGCGAGAAGGTAAACATTTTTCTTTCGTCAGCTCATAATGCCATAATTATTACAACGTTGTTTTTAATAAAATTAATTTCATTAATCATAAGTAAAATCATTGACTTGATTTTGAGACACTCGTTTTTTTTGGAAATTTTTCAAAGATTGTCGATAACTTTCGTATAAATACAGATAAATACAGGCACACGATTCACTAATTTACAATTCACTAGTTTCTAATGCAAATTAGAAAGCAAGGACTTACTTATCGCATTTGCATAAAATTATAATCGTTCTAAATTAATTGGCATTCAATAACTCTTTCATTTTAACATTTGATTTTTCCATGACGATGAAGAAGCATGGACAAGTCGTTAATAAATAAAAAACTCGACGTCTATCTGTTTCTTATTATAATTATCACTAGAATTGTGGATAATTATCAACCTCTTATAAATGATGTTGATTTGATTGCGTTGCCAATGTATCACGCGATAACAGTTGTGGGTGCTCGCGTCTACTGTACATTTGTTGCGCGAGTATCGAAACGCCGTTAAGGCAGATAATTCGGCCGGGAGTCGTAACGGCGAAAACAAAGGATGGCACCGCCTGCCTACCGAGGCCATTTCAATGAATAGAGAGGCCATCATCGTCGAGTCCGTGACGTCAGCCTCTGTATTCAGCTATGGCGTCACGTGACTCCACCCTCTTTTCAATCACCTTAGATCCGAACCCACCCAGCTGTCAAGTAATGCTCCACCCCATTTTTTCCGCATCACCGCGAGGCTTAACCAGCCTAGACCTGGACGATATCGCTCTCGCCATCTGTCGAGCGCCGGTCGAAACTTCTTAATCCTCCAGACTAACTCATGGGTTTGTTTTTCCACCTGCCGATGCCGCCACTTAACGAGGCCCAATAATGCACAGGGTGTTCCTGTAGCAACCCACTCGCAATTTCACACCCAAGAGACTGACGCTACTGTTGCTAGATCTGCACTGTCGAGGTTCACGCCTCGGGCGCGTTTCCAGTTAATAATATGCAGCGGAGGGATGGCAATTCATGACTGTTTGGTTTGCTTCGTTTTCTCAATCATCCCTTAAACGTTAATCTTAGAAAGAAAAAATACGTATAGAAGATACGTGTACAGAAAACAGATTATCGCGAAATAAATTGTATCCTAGAATGAGCAAAAATACGTATATTCTTTTTTGCAATGTGACAACATTTGTCGACACTCGCACTGCTGTCGTTAAATGTACGTCTTGCGCGCAAGCATTTAGAACTGTTGGAACTGTAACTAAAATACAAGCGACTCTGCTACAGTTTGTACTACAGTTGTACTTGCTGATATTATCAGACTTGGAGTTCTTTCTCCTTGTTTTTCAAAGCATCGTTTCGTAAATGGCACTCGATCTGTGAAAAACGTTGCTTTCGCAGTGGATTTCCTCGAAGGGAATAACGGCAATTTCATAATCGGGAGAATCACGAGCGATTAAACGAATTCGCAAAGTTGCCCAGGCAAGGCTCGGCTAAGCAGCAAATAACTATTCATCCCACGAAATTCCGATACGAACGAACGGCGAAGTTGGATTTGTTTTAGGCGGAAGAGGGCCCGGAGATTCGCTCTTCCCCCAATGTTCCCCGCATCGTACAGCCCCCGCGAGTCAATGGGTATGAAGGCAAAGTTAGGGAAGCAGTGACGTTGGAAGCGGCGGCGCCAGAGAATTCAGTTGAAATCTTGGGCAGGGAGCGAGAAGGAGAAATTTATACGCGGGACGTACAGCCTCGGCATCGAATCGCTATCGGCGGCCATTCATCAATCCGTGGAATCAATACGCTGGAATTAATGAAAGCGCCGTGTGAACAGCGAGCTAGCGGCCGGAATGTTAATCGCGATCGTCCCGCGTCCGACCCGAGCTCCTCTCTTTCTCGCCCTGCCCTCCTCCGCCGCCCCCGCCAACTCGTGCCCCCAGCAAACGCCGCGCAAACTCCCTGGAGTCCTTCCGCCCTGCTGCGATTCCGCTCGTGTCTCTTTCGAGCTGTAGGCCGCGGATGAGAGGAAGACTGCGATAGGTAGATAAAGAGGCAGGAAGAGAGAGAGAGAGAGAGCGAGAGAGAGAGAGCGAGAGAGAGAGAGAGCGAGAGAGAGAGAGAGAGAGAGAGAGAGGATGTCTGCACCGTGCACCGTGCACCGTGCACCGTGCACCGTGCACCGTGCACGCGTGCTCGTCGTTATACTCTACGTTCACGAATGCTCGTTCGTGCGCGCTTATCTACGCACGTTGCCTTTGCCTCGCGCTCCTGCATCTTCTCTTCTCGGCTTCGACTGTGACAATGGCGCGCAGCCGAACGCACACACCTACACATATGTGGGGTACGTGGTGTAGGCATGGCCGGGGCATTCAATTTTCGCGCGAGCTTATCGTCCTTTTCAATTCATCGGGTTCTTGCGGCGGTACGTCGAGCTATAGTTCGTTGTTTATGGCCTGCTTGAGACTTTTCGACTTTATCGAAACAATATATGGAGTGTAACCGAGAGTCCTTCCTTATTTTCTTTGGTATTTAATTGTGCCTTCTTTGGAATCCATTTCTTCGCGGGCGTGGTTCTATATCGATGCCTGTCAGAGATGCCCACTTAGTTTTGAAAACGTTAATATATTTAAAATGAAATTATAACGCGAATGTGCTTTACAATAGAGTTGAAATAGAATTTTAATGAAATGAAAATAAGCCTGTTTGTGACACGCGGGAAGTTACCTACGGTATCAAGAGAGTCTCGAGTCCTGTAGGGATGGTAGGACGAAAAAGGATCCATGGACAGCCGAAGGCTCTGCAGTCGGTAGGGAAGATCGTTGTCCCTTCTTATTATCGATCGTCCACTTGGTGATGCACGCAAATGATTTTTGTATCGACTGATAAACATACGAAAAATTGTCAAAAACGTAGTTGATACGAGCAGATGAACGATTCCAGGATTGAAGAAAGAATATTCGACGCTTAATTTTCCTTTAATTTAAACCAGCTCATAATTAAAACTATGAGCGGGTATCGATTCATGAAAACAAAAAGCAAACTTGTGTCGACGTACATAGTTCTTCGAATGAGTACATATTACATGATTAAGATTGATATTAAATTTATATCCCTATATTTTTTGTGCGCATAACAGGATAGTCCGACAGGCAAACACAATAACACCTTTGCCATTGTACTGAGTATTTATCTTCTCGCTTTGAATTGACTAGGATTAACTTTTTAGTAAAAGCAAAATTTGCAGGCATATGAAGTTTGAAAAATAAAGAGAAAAGAAAAATTATAATCAAAGATATTTATAAATATCAGATGTAGATACGCGTCATAGAAAGAGTTGCAACTGATATGAACGTATAATCAATGGAAAATCGTTCAGGCGATGTATACATATACAAAACTAGAATTTCTAAAGAATTTTTAAATTATCCCTAATTGTTAATTTTTTTCATTATATGTACGTCGTAATTTGTAAATTAAATTTTTTTAATATTAGATTTCAACCCTTTACATCGATGGAAGTTAATGTTCTAACAAAAATGACATTTAGGATTTTATCGTGATATAGTAACACATGACACGAATGAAATTCTAAAATTAAATAGTCGTGCAAATTATTTTCTTACGAAATTGTTATAATTACAATATTTTATGAAATAAGAAAATTTTCTTTCTATATTTGTGAATATTTGAAAAACGCTACTAAAACAGTAGCTTAACGTAATCGTGAACAAATATTGAATAGATACCTTTCCCTGCGCAAAAAAAAACATCGTTTAGCGTTGAATTAATTTCAAATATCAATTTCGTGCAATTGTTCGCAAACCTAATACTATGTACAAGTGTAAAAGTTTTGTTTTTTTAGTAAACATTTGCAAATAATTCCACGTATAAGGGCTTTCGCCCATATACGCGTTTCCTAAATCGTGCGTGAACAGTTTTTCGGAGTCCCGGTCTCTCTCATCAGAAGCTTCATCATTACCGTGTGAAAAAAGCGTGAAAGAGTCACAGCATCTCAAAAAGTCTCATCATACAAAGCCGACGGTTTGCGGGCACTCGGGATGTTACGAAGTAAAGAGAAAAAGAGTATCCGCGTCGCTGTCGTATTTCTTTTGTTTTATTCGTGAATTTAGCGATCGTTCAAGTCCGCCCACGCGGAACAGCGACGCCGACGACTCCCTTGTGCTCGCGGGCGACTCAGACCCCGTCTGGGCGCTGGTCGTCGGCGTGACGGTGGAGCACGTGTAAGCCTGTGTTTAACTTCGACGACACAGCCGCGTCTGCCAATGTCGACCCTGTTAGTCGCGGGGACCAGTCGACATCGGGGAGGCTCGCCGTCGGCTTTCATTTCGGCACTCGCGACTCAGGGGAGAGAACGACGCACGCGCCACATATCGGCAATACGTGGCCGGTTGGTCGCGTGAGCCGGTTTCTCTTATTCTCTCCAAGCGCATGCACACGTGTGTTCCGTTTCTTCTATTCAATGATCGTTAAAGCTGATCAGCGAAATCGTATCTAATGTTTCGCCCCGTATGGTTGCAGGTGCGGCGTAGCGTCGTCAGCGAGCTGGACAGAGGCACACCGGTATCAAAACCCTTGCGGAACAACGACGGCAACAACGTCCTCGACGACTCGCGCTGAACGAGCTCTTCAGGTCTCAATCCTCACCTCAGCAGCACCAGAAATTCAGCTACGACGTGACCGAGATCATCCGGAACTCTGACTACCACCAAACGTTTGTCCGGGACCTTCTTCCTGCGAACCATCGACCTACTATACTGGCAGACGCAACACGCGCAACGCAGCTTCAACACACGCGCGCGCACACACACGCACGCATACGCACAAAAACACACACACACCCGTACGCATGACCACACGCGCGCGCGCGCGTGCACACACTCACACGCACACGACGACATACACATGCACTTACACACCAAAACACGCATATGATCTCCTTAGAAGCCTCCAACTGTGCATATACGTAAATGATAATCGAGTTATCTAGTGTACTCAAGTTCTCCAAGTTTCTATGATTCTTCTACGTTTTTGTTGTTACATAGTGCGGTGAGAGAAACGGAAGATCAAATGAAAGAGCTCAGTGTGATATAAATCAAATGATCACTGTCAGGTGATCCAAAGTAACGCGGTGTGATAGGCATAAATATATATATATATATATATATATATATATATATATATATATATATACACATATATGCATATATATGTATGTATATATGTATGCATATAAAAATATATATAAGACATATACATAGAGTGCGTATTAATACATATATATATATATATATATATATAAATATATAAACATATATATATGTATATATGTATATATGTATTTATATATATATATATGTATATATACATATATATATATAAAAATAAAAAACGAATAAGTATATACGAAATATGCACATGAATGGTGTCGTGTCAATGGGATGAAAATAAGTTGAGTGGTGATCAGCACGTTTGTAAGTTGTGAGTGTCGAGTGTTTCAAGAGAAAAGGAGAGATAGATGCACACGTAGTCAAGGCGAGAGAAAAAGAGTACAAAAGAAAGAAAAGAATAAAAAGGGAAAAGCAAAAATAAATAAACGTAGTAGCTAAGTTAAAAGTAAAATAGGTAGATAAGTAGTAGCCGTAGTGAGTAGTGGTTGGGCGAAGGTGCGGCGGGAGTAACTCGTCGATTATACTTCATAATACTTCAAGGCCCGAAACTGTTAAACGAAGAGTGCGCAAGTGACTGGCCGAAGCAGCCGCGCGCACATAGCCATAGCATGAGTTCGTATTTCGCGAATTCGTACATCCCAGATCTGCGAAATGGCGGGGTGGAACACCCGCATCAGCAGCACTACGGCGCCGCGGTCCAGGTGCCCCAGCAGCAGCAAACGGTGCAGCAGCAGCCCCAGCAGGCCAGCGACCCCTGCGACCCGACGATGCTCCGCCAAGGTCTACCGGGCCACCACTACGCCGCGGCCACGGGCCAACAGCCGGGTATGCCCTACCCAAGGTTTCCGCCCTACGACCGCATGGACATCAGAAACGCGGCCTACTACCAGCAGCAGCAGCAGGAGCACGGCATGGATATGGCCGGGTATCGGGCGAGTTCCCCGACCTCCGGCATACCTGCCCACCTGGGTCACACACCCACGCCCGTCAACGGTCACCCCTCGACACCAATCGTCTACGCGTCCTGCAAGCTCCAAGCGGCGGCGGTGGACCACCAGGGCAGCGTCCTCGACGGGCCCGACAGTCCGCCCCTCGTTGACGCCCAGCTGCACCACCAGCTGCACCCCCAGCACCCGCACATGCAGGCTCAGCAGCCTCATCCCCAGCAGCAACAGCAAACGCCCCAGCCACCTCAGTCGCATCAGCAGCAGCAGCAGCACATGCAGCAGACGCAGCAGCACATGATGTACCAGCAGCAGACGCAGCCTCAGCAGGCCCAGCAGGCGGCGCTGCACGCCCAGCAACAGGCCCAGCCCCAGCAGCACCAGGGCGTCGTCGCCTCGCCCTTGGGTCAACAGCCCCCGGGCACGCCACAGAGCGCTGCGCCCGCGAACCTGCCAAGTCCGCTCTACCCCTGGATGAGGAGTCAGTTTGGTAAGTGTCTGACGCTTCCCTTTTGCAGTTTTTGCCAGTGGCACCGAAGCTACTGATCGGGCAGTCCCCGGGTCCGGTTCTCGTCGGTCGAGCGGTGACACGTGCACCTCCACCTGGAAAGGCACAATCTCCTCGTTCTATCTCGAATTTAACCTCAGCTCAGCTTGCTCAACGGTCGTTGCTTTCGATACGCAATCGTAAATAAAAATCGTACGTTTATAGAAAATGAAATTCTCATTGTTCTCGTATCAGATTTTCTATCATTTATTTCCACGCAGCCCATTCGTTGTCGATATTCCACAAGAAAACGCTCTCTTACGTTGACGATCGATTTAGATTCCATTATCTAAAATGCTTTCCTTTGTTGAAGGACTGCGTACTTTGCTGAAATATTTGTCAAGCGGACGATTGCGTCGTCTAAATCTTAAGTGAAATCAGCTTGAGTTCTCTGCTCTATGAGCGAGTACTGCAGTATCGATGAAAAGCTAAAGTAAAGGAAAGCGTCTTTTTCCGCACGGGCGACGATAAACAATAGAGACAAGTAGGGACGTGTCTAATAGTCGGACTTGATAAAAAGTCACGTAAAAACAAGATGGGGGAAGTACAGCGAACGGGTACGTGAGGAAATTTTCGAAAGCGATGCGCCGAAAGCTCCCACGGACACGTAACGCCATTTCTCCAGCTCCGGTGAAAAGCTATTCAGAAGACACGCGGGGCAACCGGAGCCATTTGTCCGCTACACGCCGATTCCAGAAATAGGCGCAATGCCTCCAGTTTTCTGTTCGCGCACGCATGCGGGTCGCACTGCGAGTCGAGTTATTTATCGCCCTGACCTTTTAGCCCCGCGTTGCGAATGTTTCGCCAAGCGATTTAGAATGAGACACACACGCACACGCGTGAGTTACGCCGCGAGTAATAACTTGGCGCTCGACCACCGGAGACGTCGAAATTGTCCGAGGCTCGCGGGCCTTTTTAAGATGACCTCGTCCCGGCGTCGATTAGATTCCTCGCGTGCGTTTTCAGCCGCATGTCGCGAAGACGACGACGCGCCGAGTCTTCCGGATCGTGACGCGATGTGTCGCCACGGCCACTCGCCTCGCGGCAGCGATAGCTACTTATCTATTGCGAGGTAATCGTTATTCGAGTCGGTATGAGTCGGTATGAGTCGGTATGAGTCGGGGACGGACTTTAGCGGACTTGTCATTTATTTTTCTTCAATATTCGTACGGTTGGAAAAATTATTTTGCGCCGTGTATGTAATAAATTTGTACGCAAGAGTCATTGTGCGCAACAGGAATGTTAATACGGGCCTTTGATTTGTGCGTGGAATAATTAGTTTCGTTTCGTTCTTTGAAATTAAATGCGCAATTCTTCAAAGAAAGATTTTGATATTTTGTTAATCTATTAAATTCTTTTCTTCTGAAAACGTCTGAGATTAACAATTTTATTCGAAGAAGTTTAATCGAAAGTCGTCTATAAAATATAAAATACAAAATCTATAAAAATAAAAATGAGTAATTAAAAATCTATAATTTATTATGCGTAAATTATGAAATTAATATTTTATGTATTATTCGGAGTTTGCTGGTAATGTTCAAAATAATTAGGTTTCCCTTTGGAGATACCATGAATAAATAAGCGTTAAAGCTTAATATACTTATCTATGTCAAATTATTAATTAAACACTCATTCGGTTTAGAATAAAAGCTTTGGAACGGTCTGCGACATACGTATAAAAAATATTTTCTAGACTCTAAAGGAACATGTGGTAGTTGTTGTATTACTCTCTCAACACCTGTTCCTCATATCTTATCCGTTTTCTTCTATATCCATCATCGCTTAAAAAAACGAACTTCATCCGTCGATTTGAGAATATCGCAGGATGAATACCGTAGGAAAAGGATCGAATGAATACGTAATTTTTGTTGTTGACATTCAAACATTCAAACGTTATCATCATAAAGATTAAGATTGTATTTGAACAAAGCATTGCATCGCAAAATGGATAAAAATCAGTGAAAATAAGTGAGTAGCATTGAGTTAAGATGCCAATTGAACAAACTCAGGAACACAAAGACGAAGCGACGTGGAAGGTCTTCTTCCTTCGAGCACGTTTTACGAAATATTTCGGTCGGACGAGCCTGCGGTCGGTGAAGGATCCTTCGGTATCGACGGTACCGAAGCAATACGCAGCAATACGCAGCAGCGTCGCAGCGACGCAACGAGGTCGAGAATTTATGGCAGCCATAACGAAGTGATAATAGGCTGGGGTCGTAATTTATATACGCAGCGGCGGAGAGACTGAACCGATGCATTGGATTTTTCGGCAACCGAGTCATAGTCATAGGCTCAGGCAGGTTGTACGCGAATCCCCGTCGTCTTTGCACTTATTCTGCCGTCTCTTTTGGGCTTGGCGATCTCCACGGGGATGCTCCGAGACTATGCAATAACCCGAGGAATTTACCGTCCCCGATATTACTTAACCCGAGTGAGAACGGTGCCGTAGAAAATTATCGCGACGATCCGAAGACGTTAGTGCGCCCGAGTCTTGGCCTCGACTCAGTCGTACTTCAATTTCCGCCGCGACGAGATATACGAAAACTTTCGAGCCCGTTTTCGTGCTTCCGGTACTCTGTGTCACGTCGACTTACACTCGCGAGTGTTCGCCATGCTTTTGCTTCGGTGAAACTTTGAAAAGCTTAACTTTGCGTTAGTAAAGTTAAGTTCATTTGATTGGATTTACCTGTTCGGCCGTGTTTAAATAAGAAGTTATGATATTTCGGTGAATCCGTCTTCAGTTTCCTTATGTAGATAACGTTTCCGTATAGTGTTTGCGGCGTTAACGCACGAGGAGCGCAATCGATATCGTTCAGCCGGATGTGAAGAAAACTTCAAACAGTCCTTGGCAATTTGAAACGTGCATTTGCAATCTACTGTCATTGCAAATAAAAATTAGTCGTGCGAAGCAACGGTTGCAGCTCCAAGAGGAACCGACCAGCGAGGATGATTAGGATAGCAAAGAAAATGAAGCTCGAGCGGCTCCGTGCGATGCTTCCCTACTTCCGAAAAAACTGGGAACGCGTGGCAACTCGGCCGCAAGTGCGAGACCCGCCGAAGGGAAAAGTGAAAACCTTGGATTGGCCAGCGGTAAAAGAGTCCGCTCGTCCCATCTCTCGGCTGGCCATGGAAGCTGGTCCCAGGCCGGCCGATGGTCGGGCCCGTGCAGCGCCGCGTTGCATTCCCCGGGCGACGAAGCGAGTGAGAGGTCGCCGTCTCCTCGGTCGAACGATCGTCGAAGCGAGTGGGTTCCGGCATTCCCTCACAGATGTCGGCACCTTGGCCTCGGTGCCAAGGCACGAGCATCTTGCCCACGGGTGCGCCCCGCAATTGAGTCCTCCTTTTGTTCAGCTGGACGCATGAATTATGCAAGACTCCGCTTTTTGCTTATCGGTACTTTGAGACTGCACATTCCGAGAGGTGGATCGATTTCTCTTTTAATAAGCACGCCGGTTGTCATTGGGTGGACGGGAAATTTTCGACGATAGGGCTCGATACATTTTTTTGGAAAAATTAATTTTCGGTTTCTCGTGGATATTGGACGAACTATGCTTCCGTGGAGAGATTGCAGTGCAGCATTGCATGCTGAAACTAAAAGCGATGTATGTCACCGAGTACTTTAAATAAAGGTAATTACGGCTTGCCTGTAAGAAAAAACTAGAATAAATTATAATAAAAGAATAAAACTTAAGAGTAGGAATATCAGTGATTTTCTTCGCTTTTGCATTATACATGTAGAGTGCTTAGTTGAAAATGCTCTGTATGAAGTTTGAAACTGAGGAAACTTTAATAGGCTTCATTATAACGATAAAACTATTGAAGTAAAATAATTATCGTTAAATCTCAATTGTTAAATGTTAATCAATTTGTATGCAACAGTGAGGAACTTTTAAATACGAATTATTTTAAAATCATAACTGTAATTGTACATTATAGTTATTACAAATACCAAGTAATAATTTGTATAATTAGGTTTGTTTTATTTACTATACTCTACTGTAAAAAATAGTATGCTAGATGGAAGGCTATCTATAAGACAACTGATCTTAATAAAAATTCTTGTCCTACAGTATAATAGAAGAACCAAACGTAATGTAAACTCATGTTTTCATGTTTTCGAGTCGAAAGTACATTAAGAACTATTTTTATCAGAAAAAACGTCAAAATTAAAACACATTAATTCATATTTTTTCATTTTGTTATTTGAAAATATTCAAATTAGATAAACATACATTATATCGTAGATGTCAGTTTTTAAATTAATATAACGTATAAAACAACGTTTGTACAATAAAATGTAAATACATATGGTTTAAAAAAGAAGTTTTCAATAAAAATGATCAAAAGTCACTTCTACAAGTTAGTAGCACTTACTAAAATTGATTTTCTCTATTATTATATCCGAAAACTTTAATCGAGTTCTCAGAAAATGTTTTAAAATGTATTTAAAAAATGATAAATTTTTGTTTATAGATGCGTATATTTAAATTTACATAATTTCAGATTTTGTATTAATTTGAAATTTTTCATAAACGCAATATACCTAAGCCTTTTGAAGTAAAAGTAGAACGAACAATTGATGCATAATAATCTTATTTGTGTAGAAGTCACAAAGTTCAATTACACTTATATATATATAAAATAATCGATTCCATATCTTAGCCGATATATAAGTAATAATTAGTTCTTTCTCAATCAAATTCTTAGGGTATACTTACAGCAGCCCTTTTCACAACATATTAACAATTGGTTTTATATTAAGAAGTCTTTTCAGGTACGAAAAATGCGCTTATAGACACTTAAATAAGAATAAAAGTTATCCGTTTTGAAAAAATATACGGATTTTATGTAATAAAAAGTTATTCGTATAAATCTCTAAATTAAAATCAAAATGATAATCATTTGTAACTATTAGAATATACGTATATTCATAAAAATCATTTAATTACGACAAAATACAAGCCATTAAGGCTTTAAGAGCACATCATTACTTAAAGGTTAAAATATAGAGCATAGAAAGCAAAATGGTTAATTTACTTTTTAAAGCATTATATATTAAATGAAAATTATACGGAATAATAATAATAGCACGTACAACATCAACGATTTTATAATATACAAAGTAACCTTGAAAATAGATCATTGCTGCGTTCTCCTTCGTATCATAATAAATCGTTATTTAACGTATTAAATATTAGATGATTATCGCGTGCAGATATCGCCATGAAAATCGATCTTTATTCGTTTCTTTTGTAGTCACGACCTCCTTTATACTCATTTTTTATTTTCTCGTGTTCGAAACCATAAGCGTGCATTCAAATTAAATCTTTTACAAAATCAGAAGATCATTTTGGTGCTTATCGCTACAAAATATCTGTGACTTTGGGGATTCAAAGATGTGATATCTATCTACTTTTCTATATATACATATGCCTGTATTAGCGCGAGCGTGCAGTAGTGTGTGCACGGGCGCTGTGTGCGTATAGGGAGTGAGAGAGAGAGAGAGAGAGAGAGAGAGAGAGAGGCACGCGAGTCTCGCATTACTCGCACCGCGTAGATTAATACTTGAAATGCCGTCGTGTAATCTGATGCGGTGCGCTTCCTCAGATATAATAATAATATGCATTATTATACCGATATTACTGTCACTAAAATCACAATGCTTAACTTTCGCCAAAAGCGCCCCATCGTCAGTTGTTAGTGTCTGATTTCCATATTTACCTTAAAAATAATTAGTTTAAAAAACATAAATAAATTGATGAACTTTGATCAAGGTACTTATATAATAACGCGTGAAATCCAGTCACGAGATGATATAATATTTCACAATGTTTTAATATTAACTCTGATTACAGGGTAATTTTGAAAAAAATCTTTCAATATTTACGCATTCAAATTTTTGTGAAACGGAGAAAGCTTTTTTTGACGTTGGAAAGTAATAAAAATAAAATATATAAAATAAAAAATTTGAAAGTTAAATTAGTTAAATTTTTTATGCGTATATATTAAGTTCAGATATGCAAAATAAATTTCTTAAATTATTTAAGAATGTTTGAATTATTTATTATTCTTATGGTAACGAGTAATATACAATGAAAAAGTATCACGGTAATAATACTTCATATAAATATTTTTCTCCTTTCATAATTAGACAATTGCGTTTCTGCTTAGAAAACTAATTATTATTATTTGCAATTTAAAGAAAGTTGAAGGCTCATTAGAAAGTTCGTTGAAAGTGAACCGAACATAATATGCTTTGTAAAAAATTGATAATAAAAAAAAATAAATATAACGCACCGCTCCTATTAAAAAAAAACAATTCAGTTTTTTTACAGAATTATGTAAGCTTCCTCTTCATCGATATGGTATCGTCTAAAATGTTTAAATACGATTAAGTGATGATTAAGAAAATAACATTTATTCAATTATAAAACTTACAAGTTAATTTATCAATCATAAGGCAAACGTTTTTATAAATGTTTATTCATGGCTATTAATCAAGCCAGTAAAGTAGTCGCAAATTTATAAAGCGATTAATACTTATTCTTATAAGTTCTCTCTCCTTGCTATTACAAAATAAATTTTAGCAAATATCTTCCAAAGTTGCAAAGAATTTATATACTTGAATTTCCAAACTGACGTTTCATTACGCGGACGTTGCGAGGCCTACGTTTAATACCGATAGTCCAAAAGGAACGAGCCAAAAGCGAGTTCTCTCGAAGAAGGTTCCATCGAAAAAGGGTCGCGGACTCATGCCGGGCGTCTCGGACTTGTACCTGCAGCAACAACGGTGCTTTTAATATGCGCGAGATAATTGCGATGTGCTTCTCCCAGAGATTTATGGGTCCGCGACGGCCGCTCTTATAAATATAAGTGCGCGCGAGCTCTCGAGAAAGCGATATATCGGTCATAGTGCTACCGTTAACACGCACACCAGTGCTTTCGCGGATTTCGTATTTCGTGGATCTTCGCGGACGCAAATCGTATTTCTTTTGGTTTTAGCACGGGCCGCCCGACGTTGCGCTGATCTTCGGGTGTCGCACTAGGCGGACAATTTTTATCGCGCGGCACCTTCATTTTCCGACGGCGATAATCGCGCGCGTTAAATGGACTCGAGTTCTTATCCGAGACTGAGATTGATAAATCCTCGAGATAAATGATTTCGGTGGTCGTCAAGTAAATTTCTCAAATGGCTCGCTCGCAAGTGGAAAGGAGGTTCTTTAGTCGGGGACGCGCGTCGAAAGACACGACCTTGAATGTGAATTGGCTCTTTTTGTGGAAATTATGTCAAAAATTTGTCAACGGACATTTATTTGGAGAATTTGTTACGAGCCAGAATTAGTAGACGAATAGGCTAGAGTACCCGGGACTAACCTTTTTAAGTAGTTATTTACTGATAATGTAAATCTGTTTACCGGGTGGATAAGTAGATCTATCGCGTACATGAAATATAGTATTTATATCATTAGAATCGTACACGAGGTTAAAATAATAAATTTGTTACTTAACCGCGATGAAATCGGAACGACTCCTAACTGTAAGTTTAATATCAATATTGTAACCCATAAATACATTTTATTTGTTGGAATAACGCATCACGACGTGTACAATGACAAAATAAAATCCCGATGGTTATAAGGTCCAGAACTGGTATGCAATTGGTATATTTCGTTGAGTCTTAATAATGAACTCCAATAAGACTATACTTTTAGTTAACGCCTTGAAAGCAAGCATTATTCGAGATTACCTTTGTAGGCATTAGATTTCTCACGGATTATTATTTAAGGAGACTGGATAAACAAAATGTTTGTCGGCTTATCTAAGGATATCGACCGACATTTTGAATCGTTATCTCATAGAAACATTTGAAAGCGCAACGAATGTTTTCCAACGATTTCAAACGCGGTCGGCACGTAAAAGTCTCGCGTGTTACATCAGAAGCCATCTGTTCGTAATGCGAGAGAGAAGGAAAATTGAACTTTCTAAAAATTTTCCCCTGTCCTCGTTTAATTAGCATCTGCAGGACTGGTTCTCGTAATTATTTCCTTATGATTTGGTGCAGCGGGTGGGTGAACCGCAGCATCGCCAGAGCGAAAGAAAGGATGGCGGCAACGCGCGCGGCTGACCCAACTCAGGGAAAGGGATGAGGCAGAAGGGGAGGAGCGAGTCGAGAAAGAAAATGAGTCGACCTAGAAAGAAAGGAGAAGCAACGAAGGAAACGGAGAGTCGTAATACGGACGGCCGTCAGGAGTTAGTGGTGTGGAAGTAGAAAACGATACGTGCGAAGGGAAAAGGCCGGGCGCGAGGGAGGAGAAATAGAGAGAGAGAGAGAGAGAGTGAGAGAGCCTTAAGGTAGATGGCATGCAAGCCACGGCGAGCGGGGGGAGGGACAAATGATGATGATAGATGATCCACGGAATCCCCCAAGACCGTGGTTCGCTTTTCGAGAGGACCGCCATGGCGCATTTTTCTCCTGCTTCTTACCTTTTTTTGTATTTTGCTTTTAATCTCTTACACTTTTTTGTTTTTTTTATCTTTTTTTATCCTCATTTTCACATTTCTCAAGAAGGAAACTTGTTAATCGCTTTTAAGAGTATATCACTTCTCGGCCGGTGTAATATAATATATTCAGGGGAATATTTAATTTATTTTCTTCCGAAATATGTATAAAATCTCGACGATAACATTCTTTCCAGAGATCGGAAAGATTTTCTAATTTCGTACTCTAGCCTTCGTCGGTTTTTCTTTTTTACGACTGGTTTCTATTATTTCTAATACTATAAGAAAGATTTATAGGTGTTGTGTGATATCGGAGGAAAAAACTCGAAGGTAATAAAACTATACTTAGATATCAAATTACTTATTCCGTGGATCTCTCGATGCATTTCATTCACCAAAGATCTTAGTCGAATTATTTGGAAATTGAACTTCATGCGGAAGAGGATTTGTCTCTATTTTCTGGAAACTTTTATCTATTGTTATTATTTTCGTTCGACTTTCATTCGACGCTATCGTTTGGAGGATGACTCGAAGATTCGATCATGTCCCAGTAACGATAATTCGTAGTAAAATCTTTGGCATTTCCCCCGTTTTCTCATTTCCTCTGCCGTATGCATCCATGCGCTCGCGCAATTTTTCTTTCTCCCCCTCTTTCTTTTAGACTCGGCTCCAGGCGATATGGGTGTCTTCGTTCTCTCAGGCATGTTTTCGCACGACGTCTGTCTCGAATTTTTCTCTCTTTCTTTCTCCGGGACACGCACGAAGATCGGACTCACGAGAAAGCTGGAGAAACGCGTTATACTCGGCGACGCCGCATGTATATACACTCGTCGACGCTATCTCTTATTTTCTCGAAACCCCTCGTTCTTGCTCTCTTGTCTTTTTTCCGTTAACCCTCTTTGGTTGCTCCTTTTTCTCCGAGAACGTCCGGTTCTCTCTCTCTCTCTCTCTCTCTCTCTCTCTCTCTCTTCGAGGAACAAAAAGTAACATTCCTCCTATTTGATTTGAAAGCCAGCTGGAAAGAGACAGTGACTGCTTTGTTCGCGAATTTAATTAAGGGGGCGAGCGCGTAAAGCCTGCGCGAAGAATTTTTAACCGCGTTTTTTATCCTTTCGCTCGCGTCCTCCTCCTTTGTTCTCTCCTGGTGTTGCAGAATCTTTTTTTGATGAATGGGGAGAGGCGAGCTCTTACACGACGCCCCTGCCCTTCGCGGCATAAATAATTCAAAGGGTATTAAAATTATGCGTCCTCAAAAGATTTCGGCAAAAAGGAAAAAACGAGACCGATCGCGATAACTAATGTGTTTATATGCAAAGCGATACTTAATAATGTAAGTAGGAGAGGAGAAGCTATTTCTTAATCGTTTATGGAGGCTCACGGGGCGCGAGCGCACGTGCGCGTGCGCGTGAGTGACTTCTCACGCGAGGAGTCACAGCCAAGTATCAAAGTGCTGCGACCGGAGACATTAGAGAAATCCCTTTGCAACCGAACAGTGGGATGATGGATTTGAGCAGCCTCGGAGGCATTTGTGAATCGCGCGAGTGCGCGAGGAGGAAGCGGACGTGAAAGAAGGGGACACGTGTCTCTCTTAAAATAATTTTCTTCACACTGCGCGGGGCGGGTAGAGGGACACGCGAAAGGAAGTCCCTCGCTCGACGAATGCTAGAGAAGGAGAAGAGCTTTCCCTCGTCGCCTCTCTTTTTCCTTAATATAGACGGTGTAAGGGCCGCTTCTCCCCCGCATATCCTTGATAATGAGAAATTGATCCATTCGTGCTCTTTTAAACTCACGTGGGTGCGCGAGCACGACTTGCCGGCTATTTCCTTTTTTCCTCGACTCTGAATTACTTCTTCAAAGTCAATTCCGACTCACCTGCACACTCTTAAGTTCGATCGTGCGTGCGCTCGTCCGGAGTTTTTCCTTTCTCGTTCTATGCGAAGGATTAAAAAACATGGTAAAAAGGTTTTACGTTTAATGCGTGGTGACGAGTTCTCGCCAAAGATTTTACAATGAGTAGTATATATTAGAATCGATATTTCAATCTAGATGTTCTTGCAAGATCAAACGGCTGGGAATTGCAAGGTATATGGAGAAAATGCATTAGCAATGGTCGCCTTTCTGGTTGGCTAACCATCGCTAATATTTTTTCCCACGTATTATTTTAAAAATCTATTCCGCACATTCTTATCTTTCTTCAAATCGGCTTTCTTGCTGAATGAGTGGAAGCCAACTTTAAAATGTCTAGTCGGTATGTTATTTTAGTTTTCAATTTTAGTAGATCTTAATAGAATTAAAATGTTACCTCAATTAGTTGAACTTAAATTTGTTCTATAATTTTTTTAATAAATCGGTTTCATCGAATAAGCTTTATTTGCTGCAATACGTTGTGCTACTTCACTCATCATTTGCGATAGTGGAGTATTTTCTTTTGATATTTCATTGTACTAATGGATACCTTGTACCCGATACATGTTTTCAAATAGATTTTTTAAAGCATATATCCCGTCAAATGCGTATGTAAATACTCTCTGCCCTTACTGTCAAAAGTACAGTGCGAATATGAAAGAAAAGCAAAGTAAGCTGTTTGCAAAGGCTATATTCGGCCAACATGAATATGCACGCTTGTACGTGAGTATTCGTGTGTCGCGTATGCGTGCAGCAAGTCCACCATTGCTTGGTGACCCAAGAAACGAGGTCCGTACGCGAGCAGACATCGGTTAGTCGAGCTTTACACATTAATAAGAGCAGTAAGGGTACGGTTGATCGGTGGGTTGTATTTTCGAGGTTACTGGTGTCACGAAACGGTCAGAAAGACGTAGGCTAGGGAAGTCTTAATTTAATTGGCTCGAGCGTGGCCGCGCCTTATTAGCGGCTTACAACATCCGGCTAGCCGTTAACCTGAAAAGTCCTGGGCGCGTATCCTGCGGCGGTCGATCATTGTTCGAACGGCCTCTGGCATAATTCGCGAGAAAAGGAAAAATGCAGAAGGAAAGTCGCGGCGAGGTTGAGAAACTAGCCTATAATAAGCTGGGAGCGCTCGTGCGATTCTTTCTCTCACTCGTTTATTCTCTGTTCCGTTTCTTCATATTACGCCGCAAAGAAGACAGTGAGAAAGAAAGAAGTCAGACCCATAAATCTCTTGGCATACTCCAGGGGACATTTGATCCTTGCGTAACCCAACGCCGTTAATTTATTACCTCGCGTTTAAAGTCACCTTCGTTCGCGAGAAACCAAAGAGAAACAAGGATACGAGAGAGAGAGAGAGAGAGTGTGTGTGTGTGTGAGAGAGAGAGATGCCGAGCGCAACGGCAAAGCGTGCTGATCTCCGTTTCTGCAAGATGCGCAAGACGCGTTCTTAAGAATTGACTTCTCTCATTTACTCGGATAAACAAGTTTACTTGTAATAATATTTTCTAAGCAGATGTTCCAGAGCTTTTGTCTGCAGCGCGTGATATCAAGAGACTCTGGTCCAAATATAGCTACAACACACGCTGCTCTAGTCACGTATGACAAAATTTATTATAAAATAATTAAAGCGTTGCACTTTAAAATAAAACTCATGTCTATTTTTGGAAATAAACCTACGTCTATACTTAGAAACAAATCTATATCTGTTCTATTTTCCTTGATTTCGGTAATGTACCTTTACCGCGAGTGGCAATCATTAGCGACGAAGATTCAGAAGGTTAAGTTACTTCCCAGATGTAATTCTGGTATCGACTGCTAATCAGGAGGTAAGATTAAGTAGATGATGTAATTTTTTTGATTGATTTCTAAAGTTCTACAGTTCTAAAATAGTTCATTTATGTGAAGCAGCTTAAGAATGAATGGAATCCCGACTCTTGGTCCTTTGCGTTTTAGTATTCAACTCCGGTGGGCTCTAGGTTAAATTTAAATCAAAGTGCATGCTTCTTGTTGAAAAGAGTCGAGCTTTTTGCCATTAATCTTTATTACGCTGGCTACTTTATTTAACACTTTCGTTGTTAATGAGAGTCGCATAAAATGCGTTATCAACGCTACACTTGGCACGTCTCTATCCTCTTGTTTTCAGACAAGAAAATGCTTCTGCACTTGACTTGCTCGGCGCGTGTATTCAAGTGCACATACTTCGATGCGTTATTAAGATAATGCCTCTTGAAATGCGCAAAGGTAACATTAATATCCTACAAGAATTATTTCTGAACTCTTCCTGCTCTTTTACAAATATACAGTAATTTACATGTAATGAAGAGCATTGAACAACATCATCGCTTCAAGGATGAGGGTGCATTGCAAATTTGGGTTCCGGTCCTGTGTATGTATATTCTAGGATTCGTTGGGAATAGAATAGAAGTACTTCTTCATAAGCGAGAAACGTGAATTACAGCTAATTATCGTTGTAGAGCACGTCAAAATCTCGCGATGCCACCGAACCCATTTTGGTTGCATCAACCAATTACGTCCACAATCGCGCTTGCAAAACTCTGGCCTCGCAACAGCGAGAAAAACATGGCGTAAAGTGAAATCGCGACAGCTGACGGCTGGGAAAATCCACATAAATAATTCTTCGCGAGTCATTACCTATGCGAATAAAAGATTTACAAGTCATCCAGCTCGATGGCGAGAGAGATAGAGAGAGAAAAGTAAACCTCTGGCGAGGAGATGCGCTCGTACAACCTCTTTAATTAACCTCGCGCATGCCACTGCTCCCGATGCAGTAATAATAATACGCGAGTGTCTGATCCGTTTAGGCCGATGCACCGACCGCGGCTACGTCGTCTCGCTCGTGGCGACGCGTCGCGACGTCTTGGGATTTTCGCCTGGCTATAGCGTCGCTGCTACTACACCGCTTTCGCTTTGAAATTTTCCTTCAGCCGGAGAACGATTTATAAGCCGCGTAACCTTCCGAGCGCTTTACTCGTCTTTTATGCACTGCGCGAGTCTCCTACACTGGAGACTTGATCTTGCGATTGTGAAAGGACTCATTGGGTTTGTGCCCATGTGCTAATCCACAAATCAGACGTCGTTATTTCGGATAGTTGGCACTTTTTCTTTTCCATTATTCCTGAGCATTGTACGTGCTTTTAAACCAAGCTCTCTCCCTCTCTCTCCCTCCCTCTCTGTCATTACGAAAGTTTAGTAAGTGAATTTTCTTTCTTCGTCGATAAATGTGACAATCGCTTTGCTTTTCTCGATATTTGCAAAATTAAAACATTACTCCGTTCAAAAAAATGCAATTCTTGCTTCACCGGTTGAAGATTCGTGTAATTTGCGTGTAATACGTGATCGCATTGGTTTTTTTTTTTTTTTTTTTTTTTTTAAATAACGCAATGACACATAAATTAGATCGCGTATACGTATGTGCTTTGAAAGCCATTGTTACCTTTTTAAAAAAATATTCGACATTATTTAAAGGAAATTTTCCACGCTTGTATGATATTTCGAGCAGAATCAAGGTTATACACTTGGTTATCCGGCGATTGCGTATAATTCATCGAGGAACGAGCCTCGAATGGGATTATCGTTTCGTCGAGTCCCTCTTTACACGCAGCAGTTGATCACCCTAGTCGTCTCTCTTTTTCTCTCTTCTTTCACCTCCTTCCTCCTGCCTCTTCTGCACCTTTTTCAGCGCTTATTAATTTTTTCTTTTTCTTCTCCCTCGTCCACGTACACGGGCGAGCTCTTCTTTTCAAGCATCCCGTGATTTACGCTCTTATAGGCCGATTCGCTCTCCTCTCGTCTTGATTACGTAGCGCACGAATCCATATAACTCGCCCATCGAGCACTTTCACGGTTTGCACGCAGTTGCAGTACAATCCGTTACCCTGACCGGCGGCTCCCGATCTTTCAATACAATACAGATAATGTTATTAAATACGATTGAAACTCGATACTCGGACAACCTATTCATGGATTCGCTCCTCAACGAGTGTACAGTTGCGTACGTTTTCAGCGTGACGTCAAATTTTATGTGTGTCGATTTTAGGTATATGTCGAAGCACCTTCATTATATTTATTATACTCATTAAATATGTCTATTGAATTAATATGTGCAGCTGTAAAATCTATGT
The DNA here is from genome assembly GCA_018907045.1 of Wiebesia pumilae. Lineage (NCBI taxonomy): Eukaryota > Metazoa > Arthropoda > Insecta > Hymenoptera > Agaonidae > Wiebesia > Wiebesia pumilae. Next base: position 107,976 of record JACCHZ010000173.1, on the reverse strand, counting down.
ATAAGTGGTATAAACATCGAGTTCCTGAAAATGTATGATAAGACTTTTGTGCAAGCCTGAATAATTAATTTTAATCAAGCGATGATCTTCCGACGAGTCTCATGTTTTTTTCAATAAATAAATGTTCTTTTAATCTATTGCCCTTGTTTTAGAGATAAAGAGATAACAAATGCTGCTAATTTGAAAATCCTATAGAGAACCGTTTTAAATTAACGTTCATCATAATTTGCCTGATTATAATGCGTACCTCGTGTAACGTCGATAATCGACTTAAAACTAAAATTTCCTTTCTTTACGTGCAGTAACTACAACGATTGACTCAATTGAAACATTAGAAAAGTTAAAAACTTCAGACGCAATATCAAGAGTTCAGCAAATCTACACGCAATCAGTTTCTATCGTAATTGTCCATCTTCCAACGTCAGGACAGCCACTTGTATTTTTCACTTTGAATTTTTTTCGATAAAAAGTAATCACACCTTTTCGAATACCAATTATAGTTTGTAAGCATTGCGCTATTCAAATTTCTTAAATTTTCGCTTATTCGCCAAAGTCTCCAGAATGAGGTTGCCAAAAAAGGGATAAGAAATAAAAGGATCACTCTCTCACTCACTTCTCGGTATTTTTTGTCTCTTTGGCCTTGGAGCAAGGAAGCCTAGAAATTGTTAGCTAAGAGGAGCTGCTGCCATGCGAGTTTATGCGAGTGCTTCAAGCCTAGAGATCGGTATGTTGTTAATTTGAAAAACACACAGAGAGAGAGAGAGAGAGAGAGAGAGAGAGAGAGAGAGAGAGAGAGAAAGGGTTCGAGGGAGGGCTCGTACGTATGTTCCCAGTCAGGCGCTATCTTTCCTTCCTCTTTCTGTATCCTTTCTCCCACTAACGTGCCCTTTCCTTCTCGCTTTTTTCACCGTCACTCTCTTTACCCGAGAGAACGGGACAGGCCAGAAAAGAGAGAGAGAGAGAGAGAGAGAGAGAGAGAGAGAGTAAAATAGCGATTCTGAAACTCGAAGAATTTTCTTCGTCTTGCTTTCACAGAGAGAGAAGAGAGAGAACCGCCATCCGTCTTCATCGGTCGACAGCGCGACGGGCGGCGTTTGCCTCCAATGCTCACCAAAGAGATTTCTTCTTTCTCTTGCTTTTTTCTTCCCGAATTCTCTATTTCTCCTTCCCATTCGCTCTCTTTACCTCTTCCTTTCTTCTCGGCTGGTCGTTCCTGGTTCACTCACTTTACTCTTTGAAACTCCACGGCAAATCGAGAAAGTTGCGGCCAACCTGATTCTTTTGATATTATATTTCGTATCTCACAATTTCGCGAGCTTAAGCACAGATATGCATTATGATCTTAACTTTTTTCCGTGAACTCCTGAAGCATTCTTTTCCTCCGCTTAGCCTAATGACGTTACAATGTAAAACTAAAATTACTTGCTTGACCAGTACAATTATAACGAATATAAAAAATTAAAGCTTACTTTAAATTACGTAGGTAATTTATAAGATAATTGACAACGTTTTTATTATTAGAATATATTCCAAAGGTAAATTTAATATAGGTAATTAAATCCAAAATTATTACATTTTGTACCTTTTACAATGTATTCCACTTGCGTACCTACCTTTCAAGGAAAATCATTGGGACGTTATTTCAATTCCATCGATATATTTGATTCAAATGAAATTAAAAATTAGTAACCTCGTATGATTTAGGAAATGTATTATGCTGTCGTGTAAGCTGTTGAACAGTTATTATTAGTAATAAATTAGTAATAAAATGGAGTAATTGGTAAAGAACTTGAAAAATTAAATAAAGCCCTAAGTTGTACCTTAAATAAAAATTTTATTTAAGTTAGAAGCTCGTTGTACCATTAGATGACTTATACGTTTAAACAAAACACGCGACACAATAATTATTAATTATTAATTATCTATTATTAATTGTTAATAAATAAGCAATGTCCACCATGCTCCAATAACGTATTACTTACATTAAAATAGCGCATGCGTATGAATGGCAAACGACTATGTTATACGCAGTAGCGGCAACAAACTACTTTCGCATCTGCAAAATAAAATTTGCGAAATTAACATTTTAAAAACTCGTCTTATGCAGACTTTGCACTTTTTCCTCGGCCTCAAACTTTTTTCCAGTCTATTTCTCTCTCTTTTTCTCTTTGTCTCTTTCTCTCGTTCTGTTGGCCCCTCGCTCTGTCGAGATTAAAACTCGAGAGTTCTGCATCCCCTCCACCTTACCCCTATTCAACACAATTAATATTCCGATTCGAAGTTAGTGAGTCGACACCAAGAATGAGAGAGTGAGAGAGAGAGAGAGAGAGAGAGAGAGATAGAGAGTGAAAATGCGGACCGATCACATCGCGGATACCGGTGTGCGTGATACCATATACATCATACGTAAACTCGTCGCATTACGCGGTTTAAATCTCCGAAAAATGGCGTTATTCAGTCGGCGATAAGGATTATAAGGAGACGAGGACGACTTCTTGCGACGAGCGAATAAAAACTTTGACACTGCGGGTGCTATGCAAATATAAACGTGCCTCGAGGGAATCAGGAGAATTATATTTTATTCCTTGTTTCTCTTTACTTTTTTCTGGCAATTTTGACTTAGCCAACGATGAAACTCGTTACGGAAATGTTTATACTCGCTAGGTAATTTCGCAACGCTGATTAATCACTCGTGTTCGAAATGTCCCGTATGAGTCGAAAGTCGAACGAGTAAAATTCTTTAATCGTTTAACAAATTGTTGTGCATTTTTCAAGTTGTAAATCGAAATTATTAATACGTTAAAAGTCAAAGTATATTTATAGATTTCAGTGATGAGAAATCCAGAAGTTCAACAATCACGGGAAATAGTTAGAAGAAGAGGGCAGAGAGTTAGTGACAAAGAGATGTAACGGAAAAAAAGAAGGGGAAAAAAGATAAGCCAGCGAGCTCGGTTAGTTTCTTCGACTTTTTCTTGGAATATTCGTATGTGTAAGATTCGAAGGAGAGCATTATTAATGGGACCTCGAAGAAAACGACCGTCCGCGCAGCGAAACTTTAAAACGCGCGAGAGAGACGTCGCTTGGATTCCCAACGCGCATCTTCTTTCTCTTCTGCACCGACTATGATATATAAAGTACTTGTGGGTCGAATGACGGTAAACAGCGGTAAATAATCGCTCGCGATAGAGGATGACGCTCTTACTTGGCGTCGTCAGCCAGGCACTTTCTGAAATCCCACGATCTTCATCGCTTCAAATTTTTAAAGGACGAATGACGAGGGAGTTGTAAATTTCTCTGCGATTTAGGATTACAAAGGAGGTTTTCGTTCATAAATTTTGTGTGCACATCTTCTTCTATTTAATCATCTACTAAATACAATGAACAAATCGAGAGTTGATCGTTATTCATAAGTCCAGTCCATATGTACTCGTCATAGCTTATACTTAGCGTAAAAGCTTATACGTAAAATGTCGATTTTTTCAATTGATCCTATTCAAAGATACAAAAAATTTCAACAAGTAAATATGTATTATATAATAGACATGAGCAACATTATTCAAAATATATGCAATTATTAGCGTTGAAATGTAATCTTGTTCGAATGATTTTAGTTAACTTATTTGAAAAGAAAGATTTCGAAACTTTGAAAGGTGTTGCGAAAAGACCTGCTTCAACAAAATAATCCTTCGATATTAAATAAAGATCGTTTATTAGTTCTTATTAAACATACGTACCAGGGGTATTTTTCATGAATATTCCTTAATATTTAATAATAGAAAATAGCAGAAATAAAGCAACGCATTCAAAGGTTCATCTGTAAAACATGTATCTATAAATCAAATGCGTGTTATAATTATTCATCATAAAGGACAATGTTTATTTGTTGTAACTGATAAATACGTATATTTTTCTTCTAGTTCAACTTATGAAGATAATTATTTTATTTATTCTCCTAAGTATTGACGCTCATAAATATTCTTAGATAAATATGACGTACATTTTCATACTATAGACGAGAAAATATTATATTTGTTTATATTACAATCAAGTAAAGGCGTCGATAATTTGCAATAAATTCTATTATTCAAATGAATGCGAATGAAACAAGAGAAGCATTATTCATATTCAAATTTTCTAAAATAGGTGGCTAAACTGTACGCTCTTAAAGTGCTACAGTGATTTATGCGCTTGCCGGAGTTATTTTTGTTGTAACTCGAAGAATAATTGTCAATTATGAGCCTTTGATTGAAATGACTTGCAAATTGAATAACCTGCGTTTGCTTTGCACGTCGGCTGATTAATCGCTTAGCAGTGCCATGTTTGTGTTATTGCAAGTTCCTCACACGTTTAGACTCTGTCAGTAATATCAGTTCTGCACGATTGGATGTGCGTACTATTATACATCTTACTAAATAGTAGGAGCGTCAAAATCACTGGATAGCTTATCTTTCAATTATTAATTATCGTGAATATTTTTACGATTCAAAGATAAGCAATGAATTTTTTCGCTAAGTGGTAGCATTTTTATTAGACATGTAGAAATAAAGTTAATGTGCGAATGAACCGTGAAAGGCTTTCTGACTATTTGTTTCCGAGGGTTATTACGGGCAATCTTGATAAGCATAAAAACGTAAATTACGGACTAGAAGAGACATAAATTTTCAATATTTTGAAATGAGGTATTGTTTTCAAGTATTTGATGTAAATGTAAGATTTGAAAAAATCTTCTGCCAAATTTATTAGAAGATATATTACGTAATTACAAGTACTTTATAGAATGAGAATTAGGTTAATTTTCTAACGATGTAAATGATGTTATTATACTATTTAAAAAGCAACTTGCCAGACATTCAAAATTTATACATGAATAATGGTGTTGCTAATATACTTCGTTATGTAGAAATTTCAAGCGTTAATTTTCATGGGATTCTCATTGTTGCATTTTTTTAGAATAATAGACATGTATTGCGCGTGTAATTTATGAAAAATGAAGCCGTGAAAATAAAGCATCATATCTTGGATACCAGTAAAGAATAGTAATTTGTACGCGTTTTTCACGTTACATCCAATATGGATAAATTCAGATATTTTTCATTTGGTTAGCGAGAAGATTTAGCACGTAACTTTCCTTTTCTTGAACATACAACAGCTACAATATTTATTCCCGCGCAATAGAAGAAGAAAAAAATACTGCTAATCTAATATAACGACGACACCTTGCAAGTTTTCTTCTTGTTTATCAAAGACGTTTGCATGTTCTTCACAGTCCACTATCGGGACCATTTATCGTTTGTATAATCACCGTTATGGGCCGAGAAAAGAAAAAAAGCCCGCGAAATGACCAAAACCGATTAATTTAAGTTGGTAAAAAATGAAAAGTCAAGCTAACCGCATTCCGTGATCACGTTTACTTGTTGCAGAGCGGAAGCGAGGCCGTCAAACGTACACGCGATTTCAGACCCTCGAGCTCGAGAAGGAGTTCCACTTCAATCGCTACCTCACCAGGCGACGCCGCATCGAGATCGCGCACGCGCTCTGCCTGACCGAACGCCAGATCAAGATCTGGTTCCAGAACCGGCGCATGAAGTGGAAGAAGGAGACCAAGACGAAGGGTGAACCGACCTCGGGCGACGGCGACACCGATATCTCGCCTCAAACCTCGCCCCAGGGTTGAGCCGGCGTTTACGACGACACCGCGAAGAGATACACACAGAGAGAGAACGAGGTATCGCTATAAAACGGCAGGTGCCTCCTTTCCGACACTACCTTCTTCCCTAAATTCACCTTCCAAAATATGATGAACGCAAGCGAGGAAGACAATCCTCGAGACCCCAAAGTCCCACCCGATTCCTTTCCCACCCAAACTCACCCCCGTCCGACCCCGAATCTCCCGGAAGCTATCAAACGCGCACCCGCGCGCGCGCGCGCACGCACACACACACGCGCGCGCGCGCACACACACAAGAATACGCACGCACGCGTACACACACTCATGCAACCGTAATGACGCTTATCTTGTCGTGTTATAAAACAAGCTGCTCGTACCAAATATGAATGAAGATGTCGAGGAAGACGGACTCGGAGAGAAATGAGAGATAGAATTTATTAGTTTCGGAAATCCAAGGCTTTTTTCTACGCGATGTAAAAGACGTGTTGGAGAGCTGTGCTGAAGAGGAGAGCGTCTGCTCAAGCTGAGACTCACGATATGACGGGAATGCGCAATTATTAATACGGATAAAAAATGACGCTAAAAGAAAGTGGATTGCATGCTAATCAGAACCGCGTTAACCTCTATTACGTTTAATTGAATGTAATTTACTAAAGCCTATATTTAGTGCGGATGGACGCTGCGAATGTACGATGATATTATGTAACTTGAAGTGTAAGACACGTGAGCGAGTCATATAAGAGTAGATTGTGTGTGATTGGGTCATGAAATAGCGATTGTCAACGTGCATGAGAGATTTCAATTGAAACAAGAGACGGAACTCGCGAGAGAATACCGAAGGTAGGAGATTCGTAAAAGAAAAACCGGAGGGAGAAAACGCCCGTATGAATCCAAAGGATCCAGCTGGAGAGGTTTCATTATTTATTCTCTTAAGTCGGTAATAAAGATTAAATAAGAAACAAGAAAAAAAAAATAATAATTCACCCCCATGAAGCGTAAATGTCGCGTAGCGTTTCTGTTTCGTGCTAGTTGTAGACATTAAAGAAGAAAGGATCATGCATTATTATTGCGTCTCTATTTAGCGATATAGTTAGGACACACCGTTTAGTGTTTTCAGATTATTTTATAGGGATGTTTGTTTTTGTTTTCTTTCCTGAAATGAAAGAAAATCGAGTCCCAGTTCGACTCGGTCGCGGTGACTCGGCGCGAGGGCGCGCTAAAGATTTTTTCCGACTAGTGCCAAGTGCGATCTTCCGTAGGATCATGGAAAAATCGAAAAAATGCAGCCATTTAAAATGTTGCCGAAACAAAAGATCCGCGATACAAGCGCATCGCGTTATCGCGAACGCGGAAAGCAATAGTCAAATGAAATTTTACCCAGTGAAACTCGCAAAATTTGCGATAATCCCAGTGATTTGAAGCTTTGGAGATATACCTGTTACATGTTCTGTTTTCGAATGGAATTGATGGTTGAAAACGCGAATATGACATTAGCCAGAAATTTTATCTACGCTTAACGGTTGTTTTCGTTACTATGAAGCGTCTCGTTTTTCATACCTTTGTTAAATTTTTTTTTAATCGACGTTATCTATCAGACATTTTTACGTTTGGCATGTTTTTTTTATCGCCAGATCATTATGCGGTCAGTTCTGCAAGAATTACGGGTAACCAGCATTAGAGATCGGCATACCTGTATTGTCTTACGGCTTCGCGTCTATCAAATGAAGAATCAAATCGGCTAGTTAGTGGATTAAACGGAGCCAAAATTGACGGACGAATTTCGTGGCGAGAAGCAGTTGTAGTGCGTTTAACCGTTCGTGAGAGAGTCTATGATTCGGAGCGACATTGACAATTAGAGATCTAGCACGTTGGTCGTCTTTTCTTTAGCGTGTGTCGTGTCACTGAGCCTTGTACGTCGGAGTGAACGACTCGCGACCTTGATCTCGGTTCTATTGAATCTGTAGAGCGATGGTGAGAGAATGTGGGCGTTCGTCGGTAACGAGAGTCGATTGGACGTTTTTATGTTATTATGACGGAGGACTTCTTTGTATTTGGATCCTCAATAGAGTATTATTTTTAATAGCCTGCACACTCGATAATTTGCGTTTGAAAGGGAAGTCAAGTTGATGTAAAATTCTGACGATGTAATACTGAAATTTTATCTTGTCAAGGGAGATTATGACGCGTAATTAGTGGATTTTCACCTTTCAACTGCAAATGAAGATTATAAATTACCGGAAGTTCCGATCCAGAATTTTTTTATCGCTTTGAGAACAACCGATAAACCTGATTTAAAACAGACGTCATGAAATATAATATGAAATATAATTCATGCATCGTGTCAAATTAAATTATATTACTAATCGTTGGATTTTATCGATTGCTCTCAACAATATAATTCGCTCGTAATAATAATCAGTTTCGTGTTGCATTCCCCATTGTCCTACTAAAATTTTGCTCGGATCATTGTACGGATACAAAGAAGTTCATCTAGTTATAATACAATCTACTACACGATTTATTGACGTTCACCCGCTATTCTTCGTGTAAATACGCGCGATAATCGACTGGTCGACCGCGATTTTTCTCTTATACTTTTTCTTGTTTACTCTTGGAAGAATCGACTCCTAGTTGCTTCACGAACGCGTGGCTAAGTTACCAACGATACGATCGTACGCTTTTTATTATTTTTTTTTTTCGTGTAAACGTTAAATTCTTATAGAAGCTTTATCGTTTATATTCCCTGTTTCATTGTTTTTTTTTTTCTTCTCTTGTCGGGATATTCGGAAGCTCGCGGCACTGACGTATAAAGATTTCGCAGGATCAATAAACCCATCCGAATATACTGACAAAAGATGTACTTTTTCAAACAGTCGAATGAAACTTAAATACGTAAAAAATTTGTAATTGTAGTTCAATGAGATGCGATCAACATGTACAAGAAAATAGATACGAACGTTAACCCGGTGAATACCTCCTGCAGCGTTTTAAAAGTGCCGCGGGGTTTCTTGAATCATTATGTAAGTCGCGGAATAATCAAATATCGATATTGTATTTGCGTTAACATAATCGAGTAATAATCGGTTTTTATTTTCTTCGTTCGAGTCGGCGGAACAGGTGAAACTGAGGAAGGTGGGTGTAGGCGAGAACGTGGAAATGCATATAAATAGAAAGGATTAGGGATCCCGGTCGCCGATACCGCGTACCGCGACGATTATTGTGCTGTGTTGTAAAATTAGTTCGACACTTAGGTTTTTATTATTAAAGTAGAGCGAAGGAGAAACACGGAAGAGCGTACAGTAACGATATACGTAATTCAGATAATACATTATGATTATTCTTATTATGATTATCATTATTATATAAATACAAGATAGAAGGAGATATTCGATTTTAGAAGGTGTGGCATTTTTAAAGCAATATAAGACACGTTAATTTTCTCGCAATCCACGGCTTCGACAAAAAAATTAATAAAAGATATACATAAAATGAAGGATAATAAGAAAAGTAACTATATAACGCATCGGGGCATCTGTGAAACAAATATAAGTCTCACCTTTATTTCCTTCAGTTTATCATACGAAAATCACGTTGAAAATATCTTTTTTGATGCGCTTTCCTAAGTCCATCGATAAAATTACTTTTCCAATAGATTTAAATGGTACATTTAGTTATCGATAATATTTGAAAGACATTTCTTCAAGGGTGTAAAGGGTATAAGAGTTTTGAGAAGTTCTACCAGACAGATAAGTCCGTATCCCTCGTCCTCGATGTACAATGATATACGTAAAAACGCGGTCCAGCTCGGCCGTAGCCTTCTTTACCGAAGATATTTATTTATATAATTATACTGCATTTTTACTAGAGCAATGACCTATATTGAGATAAAAAAGAGTAAGAGATTGGGAAAAGAGAGCACATAAAGTCGCAAGAAATACTGTCCGACTGTGCAGGTTATAACGAGTCGCACGTCGAACCTCATTCGGGAAAGTCGACGCGTCGATTTTTGATCGAGCCAAGGTGCATAGCCACCCCCGCCGTGGTCAATAAATCACGTCCGCTGTATAAGGGGGCGGGGACGCCAGTTTTCACGCGATGAAAGTGGATAACGCGCTTTACCGCGAACTATGGAGACAGATTTTTAACCCGTGCTGCGCACTGTACAACGTTTTCGTATTTGCATTTCGACAATTTGAACTCGATATCGACAGTTCGCAGCTCATGACTTCGTCTATCGCATTGAGTTTTCTTAATGCTCTTCTTCCTGATTGACAGTTCGTGGATTCGAGTAAGAAGTCACTCAAATATTCAACGAAAAAAGGCTTGACGTTGCCCAGGAAAATTGACCACAAATCAAGCGAGATTAGTTTTAAAGAAAAGAACGATTAAACGGATCGCTTCGTATTATTCACGATAATATTCATGTATCATTTAATTATGCGCCTGCATTTAAAGAAGGCATTGCTAAGCTTTTTAGCGAGAATCATCTACCTTAATTAAATCCGTTTCTCATGAAAATAAATAAAATGAATTCTTTTAATGATACGTATCAAGTTTGTTAGTTAAAAGACAAATAGCTCGCGGTTTGTTTAAAAGTAATTTGAGTACACTTTTTTAATGACAGTCGAAGCTCCTCTTGTTATTCAGTTAGAATTCATAAGTTGCTGTAAATGCGAGTCGTGTGCTTTTGCTGGAGGCGCTGATGCGCACTCATCGACATTCGTCACGAGTACTAATTGTGCATTAATCAGTTGGCCAATCTATGTGGGTCAGTTAATAACGGCATCGGGGCGCGGCTGCGCGAGACAAAGACGAGAGATTTATTGCCTTCTCGCGTCGTGTTTACTATTGTTGCAACACTTTATCGTGGTAATACACTATCCGAATACGAAAACGTTTGAGTTCGATATCGACCCTTGCATACTTGCTAACCATCTTAGGTATCGTCAAGCATTTTTATTCCTTTTTATTGTATCTGGCACTTTTAACTCTTCATTTTTTTTAAAGAAAAATTTTCTTTTAACCGCAAATAAATTTGCTGATGATTAAAGATTGTAGGCCATCGAAACGGATTAATCAAATTTGCTTGAAAATCCTATAATTGCAGAGAGCAAAGAATGCTGTTTATATTTCCGTTACTTTTAATGCGGTTTTATATGATTTTACCCATGTTTCGACATTTTTTTCAGAACTTTTGTTTTTATTTAAAAGAATGGCATCAATAAAGCAATGCTTGAATGGAAAGTTGCCTACAGACATGAAATTACACCTTTTTTTAACTTATAATTTTGGAAATTGACGGCGGTTGGCACGACGGAAGTTAAAAATCGAGTCTTCGCTCTGCATATTATATTTCATAAAACGTACAATTATCCTGTTTTCTCGACGTCTCAGCAAAATTGATGAAATCGTGAATCGATCGTTAAACCACATTGACGTGCGGCTCGTTATACATTGCGTTCACGAGTACACTCACGTGCACTTAGCCGTAGCAAGTGAAGAAACTCGATGTACCGAGCAAATGAAAAAATGAAAAAAGTAAGGAGCGAAAAGTTTGGAGAAAGTATTGAGAAAAAAATGCGTCGAAATGGAAAAATTTTGTATCTACTGGATCTTTAATAAACTATACTTATATTAGGTAAATACGTGAACGCGGTGAAAAGATATGTGTAGGCTTAACCATATATATAGGGGTATAAATGCAAATTATATATTTTATCTCTATTCGTATCTACCCGCGTATAAAGAAAATAAAAGTTAAAAGATTGATGAATACGTTGATATACGTAAAATAAAGGTAGCACCGTGGATGTGTACGTAGAGTCTTGAAAATAAAATCCGGAGCAGCGGAGGGAGCGAGAGGAAATTATATTACTGACAAAAAAGAAGTGTCTCACTGTGAGCTAGCCCCCTTAATAAGCAAGTAAGCTATAACGTTTTGAAGAAAAAATCTATACAGATCCTTAAAAATTAAGCAAATTAGAATGTAAGAAGAAACATGGCGTTGTTATAAGTCGGTTTCAGCGGGCGGGGGCGATGGTGATGAAATAAAAATCATTTTGTCGTGTACCATTGGCGAATATGAATAAATTATAGTTTACCACTCGTGGAAATACATTGTACGATTTATATTGATGTTGTATCGATGTCCTTCGGCTCATGCGTAACGTTAAAGAAAATCGTGCTCCACACGATAATTCCAGCTAATTGCGTGAATGTACGATGTTCTTTTGCGTTGAGATTTAAAAAAGTAATATGAAAGAGAAAAAGAGCGGTTAAATTAAGCGAATAAGAAAAAGCGAATGGAGAGACGATGAGATCGTGGAGTTTGCGGAGATGTAAATACTGTAATGCTATATAATTATAACGAATTGCCCGCAAAAGCCAAACGAAAAGTCTTATATACAGATGCATACATAACAGTCCGTACAATGATATTATTTAGTTGCGTAGTATTTATTGATACCGTGTTATTATGTGTTATATATACGTGAATGGGGACACTAGTTTTCACCGAAATGTCTAATAAATATTTTTTACAATGCAAAACAAAACTGAAAAATTCTAATGCTTCTGCAGGCATCTTATTTCCCACTATCTATCAACTTTTCTTTCTCTTTCTCTCACAATTTTTCTAGTCCATGTGGATTACTTTAACAAAATAAAAATAGGAAGTCGAAGTCCAAGCTTTTTACTGTAATTCAAAGTACGAGTTTCGTTCGGCTCGAACGTCAACAATTTTATAATCGTAGAAACAAGACACGAGCCTCGTCCTCGCTCGCGCAAACTCCGAAGAGTTCCTGACCCCCTGTCTTCGCGACAGGGGTCATTATGTAGTCGCGTGTAGTTTATGGCTCGGCAATTTTCCCAATCACCCGATAAAGATTTATACCCCTATCTTTCCAGTATACGAAATGAAAGGAAAAATAATAATAATAATAATAATAGTCTATTCTCTCATCCTAGTGGATCCCTTAACATTCGTTTGAAAATCTTGATGAGATCACGTTAATTACATAGTCACTTTCTCTAGCAGTTTTCGCTTACTATTGAAAAGGTTGAATTGTACATTTGCAAAAGCCGCAGTTTCTTCCGAACGAAACGAATAATGAAACGTAATCTCATCGAGCGATAGCCACCGCACGAAGACTGATAAGCCTGAAAAATTGCGAAAATTTATCGTAACGAAAAGAAGGGAAAGAAATGGAAAACACAACCCGGTGACCAAAGTAAATTTAAAAAGAAGATGCTGGATATTAGGCACACAAGGAATATTCGAATAATAAACGATGTCGAAGGTCTCTCACTGGGCGAATAGACGCTGCGTTGTATTTTATCGCGTTAACGTTTGTGCTCGAAGGTTCACGCAGGCACGTAAATTGCCAGGAACGGTTAAACCGGTTGTTGCATTCTCGCGCGATTATCGGTAGGGCAACGGCGAACGGCGAGACGTCTGACGTCGCGGCATCGAATCGCGTTATGCGCGACCCCACCTCCCCCTTGTATACGATACCGCGTAGGTAAAGTAGGTACCTGTTTAGTAGACTTAAAGATATAAAAAAGAAGTATAATGGCAGCACACAGAGTTTGTTATAAAACGATAATACTATTTATTACCACGTATCTTGTAAACTCGAAGTAATAATCCACAGTGGATGAAGAAAATGGTTGACGATGATAAGAGTAGGCGTTTCGTATGTGTGTGTATTTACACGGTTCATTCATGGTTGGATTGTGCAAAGTCGCAGTACAATATTATAGTGTAAAAAATGACAATATTACGAGAGCCGCTGCGTTGATGTGCCATCACTGACCGAACACCATTCTTTTCTTGATTTTTTTCAAAGCGTTTTCGCGAAACTGCTTTAGTTCTTTCTATGAAGGTAGTATAGATAACATTTTTTAATTAGAAGTTTTTTGAAGAATTTGAAGAACTTAATTAGCGCAGAACGGAAGGTATTTTGCGAAGCCTCGATATCTTTTTTTATCTTTCTTTTATTTTTTCATTAATTTGTTACTTTGAAAATGTGTATAATTCGTATAGAAGTATAAAACAAGTGTCACATTCGCTTAATGACATAGGCCTCGATTTGTGCTTATTTACGGGCCAATATGTTCATGTAGTAGCTTAATGTAAGTTTTACAATTTCTTATATGTTTAGATGTACAAACTAATATGACATAATTATACATAATGAATAATCAATGTGAACTTATTTGTTTATTGTAGTTTTTATTCTTTTTCGGAATGCTATGGTAGTCCCAGTCGAACCTCTTTTCAGAAAATATAATAAAATAAACTGATCGATGTACCACTAATTACTAAATCCAAGCTAATATTCTTACAAAGTATTCGATACGGTCAAGTGAACGTATTGCCCTCCGATTTTCAAACTTGCAAACAAAGTGAGCACCTTCGACATTCATATGAATTCTTATTCTTCAAACTTTGAACTCTCGATTCTTGAATGTAGAGAGACAAAATCACCGGGTCAAACACGTGTGCAGGAAGCCTCTTAAATATGATAAACGAATTGGGAAAAAGTAAGAATCCAAAGTAAAAAATATGGAAAATTCAAGTGTATCGGCGATGGGGTGCAAAAAGTGCAGACCCCTTGATCAATGGATCAATGACGGTGGAATACTAATGAGGGATATTGACAGTTTTAGCCCTATCTTGGCGGATCAAATACATTTATTATTGTGTGTATTCGAGAAAACACTTTGCCACGTATCGAGAAAAAATACGAAAAATTAAAAAATAAAAGGGCTATTTGATAAACGACCATGAAAAAAATGCGAGCGAAATTTAGCTACTATTGATTTACCCAAGAAAACAAAAGCGCAAAGCAAAATGATGAAGAGGTATAAATAAAGAAAATAAAAAACCTATATGTATAAATATTGCAGATAAGAAAAAAGTATATATTATAAAACTATAAATACCATTATTATTATAATTATTATTATTATTATTACACCTTAACGAAACGTAATTATTTTGTAGTGTCCAAGCAACATGTAAACTAAGTGTACACACGTACAAAATCGTAAATAAAAATACGACAAAGACGTATGACGATTGCGTAATTGAGAGGACGAAGTCGGTCAAACTCGCGCGATGCTTTACACGTATCAAAAGAGAAACGCATTGCCACGTAAAAAAAGACATACGTACATGAACACACTTACACGATGAACGATATGTTTTATGTATTATGGGCGCCGGCGATGGTTATAATGATAAATATAGTATTACCTGCTATTGCGTCGATGAGTCTAAACCATATTGTATTATATATAAGAGTCTGTCCATAATAATAATAATGATATTAATTATAATAACTGTGTTTGAGAACGAGAAATAAAATGTGGTTGAATATGAAAAAGAATACGTGCTCGAGTTACAAACGACTATATATTCATTTGGTTACTTTTTCTTTTTTTTTAATTTAATTATATATACATATATACGTACGTGTACACACACACACGCACGCGCGCGCGCGCGCGCACACACACACACACACACATTATTTATTCAAATTACACACATCGTTTGTTATTTCTCTGTATTATTTATTTACCACTATAATAACAACGAATCATTTCATCCAGTTCCGTAAACAGATCAACGTACGTTATTAATTAGCGATAGACATTTTTCTTTGACATCTCAAGAAATCCTTACCCCGTTGTTGCTCGTTCCTGTTAAAAGAGAGAAAGAGCGAGAGCCTTACGGAAAGAGAGCAGCTATCAGTGATCACGGATTTGGCAGGTGAGTGTATACGGCCCTGGGGGGTCCAGGCTTGTCGATCTCTCGCTCTCTTCCTTTTACTCCTGCGCGCCCTTTCTCTGCTTCTCTCTTTCGCACTCTCTTGAATTTGCATTCACACGTTATATCGCCGTTGCTGCGGCCGCCGCAGAAGGAACCATTGTATAATCCAAGATGGCCTCCACCTCAGAGAGGATTATTATTGGCTAATACGAGGCAAGAGGCTCCGCCTTGGCTCATGGCTCGTGACGGGATGATTTATTGGCTTTCCTGTCTGTTCGTATAACCCGTGCAGCAGCAGCAAAACCAGCAGCAGCAACAGCAACAGCAACAGAACATGCCCTGGGATGCAGCCTGTACGTCCCTTACCTTCTTTCTCTCACTCTCTGTTTTGTCTTATCACGGAGGTGTATAAACGGTTATCTAACTCGATCTGCGGACGTTTCTGACTTTGGCAATGAAGTTTCCCTGGATCATTGCTCAGCTGCTGGGATGATCTTGGATTTTGATATTGGTACTTTGATCTATCGCTGCTACGCTCATACGATCCACTGGTTCAGTCGGCCGAAGAACTTTCTTAGAAATAAAATGAAGAATTAAAACAGTATTTATTTTTGCTCATCATTTCTTAAATTAAGAAGCAAATATTTCTTTGCCAACGGTACTTTATTTTATTAAGACTCGTGGACGGTAAAATATTAAAATAAAATATACATTTAATTGTTATCAATTTAATGTTATATCATTTACTGTGGATTAACGAGAAATGCAACGTGCGACAGGCGTTATGAATTTTGGATTTTATATTTTTTGTTATTTTTAATTATTTTCTTAAATATCTATCAATCACGTAGGCGTATCATTAAAATCTATTAAATCACATTGACATGAAAATACAGCTGCGATCGTCGCCCAAGGATGCACGTAAGTATAAAATTAAATTCTAGATTGATTGTACCATTTATAAGCGGTCTAGACAAAAAAAAAAAAAAAAACAGATTCCGAACGAATAGTGGAGAAAGTTTCCTTGATTTTTTTATTCATTTCACGAAAGTCCTCTCCGAGCATTAAGTGTATAATTTATTTGCAACGACTTTCCAAGTGCCCGCTATAAGTAAAGATAAAGCCTATAGCGAAAATTGAGAAAATTTCCTCCTTCCCTTATCAGAAAATGGTCCTGCTTGATTTCGCCTCTCGATTTCTACCTTGCAATCAATACACCACATACCATCTCCCCCCCCCCCCCACAACCCAAGCATCATTATTATTTTTCTATACGTTAGCCCCACCGAGATATCATTAAATCGAAGGCTTATTATATCAGTGGCATCCGCTCAACTATCGATCCCCTCCCTCCTATGCCCGTGTACGCGTATAGGTGGCTGTGGAGTTTGGTAAAGGTATGCGCGCGTACGAGTGCACGTATGCTTTTTTCAATCTCAAGTATCGGTTAGCCATCGCCATCGGGGCCCGCAACGAGCAACAAACTCATCATCCAGCGAAAGCGCGCGCTTGCGCTTGATGGGAACATGCACATCGGCGGAGAGCCAACGTCCGATTATCCATCGAACTGCGAGTCGCGCTCAACGTCTTATTACGTACACGCTCGATATTATCTTTATTAAGGGACGGCGACGAAGCGAACGAGAAAGCCTCTTTTTGGTATACGAAAGCAGGTGCACCGGAGGCCAACCCGAGCGAAAGACGAAAAAGGCGCGCAAACGAGCGCACGCACAGGATAGAGCGATCATCGGGGCTGCAGGAACGGCCGAAGGATCGTCAGATCGTCCACGAGGGGATCGCAAGGCTACCGACACACCGACGACTTCCTATGCGTGTGCGCCGCCAACTGGCTTCGCTTCGCAATGAATATCGTAAGTCGTACAATCGCTTCCTTTCCAAGTATTAATTATAGAATAATTGTTGCGTTTTTATGCTCTTCCGACTAGGTGCTATGCTTATTTAGTGCGCCGCCCAAGATTTGCGTTAAGTTTCCATGTCCCATTTTTCAAACGAGGGTTCGATGATTTTCACTTGCATGTATGCAAAGTTTGAAATTATGCCGTTAGGGTACACGATCGTACGCGTAATTTTACAGTATAGTTCCCTATAATTCTCGAAAATTACACTTTTCCTTTATATTACTTTATCAAAAACATTTCGGTACCAAAAGGCATACCTTAGTAATCTAAATATGTTATTTATTTTATAAGCAAATATATTTCGTTAGCGTAATATAGGTATGCAAAGAATACATTTAAAACGCTTCCACTGTATTATTATGAATTCATTTCGCTATTAGCTTTATGAAAGCACGTTCATACACACAGCTGTCGAAGTTTGAAGTCAAGGCCTGAATGAAATTCGTCTCGTCGAAGTATTTTCAAAATTTCTTGAATAATGTCGAAAAATGAAATAGCCAATCAATACACATTCGTATACATATATTAAAAATGTAGAAAATTACTGGCTATTAAAGTTTTAAATTAGTAAACCGCAATCACATTAAATATAGGCTACGAAATATTTCTTGCGAGATAAATTATACAAGCCGCTACATGCATAAATCACATTTTAATTGCATCCAGCAAGTCAGATCGCGAGACTGCAATAATAATTGCGAAACAATCATCGCAAAAACAGCATGACGCGGAAGCGATCTTCAATTAAAGGATGCCATTTTCTTTCCTTCTTCTTTCTCTCTTTCTCGCTCATTCTTCCAGGCTCTATCTCTTTTCTTTCTCTTTCACTCGCTCTTTTCATGCTCTCTCGTTCATGCCTGTCTTGAGCCATATTCTGTAATTTCGAAGTCCCATAAAAGCATCAAATTTACAAGGTAAAAACTTTATATTCTTCAGTCCGCAAATGTTTGAGCGCAATTAATTTCAATCACATTTGCGACCAAAAAATTGCAGTTTATAAGAAAGCAGGTTATTTTTAATAAAATAAGAAACATTTGAAGCAAAAATATTTACTAATCAAGCCTCTACCATTTCTCAACAAAGCAGTAACTTTCAAATCCGTCGTCGAGTTTCGCGCTGCAATTCCGATCACCATTCCATCGTACTCGTCTAATAATTCTTAAAATTCGAAGTCTTCCTCATTTGTGGAACCTTTTAAAAACCAAGTAATGCAATAACGCGATAATATGGACTAGTTCACCAGAGAATGCAAATGTATCGCCGCCCACGTCTCTCTCCCCGCGAAAACTTAGAGGGCGGTTACAGAGAAACTATAAAGTCTCGAGGCTTGCACGCAACGCTAATTCATCCGATATTCTCGTGGGCGTTGCAGGTGCACTCATTCAACGGCAGATGGGTCGTGAGACGTTGCGTACAACCGCTACACTCCTTGGAAAGGAGAGGACCGATGCTGTGGCTTGGCGATGCGAGAGCGAGAGGCACGGAAGGCGAAAGTTCGCGGCAGGGGAAGCGAGATGAGACCAGGAACGAGAGGAGAGTGCGACGGTCAGAATTTATGGGTGCTTTATCACTTTTCCGACCTTGCCTCGCCTTGCATCGTGCGTCGTCTTCTTTAGCAGCCAGTCGACGAGTCTGCGGTTGCTCCCAGGATCTTGAGATGAACTTTGGCATTACTCGAGCGCATGAAGTCGGTTTGCACTCGAGAACCACCGGTGAGTTGCCTTTCTGCCTGTGGAACTTTTGTTTTGTTCGGAAGTGCTTGTGCCTTTCATAAACGTTACCCACGGAAATTACGCCAATGACGTGATTACCGCTGAAAAATGGAAAGATGGACTCATTTTAAGATTTCGCGAACGCCCACGCATGCATAACTTGTACGCGAATCTTTTGCCATGTCGTATTTTTATGCAATTCTTATCAATTCAAATTATTGCACTGAATAATTCCATTTGTTACCTTAAGACAGCGATGAATAACTATTCACACGCGCATTTCGATTAGCCAAACGTTGAAGCTAACGAACTTTCTCTTTAAAATTTCATACTCCGCCTGAGAAAGCATTTCTTAACGCATAAGATTGAGAAGAAAATATCTTCAAGCTACGAGTAGCGCAAGTCGATAAAGGAACGATATACAGATTATTATTCGTGTTTCTCTCACAGCGTTCCTTAATCGAAGTCAGTTGGCTAGATTTATGCGTCTAGCCTATGACTGTAGCACATTGGCTCTCGGTCTGACCTTTCGGCACACGATCGTGTGCTGCAGAATTTTTTCTAGGGTCACGCCATCATCCAATACATTTTATACCAGTTTTCACAAATAATATATCGATGTAATCTTTGGCTTTCAGTGAGTAGTCTCGATCTAATCGAATTTCATAACTCTTTCGTAGGTGGCAAGTGATAGTGAAAGCGTGAATTCGCGGTATAAATAATCTAACAATGGTGTCTTTAAACGCGTTCCCATATGGCAAGAAGCCGCTTATTCTCATTGGATTACGTATACGACTTTGTAGTTTACGGCGGCTCCCGGCAAACACAACTTTCAGAAAGGGAAATTTCACACACTTTTTATAAACTATCCACGGGCAAAATTATTCTAAATCATGGCTTTCTTGTTTCGTAGGTAACGTACGATCATGAAAGATAGATTATCGAAGGGTTCCATCTTGATTCTAAGCACGTGCTTTTCCAGAGCTAATCGACCGCTGTACAATAGATCCGCGATCATCAAAAGCGGATAAGAAAGACTCCATTCATCGTCGCGATTACGATGCTCGTGGAGACGGATGATTATGCGCGAATTTTCAGGCCGCGGAATTGCAAATTTTCCCATAAATGAGCCGTAACGAGGCCGCGCGCCAAGACGAAACAGCGCTGTTCGAGAACGGCGTATACACGGGCGTCGTTAGGCGTTAATGGAGTGCTAACCACCTCTACGCCGCTCAATTTTCGGGGCAGAGGGAGAAGGAGGAGCTGCGCGGGTATTTTCCGGGTGCCCCGAGCTAACGGAGTGTTCTCCTCGAGCCGGCACCCGCACTCCCATCGATTCCGAGGCGCGATAACTCGAATGGACGATTCGGACCGATGAGGCCTCTTTCGTCGGGCGCGTCCGAGATTTATGGGACGTTGCTTCGCTCTCCCGATGCGTTTTAGCTCGAAACTCCATTGATGCATTTCGCGGAAAATCACGCGTGTGCAAACGCTTGAAGCAGTCTCCAGGTCCACCCCTTGTTTACTTGAATTGCTAGTTTGACGTACACTTGCAGCTTTGAGGATAACTTTCTTTTGTGCGTAATTTTATTTAACTTTTTAAATCTATTTTATTTTTCTGCACTAATTCGGGTATGTAAAGTATTTTCGATTCAATGGCTGTTATAGATTATGTGATTTATGATTAAAAGACACGAGTATAGTATTTAATTAAAAGGCCATCGTATTATTTGAAATTGAATTAGCAATGAAACAAAATAAATATTTTGAGAGCATGGTTAGCATTCTTATCTTCTAGAAATATGGAAATGTTCTGCACATTGTGAAAGAAACTATTTATTAAAAGCAGGTGTACTGTACAATTATTTTTTGAAAGAATCGAGTTCAATGATCACAGCAGAGTCATTTATTAATATTCACAAAATGTGCCTTCCTACGTACACCTCTTGCATACAATCCGAAAATGATGATCTTGTAAAAGTAAAAAGAAGATACGCGCAATCGAGCGACGAAATCGCTAAATAAACAAGCCAAAGAAATTAAGAACAAACAGGTTTTTCCATCGGTCGCTTTTCCCATTCGGTAGAGCGTGGAGCTATGATAGCGATGCACTTTAGGCGAATCATTCGGTAAGCTCGCTCATTTTCTTGTAAGAGGGTGTAGAGTGAGAGAGTAAGAGAGAGAGTGAGAGTGAGAGAGTGAGAGAGAGAGAGACCATTGGATACATAACGTGGCACAGGACATAAATCAATAACATTTCTACCCCCACCAGGCGCTGCTCTTTCGTCTCACTCTCACCCTCCTCACGCGTCTATAGGATATATTGAAGTAGTAGCACGCGGTGACGCCGGCGTCTCTCTCGTAATCAATGCTCGCGTCTCTCTTCGCGGCATTACAAATTTTATACAGAGATTTTCCCCTACGTCCCTCGCTCCTCGACCCTTTAGATTGCCATGCAAAACGATATTAGTTTTCTCATGGTTTTTACGTTCGGACTAATGTTGTGTCGCCAGTTTTGTTCTAAAACTTTTGATTTTTTCCCTTGGCTTTTATACAAGATAATCCCTTCTCCACTCGATTGTTATTTTGAATACGTAAATAAATCTTCGAGATTACATATATTATTATAGGTTTAATATACGTGTTTTAAATGTAATTTATACAAAGTTTGTTTATCTTCTTGAAGAAACAAGGAATTATCCAGTAGTTAACAATGTATTAAAAACACATAAAGTAATAAACAACGATCTTACAAAAAATAGATTGACTTATAAGCTTCATAATATAAATAATATAAATAAAATATAAATAAAAGATTATGTTTGTTACGTATTATATTGGAAATGTATATTGTGACATTTGTATAAAAATTGTAAATTATATCATCAACGGTACAATATTTATGTATTTATTATTATAAATTTTTTTAAGAAAAATTATTATAGATTATCAAATCAATGTTTATTATAATTTATAAGACTTTAAATTTAATTTGCTTTAAACTTAGTTGTAACACATAATTTCATACACTAAGTCTTATCAATTTTTCAATATATTTTTTAATATTTTTATAGAAAAATACTTAATAAATTACCTTGTCTATTGAACTTTAAGAATATAAATAAATCTTTAATATTCTAATATTGTTTATCTCAAATTACAAAATACACGGCTGCTATTATAATTTATAATAACATAATATTAACATTCTTTTAAGTTACTGATTTTATGTAATTATATAAAATCAGAACAATAATTAAAATTGCAGAAATTATTTTCAAAATTGGTGTGTAAATTAATTTGAAGTATAACAATCATTTTCATATAAAAATTTTTACTAGCTGTCAACAAGCGCTTTTAATTTCCATCAATTACAACAAACTTTCCTCTTTTCTCTTATTAATAAAAAAGCGACCATTAGGTTAATAAACAAGAACAAGATGCAGAAAGTAATAAATTAATTTCGTTACAAAATTAGATTTACTAGATTAACTTTTTTGGGGAAAAAGTATTTGAGTTTTATAAATAAAATCATTCAAGTTATAAGAGCTATTAATAATTATTAATATAGATGAATAGAGTACTTTAATAATTTATTAAATCTATCTGATAATACATTAATACATTATTCAATTTGTCTTTTTCAATTTCTAATTTAAGTATTATTATTATTATAGTCTATCCTTTTAAATACATTTTAAAGGGAATAATTTTGTATCAAAAGTAATTTAGGATTTTATTATATCTATAAAATTTTTTGTAATATATCAAACCTAAGATAGTCGTATACATATTTTGTTTATGGTTAGTGTTTAAAATTCATATTTCAGATAATAATCTAATAATAATAATAATAATAATACCATTGCAATAAATTATAATTTTTAGGTTTAAATAAAAAAAAAGTTTTTTAATTTTATAACAATTATATAACAAAATTTCAGTATTTAAAACCTTGAAAAATTCATTTATTAAGTCATATTTTCCAACTAAACATACTATTAAATACATTCCTTCAGTAAAGGCTTTTATACATCTTCGTTTCTTGTATAGCAAATATTATTGATAACTATATAGTATCCAATCTAATATAATTTGTTGCTGAAATTTAGACCTTTGATTTTCTATAAAACGAATAATATTATAATTCGAACTGTTCAGAATATTTGTTCTTTGTGAAAAAGATAAAAAATAATTAGAAGATGTGTACAATTTTACGTGGAAATTAATTTTATGTAAAAATGTACCTGTTATGAATAATTTACTTTCGAGTAACAAAATGATTTCATTAGAAAATATTAGCTTTATAATGTATAAATTTATTACTTCGAAATCCGAAAATCAGTATCTTTTTTTAAAGAAGCCACGTATCACGTTTTAAGTGAATCAACTAGTTTACCGACGGACAGCGTAATCATGAAATATTACTTCTTTGTAATTAAAAATTTAATATGGATAGAATAGAGTTTTTTCCCTTTAGAATTGTATAAATTGGGTTGTTCATTTAATCTCAGACCGTAGTTTTTATTACGAAATTATTGTATTAAATAATATTAACAAGTTATAAACGTTTAAAATAAAGAAAAGTCATACTTACTTTTTGTGCGTCAAGAAATATTTTCATTCATTTGCTGATGACTCGGACTCACGATAGGTTCAGTCTAGAATATCGCGCTGTATAATAATTTTACGTTTTACAAATGTGAGCTTGTAAATGAAATTTCAGAAGCCATGAATTTTGTTATCGTATTCTGTTATTGTAAATTCAAATTATTCTATTATAGTATTTAATATAGTATAATAATATTATAGTATTATAGTATAATTATCGTATTATAATATAATTATAGTATTTAATATAGTATAATAATAATAATACTATAATATAATTATAGTATTCTGTTATTGTAAATTCAAAATTAAAACATCAAAAAGTAAGCCATACTTTTGGACTGTCAGAAAATGTTTATACAAATAAAGTATATTGAAAGTATACATAAAACTTACAAGTAAAGTATGTACAACCACACACATAGAAAAACGCACACGAACGCAAGAAGGGCTAATACAAAGTCGACAAGGTTAAATGCAAAAGCTTGTTAGACCGGATTCGAGTATATAAGGGTATTACGAAGCGTTCGTGCAATTAGCGGCGGAGCATATATATACATATATACATGTATATATATGTGGATGCATATAGCGCACAATGACGCTCCGACGGTGTTATCCCCCGGGGGACAACGGACCCTGTTCCGTCTTTGTCTCTCGACTCTTCGCGCCCTCGCTCCACGTCTCTCGTGGGGCCCGACGCGAGAAATGCTGACTGTGGTGCTAAATAATAAAAACTCTCTCTCTTTCTTCCTCCTTCTCGATATATTTATGTCCCTGGTGACTTTACTAAGAGGGGACGCACGGTTATGCGAATTGAAAAGTAGAGGTAACGGTAGTGCGTCCAGCAAGGAGACTAAAAAATAATTGACAGGGGTGGGTGGTTACTTTTAAATTTGATTTATTTTTAATTTTATGTAAAATGCCTGCGCTCTTATTAAAGATATAATTTTTGGTGCTTTTCAGGATCAGTGATGAATGCGATCGCATGGAGGTTTTTCTTCGTCGCTTATATTTCAATCGAAAGGAGCTGGTGCGGGATTGAGAGATTTACATTAATCTCGGCTGACACGATTTTTTCCGAAGAAACTCTTTTTCTACAAAGGCGTGTATACATTATTTATGAAACAAAACACAATATCTCGTACATACGTATGCTAAGTGAGTATTTATACAGCAGTCGTGAGTTCGACTTGTTTATGGAGAGAAATGCGCTACAGTGTAAAATGAGTCGCTCAGTGAGGTGGAACGTTAAAATTGATGTCTATTTATTGTAGATGCTACATTCGAGTTATGTTAAGAACTAAACGCAATATGATGATGTCGAAATGTGTCTTTCGAAGCTGCGTGTTGCCGCGAAACTACCGTAAGCGTTATTAATTCGAAACATATTGCGAGTCTGCATCTATGTACATATATGTAAGAATATGAGAAACTCAAAATAACACTGTTTTATATTATACAAGTGAAATTTGTAAAATAAATACTTTTCTAGTTCAAAAAAGTTTCAAAACATAATTTACACCGATCACGTAATTCATAAATATTCATAACGAACGGAAATAGATTTGCGCAAAAGATGGTCGACACCAGCTCTATACAGCTAAATGTTGTAGTCAAAAATTAATATCGAATTTTTTATTTATAAACTTCATCAACCGACCATTAAAATTTTACTTAAAACGGAACACGAAGCGTTTTAATCAATAACAATGTATGATTAAACGAATATTTCTTGAAGCCTTACCTTTAATCGTATTTCGAGTATTATTGTATAGGTAGTTGTGGGAATATTCGAATATTGTCGAATGTGACTGTTTTGCCCTGACTACTGCTTAACATTGATGGTGCTGTCTCTTAAACAACTTTCATATTTCTTACTTATTGTTGAAATGTTTATACGAAATGTTTATACAATTATGAAGAACTACTTACAATTGAAAAAGCCAACCTATATTATTCGTATGCATATACATTCTACGGATTTTTAAAGTTGTAACAGAGACATTAAAATAGACTAGAGCTGAGCAGAAACGGCTCGTGGTAATGAACCGTATGAATCATGGAAAACTTGACATCTACCAAAGCACAAACGTCAAAGAGCCGAAAGATTCGAGTTTACGTTAACCGGGGCAAAAGAAAAGCGCCTTCCTCGCGGAACCATAAAAACAATCGTGTACGAATTATTACACCGGTACATAGAAGTTTCCCATAGCGTCGTCCTACCCAAAAACAAGACGGCTATAACAAAGCAATTAGATCGGCACATAACTAACGCGTATACATACGTGTACTCCCGTGGCTCTGAAAAATCGCGAGACGCCGTCTCCTCGCCTCACATACTTGGGCTTTTGAAAACTGGCGCCGTGTGTATGCGTCGGCCATCGGACTCCCCCCTCGCGCGCACGTCGAGAGCGAGACCACGAGCGGCGTCGGTCCCCGCACGAGGGCGACAGAGAGAGAGGGAGCGAGCAGCGGGTATGATGGTTTCCCCGGAGCGGTGGTAGGTAGTGCCTAGGCCGAGCTCCACCCAGCCACTTAGTTAACGTCCTGGTCCGCGGGTCGGGACAGGCCGCCGAGCAGCGACGGGTCCGCCCCCGCCGCCCCTGCCTCGTTCTCCCATTCGCTGGCCCATATCTCATCGGGACCATCGGCACTTCTAGCGCGCGCCCCCTAATCTCCTGTCCCCCGCCCTCGCCCTAGCTGTAGGTAGAGGAAGAAAAAAGGTAGGAAGGAGCTGCTGCCGCCGCCGTCGCCGTTGACGCCGTCCTCGCGGCGTATCGAGCGAAAATCGCAGCGAGGTGCTGCCATCGTGTCCGCGGCCGAATCGCGAACTAATCCGGTCACTTTGCATCGATTTTTTCGTGAGTCCGGTCGTACCTTGCGCTCGCGGTCGCAGGACTCGGACGTATTCCTCGCTTTTCTCGATGGAGGCGCACACGGGATCGGCATCGAGACCCGTCAACGTCACAGAGCGATCGGGAGCGAGGAGAGATCGGCCAGACTGACCGGTACGGGAAGAGCTGGGCTTGGGTGGTATTTTTTCGATTTGCTCTATTCCTATCCGAGCCTGAGAATCTTGAGCTCTCGAGTTAGACGCAGGGTTCGAAGCCGTTGTATTCGCTTATCGTTTTGTTGAAAAGGTAAGTTGTGTATTTGTTTTTCCATCAAATCAGTCACAAGAATTGAAGCTTAAGATATCGGTATTCGATGTACGTTCAAATAGTGCCGAGCTGTAAATTTCCTTCCCATTTGCTTGTTGTCCTTTAGACCTCAAATGTAAATTTAAAAGTTTCATTTTGATTTTTCTTACTGAAATGTATGTCTTAAGTAATACATTAATTTACATCTCTCGACCACTTGGTTTCTTCTGTACAGATGCACTAAGAATCAAATCAACTACTCATTTTAAGGAATCCTCATTAAGTTCTACATTCTAATGTTAAGTATTCGTATTTATTGGATAATGTTAAATTATTAATAACAAGTGCTGCGTCGTATTAAAGGTGGAGCTTTTGTGTAAACACATTATGATAAACACATTCGCATTAAAAGAGATATTATCAATTTAAATAAGATCGACAGGTAATATAGGTAATTTTTTGAGAAAATGATACATAACATGCATAAAGATATGTAGAACTTCAGTAGATAAACTTATAAGTTAGTTTATTTTTCAATATATTATTTAAAAAACTTAGGATAATGTTAAAGTGTCTTGATAACTGTCTAGTATTATTGTTATCACGAGGGAATGTGAATTTTTATTATGGAAAATATTAGTTTGTATATGCGGTGATCATGACTATTGTAATTACCAAATGAAAACATGAAAAATGAAGTTTTACTTTGGGAATTCCTCACTTGTAAAGTTTCAAATGACGTTTCTTGGCAATGTCCAGAGACTATTGAAAGTTCAAATACCCAAAAGTGGAGAAACGGAAACAGTTCATAGGACTGCCGGAACTCTTACCAAGGCCATAAATTGCTCTAGTTTCGAAAAGAAAATTTGACCTTGTAAGTACATGCCACGTGTCTTGTCGATAGGAGGTCATGCAAATTTTCCTTATGGTAAGTATTTATTTAGTTGGTGGCACGTTGCGTATTCCATTACTTAATGTGACAAAGAAAGCAGGCTGGGAAATTGGAGAAAGTCCAGGTCCTTGTCTTCCGTTACGAAAGCCATTTAGTTCTACCCATGTGCACAAGCACAAGATGAAATTTTGGAATCTCCCGATGCTTTCTTCAACTTTCTTTAGCTTTCTCGTGGTATTTTTATTTCATAAATTTTCATAGGTTTTTAACGTAATTTTAAGTTTTTTTCTCACTCGCGCTTTCTTATATATAGTTAGATTCTTTTGCGAATCATAATTAAATGACCTCGTTGTTTTAATTAATATTAATTTTAACATAAAGTCAGTTGCTTACTTCATAGTACTACACTAAAAATGTTGTAAGTCATCGTAATCTTTTAATTACTACTTAATCCTTAATTCAATGTTTGATTAATAATTTCTCCATGATTAGTAATTCATAATTGTAGATCTCGCTATAGAATATAAATCTATAAATAATTTATCGATACCTCGTTAAAAAACTTAATCGACATATTGTTTCTTCTTATATCAGCTAATGAATGTGATTGTATATGCTAAAAATTTGTGATAATAAAATTGGATGTTAAATGAATTTTTATTAAAAGTATTAAGTACAAATATTCTGCTTTTGTAATACATTAAAGATGAAAATTGTGGAATACAAATGCAAGTTCATATAAGTAAAACTATTAATTCTACGAATGACAGTGTACGAACATTCAATTTGTAAAAAGCAAATTTAACACATGCGCTATTCACATATAAAATAATATATATTCCATGTTTATTACTTACTTAATATTAATATTTAATTGGTATAAAACAACAATAGTAAAAGGAATCTAGAAAGAAGGAACTTTCTGTTGTAGAGATCAAGGATTATTTTGAGTTAACATATGACTACCGGCGGAATTATAAGCGTAACTTTTCAAATTTTTCTTTTAACAAAAAAAAAAAAAAAAAAAAAAAAAAAAAAAAATTAATGATATAAACACCTGTATAATGCATTAAGTTTATTTGCAAAAATTGAGATATTTTATGAAAATAATTTAAAATATTTTCACATCGCATTCAAATGTTGCGAGTACAATATTTCGGAGAATTCGTTCTACAATTTCTTTTAAACCGAATGACAAACATATCGTTATAAAAAAATTGTAAATTTTGAAATCGGTGTATCAATTCTAAGTAAAGTGAAACGATAGATTTCAGCATGAAAAAAGAAGAACTTAAAATAGAAGTAGAAATAAGTTGATCGTGGCGCAGAATTTGTGAGCCGATGCCGACGGCACATGGATTTCGATATTATCGCAGCCGCTTCTGGAGCGCAGCACGATTTGCAAAATCGCACTTTGATCACACCAAATTTACGACTCGTCATAAATCTTTGCGTGTATATCGATCAGCTTACACAGGTAGCATACACGTGTTTTCTGACGCTATAAGTAAAATTCATTGTCATCCCGATACAGTTATTAAATACAGATGCCGAATGTTCTATGTCCAAAAAATTATACTTATTTGCACAAATAAATTACATTCCGGGTATTATACAATTATTATTACGCTGCAAAACGAATACATCTTATCTTTCATTCCTTTCGAATGAATATTTTATTACGCACATTCGATACACGTTTTTTAAATTCACTTATTATTTTACTACTTGTACAATATTAATGTATGAATACATCAATATTATTTTATCATTCGAGAGTATTTTACTTTAATTTTTTTCGTTTTAACGAGTTTATCAAGTTCGCTTAAAGTAAGTCTATTGCGCAATAAATCTAAACGTAAACGTAACCAACAGCAAGACTAGCTGCAGTGAATTATTATTTAATGGCTTTATTCAATGCGCGCATATTCTATTTATAAATATGTACACGTGTACGTGGAAATAAATAAAATGCAGACGTACCTGACCATACGTTACTTCTACATTAAAAAGTCTGTTTCTGCTTTCTATGTGATATCCTATGAATTTAGACGAGTCCATTTGGTGAAAAAGGAGAAGCTCCGTTTTAAAACGTCTTTCCTTCATCCAGCCTCGCCGAGAACGAGAATCTGCTTTCGAAAATTTTCGATATCGTAGTCATCACGTATCATTACGTGCATCTGCGCGAACCAACTTCTACACTATAATATGAATTGCGAAAAGTGTTGGGCTCGTATCACTCGTTAGCAATTGCTTGGAGTTTTGTAAGAGCAGAGTTAACTCGAGTGCGGTAGACGGCCATCAGAATGGTTTGCTAAATTCGATCGTTTTCTGCTTCGAAACGAGGATAACGAATTGCACCGCGCCATATGCGAGGCGCTTAAGTTTATGCGCATTTTAATAGCAAAGGCCAATTTGACATCTTAATTAAGTCATATAAAATCTGAAAAGACGATAAGAAGCTCATTCGTTCGCTGGTTGCACCTTCCCCTCATCCACACTTCCAACGCCTCGAATGAGATCGGGCACGAAAATGCCATGCACCTATGGGCTCCGGAAATTCTCGACGCGTAGTAGCAGGGAATTAAAGGGTGCGCGGTGTTCGCGGATAATAACAGGACGATTAACAAGGAAAGGGCGAGAGCATGCCAAAGCTGCAGATAATGCAATTAAAGGACGCAGCGCCACACCATCCGCGGTCTAGAGCCGCGCGATCGACAGCGGCTTTCCCTGTAATTCGAGCGAGGCACTGCGTCGCTCCATTATGCATGTATGCGCTTGCATACACGGTTTCTCTTTCTACTGTGGATCTTGCCTTCTTAATGAACGCCCCATAAATCTGGGCCCGCAATCAGTCTCGCGGCTGCGGCGACGCTCGATGCGTAAGGAGATAACGTAATTTAAGCCGCGAGCTATGGGGTTTCGCGTGTAACGCATCTAATGCCGTTGCCTCCTTCCTGCCGATCCGTGAATTTCGCTCGCGCGCTCCTCCGTTTATTTGCATATTGATCGAATTATCGAAGGGGCCTGGAGAGAGGGCTTGCGAGTCTCTCCTCTCGCGGTCCTTATAACGCGCAGCTGGAATTGCGCACGGATTCGTGTTATTATTTAATATTGCCGCTGCGAATTCGCTCGAATAATTTACGCTCCCGGTAGTTTTTGGCCATTTCTGGACGTTCGAGGGAGCACGAGCTCGAGCCGAAAATCAAGCGAATAAGGCGTTTTCTAAGATCCTTTTCTCCAATCTAGGCACGAGGATTACTTTAAGACTTGACACATCTTTGTAGACTAGGGGCATCATTGTGCTACTCTTATTACTACTGCACGATTCTTCAGAAGAAGCAGTAATGCCCTAAACCGCGGTATAACCATATGATTAGCGCTTGTGTTAAACACCGTAGAATGTATTGGTTGAGCAATGGCGATGTAGATTCTATCGCGCGTATTTTCGCGGCACGATACAGAAACTTACCTTTTCTTTTCTATATTGTTGCTCTCGGCTAATCTCCGTTTCGCAAGATGCGCTAAAAGTTTAATTCAATCGCTTCTTACGTTTGAAACAAAGACACGCTATTTGCGTTACAACTCCTTACGGCGATACTCGCTCTTAATACGTACCGTTCGCGCTAACTTTATCAAAGCCGTACTTTCGTGATGCTTTGTACCGTATGTACCGTATGTACCGTAAATCAATTTGCAGCTTAGGCTGCGGCTAGGTAAATTTTAGGATTTTAAATTTCAAAAGGAAAAAAGCAACTAAACACGAAAAACATAAAGTCCGGAGAACTTGGACGTTTGAATTTTTCAGTATCTTAGTTTCGTGTTTCGTAACAAGACTTTTCACCCGATCAATACACGTTTTTGCTTTTTCCTCTTTTCTCAAACTTACACTCGCCTTGCAGGTTGCACTTTCTCGCATTCGAAAAGACAGCACAAGCTCATAAATCGCCTCGCACTCGACAATATACTAATCGAGCCAACGAGAATCAGCGGCGTTTGTAATATTCGTTATAATACAGTCCGTTTGAACAGTTGGCTTGGCTTTGCCCGTGTAGTAAGCACGCGTGTTCGCTCGTAGGTGTTCACCCTCTTCTTCCTTTTCTCTCTGTCTTCTGCTGCTCTTGGCTCTTGAATTTTTTTTCCTCCTCCCTATACTCTCCTGCGTCTCGGCCATTAATCAGCCTTCGGCAAAGAGAGTCCGTTGTCGTGTAGCTCGCATCCGACAGATTTTTCCTCAGAGCCCCGCAAGCGCAAAGGCAGCAAAAGCAAAAGCACAGCCACTCGAGTATTTACTCGTTGGTATCTTGGCCCTCCCACGCGTCCGTTTTAATTTTATCCGGATTACGCCACGCGGTCGCCTCGCATCGACTGCCTCCTTCGACGGCTGTGGACGTTGGCTCGCCATCTTCGCGAAAGAGTTGGGCGAGGAACGCGGAAATCTCTGGAACAGAAACAAACAACTTTGATTTATCTATGGTTACTTTTGAAAGAGAGCGAAAAGGTATTGCTCACCGACGAAGCGTATGACTAACAAGCATCATGCTCGTGTATTATTTGCTCTTCTATGCTTATGAAATAAGAAGTTTTTTTACCGCAAATTTTACGCAATTTTTACCGACTTTGGCCGAGGTCAATTTTTTCATCCCCCGTCGATACATGGTTGCGCGTCTGACGTTGAATGTTAACGGAAGTAAACGTTAACAAGCTGTCAATTTCCGTAATAAATTTGTAATTTTATCGATAGATGCTCGACGATCTATGCATGCGAAAATTTATCTTTGTGTGAAAGATTGCTTCACTTAGAAGAGAATTTGGAAATACATAAATGTTACGCTTTTATGTTTATACAAGATAAATAGTACTTTTGTTACACGTAAAATTCGTTATCTTAGCGATCGATAATAAAAGTAGAATAAATGTTGAAATAATGACTAATTGTAATAAATTGTAATAATCAAGAAAAATTGAATAATTGATGCCTATGATTTAAATTCTAAGTTTTACCCCCTACTGTTTAGTTTTATTACTTAAAAAATAACAGATATACACATCTGATACGCTAAATTGTTCAAAACAATTCAAGCTTGAGAATTATCGTACTTATTATAATGTATCAAGAAAATCTCGCAAGAAAGGCTTTATGTTTATATTACGATAATATAACTTTATATAAAAGTTATTTTGAATTAAATTCTTATCGAAGTCTATTATCAAAATTAGTATCGCGCTTTTTCTCGTATAATTAGCTGGAAATAATTATGTTGGTTAAAGCTGGTAGAAGAAAATCTATATCAAAGAAGTGCACAGCTGATTAGCAAAATTAAACCAAGTTGAATTTTTTTTCAAATATATTATAAATATATTATTATTATTAAGAATAATGAGAAATTAAATCCGAAATCCACGAGTGACGTATCGATTGGATATTATTCAGTTTTGTGACATATCGAGCAAAGAAAATTAGTACAAATATCAAAGGCAAGTGTTTCTTCATTGCAATTATAATGCTTATCGTTAATTCATACATCCCTGACAAGTTTTGTCAAGCTTCGATGCTTCTTTTTCGTTTGCCTCTTGCCAGAGTCTACAGAATTTTTATTACGATTCTACATACGTAGCTGTAGGTGGACATTGCAGAAATCAATGTAAAACATATTGAATAATTGAACGATGCTAATTTGTAATGCTTTTTGTAATGTCGACATTAGCGAGCATAAGATCATATTTAATGGCTTAAATTTTTATTCATTTATACTTTCTGAATTTGTCGCATTGAAAGCTTATTTTAATTGATCTTGTTTTACTAATTCTTGTTCTCGAATTCCGAAAGAGTAACGAATTACTCCCTTCCAAGTAAGAACTGAATCTTTCTTTGATGAGAGTGGAAATTTAACTCCCGAGGAGTTGTTTGTCACTTGTGTGGAATGAAAGATGACGTAACACGAGCGATATAGAACTAAAAAACGTGACTCCATTTGTTTCATTATCATTTTTTCACGAGCTTCTTTCAGAACTCATATTTTACTAGCATGTAACAAAACATTATAGAAGAGTGAAAAGTTCTCACAGGCGTCGTCGGTTCGCGTGAAACACATTGGCCTCCACTTATGCACTTATACAGGGATTCGGAAGGATCGACGCGCCATTAAAATTAAATCATTAAAATCGAGCAACGCCAGATCGACGATCGCACGAATCCGAAAAGTCGAACCAGGGATGTAAGCGATCCATCGACGGCCATACCATTTGCGCTTGGCTTCGTCTTCGTGCGATCGATTGGCTCTCGCGTACATCGGGGTGCGCATACGCGTCAAAGAACGCCTTTCCGTAAGAAATTCCAAGCGGGAAAACATCAATCGGAGCATACTTCACGCGGGGCGCGGGAGAGGGAAAATAAGATTTGATTCGAAGCGTCATGCGGGTCGAAGGGGGAACCACCGAAGGAAAAATACAGGCGAAGCGGGACGCGCAACATGGGGGGATGGTTGGGGCACGTAGGACCGGGGCAAGGCAGCGATGGTAATATCCATAGGCGTGCATGCACTCACACGCGACGCACGCACCTACACAAATTACGTGCTGTTGTGTGTTTGTTTGTTTGTTTGTGTGTGTGTGTGTGTGTGTGTGTGTGTTGCGCGCTAAGAGGGGCGACGGGAGAGAGGCTAGAGAGACGGACGATCAATCAACCCGGGCACCGCTGCCATGCTCACGGACCTCATATCAGCTCGAGCACAGAGTAAACATTTTTTACTTTGCCACGTTATTAATATTAGTTGTTCGCCCTTTTCTTTTTCCCTCCGTTTCGCTCCCATCTCTCTCGCTCGCTCTCTCTCTCTCTCTCTCTCTCTCTCTCTCTCTGGATCTCGCCTGTCTTTTTTGTTTTATCATTTTTTCGTTAACTTTGTCTTCTTCTTTGTTGGTATTAACTTTTTGCGGATTTAACGCTTTTTTAATACGGATCTTTTTCACGAAATTTTAGTGACATTTGAAGAAGGAGATGTGTGAAACTGCATTTTTTGCGATTATTTTATTCCACGATTAGTGATTGCTGCCTTTATATGACTGCCTCAGTAAAATATTGCTTCGGAAATTATAATGTAAAAAAGTACATTGTTATAGATTGTAAAATGAGAGACGAAGCATAAGGCACGTAGGTATAGGTTGATATTATAATACTTGTAGGTTAAACGAATTCTGGTAAGCACGACATCGGTGCGTTACGTAAGCCAACATTTTACGTAATAATATTAACATTCGCGTGGTTTTTAACAAGCAACTGATTTATTTTAATACTTAATAATTCTTATAATCATCAAATTTATGAACTACATCTTCTAATATTGGATCGAGAAGTAATTATTACGTAATAAGTTATTACTCAGTGTTGCCATTTTTCTCGCGGTGTCTCAGATGAAGCGATGCTAAGAAAATGGCTCTTGCTAAATCGAAATTTTATTCTTCATTTGTAATTTAATTATAATATTAATTAATGTATAAGACACTCGTTAAGTTTTAATAAAGACTTGTATTTGTACGACGAATGAGCTTACGAACAAGTTGACTCAATTGTATAACTGTACAAACATCTATTATGCAGTAAAAATACACGAGAGTGTGTATCGTTTTATCACTCATCATTATTGCTCGAATCTTCGTAATGGCAAGTGCCACGCATACAAGCACCTTTAACTTTCCGCATGTTTAACCACGATTGTGAGCAGCAACTGGTTGCAGTGGCAAAAATTAGCGATTAATCTTTAGGTTTGAAAGCGTTACACGAGCTAAAAGGTCGGAGGATCGCGTGAACAGTCGGGGAGGAAAGAAGAAATACGGGGTGAAAGAGAGAACGAGGAAGGAATAAGAGCCAGAACGTGCAGTTACACAGAGACTCGGGCATTATGCAAACGACGCAACAATTAGACCGCACTCTTCTTTTCTTCTACTTCTTCTTCTTCTTCGTCCTCCGCTTCTTCTGCGTTCGCTAATTATTTAGTCTCTGATATAAAATGCCCCTCTGTGGGCTGCCGTAATGGCGAGATTCGCGCTTGTAGCGTACTTATTGAAGTTGGTCGATCACGCGAGAGAATTGGCCATATAAGCACTTCATCGAGCGTTCGTATAAATGCTCGCGATCCTGGAGATACGAGCGCAGCTGAGGTAAGCGCCCTAAAATTGAGCGACGCCACGTACGTGGCAGTGTCGCGTTTTCTTCGCCCCTCGTCATAGATGTTTATTTATTGATGTAATCGACGAAGCTGTTTGTCACTCTGCTTTTTAATTTCTCGCGTAGCCATGCTCACGGTGGAAGAATTGAAATTAAGGAACGAGGGACGGGAAGACCAATTAAAGCGAAAATTGTCAAACGGCACAAAAAGAAGCCGAGTTGGAAAGGTAAAGTAATTATTTCTAAGAAAAAATTTTAAAATAGCTGCATTGCTTCTGTTATGCTATACGGCACTCAGGGATTCGAATAAATCATCCGCGATTGCTGAGAAAATTACAAAACACGCTACGACGCGTGTAATCCTCGCGTAAAAATAATAGAAATAATCTTTTTTTAATAAACACCTGTAGGTCTGGAGCAGGATAATAAATTGGTTGCTTACATACCGAGTGAAAACGTTCGTATTAAAATTAGAAATTCAACGCAGTAAAAATTATCTCAACGCAATGATAAACACAATTGTAATTTCCGTGCACTTTTATCGCGGAGCGCATTTCAAGTTATCGTGCAAGTCAGAAATTCTTATCAAAAGGCTTAGTGAAAAGCGTAGTGCAATTAATGGCTACAAATGTCTGAAATATATTGCTTGATTTTTATCGCTAAATAATGAAAATAACGAAAGGATCGATGCCCGATACCGGCGCAACGAGGCCCATTGCTTCAGAAGATTTATCGAGAGAAAGCACTTGCAAGCAATACTCATAATCGTTGCATTGATCACTTCCACGAGTTCGGCAAAATCGCGCGACACGTCACGTACGATCTAGAAGATCCGACAGGTTTCCGCTTACTCCTGTTTTTTTTTTTGCCGCAGCTCGCAAAAGCGCACTCAAGGGAACGGCTTTCGGAACTAGCGGTCGAATAAGGCGATAATGTCCCCGCGATATCCGAGACTCCGCCATCGCGGTCCTCCCCGTCTGCAAAGCGTCTTCCCACGGGACTGCCCCTGGTCACCCTGCCACGTAGACAGGATCCCCGCTCGCTCCCCGCTATTTATTTTCCAGGATTTCGAAGTCCGAAGCCATTAATCTCGGACCGCTGGAGCGCGTCGACCGGCATCTCAGCCTGGCGTCGTCCTTCCGTGAAAACACGCTTATACCAAGAACGTCGGCAAGGTCGCTCGAGACGGAGCCACCCGAACGTTTATGTCGCGCGATCGAGAGCAGTTTTCCCGCGATGAAACTCGCTCGGTGTTTTTTGGCATGTCGTCGAGCGACGCTCAACGTCCGTGAAAATGCTGGGAAATGCTCGATGCGCTTCGTGTTTCTTTCCTCATTGGCAGACTCCGCTTTGTAAGAGAAGAGCAATCGCCGAACAGGAGCCGTTGCCAATGAAATAGCCTGCTGTCTATTGGCATTGCAGAGGAAGAAGAAAGAACGAAATTAATCGGATTCGATGTATTTTTTGGCAAGAGATCGTTTTTTGAGATGCTAGTTCGAGGAAGAGAGTTTGCTGAAAATTATTATACTTTGCAAGGTATGCATCAGCAAAAGTCTCACTTTTCCATTCGATCGACGATCGAATAATTTTTCACACCTACGTAATGGATAAACACAAATAAATTAATGCCTGTCGGATAGCGAAAGATCTGCCAGTCCTTAAGGCTAAGCATTTCTATCGAATAGATTTTTCCCTTGTGTATTTATTAAATGCGTTTATGGTCTAATTTTTCTTTTATAAATCATTCTGACATGCAAATTGTTTTAAACGCTTTTTAAGCATTGATAATCTAATCTTGTAAGGGATTTCTAGTAAGGGAGAATTTATTCTGGTTAATCTACTGCAACGGTAACATAGAAAATAATGGACACTTTTTACATTGCTTTTGCGCCTGTTAGATCACGCGTACGTTTTTTTAATAATATAATATAATACAAACTTTTTACACGTTGTAATTGTAAAAGATTGAAAACATTACTATTAAATATTGTAGAACTATTCTTCTAGCGTACTGATTAAAATTGTATCGATCAATGCAACAAGTTTTGAAGAATGATCTCGTTTATTGCTTAAGCTTTAAATATGGTTCTTGCAATTTATTATTGCTACATCTAATTAATAAAATTTTCAATTTATATATATATATATATATATATATATATATATATATATAAATTTACGTAGATATTACGTATAAAATGCAGACAACTTATCTTAGAAGAATAATTTCTTTAGTACTACGTATGTTTATTTAGGGAATTTGATATTGTGGTTCTTAGGAAAATCAATAATATTCTGCTACCGTCACGTCGTGGAGAACAGTAGTTAACGTTTATTTCTGAGCAAAATTACGTAACTAATCCATAAGAATGAGTTAATTTGGTTTACAAAATTTCCACATTCACAAGATTCTCCAAGCTAACAAATTTAGTTCTTAACTGGAAATTTACGTTTTATCGAAATTGAAGACTCCGTTACTGTGACCTACTGAGAAAAACTTGTTAAATATTTAAAATATATTTGCAATTCACGTACTAACGAGTAAATTTCAATTCTAATCAATGTAAAACGTTATTTTCGATAACATTATAATGGTCATATTTCAAAAAACAATAATTTCTAAAATTAGATTTGCACTCAGAGCGGTTGCACGTTTTACTGGGAAAATGCACAATAGTCTTATAAATGGCAACGCTAACTTGGTCTGGGAGGAAAAGAACAAGCAAAAAAAAGAGAGAAAGAGAGTGAAAAGCAACAAAGCGTGGACCAAGAGTCGACACAACAGCAACGTTAGTAGTGGTGGAGGTCGGTTGGTCGTAGTACGAGGAAGGCAAGAATACGCGCGAAGCGGAGAGAAACAGACATGCGGTGCTTTGTGCTTATTCAGGAGAGAGAGAGAGAGAGAGAGAGAGAGAGAGAGAGAAGCATGAATGCTTCCCTTGATTGAGAATCGCGTCGGGGGCAAAGTATGCCGGTGAATCTCGTTAATTAAAGTCGCTTTGCCAGGACGGTTGCGTCGGTGGCGGCAATACGCAAAGTAAGACGTCAAAACGAGACTTTCTGAACGGCCAACCCCTTCATCTTCCGCGCTCGTCATTGCGGCAGGGCAGAACAGCGGCCAAATGGCCGACCAACCCTTTTCATTGTTTGTCCGCGATTATTACGGGAAGAGCGATGGCGATGAGCGTCCGGATGATGAAATGCGCGCGGTCTCTTGACATTCTAATCAAGAGCTCTGTTTATTTTTTATGCGAACTGAGTTTTATTGCTCTTGCAGGGTCGAAGCAATTATTACCTCTTGTTTCTCACTATTAAAACTTGCAAATATTCTCCTATTAGTAATACATTTTTGCTCCGATCACCTAGAAAATTTTCAAGAATTGCCCTGAAGAATGAATGAATAAAACATCCGATTATGAAATTTATCTCTATTAAAGAGAAATATGAAATGGAAATAAGTGGTTTTGATATTTGGAAAGGGAATTGCTATTTGAGTAATTAACAACAAAAGATATCTTATAATTTTTGTAAACAAGATTAAAA
Source organism: Wiebesia pumilae (assembly GCA_018907045.1). Classification (NCBI taxonomy): domain Eukaryota; kingdom Metazoa; phylum Arthropoda; class Insecta; order Hymenoptera; family Agaonidae; genus Wiebesia; species Wiebesia pumilae. The sequence goes on along the minus strand of JACCHZ010000173.1, from coordinate 68,546 downwards.
AATTTCTTTTCTTTTTAAATAACTGATGATATTTTTCTACGATAAAGCAAGTTACAAATATCCAATCCGTAGTCTTTTACTTAAATTATGCACCTTCTTTAAGTTAATTTTCATCCGGCTCATAAATTATTTGAGGTATTTATTTTTTGTCAGCATATGATGTATTGCCCTTTTTTATGTTTCCAAAATTATTCTACTGTCTTTTATTTGTCTTCTTACTTACGAACGCAGCTTTACATACTCCTTTCATACTTCACTATTTTTATTTTCCTCGAGATCAGTCGAGGATTATTTCTTTCCACCTTCGTTTCGATACCTATCGTTTTAATCGGCCTTCTTCTTCCGAACTTCTACCATCCCCCGTTTACTTCTTTCATTCTTTCATCTTCTTTCGACGCTAAGGTAAATGTCAAGATTCTCAAGATTCCAACGTGCATTGATAACTCTTAAATTCCAAACTCGGATGAAAAGAAACGATACATATGTCGTTTTTCTGCAGTCAAAAGAGAATGCCGCAAAACATATCGGCCAAGCCAATTTTCAATTTTTTGTTTCGGTAATTTTTTTCTCGAGCCCAACTGAGCTTCTTTATAAAAAAGTTGAGATTTATCGTTAACGGTCAGTGCTCTGGTCGCATTTTTATCGCAAAAAATACAACGTGAACGTTATTTGTAAATATTTTTTAATAGTAAATAAAGACTTAAAGTGAGCACTACACAGGAATGGAAAAGCGTTAATATTTAATAAATGTATTTTATTTTCAACTGACTAGGCAACGTACTTACAAATGTTCAAATGTTACAAATGTTACAACTTTCTTACAAATTTAAAAATACGATTTGTATCTTAAACTATTCATTTAAAAGAACATTTTTATGTTATAAATTAAAAGAACTGAATATTAGCTTTTAGACTGTAAAAGTAATGCATATTTTCTTCATTCGACCAATAAGAACGTTCGAAAATGATTACAATTAATTTTAATAGCACACAAAATAGGCATTCGTAAATTTTGAATAGCAGTTATGCGCTTCGGTATTTCGGCTTTTGATAATATGAATATTAAATATTTGGCCCAATTAAAATGTAAAAGTACAATTAAAGTTCATCAACGTGCTTGATTGTTCATAGCGAAAAACAGTAATTTATAAACTACAATACAAATACAATAGATCTTATATAAATTACTTAATAAAACATGTAACTTAATTATAGCTAAAAATGTTTGAAACTAAAGATATTTTCGTAATCACAAAGTCAGCGAACAACCATTCATTTTCATCATCTCATTTAACAACATACTTCACGAATAGTAGCCGCGTGAGAGGAGAGAAAAAGCCGAGCACATCGCTAAGTCGAAAATTCACACAGGGGTTGCGCGCACACGTATGCACGCGTATACTCACACGAAGCAAGTACTCGAGGGTTCGAGAAAAGTATTGGCGTATGAAATAAAGATCGGCTTGTCGAGGGTGAGCCCTGGAGACTACAAGCACTAGCGCCTCGATATTATTACTATGTAAATCAGTATCCCTCTCTCTCTCTCTCTCTCTCTCTCTCTCTCTCTCTTTCTCTCTGCCTCTCGCAACAGCAACGCGCCGAGACGCCCACGGTGACAGCCCCCGGGTGAACTGCGCCAGGATGGATGTGCCTCGGATCATATCAGATATGCCTCCTTCTCCGCGGGCGTTCGCCCCCGCGCGTCATCCACGTTGCTACAACCTGGCGAGGCTCCGCGATAGAAAAGATGCGTCAAACTCGGTCTTTGCTTCCGCAGCGCGTCTTGCGTCGCTTGTAATTGAGCGCTAAACTGCTCTTGCGATAGAAGGCTTTCAACTTCTATGTTACTCGCGAGGCAAAAAGGAAGGCGAGTGCCCCTGCAATTTTCGAAATTACATCGCGCCGATCGACGAAGCGATTGCACCGATGAGGAAAACTACTTCATCATACTCGAGTCGTTTTATACTTTAAACGTTCCGTGGTCTTTAAATGGACGCTTCATCGAGTGGAGTGCTCAAGCATTAATGCGTTTTATCGCTACTTTGTTCCTCCATTCGAGATATTCAGCAGGCGAATGGGATATCCTTCGTATATGTCGTGTGCATTTTTTCATTAGTTTATTAATGTGCAAAAATAAACGACGTTTCAGGAGGGATTATTTTTCCGTGTTGCGAGTCTGTTGAGAAGTCTGTTGGAGATGATTCAATGCGACACCAGTATTAAGCGTTTCAATAGCTGAAAGACTCGCTAAATCGAGTTCAAACGAATTCTCGTAGATTTTGACCTTGAACATGCGTCCTTTGTTGTGCAAGTTCCAAGTTTTCGAGTGAACACGCCGTAACGCAGAGTTAGCAAAAATGACTGATCAGAGTTCGTGTCGATATAAAGCGCAGCTTACGGGAAGACAACCATACCATTTAAAATGACTCGCGCGTCAAAACGAACGCGCGGAGAATACACCAACGCAGATAAATGACACCGAGAATCACAACCTCGTGACAAGCCTCCGTAATTTCCTACAATAATCGTCGAAAATTCCCTTCTTTCGCTCCTATCGCATCCTCTTCATATGTGGAAAGCAATTCCAAGGGATCCGAGAGATCGGGGACTGCCTTTTGCCGAATACGGTGCAGTGACGGTGGTGGCTGCTGCCGAAGTAAGAACAAAGAGGGTGGAATCCCGTTGGAGCCCCCACCCCTCTTGCTCCGCCATCTTTCTCTCCAATGCGCCCAAGCATGGGCCGCGCCGGCGGAGTGACTGCCGACATTAGTCCACTGACACCATTGACACTTTTATTAATGACGGCGTCGCTTCGCGAGAGAGAAACTTCCCTCGAGCCCCACGCGCACCCTTGATGCTCTCTCCGTCGGATCCGCTTCTCCTGCGACTGTGTGCGAGAGCGTGTATTTGTCGACCTCTCCCGGATCCGTTCGTTTTTCGGGAGCGCGCGATTTCCTCCCGTCTATTTCTATATGTACACGCACGCACGCGTGTGTGTGTGTATAAATACGTCGATGGCTGCTGCAGAACCTTTTTTCCGGACGGCATTGTGCTCGTTCGACCACGGGAAAAAGACGAACGTGCCACTCTCAGTTTTTCCCTTCTAGCAGCCCTCCGCCATCTCCTTTGACTGCTGCCACTTTTTTCCGGCCTCCGATCTCCTGCCCCTCGTCGCCGACGATAGTGACTTGTCTCGTCCGCTTCATTTTCTCGTCCGAAGCGCATCTGTGGCCGTCGAAGCAAGACGACCACGACCCTCTTTTCATTTTGCCTCGTACGCAAGATTCTCAAATGAGAAGAAGCTGCTCGTGTGCGTTGAAGAAAACGCTTGCAAACATACGAGTCCGTCAGAGAATTATCATAATGAAAACTCAGCTACATTGGAGTTAGTTTAAAAATTCGATGAGAAAATACTTAAGGAACTCGCGAACTCATGAATGTACAATTGCTTGAAGTTGGAGGCTACAGGCTCACACAAGAGCCAACTTTACCTTCCGCTCAAAATTTATTTCTCTTATATTTGTTCGTATATATTTATTTGTAATTTTAATCCACTCGTGCACGTACACTCGATTTTTCAAAATGCTATTCGAACGAAAGTCGATTGAAATCTACAATTTTCTGCCGTTTTACTTTTGAACATTCAAACGAGATTATTTATGACCGTATCGGGAATCTCCAGTTTCGAAAACTCTAATTATGCAAGGTTCATTCTGTCGAGTTTTATCTAATGCCATCCGACTGGTGCCTAGAGATTCTTATTATATTTTAGAAAATGTAGTATCGATATTGACAGAAGCCATTCCGAGTGTAGGAACTCACAGTCGCGGTTTGCAAAAAGATTCCGAGAAAGATTTCTCCGATGATAAATGCCCTGAAAATGTAAATGATTAAAGAATATTTTTCTGCGCGCTTATCAAACTTTAGCATCGATAGAAAAAGTAGTTCGTAAAAAATTAGGAATACTTTTTTAAAGGCGAGATTATATCTTTGGACGACGGGAGAAGGAGAGACGCCTGACGAGTCCTGCATTACGTTCGACGCGCGGATGAATCGTGGAGTTGGCGCGTACGAGGGGACAAGAGTTCCATGGGGGCAAATCGGTAGGAAGAGCGTTACGATTGATCCTCGTCACTCATTCGAGACTGAGCCCATCCGTCACTTCACTTTCACCGAAATGGAGGGGCAAACGGAAGCCACTATCTTGCAGAAATGATAGTGGCACGGCCATACGGTTCTTAATTTCTTATAACTTCGTCAGAAGCGCATCGAAAACAAGTACATTATCCTTCAAGTTGTAAACGCCAACTTAAACGATGCATTTGTCGCACTGGGATATCAGACGTATCTTACAGTTACAGCTTTTAATGTTCAAGCATCGGCATAACTTACACCTTTTATTTGAACAGCAGTTAATTCGGCGAAGAAAGGCACCGTTGTAATTACGTTCCAAGGTTTCATTCGCTTAAAACTAGCTTCTGTGATAAATGTTGCTGAAACAATGTTTATTCAAATATATTCTGAAATGTAGCGACAACTATATTTTCTTGAAAAAATGTTTAGTCTCGAAAAAAACAGTTCAACTCTTACGATTTACTTTTTGACATCTTTATAAAACTTATTTCACGCGTTGAAAAAAGAGCTGCTAAGATTAGAGATAAGTTTTTCAAAAATTATTGTTTCATTTTACATATACAACAGCAGCATGCACGTATGCACGTTAAGCATAGGAATAAGTACAGAAATAAATGATGAAAAGTAAATATTTTTAAGATTTTATATTCAAACGTGTCGTACCCAGAGTTAATAGCAACAAAAGATACGATTACTTTAACGATCTTCTTTATCATGGTCTATATTTTTCATGTGATTTTATCGAGGATGAAGTAATTAAATCTAGTTTCGATGTTTTGCCAATCATAGTCATTAAACCGTTATCGATTTTAAAACTTTGAAACTTTAAAACTTCTCAGCATCGCAAATTAGTATTTACGATATTACATCTAATTTTTAATATCTCGACAGTAATTTATACAATTCTCGTGGAAGAAGGAATCGCTCTCCAAAAGGGACTGTCGCGGATTTATCAAAATCCGCAAGAAAAGTATAGATGTTTTCCCATCAACGGGAATCACATTTTATTTTCACAGGTCCTACATCAGAAATCATGTCCGTTCAGTCCGCTTCTCGATGCTCTTCCGTAACAGCCGATTGGTCACTCCGCGCCACATATAACAAAAATAATACACAGAGCGGCGAGAAGAAGAAAAAGAAAACAAAGATACGGCAAAAAATCCACAAACATAACTCATTTGCCGCGGCACGTTGCACGACCAAGAGAAGAACTACAGCGATCATTAAAGGAAGTCCTAAAGGATGAGCTTTCGCTCCGTGTCCCTACGGCAAATAATGAACGCCCGACACATTCAGCATTGAGGAAGGTCGCCAAAGCCGGAAGGCAATCTATGTAACAAGCAATATATATACAGTGAAGTCGCTCCACGCGCGGATTGTCAGCTCGTTTGTAATATCGACATTTCGATCTGAGTCGTTCATCCTTCTTTTCATCTGCACGTATACAGCTTTCCTCTGGAAAAATAGATCCTGGACGCGACAAATACTACCCCACTGTCTCACTGTCTTCGTGAAGCACAGGCTCCCAGACGCGCGCGTGTGTACACGTAGGGTACAGGAGGGAGGGGTAGACAGAGAGAGTGAGAGAGAGAGAGAGAGAGAGAGAGAGAGAGAGAGAGCAGAAGCGCTCGAGGCTCATCCATGGATTTGTGGCCATCGCCCGTATCGTGCGCCGCCTACTTATGAGACTTATCTGGTCGCGAGCGCACCTTTCACATCGGACTCGTGTCCAATCCGATCGAGGATCGGGAGAGTTCGCTTGGTTGCGGCGGATCGGGAGGTGAGGCAGGCAGGTAAGTGCGCATACTTGGGCCCGTAAGAGTGTGCGCGTGCACGTGTGTGCTCATGGGGACGCACGCCTCCCCTTCCCGATACGAGATCCCACCATATTTGCTGATGAAGGACGATTCGCGCCGAGTATATCCATTTCGCGGAAATTGTCGATGGCAGATGAAACGATCGCTGATGCTTTTAGGCCACAGTTTTTATTCCGATCGACTGTAAATGCTGGAGTACGAGTAAAGGGATAATATGCCGTATTGTAGAGATAAGGAAAATGATAGAGTTCGTAATGAAATTTTTATCCTTTTTCAAGTGAGATCTTCCTCTTGATGATTCCAGTGGTTATGCAGGGGAAAATATCGCATTCAAGTTCATAGTAAATCGTGTGCAAAATGCTGGATTTCAAATATATGAAAATGTATTTCAAACGATAATCTCGCGGATTTCTGATTATTCAATTTCTGAGAAAGTAAAATAAATCTATTCGCATTTGTCTGAATATCTCGAGTGAAATTTAATTTATAATTTATGTTAGTTTATTTAAAATTAATTGAAAGAAATGTCTTATTACGTTAATATAAATTATAGGTTAGTTTATCCTGAAGATTTTCAGCTCTTCCAGCGGAATAAAAATTAAGAGAGCTTATTTTTAATTTATAATTTCAAGGAGAATGCTTATTTAGTAATCCGTAAGATTCACAAATTTTGATTTATATCGTAACATCTTGTTTAGAATCAAATATCGTTTGGCACAATCTGCAATGCGTAAATATAAGAATATATCTTCAGTGATGTATTTTAAATGTAGTAGACTTACAAGTCGACGTAAAGTAAAATTTATTAGCAACTTAAAGGTTCTTGTAAAATATGTAGAGTTCCGTAAGGTAAACGTCGTTCTTTCTATTCGAATTAAATAATATAAAAATAATGCTCCTATCAAAATTCTTATTTTATATCGACTTAAATGAGTTTCTGTACGAAGGGCATATTTGCTGGAAACATAGTTTTTATAAACACTTTAAATTGAAGAACGCGTGTGATTTCAAATAAGAGTTGAATATAAGTTTTCAACTTTATTATTAACAATGATAGTTGTTACGAGTGTTATATAGGCAACACGAGCTGAAATTTGATCATAATTTACAAAAAGAGTATTTAAAATTGTCAAACATCACAGACTGCAGCATCTTATTTATGAGACCTTTTAAGATAAATAAAAAGATCCTCGTAATAAATTATCGCTTTGGAGAAATCTCTGACAATGCAGTTTACGTACGGTCTTCCGTAGTTTCACCAACAATCTCATTATGGTACACCATTGAATCGAAGATTCGAGTCGTGATTTCGTATCTTGTAGACGAGCCCGTATGCGGGTTCGAATAGAGTGTTACTTTGTAAAAAAGTGCAGATGTCTCGCTTAGTATTTGCAATTGGAGCATTTTAATAAGAACTTATTACCGAGGATTTCATAAATATTCTCGTTAATTGCATCTGTATAATGGACGCAAACTCTGGCATCTACGATATTTGATTCCGTACATTCGACGTCTAGAAATGGTAAAACGACTTTGTACAAATTGCAGATTTTTGTTGTTTATGAAACTATACTTATCTGTTTTTTACGCTGTAATAAAAAAGGCGATGAAATATAAATGGTTGACGACACCTTAATTAACATTACTCAAGTAATATCTTTTCTCCTTGTTTTAGCTTATAATTATAATTATGTTACGTTACATTCATATATTTATTTCAATAAATTTATTTTTTACTGTTTAATCTAGCATTTTCTTCAATTTTACCAGTAATTAATTATCATTAAGTTTCTATGGCAATGGTACAGATATCCGACAACGTCGGATGAGAGATTTCATTCAACCGAATGTTGTGAAAGTGTACGGGTATTTTCTTTTTCATTCGTGAATACGTGACAAAAGCAGGGAACTGCACACTTTATCGGCATCAGAGCTTACAAATCTAAGTTACGCGTATTTGAGCGGAAATCCCAAGGTGCGTAGGTACGGTGACTTTGCTTGATTCCACCGTAATAATAGAGAGCATGTTTCAGCTTTTCTAGCCACTCGGAATTCCAATCTCATCTCGAGTATTATTCATGCTCCAGCGCTTCTCTATTCGCGAGCGTCGCGCTCCTCGAAATCAGTCTCGACTCATTATCGGATCTCTATCTTTCTTTCTCTTATACATCATGCCAGACAGACGAAAAATACGAGAGAAGGAGGGGAGACAGATATTTTCTGAAAAATATGAAAGATATAGACAACAGAATGTCACGAGAAAAGACAAAAAAAAAAAAAAAGACAGAGAAGAGAAGAGAGCGAAATTGATCAATACATTTATTTTCACAGTTTGCAGCAAAGCATTCAAACTTCCTCGGTGCATTATTTCTATAGTTCAAGGCAGCCTTATTATTCGTAATAAGACTTAATGAAATATGTAGAATATTGACGAAAGTACAGAAATCTACCGAAGTAATGCCTTTGGCCAGAGATACAAGATTTAAAATACGACAGAACCGTTATAAAATTCGCTTAATAGTGGCAATCATTTCTTAACTGAGATTAAGAGATTTAGGAGCACTTTAAATTAATATTGTAGGGCTTTTTTTAAAACGTTTTCATGCTAATCAGTTTTTTACAGATTTATTTCAAGATTGAGAATTATTGATTATGTATTCTTTTACAGGACTGCTCTTGATATTAAAGTTACTAGTTCAATTCTCTCGAATATACTAATATTAAATACAAACTATGATCACGACTATTGCAATTGAGTAATAAACATTATAATTAGGTTATGCACGAAGGAAAATAATTTTCTTTTTCACTATTACCTATTTTTCATCATTAATACATTCATTTAATTTACAAATGAATATACACGATGAATTATATAAATAATAATAATTAAACATTAAGAGTGGAATACAGAAAGTAATATTTATTTAAAGGATACTGTTTATATCTAAGTGGGAGATTGTAATTAAAATCGCGTTCACATTGTATTTATCACAAAATGTATTTAACCGTTGGTTTGCTGTTATTTAAAACAATTAATACGCAATTGAAAATCAAGTAGGATAAAGTAACGTGATTTGTTAGTGGAGTTTCCTCGAATCATATTGCACGTAAGTGTTTCTTAATCAGGAGTTACGATTATCAATAATTAATAATAATACACACCAAGAGAAGCAGCAAGACTTTAGAAGGAAATAATAAGAATGAAAAGGAAAGGAAGTGGAGCTATACAAGCGAAATAGAGCGAAAGAGACAAAGAGATAGGAGGGTAGCACATATAAGAGCGAAAATTCTTTCCTTTCAAAGCTTCTTTGCTCTTCTCTCTAAGGGGGTAGCTTCTTTCAGTGAAGGAGGTGGATGAAACTGGCGCACGAGAGACGCGCGGAGAGGAGTTGCGGGACGGTGAGGAAGACATAGAGAACGGAGGAAGAGAGAAAGACGCAGGCAGTGGAAGCCTCGAAGCTCGCACGGGCGACGGGAGAAGGAGGGTTTGAGTTTTTCTCGTTCCCTGCTTCCGTCTCCCGGGACGCGGAGAGAACGCGCCTCCGCGAGAGCTCGGAGATCTTTTTGCTCGCTCTCCGACGGAGGATCAGACGTCCCACTTTATCTCCGCTGACTCGTTCTCTGCTGCCGGTCCCCTCCCTCCTGCCCACCCCGCTCGTCGCCCCCGCCGCCATCCCTTTTCGACCCGCGAACCTCTATGGTCGATCGCGTATAGGAGGAGCCCCTAGGAGCGACTAGAGTGACGCGTCGTGAAGGAGCCATTTGTCATCCATCAGCTCCGACTCCCTTCGTCTCTGCCGGCTGGCTACATCCAAGCGGATACTGCAGCGGCGGCGGCGGCGGCGGCGGCGGCGGCGGCTCGGCCTCTGCAACTCTTATCTTTCTCCAGGATTCTCCGTCCCGCTCATCTCCCATCCCTGCCCCCCGCGCGAATCCTTTCCGCGGCATCAACCGAGCCCGGCTATCACGATCCGCTCATAATTTCCGTGAAATTCTTTTTGCTTCATGATTATTATTTTTGTTTTATGCGCGCGGTATTACGGCATTTCTTCACCTTCGCTGGTGTGCTCGTGACTTTTTTCATTGAGACCGATTGCCATTGCGAATTACGACTCGACTCACGCTCTTTGTTTTATTGATGCGTTCGTCAAGTTTCGTGAAGTGAAAGTTGAGTTTATCGCGGATAAGCGTTACTATTGCCATAAGCTGCAGCACGTTCCTGCAAAAGCGTATTATGGAAATACAGTTCTTCTCGAAGTCTCAAATAATCTCTAAATCTTTGATCGATCCGTTAATCAGACGCTCGTTCGTTATTACGTAAATTTTTCGCTTATTTTTTAATCGGGCATCGTATTCAAATCGCCGAGCGCTCAAATGTTCCACGTTGGGCGCATTAAGTATTATTTAAAACACGAGTCATCAGGCGTCGGGATACATGAAATATAATCTTTTCGATTGCGTAACTGTTTCTGAAGAAAAGCTTGTATCTGTTCATACACCAGCGCAATAAATACTTGAGTGATATCTCGTTGCACGCTTATTAACGATATATCGAAATATTGGAATACCATAATCTAATATCACTGCTGACTTACAATTGAAACTGGAATTGACCGATTGATGTAAAATCCCTTAATTGAATGGAGTATTCCGTATTTGAAGGTCAATGTTTAAGCGACATAAAACGCTTTGCGTTTCACGCACGCATCTTAGGCGCATATAAGAAATTCGAAGGAGGAGGCGACGCGACTCTCGACTATACGATTCCTCATCCTATTATTAGCAGTGCGAAGCCCCAAATATTTTGCGCTTCGCTTCGCCGCGAGTATACGGCGCGAGAACAGGCGTTCATTAAAAGCTCGGCGGTACGCGGCGACGAGGCTCCACGTCGTCCGAGGCGATTTTTCATCCGGCTAATCACGAGGGCCTCTCCCGCGCATGACGAAGCTCCCGCTCCCATCGGAATCGCCGATCCGGCCGTTCGTTAAGGCTCGGGGCGCGCGTCCCCGAAGGCTCGCTAAGATCGATGGTCGACTCCATCACGAGCGACACGTCGCGAGCGCACCAAGAATACAACGCGATCGTCCGCTGCATCACGAGAAAAAAGGGAAAGAGAGAGGAACCCGCTAGGTACATCGATTCGTTTTGGGAGGCCGGGGTTTCGCGCGCGTCGTCTCCGCGCTAAAATGCCAGGGCTCGTTATTTACTGGCGGGAGGCGTAATCGATGCCGTTGCGCGACTCCACGAGCGTCGTTTGACGAAACCGAGATACGACGGGCTTTTCGACGATTCTTCTTGGCTCGTGCTGCGCGATTGATTCCTCCGCTTAATGCTCTTCGTGCGATCGACCGAAAGCAACGATCCCGATGTTGGAACACGTAAAGGAGTTTCTTTGAGAATTTTATTATTCGCATTGTCATTAATTATTATTCGTGGGCTCGAGAAGCGAGCGATAAAAAATCGCTTTAGTCAGCTCTTTTGATTTGATAGTCAGCGTTAATAGAAAGCGAAAGGAGCTTCAAAAATGAGAAAACGCACGTTAACCGATCGGTATTTATTTTTGATACATCGTTTGTTGACGGATCGACACGCGTTCATAAAATAATCTGTTACAAGGCATGAAAATAATTAATAAATCAAATCGACTGTTGTAAATAATCCGGAGGATCGCTTCTTGTTTTTAATGTAATTTATTATGCGAATGATAAATGGTAAAGAACGAAAGTTTAATATCTTTTTTCGAAAATTTTAAATAGTTACCAGGAGACGATTCGATATAATTTCAAATTTCACGATTAGTAAAGAATTAGTTTTCCTTCTTTTCATTTCTAAAGAATTTACCGTGTAAAGCGCGTAATAAAAATGTGTAATGTATAAATTTGGATTCGAAATAAAAGTATGCTATGTAGGTCATTATAAACTAGATTATGAATTGCAAATATCTTTCGTTATGCTTAAACTTAATCGAACGATGTTCTTAGATTAATTTACATATAATTTTTATAGCTTTATCTAGCGAGTATCACCAAGGTAATAAATTTTGATTACGCACAAGTGATTTCCAAATGAAAGCCTATGCATCAACCGCAAGGGATTTTTTCCAGAAATGTACGTAAATTAATGCTCGCATCTAACGGAAGCGAAAAAAAAACGTAAGTTCATCAATACTAGAGCTCAGAATGACGCAGTTGATTTTCTCGTGCAACCGCAGGGAACACGCAACTCGCTAAAACTAGTGGGCTTCCACTAATAGATTCGATATACGATGTCAATTACGTAGCTCGGATTTTTTTTCGGTACAGGCTGTGAGATAAATAACCTTGTGGCTAGCCGCAATCAAGTTACATCGTTTCATCTCTCTCGTTCTTCCTCCCTTCGGCCGAGAGAGAGAGAGAGAGAGAGAGAGAGAGAGAGAGAGAACGAGGCGCTTTCGTTTACGCTTCACCCTGGAAATTTCGCGCGATTATAATTGCGGCGAATATACACGCTCGCGCAAGAAAGTCAAAGTCCCTTCCATAGTGTTCGAGGGAGAGAAAATATGATCAGAGTCCGCGATGGGGCGCGTGAGCACACGTTCCGACGAAGGTTAATACCTTAACCTACTCATTTTCGCTGCTCGTAAACTATTCATTTATACGGTCCTGTAATTTTCAGCGGAACAAGGGATTATTATCTCTCTTGGCCAGGCATAGTTTTTGGATCTCCTTCTCTTCCTACGCTTGCGCTTCTTCTTTTCCTCGTTTGCTATAACTCTCGCAACCTCGCACGATCTTCTTTCGATACATACACGTTTTATTCGGGTACATCGTTCTTTTGTTGCTGTTCGTGCACGGAGAAGCGATGGACTCGCTTTATTGCTTCTTTCGAATCGCATTTTAAGAGACTCGTAACTCGGGATCCGCTGTTGCCGAAACATTTTAATTTAACAGTTCATTTATAATCTCGGCCACTTTGCGTATTATTATTGTACACAGAGACGCTTTAACTGCTTTCGAAATTTAGTTATTCCTTCTTATAAGAGGAGAAGGCTCTAAATTATAATGCAACGAGATAATAACGCGGTAATTTATGTAAATAGATGAAATAATTTTAATAATATAGGTTTTTATGTTTCATATTTTTACGTTTCTCAAATAATGTACGAAGACTTTATGACGCATCAAGAAAATGTCGGATTCGATCGCATCAAATATAAATATTTAATACTTTTTACAAGTGTAATTAAAGATTTTTTAAATGTCGATCTACACGTGCCCTCTCTGCACATAAATTAGCACAAATAAGTCATTAATGCTATCAGATTAAATTTCAGTAATTTACATTCATGAAATTCATATTTTACGAATATAACGTATTTTATTAAATTGTTGTTAGTACTCCGAGCTTCCACTCGCAAGCAATTGCCAGAAACGTGCAATGAGCAGAGGATAAAGAGAGAAAGGGCGTAAATTAGTTGCTCGCGTAATAATGCACCACACGAGCCTGAAAGTTGTGAAAAGTCGACAAACAGAAAAATACCGCCGGAACGCTCGTCGAATCATTGTCCCAGAGCGTTCGAGGATCGTTTTCGATTCTTATTAACGTAATTGCGCGTACATAATGCGCGCTCGCAATATCCAGCGCACGATATTTATTAGGCTGCTCCTGCTGCATCACACCGAAATACGTAAGTGCGCGAGGCGGTCTTTACTCGGACTTTATAAACGTGCTCGCGCCTCTTTTTGGACCCCAAATTATACGTCGCCTAATGTCTTAACTGAAAGCGTTTGGCAACCATTATCATAATTTTGGTACTTGTACGGCGTACTGCTGCAACCACGGCTAACGCTCGCTTATCCTCTTCGCCTCTGCCGCAATTATCCTCTGGGTGGCGTCGCGCAAATTATTCCCGCTTTTCATCGACGCGCGATTGAGATGTCGGGATATTAGGGAAGACTCTTTTGTATTTCATTTTTTGCATTATCACGTTCAGGCCTTTCTTGCGGCGTACCTCACCGTTATAATTGCGCGAAAGCGGAATAAGCAGAGATACGATAAAAATGAGCTCGAAAAATTGTACGTTTAGAATGGAACTTACGTGGATCTGAATGTTTTCATTCGATTAAATTGAATGAAATCTTTAGTTTTTATTAGCGATACTTGGAATTACCCATTAAAATATCCAACGTTCGATTTTAATTAAAAATTTTAGAATTTCACCACGTGCTTAACGGTTAATTTGTTTTAGTTTTTATGAATCGTCGAATCGTGGTTTAATTATTCCAGAGAGTTTCGTATCTACTTTTAAATTTTAAGCTTCAGTGCACATGCAGCGTTGTTTTAAAAACAATGTACACGATTGAATTTAAAACTATAATTCCTATATTTTCAATAACAACACGGACGCGTATTATTAATCGGTAAAAGGAATAATGAACTATACATTTATTGATACAAATAAATTACAACGAATTCATTTTTTTTTATTTTAAAGTAAAATTATTTTATTGCTTTTAAGTATACGTTACACAGAATTATTAATTGATGGAAATCTAAGTCACATATCTGTATAACCTTATATTGTAATGGGTTTCTTTCGTGTTGTTCTGTTCTGATACGAGATGAAGGGTCCAGAATGATTTATGAGATAAACTGAGTATAATCTGAATATTACAAATGACTGAATATATTTTATAGAAGAAGAGAAAAACGTTCGAGCGAAAAAGTTATCATTCTAATGTATTAATTTACATGATTGTATACAAATGTTATACGATCAAAGTTTATATTATTTTTAATAATGTATTTATAACATGCAACTTATTTGGGCGTTAAATGAATGTCCATTTGACTGCATCAAGAATAATACAGAATAATCCAAAACTTTTCGAACAAAAAACGTCTTTTGTATTATGAAACTTAAAAGAGATATCGAGTGCATTCTTGTAAGCGAATTCCTAGTTTGAAAAAGTAGTCACGACATAAGCTTACACTTTATAAAAGTATTACTAATATTAAGTTTTTCGATCCAATCTTCTTACATTCCAAATTTCTTTTTCCAGAAAATATTATTTTGTTTCCAAGATTTATTTTTGTTATTAAAACTATTTGAAAAAATGATACATGCTAAGTATTCACGAAGTTGATACTGCGGGTATTTTATTATCTAAAATTGAAGGAATCGAAGCACTTCGGTATCTATTTTAACATAAACACATTTCTATGAATTCCGCTCAGTAAATTACGGCGAAAACGAACAATTGCCATAAATCCATATTAACCATGCAATTGGGTCAAAATAAAAACGTTCAGGCACAAGTCGAACCCGACAAGGAATAAAGTTTTATTTGCATTCAACGGGAGCAAGTGAGAAAGCGTCCAGTAAATATATCGCCAGCAATCTCAGACGACGTCGCGTCGGACGTTCTACCATTCTATGCGAGTTCGCTCAGCTATGCAAATTCTCTGCTTCTCTCTCTCTCTCTCTCTCTCCATTAATGTCCCGTCGTCGTCGTCGTCGTCGTCGTCGTCGTCGTCGTCGTCGTCGTCGTCGTTGTCGTCGTCGTCCAACCCTCATGGCCGAATGTCCCTGCGCGAGCTTGGCAGGCGACATGATTAAACACAGAACGCCGTTGTTTCTGTCCCTCCGGCAAGCATCGGCCGCTTTCTCCCTTTCCTCATTCTCTCTCTCGCTTCCTCTCTTGATCCTGTCCCTAAAGTCGTTCTCCACTGCTTGAACCCCTGTAACACCCAGAACCGACTAGAACTTCTCTCTATCTCTTTATTCGAAGTCGAGTGAAAGAGACGGAGCTGCTCTCGCGCATTCAGCAATGCGGCTTTAATCACTAGCCGAAACCTACGTGGCCCTCTCTCTCTCTCTCTCTCTCTCTCTCTCTCTCAGTTCCTTTATACCATTCAATAATACGCCGCCGCAACCAACCCCTCTCCCCTAAATCTCATTTCTCTTTCACTCTGCCGGCAATTTATTAAGTGCTTTGTTTTCATTTCGCGGTGACGCCCCTGCGAGTATTTCATTATACGCAGATTATCTTCTCTGCATACGTGTATACCATGCGTTGAAATTTTCAAAAGTGGATGAATGCTTTTGTCGATCCACGATACTATATTCACGAATGATGTAATTTATGGCCGTGTTTCTCGCGTTGGTTATATAGCTTTCCGAGTGACGGAAACACTGATTTTCATTCTCGTCTTTGTATCAAGACATTAAACGTAACAGTTCGTAACGTAACGTAACATGTATTGCATCAGGAGCATCATTAAGACATACGTTGCAGGATTTATAGCGGCGAATTTCGCAAAATTCATATCACGATTGCAATTATTATTCAGCAGACTTTGCGATTTTTACACAAAAACACAAAATCATAATTTCATTTATCGCGCAATAATTCCTCGGAAATTTGAAAAATTCCAATGAAATGCAGAGCAATAAACCAATATAATGGATGTCCGGTTAAATGTTTCGCGATACAAGGTGTACGATAAATCCCAAAAATCATACGTAATATAATTCCAACTGCAAATTATCCATGCCGAACTAAAAGGCTGCGACGGCAGGAGCCGAGGACGGCTCCGCGATAAAAACGCGCTGTTGAAATCGCGAGCTCGACTTACGCCTGTTTGACGGGACGAGCAATAATTCGGGCGCAACTAATTCATCCCGCGTCGAGGATACAATTCCCAGATACTGGAGCGCGATTGCCGCGATCTCTCAACGCTGCCCGACTCAGGGGACACGATAAACGAGTCGGTTAAAGGCTTCTGGGCGCCATCCGCTTATCTGCTCGCGCGAGCAGTCCTTTCTATGCCGTTATGTTGGTAGTGCGCCCGGTATATCCCTTATAGCATCACATTTACGTTTACGAGCACCATCGCTGACGTTTACGAGCCACCGGCTGACGTACGAGCCACTTGCTGCTACGCTGCTCTCGCTCCAGCTTTCATTGCTTACGCTCACGCTCTCGACTCCCGCTGCCGCTCCGCGTATTACGGCCCTCCCCGGGCTGCCGAGGGCAACCTTGATTTTGCGCCCCGTTCCTTTCGACGCTGCCCCCACCTTTTGCCGGCGTTGCGCGACGCCACTCTGCTGTAGTTTACATGCGGGTGCCGGCCAATGATTCATTCCTTGCTCGACTCTGCTTCATTGGAGAAACGAGCGGCGCTATCTCGCCTTCGATTTTACAAGCACATTTTACACAACTTTCAAGGTCACGGCTTCTCTCAAGAAAATCGACTGGCGCCGATTTATGTGATTGTTCAATTATAGAGCACGATGTCGGATTTTTACGACGGAAAAATTGCTAGTTCTTGTTGGGAACCACCAAACCCTCAAAGTGCTTAGTATTGTTGTTCATCTAGACTCTCGCCCTTTTATTTTTTTAATTAAAAATCATGGTCACGTAATAATGATGATGATGATAATAATAATAATAATAATAATAATAATAATAATAATAATAAAGCGCGTTTTGACATTTTTCCCACACTCATATTTCTTATAATTCATTTGATCTCGTAAAAAGATATACGAATCGGCTTAATGCAATCGTCTCTCATCCGATTCCTCGGCAAAAAATAGGTCCTTCGCATAAAATCAGGTTATTCGGTTAACGCAAGTAAGTGCATCAACCACGAATTCTTCTTGGAAAATAAGTATCTTCGGTGGGAAAGACAATTAAAAGACTTTATTTGGATTTTTCGGAAATCTGATGTATAGAAACATAAATTTTGAATTCGTTAATAAAACATTTCTATCAAAAATCTCTTATTTTAAGTTTGTGTGCATACCTAATTCGGTTGCGCAATTTTAAATTCCAACACGCCGTTTACTTATGAAATTATAATATTTATCACGTGTCGGTTCTTCCATACCGGGCAGAGCATTTTTCCGAGATTTCTCACGAAGGCGATTCGTATAAATCTAATATTCCTTGAGCCCTGTTTTTAAAAACACATTTGTTAAAAGAGACGAAGGAAAAGTTGAGAAGAGTCGGCTGGAAGGAGTCCGACCGTAACCCGAGTTTCGTAAGTGTTTGCTCTGGCTTATGATGTATCCGCCCGATCCACAGTATCGTAGTGGTTTGCGTTTGAGCGATTTATGGTTCCGAAAGTGCATTGTCTTAAAGAGTGGATGTCCATTGGCGTGTCAGACGTACGGTGCAGGTTCGGAGATCATGATGCTACATGATGTAACTGGGTCACCTTCGGTCTGTTTCGCAATGCCTAGGTCTAACCTTGGGACAATAGGCCTCGCTATTCTTCCCAAGCCTCTCGACCCTTCAAAGGTTTGCCTAAAATCCTGGCAAAATTTATCACCGGTAGCTGCTACCGCCGACTCGCGAGAAAAGAAAAGGTACTACTGAATTGTGTATTTCGATCCAAATATACTTTCTTTTTGGAAACCTTTGCGAACGGTGGAAATGGTTCGGAGGCGGAAAGTGGTGTCGAACTTCTACTTCTCGCTCGGCATAGCATTTAGGTTGGCAGTCGCATTTTCTTTACCAAGACTGACGGTCTATTTTCTTACATAGAATACTCCAGAGCATGTGCTTGAGAAAGATATCAACGAATGATAGCAACGAATGATAGCAACGAATAAAAAGTATCGAATAAATAAATTAATTTTATTCGATAATAAAATGAGTCTAGCTTGTTTATTTTATTACCATTTCAAAAAGAATTAACAGACCCTCTTACGCTAAACATCCCTTTCAATAAAGATTCAAAAGTAACTATAAATGGGAAATTTTGATAATTCATTTTTTTGAAATTCTGAAAGACATAAAATATCGTACCGAGTACAAAAATATAAAAATCACTTTTACTTTATCTAGAAACTGCTACATTGCATTAACGAACAAGGTCACAACTTCAATTTCGTAATATTAACAAAGTCGTAATTTTAATGAAGAGATGACAGGTAGAGTCTTCTCGTGACATTACTGACGAGGGACGCTTCTTCTTGACTGATGGAGCATTCTAAGGGTTAATTACCCCTTCGCCAAAGTAGTCATTTCGCCTCGCGACGTACACGTCATCATTCCCATCACGTCCGATGATTCGTTGCCTCTGCCTCCGTTGCACTCTTCGCAGTCACAGACACACTCGATTTTGTCTTTAGTTTTGAGAAACGTGAGGATGGACCTAATGGTGACATTTCATTCACGGGTCACACTACGTACATTATTTTCGTTCGGATCGTTACATCGTTTGTATTCTACGTACATCTTAGAGCAATAAAATTGTTGCAACTTTTTTCATTTACCGAAGAAGTGCTCGACTTTAATATTTTACTACACTTATAATGTATAAAAATTAAATAAGATACTACCAGCTAATATTTAAACGGTTCAACTGAATTTGTTACGTGAATAAACAAACCAAGCTTTACATCACAGGTGTACGGGCACCGAATGAAAGACAGTAGAAAATTCAGGAATTATTAAAGCTGGATCATAAGTACACGTATAAAAATAAAATATTTTCATGTTCCGAAACAAGTCTCTAGAATCAGTAATATATACTTACAACTTGGAACAGTCTTATCTTCAATATTTACATCGTCTAGTAGTCTCCATTGAAAAGAGAAGAAAAAAACCCCCTTGTATACAAATAATCTTAGGCTTGTGAACTCTGTCGGCATTTTGATACGCGCACGAGCAGAAGGGGTGGGGGTGCATAGAAGAACTAAGGGGAGAAGAAAAAATGACGCATAGCCAAGCGATCGAGCGTACATCCGAAAAACACACTTCGCTCGCTCAGAGAGATATTGCAAAGTCGAGGAATGGTTTCTTTCGCGTACACCCTCGGAAATTTCCACCCTATTCAGCTCGACGCCGCACTCCCTCGCTATGTTTCTCTCTCTCACTCTCTCTCACTTCCGCTCGTAGGAAAAAAAAACGAAGCCGCGCAATCGTGCAAGCGAATGGCAGGGGTACAAAGAGAAAGAGTCGACTGACAAACCAAACAATGAGTCAGTGCTGTGGTTGGTTTTATTTTTGAAAAATGGAAAAACGCGGCTCATCGCCCCGGAAGGGCGGACTTCCGGAAGTCTCCCATCCAGGAGTCGAGGAGCACGTACGCACACCACCCCCGCGAATGGTCCACCCTCGTTTTCGCTTCCATCGGCCCCTCCGCGGTATCGCCACCTCTGTCGACCTTTATCTTGCCTTCATTCTCCGTCTCTCGCTCTCTCGGTGGATCCTCTCTGGCGCGTGTGCGTGTAAACGGCATCCAGCGCTGGCAGGTTAGTGCTCTCATGATTCATTGCCGCCGCGATGAATGATCCATCTCTTCCCTTGGCCGGCGAGCGAAACCCAGACCAGACCTGAATCCAGCCAGCCGAAGCTATGGCGCTCCTCGTAGCACGCAGCGTCCGACCGGTCCTGTGGACCTGCTGCGAGAGTACCCAGCCTTCGGCTTCTCTCTCTCTCTCTCTCTCTCGTGTGCGTGTGTTCGCGCTCTCACCTTTTCCATGCGCCTGCTTGCTCTAGCACTACATGCACGTCCGTGTATTTATCGTTTTCTTTGTAGATATTTAATCTACTTATTTTCCTCGTGTGTTCTCTCTCTCTGCTTCTAGCTTTTTTATCAGGCCAAGTGCGTGCGCATATGCTATATTGTGTAAGCGAGCGATAGATTATTCATTTTTAGTGTTTGGAAAATGTTTTAGAATTGAATTTAAAAGTCTTTAATTGATTATTACGTAGCGATATTTCGTTTAACTTTTTGCACACGTTAACTTCGTAACTTTTTAAAATTCTATTTCTCTTTTTTGTAACCGGAAATGTATGCAATTCTGATTATCAATACATAAATAATTAAAAAAATACTTAAAGTAATTTTTAAATGTAGAAATTGGAAAATATGTATTCTATTCCATAAATAAATTATTCAATCATTATGCGTATGGTGATTTAGTCATCTTATAATAATAAAATCTACTTCACCTCCAATAGTCTGATTGCCAACTAATAAATCAGTTTTCTCATAGAATTATGTTTCCTAAGTCGCGTGTAACATTGTGATTTATTTGCTTGCAAGAACAAAATAGTTATTTTTACTAAAAACAGTTTTTCTAAAAATAAATAATAAATATTTATAAAGGTAGATATTAAATTTTTTTAATTGTCGAATACGTGGCTATTGGTTTATTATGTACTTCTTCATTAATTAATGAAAGTTGTACTGAATACGAAATATTATAGATAACTAAAGATAACGTATATTTATATTTAATTCCAAATTCGGTAGCACACCATTAAAAAGTGTATACAAATTTGTTTTTTTCTTTTAATTTTGTGACTTTTGAAAGCATTTTATGTTGAAAGTGCAAGAACATCTGGTATTAATCTATTAAAATGACCTTTTTTATTGAAAAAATATTGCTTGCCAGTGATTATATTTTTCTAGATAATTAAATGTAATTTCCAATATTTATGCGCATAAATAAAATCAAAGTAATATGGCAGGGTAATGAGTTTTAATCTGATAATAATTTAATCATGGATTTATGATAGAGCTTTTTATTTCACTATTGATTACTAAACAAGAATAATGCAGAATTTATTAAAAAAATTAATAAATTCTGTACAATATTTTGACTGAAATTAATATTTAAATGCAATATAACAATGATCACATCGGTTACAGATGATTTTTCTGGACGTTGTGTTAATTAATTAGTTTTCTCTTTTAAATAATCTCATTGAATTTACGTGTACGAAGTTATTAAGAAAATATTCTTAAAATATTTTAGAATTTATATAGTTAATAAAAATATGTAAAGGTAAATTTTCAATAATAAGATTCTCTTGTTAACAAAAATATTAATTTGATATTATAAATTTATTTAGTTGGTTTTTGTAAGGTAAAGTCAATTTTTTAATTCAGGGGCGAACTTAATTGATAGATATTTCTTTTGTGCAGGTTTACTTACTGATAATTGCATAAAAAGACCCTAAAATTTATAAAATATAAGAACGAAGCAATGCTGACTATCAAAATTTTTCTATATGCAGTTTAAAAATTGAAAATATTACTCAAAGAGTTTTCTCATATTTGAAAATAACCAATAGTATTGTAGTCAATGTCAAGTATATCAAATATATGGATATTCAACGAGAAAAAGTAAATAATATTATAAGCACTAATATATATATATATATATATTTTTTTTATCAAATTATTATGTGGAATCTAAGTAATACAGTGCTTCAATTACTAAATTGTATTTTATCCTAAATTTTTAAGTGCATGAATTTTGTAGATTCACAAGTCAGAATCACAAGTTAAATGAAATATTTTCTGTATAGACTATAGTCCACTATTATATACATATTATTATCGTAAATGACTGTAGATGTTGCATTAACTACTTTCAATATTAGAAAAACTTTAATTTTTCTTTTATAAATCTTAGTATCTAGAAGTTATTCATTAAAAATTAAGCCAATGTTTCATCGAATTTACTTCTACGTTGTTATAATATGACTGTATACAAGTAATTAAATAAATGCGTATCTTTTATGTATTATTTTTTTTTAAATCAAATACCAAAGATTGAAATTGTTACTAAATTGTGTCTGTAGTTGAGATAAATTTTGAAAGATTTATTTTGCAATTGGATCAATTGTAATAATATGCGTAGCGTATTTTTCAAGCGAAATGCATGGATTCAGCATTTCATAAAAAGTCGTCTGATAGTTGATAGTCCATTATATTTACCATTTGCCAGTTTTTCTATTTATTTGCTTAAATAGTTTTACTAAAGTGCTTATTTCTAAACCGATAATAAGCACACATTTCCGTGAAGTCATCTTAATTTTTCTTCTATCGTCAATTAGAATCGATAATACCCATCGCACATGTCCATGCGGGGCAAATTATCCTCGCGTCTTATTATTTCACTACCTTTCTTTTTCTCGTAATATTGCAGCAGATAAAAGAACAAGACGCGCGATGTTGTATGTACCTCGACCTGCCGTACAACCTCTTCTCTTTTTCTCTCCAGCTGCTGTCCTCTCTCAATCTTTCTTCCAGTCTCATTCGTTTTCTCTCTCTCACTCTTTTATTTCGTTTTTCTGTACTTCTACTATCTTGAGTGTCGCTGTTTTAACAAGCAAAAAGAAAGTCAGCTACTCTCCTTTGCTCGCTTTCTGCTTATGCCTCTTTTTATCTCATATTCCTCGTTTGCATTTACTTCTGTTTACGAGGATTTCTGTTTTGCGTCAGTTCAGAGGCCCGAACAGGAAGCTCTTGCATAGTTTTCAGATTGTTAGTTTTTCAGGTGATAGTCACATCACAGCAAATATGGAGATCGTAAACGGTAGTTAGTAACGTATGTAATTCGGTAATTGTGCTACGAGTAATTGTGTTACGGTCCGGGTGCTTGGGTTTAATAGAACAGGAGATTACGTTTTACTGCTTATGCTTCAAATGGACGCGCGACATTGCCGAGGTACTCGATGCAGGGGATACGAGACGAAGTATACGTTTAAGCGAGAATCTCCCGACCATAATTAAATTTGTGGTTTGTTTAGGTAATTCGACGTTTTCAGATGCTGAAATTAATATATGCTTATATGAATATGGCTAGATAATTATAAAAGTATGGCTAGGGTCATTAATACTTCACCAGAAGACCATAGTGTATGATTTACGGAACACGTGTGCAGATCCACAGAAGAAGCGATCTTTGTCGGCTTAATATTATACTTTTAAAAATACAAATATTAAGAATTTTATAGATTATTATGAAAGCTTTAAATATATGCAATAAGAATGGAAAATTCATTAAACGCGAGCATTCAAAATCAAGTTTTCCAAACTAACAAATTTATCAATATTCTATCACAATGTAGAATAAACTGCAGTGTTCATTGTTCATTTAGTCAAGGATAAGAATAGCACATAAATATTATTTACTTGTTACTTGCGTTTATCCACTGTCGGCAATTTAAAATAAACTAATCGTTTGTTATTTACTCCAATTATGTACATGAAAAATTATAAATCTTAGTTTTATAAGCATTTAATTTAATCTTAATATACGCTACGCTATGAGAATCAGTGTTTCTACAGAAATTTTTAATTACACAATTAAAAACTTAAGAAAGCGTCCACAGATAACTTAATTAAAGTAACATTCAATGCCTCTTGCTTAAATATCAAATACTGAAACAAGTAATTCACTTATGCGATTATAGGACAATGCGTGATTCAACGAGGAGGCAAAGGAAACACAAGCTGTTTGAAGTTGAACATCATTTGCCAATTGATATGCGAAGTAAAAAGTCCAGATTCATGCTATTTTCGGTACTCGCACTCGCAAACGCGCGCCTGTCATAAGCATAGAACTCATTTGTTGCTCGAGCGTCGCTCGCAAGAAAATACGACAAGAATATTTCACTTTTCGCACATAACACACATGCAGGAGCGCGGTACCGACGACAGCAGCGTCGCGGCGCCGCCGACGCAGCGTCGCTCGTTTCTTCGAAATACAACGTGCGTCGAGCAGTAGCAGTTGCTTTTATAAATGTCAACGCATTTTTTAAGGCCAGAAAAATGCACGCGTTCGCTCGCTGAAAGGCAGCGTGCGAGGTGCTATCGACATGCGATTCGGCCCGTTGAAAAATTCGAGAATGATTTTTTGTGAAACGCGAGTTGCGCTCGCTCACTTGATGGATTGATCGAAAATAAATGTTTTCTGAAATAACAAGTAAGTATGATTCGCTCGTTAAAATAAACTGTTCGGTTGACTACATTACACATGATTTATTAAACCGTGATAGCGTTTTCCTCTAATTGTTATTATACTACTAAGTTGATAAGTTTATAGATAATATTATATGTTATTTAGTAATAAATGCCTTTTTCTTCTTCTTCGAATAATGTATTTATTTGTTTTTTTATGTCCTTATTATTTATATACTTTAATGTTCTTTATACCACGACCATTGATAAACCATTAAATACCTTTCGAAAACATTAACGACTTCACGAGCAATGTAGTGCTAATCACTTTGAACGACTATTTTAATTTTCAAATAATTAGAAACTACTTAATTATTTGTATATTTTATTAAATGCTAAAGTAATTTTTTTATTTCATATATTTCAAATAAGTGAGATTACCGTAATAAGTAGATTTTCCTGTATCATAAATGTAACATATTTCATTGAAAATTTTAGCATTTGCAATGTCAACCACGTAATAAACGAATAAATAATTTTTTAAAAATATACTGATCAAGATTTGAATTGATAACAAAAGAATTATTTATTATTTATAAGAGGCTTATTAGTTAAATATTAAGCTTTACACGTTGAATTACCTACATTTCAAATTAAATACTTTACATTTTACAATATAAATTATAACAATATTTGGATGAATTAACGAATTTCAACAATTAATATTTTCATTTTAATATTTTGCTTTGTTTAATTATGAAATAATAGTGCTGTAAGTTTTTGTACTTATGCTTACTTATATTATTTAAGTAGGCTTACATTATAGTTCATTTTTCCATTAATTTCAAATCTCTTCAATCTCGAAAACCGATAAAATGAAACTTTTATTGAGTTATCGAATGATTACAGACCTGTGAGAAGCATTAAGCAGTAAAGGTTGCACAGATGCAAAGATGCCACGTTACGTTCATTATTCGTATATTTTGCAATTTCTTTTTAACGTGTACACGGATTTTTAAAAGTGCTGAGCACTTGCGTATATGGACTACTTATCGAACAGAATAACTGCATCAATGTATCCGTCGTCCATTTTTTTCTAATACTGGTGTTTATATGTAAAATACCGGAACGAGATAATTTGCAGATTACGATCGTAATCGATGGTAATAAAGTTTAAAGAGGATAAGGATGAGATCATCGGTCGACATGGAAATTTCCAGCTCTCGAGTGATGGCTATAACACGACTGATCTGCTTCATTCGCGTATGAAGGTGTAGGTAAGCATGTTGGACTATCTTTAAGTGTAACGAGTGTAATTTCTCTTTTTTCATTTTGAAACATCTTTAAGCAACGCAAACGTTTTTCATTTATGGATGAGAAGGTTCTGACTTGATAGAATCATCAGCTACGAGGATTTTTTAATTATAAAACGAGAGAGTATAAACTGTAGCAGATGCCATTTGGGATGATTTTCACGCAATAGGATTTATTTGCTCTTTTTACATCTTGCGATACATTTAAAAAATTATATAAAAAATCGCATTCAAAATTATATAAAAAGAATGCGTTTTCCGTGCAATATGTGCGGTGAGTAACTTTAAATTAAGTTATTGGAATGATTTTTATTTGTGTTCGTTAAAAGAAGCTCTCGAACGATCAACATTTATTATCAAGGGATTTCCTTTTTTCATATGTGTTCGTAAAATGATGAATGTCTCTATTGTGTCTTATAATAATCTTATAAACTATAAAATACGACGTGGTTCGCATCGATAAATTTAAGAGTTTTACGTTTTCAATGACGCTGGCTTATCGTACGACTATTTTATGCTTAGACCCGGCGCCTTTGTATTGTTGCTGATAATCAAGACATTGAGCGCGAGTGATTTTTAGAATAATAAGTTTACTATTTAAAAAGGCAAGCAAAGTAAGAAAAATACCGATTCCGTCGCTACAACCTTCACGATAAGCCGAAATCATACAGAGCAAGACTGAAATCGACTGACGATATTCACACAAGTACCTACAAGTAAGCGTAACACGCGTCTCTTTCTCACTGTCCGCGATAACTTTTCCGCATCCTTAGGGTCCGTCCACCTTATTTAATTACAAAAACAGAGAAAGAAGAGCTAAGTGCTACGTACATACGCCCGGGTTACAGTCGCTTTTCAAAGCCAGGCATCGCTCTGATGCAAGACGGAAAATAAATAATAGGAAACTCGTTAGAGCGTAGGACACGGAGCAAGTGATTAATTTTCAAGTAGTTACACAGAGTGCGCACAGCCGAAGTCGCGCGAATGAAGTGTAACAAAAATAGACGTTGTGCGCCGCGCCTGCCGCACATAAATAGAATGGCAGGGCCTTTCTCGCGTTGGCAGCGTCGTCCGTCGTTTTAACGAGCCGCGACCGCTGAAATGTATCAATTTTTCAGTTGAATTCGACGAACGGAAATATTTTCCTCGGCGGGTTGTCAAGCCGACGGGCCGCGCCATCGTCCGACGGCCGACGGGTTGTGCGCGAGCCGCCCAGAGTCGCCATTACCGAGATGAAGCCGAGATGAAGCCGAGACGAAGCCGAGACGAAGCCGAGACGAAGCCGAGACGAAGCCGAGACGAAGCCTCGCCGGCCGTCGCTCCGTAAGAGCGTCGATTACGCTTCCGTTGAAACGATTGTTCAACGCTAACGATTACGTGGAACTGATCTCAGACCTCGCCTTCATGGGCACTTTGTTTTTTCTCCCGGGACCCACGAGCCGTTGCATTTTTGTCTAATTCGGCCACGTTGCATTTACCGGAGACATTGAGCTAAGCGACGACTCAAACGAAACTGACTTGAGCGGACTCCATAGATTGCGTGCACGCGCAATATTTATACCGATGCTTAATTACACTAGAATAGTCTATACGAATCCGAATTAACGAGCTTTGACAAAATTACGAATGAAAACATTAATTGAAATTACAGTCCTTTCATGCTACTTGCATGTAAATATAAACCTATTAATACGTTTATCTTCATTTATACAAAATATATATTTCTAGCTTATTAGTATTTATAGTTCTTATCAGATTTTTCGAAACGAAATGTCCGTGAAATTTCACTTATTAACCATAAGTATTATTTAATATTTGGAATGAAATTGTACGTATATTTCAAGTCCTTCTATTTAACTGCGAGAACACAAACTTTTCGATAAGTAAATATATTGAGCGTTTAAAAATAATTCTAGAACAAAAATTTTTCAATTAATGCTTAACTTTGATTATTTTATTAACGTTTTTTTGTTTTTTTAAATAATATTTGGGGTATAGGTCAATTAAACTTATACATCTATCAAAGGGTGTTATTTCATTTATACCTTCGTATGACAATAAATTCACAGAGGAGAAATTGTAAAAGAATTGATTATTAATTTACAAATATCTTCTTAAAAATACCATTTACATGATTAATAGTAATGGGTTGCACGGATGTTATTAACGTGATAATATTTTGGTTTATTATTGTTAAAGATATTTATTTTCGGTAAAATTTCGATAAAAAATAAACACGCGAACTATTATAAACTTTGTTTTATTAATTTATTGATTTATTGAGTATAAAAGGTTTTAGCTGTATTGTAATTTCTGCATTTGGTGAACTTTTGTACTTGAATTAAATTATATTTAAATTTACTGTAAAAGCTAGATGTGGTATTCTTGCAATTTTCTTATGTATAGTCAAAAATCTCAGGGAATTTTGATTATTAACGATAAAGAACAGTTAGCTGTCTATTATTCTGATAGGAATTTGTTTCTCAGGTAAAGACTATATATGTGATATATATAGTGTCATAAATTTAGGAGACATTTGTCTGTTGTATTACTAGACAGAATTTTAAAAGTTTACATGCATGTTTTCAACGTAGATTAACATTCACAGTAGCTTGTAAGTTGTATTTGCTTTATTAATTATTAACAAGTGCTCTTCACTTGGTTTAAATAATGAAATTCAGTAATAATTCAAAACTAGCTTGTATAAAAACTAGAAAAGAAGCAGGAATAAGGTTTTACCTTCTGATTTCTTCTATAATAATATTCCATAATTGATAAGGTGTTATTGGCGATTCCATTATAATAAATATTTACAAATTAAATCCCGCATAGAAGCGGGACAAATCATTGTTACTTTTGAACGCGATTTAAGGGACAGTATTATAAATCATTTATCATTAGCGTATTAAGTACGCTTATTTCGAGCGCTGTTTGAAATTATAATCATGTATAAAAAATTCTAATTGTATAACAAATCAAATATTTCAAGTACTGATATAATTTAGGATTTTACAGTCGCAGTAAAAACGATGTAAATTCGAAAGTCACAAGACGGGTAAATCTTTATTTTATTTAGATTGACACTGGACAATTGTAAAAAAAAACACTACCCCATAAGTGCATTGTTAGCAGTAAAATAAGACTCCGAACCTACATTTCAAATTGCTGTCGAAGGCTTCAATTTTTCGACAGAATTTTTCAACATAATGATTCCCTACGCGTTAACATCTTCAAAAGCCGAGCACTCGCATATGATACGTACTTGACATCGATGACGCATACGAAGCGGGAGCGATGCGCGCCTCCGTCAAACTATCGAGACTCGTGGTTTAGCCGCCCGCGACTCCTTTTCCGTGCCTCGATCGCGAGCTGCTCGCGAGTTCCGACAAGCCGAAACCCGATCCATTCGTGAAGGCTCTGCACTTGCAACTGAGACAGGTACCTTTGCTTCCGAGACGTCGAGGCCACCTTCGAGAGGAAGTGAGGAAACGATCCTGCGTGACCTTGAGACTCGCAATTTGCAAAGGACGGGGCGGTCGGAAATCGGCGCGCCAAGCCTTTGAGCCAGCGCCCTTTCGGCCGTAAATCAGGGCGCGATCGGGGGTGTTGGACGGCTTCGTTACCGAAAAATCGCTCGTCGTATTGCGAATCCCAAGGTCAGATGCGCAGGTACGCGCGCTGAATGCAAAGCGATCGGTCCTGTTGTCGCGCAAATGCGTAACCCTTATAATGGGCCCGTAGACGCTCGTAAGCTCGAGCGGGTTGAAGGTCAGAGTCCGTCGGATCGACGGGGAAGCGGCGGAATGCAACGATGTCGCCGTGTCCCGTGGCAGTGGTACCCGACTTTCCTAGTTCGCGGCTATTATGCGGCGAAGTGCGAGGTCAGCCGTGATACTTCGGATTACGTGCGAACTTAAAGGATGTATTTTTGAATGGGGCTTTTCCTCGGTTACGCGTGCATCCGCAGCTCCGCGCGTTACGAGAAATGAGGCCCATTGTTGTTGGATCGCGCGAGGCTTCACTAGCCATCGGCCAAACTGTCAGCTGTACGGAACCCCCAGAGACGTATTCCGTGTAATGGATCGTGGTAGAGCCTCTTCGTTGCTTGGATATGCGAAATGCATTTATCTCGCTTAGAAATTGTACGACAATGGCTGTCTGTGACGGTTATTCGCTTTTTTTTAATTTATTCCGCTTGACGTAGCATCGCCTGAGAATCAACATTGGGAATTCATCTGTGACGATCGATCCGAGGCAATTCTGCTGTATAACAGTTGGGTGTAACTCGGTTCAGTGGTAGTCCGGTTGATGAATAACTGAAATTAAAGTTGATATTAGATAATCACCTATTCATCCAACTTCTTGGGTATTAATCTTTCACATAATTAAGTGTATCCCTCTTTTCATGCATCGTTTTGTTATTTAATGCGCGTAAGCCTCTTCTGTCGATTCAAAGTAGTGATACGTAATTGCAGTTATACATCTTTCGATTCCGAAAACAAATTTGAATCTTGACTTATGAAAATTATAGCACCTATAATATAAGAAGACAAACAATAAGATGTAGAATTGGACAGCTTTGCAAACAAAAGTCTGTCTTTCGACTTTTCTCACAATGAATGCCAACTATTCGCGAAAGAAAGCTTTTGTATTTATCTTACACTTTTTAGCCATTATATTACTTTAATCCGCGAGATTTAAGTCAAATTTGACAAACGCCTGTGACCTACATTTAAATGGAGCAATGCGAGGAGTGAGAAATCAGTTTACAAGTTTGGCAGAACAATTTATCGATATTCGTCGTGCCAAATAAGCAAGAGTTAGCTACAAGTGAAAATTCGTGAGTGGAAGACAACTTGTACATTTTCGCAGTTTTCTCGTGTGTAATATTTATAAGCTGTACTGCGGTGCCAAGCACGAGAATCAATTACCGTACAAGCATTAACAATTGACTTAAATTTTTCATTTCGAGTTTTAGGTAAAAGTACGCTATAAATGCATGTTCCTTGTGTAGGAAGTGCATTGTGCGCGGTGTCAAAGCCAATTAAAATATTGTCACAAAGTATTGCAATAATGTTTTGCAATGGGCGTAATATATTTTAGGCATTTTATACAGGAAAACGTGACGATGCAAAAGCAGAAATCCCTCGTATGAGGCAGGCGGGAATGGACTTGGATCCAATCCAGGTACAATAGCAACGCGATATTCGCAGGCGTAATAGCGCAGCTAAGTTAAGTCCATCAAGCGTGAGATTCGCTTACTCAGTGCTCTAGACGCCTGTAACGCTGTGACGCAAAATACACGTATATTTCCAAGTAGAACATCTGTTAATACACGCGCTACAAATATATCTATTTCGCTTTAATGTGAAAAAATTGTGTCTTTATTAAATAACTCGGAGACGATATTTCATTTCATTATCGACGCTGATTTAACTTCCTTTCGAACTTACTTAAAGTACTTTATTATAGCTCATTTTAACGAATGCAAATAGGATAAAGTGTTTAGAAACTTGCATCGGCAATGAAAGTTTACAATAATACAAGGAATACGCCTAGAAATTGACAAAGAAACCTTCGAAGTGGCTTCGACCACAACTTTTTTGTCGTTGATAAACTGATGTAAAAATCAATTAACCGAAATCCTAAGAATTTCTTCTATTATTCCATTGGAATTAAGTAAAATGCTTTTGAACTTGCTCATCCACGGCTGTGGTTTGTACAACGTCTGCGAGAATATCTCTGTACGGATGTGGCTATTACGAAACTCCGCGTACAACGCGCGAGAGCCTCGCTCGAAAAATGCCGTTATTAATGAATCGTTGTTTAATATAAACTGTCAGAGTCGCTCGTAAGGCCATCCGTCAAAATAGATTTTCCGTCTAGGCGAGCGTCGAAGGCGCGAAGATGGTTGGTTCCTTCCTCGTTGGCTCACGAGGCCTTGCAGCAGTCAAAACAAAACGCTCGTTTTGTACAAAAGTCCCGATTCCCTAATAGTGATCGATGGATAAGTAGTCTAATGAATTTCTCGCTCGGTCCTGCTGGCCGTGATCGATGATCCCCGGCTCACACCCCCGACTTCTCGCTCGAGAATACGTCCGTCGGGCCGCGACTCCTAGCGATATCGCGGTGCGCACAATGCGCGCGGTTTTCGTGTAGCATTGTTGCGGAGGCGGTTATTAATACCGCGCGCGCGGGGGCTCCACCGACACGTTCGAAGGGAAGATCGAAAAAAATACCGAGGGGATACGGACGCCTGCGCCCGTCGCCGACTTCGGCAGCGAGAAAAACAAGAGGAGGAAAGATGGCGCGCGATCAAGAGATGCGTGTTCGCCGCGCGGAGAACGGAATATAAGAGGCGAGCGTGCGCGTGTCCGTGTGCGATGGACCACCTGGCAGGTAGATTTTGAAAAACACACCGCGACGCGGAGACCTTGGCCAGGAAAAAGGGTCAGAGGGAGAGAGCCGGCTAGGATGTAGTCGAGTCAGGGTGTGCCGCGACGGTGCGCGTTTGGATACGTCGTAAATCACTCCAAGATTATGTGACTTTTCAGTCGAAATGCGTCACGAGCTTCTTGCTGCTCTTGATGCGTAATCCCGACGTGTGCGACATACGCGAAGGTTGAGCGATTAAAGAGGAATCCTTAATTATTTCGAACCCCCGTGAATGCCTCCTTCGGATATTTAAGCTCCTATGGTGTCCTTTTAGTCGTTGGCTGATCACTTTAAGCTCGAGTCCATTAGTGAATTTAAGCTAATCTAGAAATGCCGATCGACATCCATTGGATATGAGTATTTTTAATTTGTAAGTATCGAGCAACTGAAATTACGATTGATATTCATTTTCGTTCTTCAGTACCAACTCAGTATTACTTTCTCCATTTTTAAATCTATCTTTAAATGTAACCTTTTCCCATAGATCAAGTTAGACATTTGCCTTTCATGAATTTTATTAAATTCCTTATATATTATACAAAAAGTAAAAGTTCACACTAAAAATCTTCTTGTGTCGTTAGATTCGCTAATTGGAAAAACGTTCATAATTCACGAAAGTAATCGCTGTTAATAAATTACAACGGTTTCTGTTCTTGTGAACCACTTTTAAAATTTATATTTCGAAACTACGTAAAGTATATTTTCAGCGACATAACGAAAGTAATGTTATTATAATAAAGCTATAAAACTTGATTCATTAAAGAAATATGCAAATGCACGTTTGAATGTTAAATTATTACTTTTCTAAGCCTAATTTAATGGACTTTACGGCACAACACTCAACATAATTCTAAAGATAACTAATCAAACGATACCGTATATGGTTAAAGGTGAAGTTTATGATAATAAAAAGAAACTAAGAATAAAAAAAGAATGATGCACGTACACAGTGACATAAGTGGTGTCATAATATCCATTGGGAGTCAGAAACATCTTCAGCTCTCTCTCTCTCTCTCTCTCTCTCTCTCTCTCTCTCTCTCTCTCTAACCATCAGTTATTTATTTGCGCTACTTAAATATCCATAACATGTTAATAGCCGGTAGTAGCAGTGCTCGACTCTCTTACTACCACAGACCCTGGGATTTATTTATGGGGCGTATTTGTTGTCGGCGTGTAAATTCCTTTGCCGGCTATAACACTCAGCGGCCACGACTAAGCGTTCAAGGGTCGTCGTGTCGAGTCGACTCACTTCTCTTTCTCCTTGTGTATATACGTTTCTCTCTCTCTCTCTCTCTCTCTCTCTCTCTCTCTCTCTCTTCTTCAGATCTAGCGTTGGGCGCCATCTTCTTGAGCGTCACTGAAACCACACAATATCGTTGCATTCCCTCTGCTTTTGCTGATTGGCCCATATGGAATGACCCTTGCGACATCATTACTACTGGTCTGCATGCGATTATTATTAATACGTGTATCTTTATATATCACAGGTATTGGTTATGCGATTGAAAACGAGATTTTCGTTCTGAGGACAGGTAAGGAGATTTTTTCTCGGTTACAAAGAATCATTATTGAATCATCGTGTTATGACTTTGTAATATTATAAAATACGAGCCACGTAAACAATTTTTTCTACAATTTGAAATTTGCAATAGTTAACTATTTATTCTGTGCATTCCATTTGCAAATTCTTTTAAATTTTAAATCTTTTTACAAATAGTTGTAAATATGTTTTTAGTGCCAAGAGTATAATTATTAAAATATATTTAAATAATGATTAACAATGGCATTAAGCTATAAAAGATTCCAGACTACTACAAATCTTGTTTTAACTTTGTTATTTAAACAATTGAATTTTTAAAAGCAGTTTAAAAAATATTTATTAATACAATCAAAAATGATGTCCATTCATTTTTTCGATTAAATATTTCTCTAAATTCTGTTACATTTTTGGTCTATAGTTTTGTTAATACATATTCATTTAAATACATCGCTGTTTTTATGTAAAATTTTGCAATTTTAAAAAGAAACGATAACTTTATTATTTAAAATTGCATAGAGTTTTTGAATTGAAATATTAATAGTCGGATACAGATGTAAATAAATTTACAGATCGCTACCGAATTCATAAATTTATATACTTCGGTATAAGTGACGCAAAAAATCTAAAGCAATTTTATTCGTGCAGATGTACATTTAAAAAGAATAATCGTAATATTTCAACTTATTCGTTGAACAAATTACGCGAATTACATAATTAAATATATAATACTAAATATGTAGCATTGACTATTTCTTTTCCATTTCATAGCAAACGGATATTTATATTCTATTCAGCCCCTTAAATCTATTTTAAAAATAATAATAGTAAACAATTAGTGATAGTTAAAATTAAAAAAAAATCTTGTAAACGTATCTCAGACATTCTCATTCAGTGATTTCATGTAATTAATTTATATTTCGCTCTTCAGTGACATTTGAGAATCTTACAATCTTACGTCTATTTCGATATTTCGCATAAATCCTATACGTCCATCTACAAGCATACAGTTCACAACATGTTTCTCGTAATATACCAATAATGTCTCTCAGCCAAAAAAGCAGTACAGGTTTCGTCGTACTCTTTGTTCAATCTACGAGTACGTATAAACCCACTGCAGCGAGCGGGTTATTTCCTCTAGCGAACTTTTCTAGCGTGAGAATGAATAATTGCGATTAGTTACAGAGTTAGAGAGAGTTAGAGAGAGAGAGAGAGAGAGAGAGAGAGAGAGAGAATTCGTCGGGCCTTGCGAGAGAGTAATGCAACACCAGCGATCTCCGAATCGATAATCGCGTGGGCGATCGGTGCGGTACAAGCAGGAACGAGGTTCGCCTCGGACTCGAGGAATAGGTTGTGCCGTATATGCCTCCACCTTTTTCGAGCTCGCCTGGGTACGTATAAATCGATCGACGGCTGCACGCGGACCCGCCGTGATGCCACATGACCATTTATAATTCGCGAGAAATATTAATAAGGACAGGCCGAGAATAAAGAAGTAGGCGCGTGTGGGCGGTGGATGGTGTATTCATTTATATGCTCTATCCAGACTCTCGTGTGACTGTTAACGGACCGAGAAAAAAAATACAATAGGTCAATCCTTTTTTCGTTTTTATGTATGTTCATTTTAAATATATTCATTGTGACTTAATGCGCGCATCTTGAGACTTGAGGCATTTAAAAATGTCTTTTGCGTCTTAAGATATTGTACTTTCTTGATGGAATAAGCTTTGCGACTTTGGTAAGGGAACTTTCAATGTTTCGAATGTCAATATTAGGAATATTAAAACGTTATACCTTGAAAATAATGAAGCATCAACCGAAGACACTTAAGAGGAGCTAAGAGAGACTTGGGCATTCTAACGCGTTTCCTGCAGAACCTCTTTTAATCAATCATTGTAGCAGCGTTGTACCATCAATTTTTTAATGTTTTGCAACTTGCATACTCTCTAAATACTATTTGAATTTCATTATAATTACAAATTATTCTGTTTCTGTATTTTTTTAGGTTTACACTTGAGCTAAATATTATGGCTTTCGGACTAGTCTTAACATACTAGAAAGATTACGTATACAGATTTTATATTTTTGCAGCAGCGTTATTTTAAGTTCATTAAATTATCATATCAATACAATATATACTCTACTAATTTTCATTTTTACTACATTTATAAAAGCTATGCGATCGTTGTAAAAATCGTTATGAAATTAAGATACAAAGAAAAATAATTTGTAAATTGAAAATTATAAGGCGTGCTATTAACTGTTTAACATTTTCTAAAAATATTTGAGTTTCAATGTAAAAGACAGATTATTTTTGAAATAATTAACATACGATGTTAGTATTTTACAACATAAGAGAAAGCTTAGTATCATTGCTAATAAAGTAAGTATAAAAAAATAGATCAATATATAATCAAAATAATTCCAATAGAAAATATTTAGCATTTATGGAACTATTGTAAATCGTATACTGTATAAAAGACTTTGCATTTAGTTACATTTAGTGCATGAAATTATGTTAGTTGTCTTGAATGTGAATAGGAATTGTAAT
This sequence comes from Wiebesia pumilae, assembly GCA_018907045.1. Lineage (NCBI taxonomy): Eukaryota > Metazoa > Arthropoda > Insecta > Hymenoptera > Agaonidae > Wiebesia > Wiebesia pumilae. The sequence continues at coordinate 32,060 of JACCHZ010000173.1, read as the reverse complement.
TATAGATAAACATTTGTTGATTATAACTAAATTATCGAAAATATAGTTTTAATGTTGCTATAATTTGTCAAAATTTGTTATAAATTACTATTATATATATTTGTGCACATATGTGTATATATACGCGCAATTGCATAATATATATATATATATATATATTTGCATTTAATATAAACTTACATTTTTTTTTAATACTTTAAAAAATATGCACTTATCAAACATAAATAAATAATGTAACCATCAAGTAAATACTACAAATTTTAATGATTAGAATAGTTTAGGAACTAAAATTAAATGATTTACTATCAATTATAAATCGTATTGTAATTATACATTATAATTATACATTATACGTACAATTATAAATTGCATTTGTAGTAGTAAAATAATGCTACTAAAAACAGCAACTATTCGTACACGATTTCTAGTGCAATGTACACTTTATGAAATAATGTAAACGACAATATCTTTTTAATGCTACTTTTTAAATCTGTTTGTAAATTTGCACACATTAACAATATTTTATGTTAACTTTTACAAAGTATTTCCCTATACAGGGGGCGACACTGATTGATGCATAATTTTGATTACTTAATGCAGAATCAAGTCTTTTCTTTACATAATCTTTTCAAGATTTATATTTAAGGTGTAAAGAATTCATATTCTAAATGTGTACAATTTGAGATAAGAATAATCATATTTTAAAATAGTTTCGAAAAGTGTGAATTCAGATAATGAAAGTTACAGTACCGTCGTGACACTGTGACTGTTTTAACGAAATTCAATTTTCTCTGAATTCGATTTGTGCTTGCGATTATTGCATAATATCAACAGGTTTTCTTAATGTATTACTACGGGCAATATAATATCTTCGCGTATCTTTTGTTGTGGGCGTTACAGACTTTCGTGATGAATGCAAGTCTTTTAAATAAATCATTTATTATTTCAAGAAAAATGTAACCTTCACTCGAAAGTTATTGCAGCACTGTTTCTGTAGTTGTACAGGAAAAAGATTAATTGAAGCGGCTTGATTGTAATCTTTGAAATAAGAATCATTTACGTTCTTATATAATTAATAATAAATTCTAAAAGTACAAAAGGAAAGATAGCACTGACCTTAAATGTTATTCTTGATAACCGATTTAATTATATTTTTTTTATGATAACATATACTATTTATAAGAATGAAATATTTGAAACAATTACTTTAATTCTTAATTTCATTTTCACTAAATTTATTAAATTAAATATAATACTTGATCTTCTTTCGAGCGATTTTAATTACTTTATAAGTCATTATTTTACTGACAGCGATGTAGCTTGGTATAAATCTTTGAGAAAGTATGAAATAAGTACAATACTATATATTTTAATTCATTTCAAAAAATCTCGAAGGTATTTGAGCGCGTAAAAGTAAAAAGTCAAGTATTTCGTAAATAAAGAAAATGCTAAACTTTCTTTTAAAAGAAGCTGAAAAATGTTTGTAACCGTTTATTTTTCAATTGAATAGAAATTTTTATCAGTGATTTTATAACAAAATTTAGTAAAAACAAATTATTATGTAATTGTTATAAATTTGTAAAATTTTAAATAAAATTTTCGTAATTCATCAAGAAATAAAAATTGATTTCTAATTATTCATAGAAATTGTGATTATATTATAAGGTACAATTAAGAACTCTTTTCTTTAGTTTCCATGAAATAAATTTAATTTTAAAAGAGTTAAAAAAATTGTATGCACAGAAATCGCATCATATTTTATAAAGAATTATGCAATCTAAGATATTTATCATTTTTGAGGAACTTTTTCTTCTAAAAATCGAAGGTTTTTAAAGAAAACAAAGAAAATCTCATGTACGCTTAATGTAGTGTGATTTAATATTTATGAATTTTGAATTTTAATTAGTTGGCGAATAGTTAAAAAATTACTTAATTGTTCCTCAAATTTGGTTTTCTTTATAATTCATGTATTAAAGAAAACTATTTTTCAATTCAATTAGCATATTTACTTTACGAACTATAAGTATATAATTTAAAATAGTTAACAATCTTTTAAAGGCATAATACACTTTTGTATATTATTTATGGAAATATTAAAGTAATTTGAAATAACAGTTTTATAGTAGTATAGTATTTTAAGTAATATATTCTGTACTACTGAAATAATTTATTAAATGATGTGTTGAATTTCCCTATATTTATAGTGAAATTACAGCGAGGGATTTTAAGTTTTAAAATTTCTTCTGCATTATATCCGTTCTTTTACTTTAATTTTCTTTTAATTCGCAATAGTCACGTAAATACATAAATGTGTTATATTTATCTTCCTCGCATTCATTGCCATTCCTCTATTCACATATACCCATATGCATTATTTTGTTTTAATCAATTGTTTATAATTATCGCTTATTATTTAAATTTTTACTTTGTGAGACTATAGTAATTAAAAAATAAAATAAAGTTAATCTTTATTATTGTCACACTATTTGCTACACTATTTGAAAGAGACATTGGTGTAATAGATTATTATAATATCACTAGAACAATAAGAAGTATATATAAATTTTGAATTTATCTGTATAAATCATAAAAATGAATAAAAGACATTTATTTCTTTAAAATTTTGTTGGAAAAGCTTGGAGTCTTTCAGAATTCTCGGTTTTTGGCTAAAGTGTGCCTGGAAATTCTTCAGCTCGTATTCTACTTGAATGCCGTAAACGTTTACTTACTAGATATAGAATCCATTTTGCAGTTTAAAGGTCCACTGGCTCGTTAACAAAAAAGCTTAAGAAAGGCTTTTAGAATAGGTGTACGAATGATGAGGAAAACACGAGCAACGCAAAATTGTGGATATTTACGCTGTACTGCTTATTCCGTCAGTAAGTTCGTTGATAAAGTGGACGAATTTTCTTCGTTATTTATATTGAATTAGAGAACAATTTTTTATAATATTCATATGTTATTCAAAATAAAAATATTTTCCCGAACTATAATACACACGCGTGAGTAAATATGTTCGCATACTCATTCGTAAATAAAACATAATATGTACGTAGCAGCAAATTATTTTAGATGGTTGTACAACAATAATACCTTAAGTGAAATTATTAGGCCTGCCTTAATTGATAAAATTTGCTCGAGTAAATTAAGTGAATTTCAGTGGTAATTTTTACGCGTGTAATATATAAGCGTTAATTAACTTACTACTTCATATAATAGAATGGAATTTAAAGTGATGAATATTCGTTTTTATGGACTAGAGTTAAAATACTGTAAACTTCTCATTCCTTCGATTCATTCGCGATTGAAATTTTCACTCTAGAAGCTTTCAGATGTTCATCTCATATTGCAAAATTAGAGCGATAGTAGGTTTTAGCACATCGTAAAAAAAGAAATAATTTTTCAAATCTTTAGCCATTGTTAATTAACCTTTTGAAAAGACAATTAAGAATAGCGAAAACGAAGCTTAAAGTTGACACATTTTATTCACAAGTATGACAGAGAATGTATTAGACACAGTACGCAGAATATATATTTAATAATATGGAATTGCTGAAATATGACATATTCTAATGTCGCAATGTTCTCTTCTTCTTAATTCGTTTATATCGTTATTTATCGATTAAAAGGACTCGATGCGAAAACCAAGTAGCACAAAACACAAAAATACACTAGCACGTATTTATACAGACGTAGAGTAAGGTTTTTCTCCCTTATACTTCGATTGTTCGAAATATCAAAAACTCGAGAGGATAGTGCCCGACATTAAGAAATTTTCGAGCGAGATATCGACAATTTCGGGATCTCGTCACATGCACGTGCGCACACGTCACGAGCAAAGATTCTTCTCGGATTCGTCCATGAAAAAAACGAATAGCCTCGGGGCGCGTGAGGTCTTGCCGAGATCCGTGCTTCTCATGGTTGGGTGATTGGTAGAGGCCGTTAGTTTAATCATCGCGCGTTAGCCATGCGCCCCGAAGCAGTGCAACTCGCGCCTCCTCGAGTCCTCTGTCTAATTCAACCCTCTAATTTCCTAGTTGAAAATTCCCTGACCGCGCGCTTTCTACCTTTGAAGCTCGCCTCGTGCTTCTTAGCGCGTGTATAAAGCGTCGCCCTTGTACACTCGTTTATTCCGAGCGCGCTTGGACCCGTGAACGCATTTGTCACGTGTCCCGCACCCCGGACGATGGATCCCCGCACTTTTCGTAGTGCGCCAAAAATCGGGGGTCGCGTAGGTGCGCTCGTGGAAGAATACACGGCATCCGTCGAGTCGTGGAATCGATCGCTATTCAGGTCGTGCCGCGAAAGCGTGAATTATGAGTTTTCGACCCGACGACAGCTACTTGGTGGGGGTTCCCGAAATACCAACCATCCTCTCCCCGTAGATTACCGAGACTCGTTGTTCGGCTGGTCATATCAAGGACGTGCAATAACTGGTCGCGAATGACGTTCTGCGTGCTGACGTGGGCAATGAAAAAGCTTCAACGTTAATTAATCATTATCAATTAAATTTGTTCTCGATCATCGGCTACCTCTGGACAATTTGGAATTGCGATAAGTATGCTGGTGAAAGCGTTACATTCCGCAAGTCGTGAGTGCTTTCTGTCTATATCTATGTTTTATTTGTTGAAAAATATACGAGTGCGAGCGAATGATATATGTTACTTGTAAGATATTTGTATGCACATAATACTCGCGTCAAAATCTTAGCATTATAATTTATTTCAATTTTTATTTTTCTTATTCGATGAAGTTGTATTGTCATTATTATTGTCATTATTATTGTCATTATTATTGTTATTAATATTGTTATTATTATTATTATTGTTATTCAACTACATTTTAGAAAGTTAAATTTCGTCATATCTTTTTTCTGTCTTATCCTTATTTATACAAAAGCATTCCTGAATACGACATGCAATTGCTATAATTCGAATATATGAAATTTTTTAGAATTGTTCGATGCTTAATTTTTATTGCAGTATTAAAACCTTAATTTTTCTGCTCTTCGCAGTTGAATCCCAATAATTAAAAATATGTAAATACACATTTTTAAGGAAAAATTAATAAAAATGATTTCATATATGAATATTGATATCATTCTAAAGTAAAAATCAGCTATAATGTTTCAGAATTTGTATTCAATTGTGTTTAAAACTTTGAATTATATATATCAAAAGAAGAATATTCCACTTTTATTAAAATTGTTGAGAAACTTAAATTTTTATTTTGCAATTAAGTATGATTTCTATTTTTTTATTATTTTTATTTAAAATACAATACTTTAAAAGAATTTCTTGCTTGGTTATTGATATTTAATAGTTTTAAGTAGAAATATTTATAAGAATGAACAACAAATTAAAGTATTAATTGATAGTCGTTTGATTTCTTGAGGGAAAAAGTTAAAAACTACCTTAAAGAGTGTGGCTGTTTTTCGAATTTGCATAAAACTTGAATGAATTTTAATTTACTAATTGTATATATATATATATATATATAAATAACCGATGACTTGCTTCTGTACTTTGAATTCATCTTAAGGATGTCTGATAATTAAAGATTTTATTAAGGTCTTCGACTAATCTCAAAGGTAATCCGGATGCTGTCACTGTCTTGTTTCTCTTTCATTCGTTGTACATAGTTGCTTGATTGAAAGTTTCGGTATGATAATCTTGCAAGGGGCGTCTGGCATTATTATATATCTCATCTTTTACTCAGGAGTACGTGTAAACCTTTTTTTAGTGATTTATGACTAGACTTCACTTTCTGCTATGCAGTATATAGTAAGTTAGGCTAATCCATTTAAGGAAAAACCATTCTAGGTTATTTCGATATGGAATACCACAGCAATGGAAAGTATAGTATTCAAAACTAATTCGAATTTGAATTTTTTCTTTAAAAGAGGAATTTAATTTTTTCACGTTATGTCATACAATTTGTCTATCAGATACATTGAATCTAATTGATTTCAATAATTCTCCTCGCATTACCTCTATGAAATATCTATATATTTTTATTCAGATACATATGTTCGTTTAAGAATTCACATTTATATTTGGGTACGTGTAAATCAGTTAACGTATAGATACGTACATGACCGCATGCAGACTGACTTTAAAACAGAATATTAAGATTCATTATAATATTAAAATAAAATATATAATATTTATGATGCTGATATGTTTACAATTTATACATTTTCAAGTATTTTAATAACATTGTGGTAAATTCAGATAGTATTCTAGTAACGCTTTTATTATTATTTTCAATTAAAAACTTTTATTATCATAGTTATAAGTCATAGTATTTTTATACTTTAAGTATTGATGTTAAAAAATTAGTTGCATTTATTTAGCTTATAGATACATAAGAGTTAATGAAAATTACTAGATGATAATATACTATTGAAAGTTTATATTGCTTGAAAAGATGACGTATTTAATTAAAAATACGTGACAATCAAATATAATATTTTCTTTTATAAATTAAATACAAAGTTTTAATAAATGTAGATTAACATTTTAAAAAAATAAAGTGATTCTAATTGTTTGATATTAGTTTGTTTTAATTGGTTTAAAGGAATCTATTAAAATTTATTAAATTGTAATATTTTAATGTATTACAATTTTTAATTTTTTTTTATCATAAATGAAAGATAATAAAAAATATAAATTGGAAATTGAAATCAATTTTTAGTGGTAAATATTTTGAAAAAGAAATATTTCAAATTTTTTATCACATGCATAGAATTGATAAATATAAAATATTTTGATGTGATAATCTAATCTCATTAAAAATTTATCGTAAGTACCGAAAAAGGAATTCCATGTTAATATTATAAAATTTTTGGAAATATTACGTGTACGTTGTATAACATCTTTATTTGTAACAAAATTTATACATAATACTATTTGTAAATTGTATGTTTAATTGTATGTTAATTAAATTATACAATGTTTGTATAGTTTTGAAAATTATTTATTTTAATTCAATACACTTCTACTCGTAAACAGTTTATTATTTTGTCTTAAACACATCTTATTGATATATTTAAATTATGTATTATTTTTCTTTAAATAATATTAAGATATGGGAAAAATATTAGAAAAAATGGACTTAAAATAAATTTCTTACGCTTTAAAGAAATTTCTACCTTAAATTATGTTTCTGATCCAGGTTCCTTGACATTTTTGTAAAATGGTCGAGAACAATTCCCTGATTAGTAATCTCATATTTATTGCAATGTTTAGTTTCTTAAATTCAATAATTAAATGAAGATAAGTATTGGAATATCATATTGTAATTGGCTTCAACAAACATATTACAACGAGAAAAATAGAATAAAGTTTTTTTCGCAGAAACTCTGCTGGACATTAATCATGAAAGAGCAAAAAGAAATTACGCAAGTAGATTTGCACTAATTTACATCGACCAATTAATCCATAAATGGAGAAAAGATGTACAGCGATTTCTTCAGTATATCACTCTTTGGACAAGTGAATAAATATTTTTCAGTCCTTGCGTTCCATATATTCCACAGCACAGCAGTACAGAGCGAACCTACATTGACCTGGGGCTTTAAAGCTTAGAAAGTCGAGGTGACAGGCTTCTCGAGAGGACGTGGAGAGCTTCCTAGCTGGGATTACAAGCCTATAGCTGTGCAAAGGAGAGAAAATGTGGGTGGGAGGTTCAGAAAGTAGAGATAGAAAGAGGCAGAGAAAGAGATGGCGGTGAAAGATGAGAAGATAGAGGCGGGAAAAGAGGAGGCAGAGAAGAGGAAGAAGAAGCAGCAGGACGAAGGGGGGTGGGGGAAAACAAGCGTCATCTGCTGATTCCCAATCCTCTCTGCGCTGCTCAAAGCACGGCTATGCGCTATACGCGTATAAGCGAGCAAGAAAAATGTTTCTCCTGGATTGTCGACCATTGCCAATGTTAGTCTGTACGAATGTGTATAGACAGTTCTATAGGAATTCACAGATTACAGTTGAGAGCAGTTTTTAAAAACGTAGGAGTCGGTGTGTACAGCCTTTTCCTTTGCCTTCGTCTCCTTAGTCTTTCCTTCTCCCTTTCTTCTGAAAATCGAGGACACAAAAATCCCAGCAATCAAACACCGACAACGCGAGACAGCTTTCGTAGCGATTAATTATTCCTCCCTCCTTCCGCTACTTCTTTCATGGTCGCGTCGTTAAGTTGCACTGGATTCTAGCGAAAAAGAGAAATAATTGCCAAAGGTACAAGAGGAAAGAGGAAAGGGGAGAAAAAGGAAGGGCTTGTCCGCACCTTTCAAGAGCTTTGCGATACATTTGCGAGTGGTATAAATGCCGCATTAAATTTTATATACGGCTACCGGTGGTACCTTGCACTCGACTCACTAAAGTATAATATTTTATGGCTGATGGAAGCTGGACGTGTACACTATTATTTTTAATCATAAATTTTGTACTGAAAAGTGCCCAAGTAAAAGACTGTATAGTGGAGATCTATTAAGCTGTGCATAATATCAAGGAATAATGAAAGATTTTCTTTGATTATTTCTTTGGATACGTTTACGCGAAACCAATTAGGTGGTAATAATTCAAAATATATTTAGCGATTCTCCTTCAAGAAAAATTCTCCTTGTTACGATGCATTCTTATAAATATTTCGTAATTTTCGTTTTTATAAAACAATGTAGATTTGATTATGATTGATTTTACATGAAAATGTTGCATAACTCTATGATTTTTTTTGTTTATGGCACCGAAAGAAATGCTACATTTTTTAATGCATTTTTATACATTCTTGTTGAATGTATGATAAATGACAGTAAAAAGTTATTACATAAATATAATGTATATTTATACTTTTTCGATTTGCTGATTAGAAAGCAAATGTTATTGTACGCGTTCGGTGATAAAGGTTAATGCTTTATTTGTGCGATTTGTTGTATAAGTTAATCTGACGTAAGATTTATTTACTTTTCTCTCAAATCGATTTGAATACTCAAATGGTAATAATTACAATTCGATCACTCGCAAATTGAACAGGCTCTATTAAAACTAGCTTTGTAGATTGAAAATCAAAGAAGAGTATAAAAATGTTTATAATAAATTATTAGTCGTTTTTATCCTAATATTTGGAATATATTTTAGGTAACGCATTTTAAAGTTAGCATTACCTTATCTAGTAATCACATCTTAAAATAAGCAAATTATGGCGATAAAAGGATTGTCCTTGTTCTTCGACTGACGGAAAAATGGAAATTTTTCCAAATTTACGGAAGCTCGTATCGTTCAACCAGTAATCGTTGCATTAAACATTAGATGGATGCTATTGATCCGCCGTTGGAAGAAAGCACTTTGAGGACTCGGAACGGCGGCGCATGCAATTAGACTTGACAAATCTTCGGAGCACTTGTAAATTACAAATATTGGCGCAACGTGGAAAAGCACTTATGGAAGAATCCACGCGTAGGCTCCCAATAACTACCGCGCACATACAGGTTCTCCCTCCTCCACACCCCTGTCCGAACCCGCGTCGCGGTGCACTTTCGTTGTGCACGAGTGGCCGGCCGATCTTGCTATCGCGGCTCGTGCACTCGCTTCGCACGGGACATTAGCGACACGAGAAACGAGAGCGGAGAAAACGAGCGGACGAGTAAGAGCGTCCCGGGTGCGCCGTACAAAAGCGTGATTAATCACCGGCATTAATCCGCATTTTACCTTTGTTTACGCTGCACGGAATACAGTATTAAATGGAATGGCCACACAATAGATAATGCCGGGGCGCCATCATTTATGGGGCGCGGAGATGCTGAAGGTCCCGCGGCTTGTGCCGATTGTACCCTTGAAGGTGTGCGCGTATTGTGCGAGAGCGCGGGTTCGCGCCCCGGTTCGGCCACTGATTTTTGCCTTCTTCCCCGTCGTCGATCTCTTTGGCGCAGCGATGCTCGCCTGCAACTGAAAGCAAGCGAATCTCTTTGTGACTCGACGGACAATGCTTTCGTATTCAGAACTTTGTTGCAAGGTACTCGTGTACTTGCTGCGAGACAAAAACATTCTGATCGACGCCTTCGTATTTTAAATCAAATAAGATATGCGAGCGTAATTGCAGCTTCTTTACATACGCTACCGTAAGCAAACTTGTAATAATAATTATTGACTCGATTATTCTATGCTACAAGTAATAAATTACGAACGAAAAGAATGAAAAACTTGCTAAGAAACGTCGATGGTGCTTTCATTAAACTACTGTAATCGTTAGTGATCGCGCTTACAATGAAAATATCAATTTATAATCGTCAAGCTTTTATTTACGTAAATTCATAATATCCGCGGCATATCTGCTTTTAGTTCTCCATCTAGTAGTCATTTTTACGCACTTTATCTCTTTATGAATTTTAATCTCGTATCGTTTTATTTGCGTGGCTTGGAAAATATTTTAATAGAATAGTATTTATCTGAAAATCTCAAACGTATTAGATGCACTACATTTAAAATAGCGAGCCAAAGTACCGGTTTCCTTTATTATTTTATAGTAGCAGCTACCGATAAGATTGGTATCACGCGAAGCTTAAAACTTATTGTCATTTTAGATATCAACATGATTATAATGAAAAATTCGGTTTCATTTCGTTCTTTTTGTCAATATCTAGATTCTCGAAGATTTGTCACAAAAACGGACAAACCTTAATCGAAAAATACAGTTTCGTTCATAAAAGAGTTATAAATACGAAATTGAACTTTATAAAAAAGATTTCTTTGACAACGAAACAGTTCTCACACTTCTCACACTTCGAAAAGAGGTGTACACGCCTAGCAATACACTCTCTGAAAATTGTATATCTGGACTCCAGAAGTCATAAAACACGTACGTATATTGAAAACTCGCAAAAAATTCACCGATACAAAACTAGGTATACAGTTGAATATAGGAAATGAAGCTAAAATGGATTTCGCAGAAAGAGACTCTCGGAGAAGTTTGTGGCCTCGGTGGAGTTCCTCGTGAGAGATGTGTGTGCGTGTCCGTGTGGCCGAGCTACGAGGAAAGCACGAGCGAGATATAACGTACGGTATTACGTAGCCGAGGGAGAAAGAGAGCGGAATCACTCGGTGCAGATGGTGTTGGCAGCCAGGGTGACGCATGGATTCGATTTCTGGGAGCTCGTGATTCCGCTCGGTTAGCCTCGTGTCACTCCCAGCAAACCTCATTACCCGATCCCTAGCCATGACGCCCACTCTACTGCGTGCGTTACATCGTCGCCATCGTCATTGACGCGCCGCGGAATTCGATCTCCCAGGAAGCGATCGTCCACAGTCGCGTTCCCCGTACACGTATGCGGGCATTATGATTTCGAAGCAGGTGTACGCGGTGATGGGAAGCGTATGATTTTTAACGAAGAATCAAGTGCTTCTACGCGATACGGTAAGAGATCCCTCAAAAGCCATGCCACATTTATATTTACAATCACATTACCTTCTAATCTAACCGATTATCTTGATATAAATGGTAACCGTCTGACTGATTCGATCATTCGTCTAATACATTGTACCAGAGATTTGACGTTCATTATTCAGTGATAAATGTTGCGGACGATGAAATATAGTACGGATGTGCTTAAGCATCTTGACACGTTTCTTTCATACTATTCGAGGTGTATAAAGGAATTTTTGAGGAAAATAATTGAAATAATATTTCACGGATCTGTAAATTAAAATTCTTCTATCATTCTTTTGTTCCGACTTCATGAACTGTTAATGTTATTCGAGTAGTTTAATTAAACGTGGATATTTATATTACAATTAGAAAGAAATTCTTTCTTTTATCTAATCGATGATATTTGATAGATTTTTTTATAAATAAATAAAATTCGAATTAAAAAAATCGCTAAACACAAACGCTTGACTTTATACATTACAATTCACAGTTATTTTCAATCATTGCCGATGCAGCTTTCTATCGAGACCATTATTTATTCTCTTATTATGACAACTTATCGTATTAAAAATCATATTGATTTATTTATTATTCCGCAGAAAAATATCCATTAGAGCATCAAAAGAACTTGCAAATTACAGTGAGCCATGAATTTATCTAACTGTGCTTCATAGGCGGCATCGAACGGACAGGCAGATAAACTCGAGTCTATCGATTATGGCGTCTCGCCTTCTGCACCCTTCCTCGTGCCAATACTCGTCCTCCTCTCGTGTACTTCCCCGCAAGCGTCCGCATCCATTAGCCACAGCAATGCACAAGTAATTTAATTTGTTGCAGGATTTGCGGAATGTTAATGAAAACGACCAACAGGAACGCTTCCCGTCCTAAGGGTGAGTGTCGATTACTTGGCTGATCGATTCGGATTCTACGATTGCTGGGTTCAAAAGTAAATTATTTACCCTTTTTTATGTCGTTCATTTTAAAGCATTGGAATTTCGGAATATCAAAGGAATAGACATCGATGTTCGAAATAAGCTTCTATTTCTACAATAAGCTGAATAATTATGATATTGCATCTCTGAGCAAAGTTAAAAAGATGTTATACCTATGCCTACAAATTCCAATGAATTTTACAATACTAAGAAGAGAGTTTTATATATTAATATTTATATAATTTATAATATTACGATCGAATATGTCATTGAACATTATTTCGTATCAATAATTTTTTAAGTACAATATTTCACTGTTTTAAGAAGGTAAGCTGTAGAGGTCTAGATTTTTTCTCTTTATTGAGACTGAGATTGAACCGATTGCAAGGGCATCGATGTTCGCTATCAAAAAGAAAACGTCAATCGTTTCGCGATTCCGTTGAACGGTCGAACTTTCGCGTCGAACTTTCTGTACGCGTAGCGTGCGCTTGATAAATGCTCCGTGCTCATCATGTTAAGACGAGAGAGAGAGAGAGAGAGAGAGAGAGAGAGAGGAAGAGAGAAAGAGATGCGCAGAGGCTGTACACATACGTAGTGGTACTGCTATGATAGTCGGATTTCCAAGTGTCGATGAGAGCACGTGTGAATTCGATATTGTTGCAGGGGATGATCCAGGGAGATAGAGATGGAGAAAAGCGGGAAACCGACTGAAAGTGATGAATCTTGTAAGGATGAGGATAGACTCATACACATATACACATATTAACATTGAAAGTGAGAAAAAGAGAGAGAGAGAAAACACCGCGTAATGGAATCCCTTTGCACTGGAGGAACGCAATCACGCTGATGTTTCGGAACCCCGAGGTTGCCACGAGGGATTTTCTCGCGTTCATGACCAGATCAGACTCGTGTGCTGTTGCTGCTTTAGAATCCCTCACCCTTCTAACTCTCTCTGTCTCACTCTCTTTCTCTCTCTCTAAGGATTATTATACGAAGAATTCCCTCTACGATTGCTGATTCCGTTTCAACCACCGCGTTTCAATTCAAGTTTTTTTTTCATATTTTTTGTTTTTCTTTAAATTAGAAAATTTTTTAACAAATCCTGTATCTTATCCTTGATAAAAAAAACCGCATGATTTATTCACGTCTAACTTCATACTGTTATCAACAACTGTATTGAAATGTCTTCTTAGAGCTTTTGATAACTATTAATGTGAATATCAAACGTGAACATTTATAATAATAATTGAGTTACATATAATTTATGGATACTTATATTAAGAATGCATAGAAGAAATATATCTTAATATAACTTTCAATTTTACGAATAATATTTCAAACTTATAGAATGCTTTAGTGCGTTTAAATTATGCGACCGACATTATATAAGTATGACTGTGCGCTTGATTGTTTGACCGTTCTATCTAAATTTTGGAGAACTTTTTAAAATAACGTTTCCTAGTTAGAAAAGCAACTTTTTTCATTTCATCGTCCTTTTATTATTTGCATTTTTGCGCGTCAGTCTGAAGAAAAGCAAGCGGACCTTTAACCCGATAACTTTACCGAGGTGAGAAAAGCCCTCGACTATTCTCTCTTTTCCACTTCGCTCGTCTTATCTCCTCCGGATCTCCAGTAGCTCTCTTCATTCGCCTATTTCGCTGTGCTTTAAAGTCTGTTACTCTAAAGAAAACTAGTGCAGCGAGAGAGAACGGAGCAGCAAGAGTAATACATGCATGAGAAAGAGAAAGAGCATTGCTAAAGAAGAGTAACATATTTCTAAGTGCGAGCCAGAAGACGAAAGAAAAACAACCGTAGAGCGGCGCGTTGAAAATCGTAAACCTTTTCCTAGCGACGTAAATTGACGTCTGAATTCGTTATACTACATCCTTCTTCCCATTTCTCTTGTATATCCAAGACGTCGACGAACGATAGCGATCTTCTCGTCTCTTCTTCTGCATCGAAATAATTTTCGCTTCTCTCGCGATGTGTATCCCCTTTGCTCTCTTATCGTTCGCTTGCACCCCGTCCACACGTGCATATCCGACTTCGTCGTCGCCTCGGGATTTCACCGAGGAATCTTGTATAAGTTTTGCTCTCGCTCTCTTTTCCTCCGCATCGGAAACCGCCGCAGGTACTTGCGCGTCATCTATAGAAAGAGAGAGAGAGAGAGAGAGAGAGAGAGAGAGAGAGAGATACTGAAAGTAGATGTTGGAAAACGTAAGGAAGAAACGCCGTGAAATGAAAGTTATAATTTTTTAAAAATTTCTTTCTCTTTCTCTCTTTTACTCTTTCCTTCTACTTTTTCTCCGCTTTCCAAAGTCGAGTAGAGTACTCTAGAAGGGATCAAAGGTGTATGGCACAACGTTGACCCCGTGGATCAAAAGACTTAGAGCAGTGCCGAGAGCCTCGGACTTGCCACGAAGTCGAAAGTAGGGAAGAAGGAGGGTCGCAGTTGTCGGCGAGAGACTGAAACATTGCGAGGATGGATATATATACATCAACGAGAGGGAGGAAACTGTGGAGCATTAGGGCGAGTGAGTGGAATACGAAGCAGCCAAAGAATCATAAAGTGTACTTGTTTTAAAAAGGGAGGAAGCCAACGGAGACTCGATCGAATTGGAAAACGGCTGAAGACTGCTGATGTACAAACTTCCTAGAAAAATTATAAACTCAAGGATATGCGATTTATAGAGAAGCGAAGGCGTGGAAAATTTTAAATTTTATTCGTGTTCTATGAGCAATGTATTACTCAAGTAGGACCGAAGTAGACTTGATTTATGCAGGGTTCACTTAATCATTTCTTGGATTTTAAGTACGGCTAAAAGCTTTACTCTTTTAACGTTTAAGATAATTATGAACTTTCTCTTATACATCTTTGAACAAGATTTTGTAATATGTATAACTTATATGTATAAGGAAAAGATTTTTCTGGAAGAAAGTAATATAAAAAAATAGTGGCACGATTATATTAGTGACTCTGAAAATTACGATAATGTAAAAAGGTTGATCTGAATTTGACGTTAATTGGTCGGATCATAACCGTAATATTTCACTTTTAGATGTTTTATACTGTTAGTACTTTAAATATAACAGTAGATTGTACTTTTTTTTCTTTAGATAATGTTACTATCTCATAAAAGTTCATTTTCATTATTAAAAACGCATTAATAACTCGGTGAGTTCCGGTAAAGAAATAAAAGAATAAATTAAAATATTAATAGAAAAGTAACAAAAAGGTTCAGTATTTTATTTACATAATTTATATAAAACAAACTAAGCCATCTATAAATTAAATTCTATGGAATTAAATGTTCGATTATCATTATTTTTTGTAAATTTAACACTGTACTTGAAACAAGTAGATTTACAATTATTTACTAATATGAATTAGTAAAGTATTTACAAAATCGAAGATATATAATAATAACTTAACTTAATGAAAATGAGTTTTAACTTCAAAACAGCTTTGTCATTTATGACTAGGTCAATGCTATAAAAGAATATCAATAGCTTGCAAAAATAATAGAATAAAGTAGCTTAGCTTGAAAGTTATTTTCTAAATCGCAGTTAATTCTTAGTTTGAATAAATAGGATAGAAAATGGGTGGAAGCATGTAAAAATATAAAAAGAAATATGTGGTATTTCTATTGTATCTAATAAGACGCTTTTCTATGATCATAATATCAAAGATTAATGTCAGATATAACGCAAAGAAAAAGTTAAGATTAAATGTATAAACATTCTGACAAAAGTTTGGATCAAAATAATTGGAATACGTGTAAAGATTCGTATTACCGATTACTGTTTATATTTACGTCGTAAACATACAATAAAAACGTACGCGGCATTTGCGTTTAGAATTTTCCTCTGAACATGTAGACAAAGCAGCCAATGAAAGCAATTCCAAGAGGGTGGTACGGGAGAAACAGAGATAGAGATGCTATAGTGAGACAAAAAGTAAGGAAAAAATAGAGTAGAGGAGAATCAGATAGCGAGGCGCAGAACGCAGGGGATGAACGCAGAATCAGTGGGAGCTAGCGCATTCATACACAGGCGTATAAACGAAAGAGAGACATATAGAGATGGAAGCAACTCGTTGCCGTGGGGTGGAGAGTAACAGAGAAAGAGGAGAAGGAGAGATAGATAGAGAGAGAGAGGCAAAAGAACGAACGCGAAGGACGCCATGATATCAGTCTTGCTTGCGCCGACAGTTCGTCATTTGTCACTGTCGCTGCCATTAATAACTTTGCCATCCTGTCACTGTGGATAATACGAGTAGGTCTCTCTACGCTCTGCGTCAGGATACGTGTAGTCACGGAGGCTCCTCTCTCTCTATTCGTATCTTCGGGTGCAAGTAGGGGTGGCCCATTCTCTGCTCTTTTCCATTCTCTCTCTCTCTCTCTTTTTCTCTTCGATTCGGTTGAGTTTTTTGGAGGAGGGGTGTTTAGAGCATACATGGCGATTCGGGAAGGGTATGTCGTTAAGGGGATGTCACTCACATCATTTCTGCTTCGTGTGACGACATGGCGAATGGACTCTGCCTTGCTCTGCTGGAATGTCCGTCTTATGCGCGGCTCCATCTTTGTTTGTTAAGAAGCTTTTCCACGACTGCGAGTGTTTTTCTTCTACACTACGAGCATGCGAGACGTATGCTTTTCGTCTTTTCTTTCTCTTCCTTTTCTGCTAGATTTCAATCGGATGGATTCCTCGAGGATTCTACTTTTCTACTTTAAAAGTCCTAAAATGGAGTCCTAAAATGATTTCTCTACAAAGTTTCTTCCGTTGAAAATCTTTACTTTTCCATATTTTCTGTTGAAAAATTTGTATAAAATGAATTTTTCAATGTGTGATGAATAATAAGTAATCTGACTTATTTATCTTAATGCGATATCAAGTAATTTCATATTCAACTTTTATAACAAATATTGAATTATGTCTTAGCATTGCATTTATTATTTATAGAATATAATTAGTTCTTAAAATAATCTGCATCATATTCGTAACGGATATAATTAATAATTTACTTTAAGCGTTTCTTATTCTAATTAAAATTTAAATTGTAATATATTATACAATTAATTCAATAAGCATTAAAGGGTTTATATAATTTTTAAGAAAAAAAAGTATATATATATATATATATATATATATATATATTCAGATTCTGATGACAAGTTTCTATTGCAAGGAAGAGCGTCTGCATATTTCTCTTAATATCAATACGCAAATACTTATAATAAATTTTTAATCTTATTATTTATATATAATTTTTAAGCAATCGTAAAATAATTAGATTAAAAAATCCATTACTGCACGAATTTTTAAATGAGTGCAAGTTACACACACGTATGTCTAAAGAATAAAAATGGGAATTAAAATGTGTAATTACAGAAAAAATTGTTGTATTTGCTATATGATAAATGAATATGATCACAAACAAGCGATATCTTCTTACAAATTAATTTTCATTAATCCATTAGCATGGAGTGTAAAAGTATCAGTAGAGCAAAAAACAATATTTTCTGAAAATAATAAAACAACAAAGCCAGCAACGTAACACGTTCGGAAACGAAAGTATAAAATGATTGCACTTGGCAGGTTATACTGTCAGCGGGGCTTTTGTTTATCGCGAGCTAAAAATTTCGAAGGCATGAAAATAAAAGCTTTCCATGCGTCCGCGATGCACACACAATTTTAGGGGCGGGTGCGTTGCGTCGTTATTTCGTACTCATAGTTCCCTCGCGAAAAACGGTACGCTCGAGGACGTCCACTGCGTTTCTCTCTCTCTCTCTCTCTCTCTCTCTCTCTCTCTCTCTCGATGAGCTATTATATAAGCGTGGACAACAGGCGGCCATTTCAAAAATGAAAAAAGTTATATCACGAGTTTGGAGCTACTTTTTTTGCGCTGCACTTCCACCCCTCATCGCCCCTACTCTCGTTCCAAACACCGTTGTTGTGATGCCCCCGACGCCAACACGGCTTTTTAATTAGAGCCGTAGGCATCCAGAACCTGACATCCCACAGTGCCATCCCCTACATCAAAGTGCAATTCTCATTTTGTTCGCGCTTCCAAAAAAGAATTGTGGTGCGTGTATACGAACAACGTCAGTCGTGGTTATAAAACTGCGCCAAACTCAGCTGTTTTTTTCCACCTCAATTTTTCAATACGAATGATACTTGTTGAAAAGATTTTATATACTCACGCTTGATTATTTATAAAAATTATTTTGATAGTTCTGCTTGTAACTAACGCTCGTTACTGATAAACATTTTAAGTCAGAGATGTTCTTACTGTTTTTCTAGTATAAAAAGATTCAATTTCTGAAATAAATGCAAAATGGTAATGTTTTGCACTAAAACAAATAGTATAGTTTAATTTATAATCACTTTCTAGATAATGATATTTCTGATTCAGCGTTATACGAATGTTTAATTTTTATTAATTTACGGAAGAATATAAATTAAAACATTGATGTAAAATTCACATGAAATTAATTATTATTTTATTTAACATATGTGAGATAAAGAGTGCATTAATAAAAGTTAATTTTCATTTGTATTCTTATATACTTCACGTATGTTACAAAATTATTTATTTTAGTTTTAATATGTAAATATAAATAACAAAATATATCGTACTCTAAATCTAAGTTATTATATAACGTCTGAGTGAACATAAATATTATTAAATACGTTCTTAATTATTTGATTTCACTGTTTATATAATATATAATTTATTAATTAACGATGAAAAAGTATATAAAAAAATTTCAGTGCACCCAGTATTAAAAAGTATTTTAATCAATCCGTAGTTTCAAATTGTGAATTTATAGTATTAAAAATTTTAGTACGTAATTCGAACGTAGCTTTATTTCTTCTTTTATCTTTGAAACTTTCAACCTATTTTTAATATCCCTAAATTCCTTGTACTATATGTAGTGATATTATAGATATTGCAGTATGATAATTTTATTACTAAATCAAAGATGACAAGTATTTGAATGACATATATCTAATATCACATAGTATAAGAGTCCCGTAGTTAATTTTTTTATTAATACAAGTTACCATCAAGTGTGGGTTAACTTATGGATATTATTTACAATTTATGATTAAACTGCTTAAGTGAACTTATTGTCTTTTATTTCATAAATCAAAATAAAAAGCACTAATAGGAATTTTATAAATAATAATTTAAGCCATTCAAAAAAATTCTTATATTTTGTATTACAAATTATAAATCATATCATATTAAAAATTATAAAAAAAGTGTTCTTAAATTTTTAATAATTTTTGATAGTTTAATTCTGGAATTTTTAAAAAGAAATGATACAGTAGTTTCTGCTTATATTTTTCTTTAGAAACAATGATACATGTTTCTTGAATATTTCAGTTTTCAATTTTAATACGTATACAAATAAAATGTATGTCGTAATATATACAAATAAAAATAAAACAAAATTAATATATAAAGAGTTATAAGTACATTATTTGTACATGAAGTATAATATTTATCGGGGAAGTATTTAATATTGGTTTTTAGCGAAATACGTACACGAGGAGCTTCATATTTTATTCTGTAATTTTGTAAAATAATTGATAATGAAGCAGCCAATAGTTCGTATTACGTATATTGTTTTTGTAATTGATAATAAAATTTCTTAAATTAGCATCTACTAACACATAAAAACAAACAAAAGCATATTTAAAATTGTGTAGAACAATTTCGTAAACATCAATACAAGAATATTAATGTTTACAAAGTTTTGGTCAACCAAAAGTATTTTCTTTTTTTTTGAAGAAAATCTTTGAAAAATTGGATACTTTGAAATAAGACATTTTGCATAATTAGCATAAAAAAAAAATAAAGAACAGTGCAATAAATTTTATTTCGTGTATTCGATAGGTAACCTACTACTTTTTCAAATGAATAAAAAAATTGTGTTAGCGGTTTTGGCTTGACTAGTTACTTTTCGGAAAACTAAAGAAGAAAAGGAATGATTAAGCTCTCTTGGCTGAGTCGCTTCGACGGCAAGCATAGAAAAGTATTCAAAAGTATCGGAAAGTATTGAAAAGTGCCGGCGAAGCTCGTAGAAGCGTTCGACGTCGAGTTCGCGAACCTCTTTTAAAATTGCGAAATTCCTCGAAGGGCGAAGATAATAGGCGCCTCGCATCCTTTAGGTGGTGCGCAGGCGGCGTCCGTTCCGTCCAGGCGTCCACCGGCCAATGTTTACGGTAGTGCGGCCAACCCGTGGAACCGATTCGACTGTCCACGACCTTGACTTCCGTTCTAGACAAAGGAGCGGCCATAAATCGCAAGCCTCGAGGTCGCCGGCCACGCCACGGCCTAGTCTCGTCTTTTCAGACGCGACTCTGTGCGCCCGCTCATAGCCCGGGGCTCATCGCATCAGTCTGTCTCCTTTTGACCCGTGGTTATGCACATCTCGTGCGGCAAGGGTCGAGGACACCCTTCCGGCTGTATTCTTAACAATAGTTCCGTTTCCCTACTGAGAAGCGATTCTAGGTTTCACTCGGTTGTGCGAATTATGCATAATAGTTCTGATGCTTATTGTGACCTTGAGGTTCATTAAGATTCTTCGCGCAAAGAGGAAAATGTAGAAAATCTGAAAGTTTCTCAACGCGGTTGGCCGCTTTTAAGGCAAACATTCTGACCATTGAAAAGACTTTCTAAAAAATCTCATCGGTCGTTAATTCCTCATCGATGATCACCAGTGTTGGAGTATATTATTTACAGAAATTTTACGAAGGATACAGAACAATTGTTTCCGTATGTTTTAAAAAATTTTGCTCGTTTCTCAAACAAATTAACAAGATTTTTATGCAAATATAACTTTCTATTTTATATCTTCAATTTACGTTAATTTTGAAACTAAAACTGCGTTTTTTTCCCATTCTATTCACTCTATTATTATAACAAAATGAATTATTAATTCATATCTAAAAATAATAAATCATATTTTTAAAATATTTTCCGAGTATTGCAAGATTCTAAAGAGATTAACGATTAGATTTCAATCGATTATGAGGGCTGATTTAATATACAATTCGTATGGCAAGGGTACGAATGCATTAACTTAATAGATTTTGCTTTATCAAAACATAGCCTTTATTTTAGAAACGAGTCCCACGATTAATACCTGAAAATTTCTTAAAATATTATTATGTAGATTCTGATTTTCAGATTGGTTATGAATGGAAACAAAAAATGTTTTTTCTTTCGCCGCTCGCGCCAAGCCCCTCAAGATAATACTTCTCGATAAGTTCGCTGAACACGTAAGGTGAGCAAGCAGAGGTTACGGGGAGTATCTATTTCCTAAAAATTAAAAGTATACTCCATATCGTGATATATAATCTACTTCGCGCAATACCGAAAAATGTGGAAACCTCAAATTCGTGCAGAAGATTACCAGAGAGTTATTTTAAATCAGCTCCAGAGAGATAAATAGCTCGTCCATTCTTTCCACCCGGATCGACAGAGAAAAAGAGCCTGACGCCTTCGCGTGGATCGAAAATTCCTTCGAAAAAATCATCAAAGCCTCGCTCGATTATATGTACGTACACTCGGACAAGTTGATCTTCGGCCTTAGAAGTTGACAGGGCCGAGAGAAAAGGCGGAGGTCGATAGGCCCGGTGACGCGATAAAAATCATTAGACCGAATTTATCAAGCGCACCCGGGGGCGATTTTCTTGAAATTTTCGCGAGATCGACCGGAAAAAGTGGATGAGCGTGGGTCGAGTCGCGCGCCCGCATACTCTCACGGCCTACCGTCGCGACTCGCACGACACGAAGCTCGCAACGCGGAAACGAAGGGATATAAATTACGCGGAGGCAAGTCCGGCTTGCCGACCACTTCACCGGGCGACCCCTTCGATCACTTTTCTCTGTGTGTGTGTGCCCCTTTTCCTCTCGGCGTTACTTTTTTTCTTCCTTCTTTCGCCCATCAGAGCCACCCCTCTTGGTATTATTAACGATTTTCAATTTCCAGAGGTACTACTGGCCTGCCTCTCCACGAAGAGCTTCAGCACTAACAAATTATGCAATTAGGCTCGTCTTTCTCTCGGCTCCCGACGCCGCGCTACTCCCTATCCTCCCTTGCTGTTATTTCGCTCTTTTTCCCGCTCAGAGCTCGTAGCTCGCCATCTCCTTTTCTCGCGAACTCTCTTTTATTCTATTTCAAATAGGACGTTCTACGATGGAATGGCTATACGGAGGAGAGATTTGCAATCAACTTTTTGCCACGGGATAATCAGTTTTCGGATTAACTTTTCTGTATCGTCGATTGTCTTAACTCAACGGTACCTCGATACGAGAAATTGCAAACTGGGCGTTCTAAACTACATTAGCGAGTTTCCATGCATTTTTATACTCGAAAATTTGATTAACTAGCTAAAAGATATGTAAATTTGATTTAATTTGTTTCTAAGAAGTCACAAATGTATCTACTTCAATCCTTTTTATCTTTTGTGCTTTACATGATATATTGCACAATTTGACGAATTAGAACATATAATATAAAGAAGTGAACTATGCGAGTAGCTTAAATGATTTTACTACCTTCGCTTTGGAATTCAACGTAGATATATGGGATTCTGTCTCCAAAACTACTTTCAGCAGTACTATTCAAGACATATTTTGGGGCGTTTCACGTCAAGGATACCTCCCAAGAAATTTGGTTCACGTAATTTTTTTTCCCGTTCTGGATGAAACTACATCAGAACAAGATGAATAATAATACTACGGTGATGATTTTATCTATTTTTCCGTTGTAATTTATTATCATGAAATACACGTAAAATAAGATTTTCTGAATACTACTGAAAACTTGTAAATGTTATTTTTCTAAATACAGTTTGAAATTTTTTTTTAAAAATATCGTGCAAAAAATGAGTAAATAAATAGCATACGTATCATCATTTTTATGTTATTACGTGTGATACATCGCTCATTGTAATTCTTAATATTAAGTATTATGAATATATTATAATTTGTTTATTCGATTATTTCCAAAATTAAATTTAATTTTGGAAATAATGATAACAAATAAACAAAAATATGTATACCTTCATTTACATTCAACAAACTGTGCACTTAAATTAAAAGCCCATTTTTAATAGCGTTGCATTTATCTCTGTAACATTTACATTTGTTATGTATAATAAATTATAGTATAAAATAGAAAATATGATACAATCTGGAAAGAAACATGGATTTGGCAATCATTTGCCAAATAAAAGTCCAGTTCAGTCAATAATAAGAGTAATCAAATATAAATGATGATAAATTTTGTACAATATTATAGTAGTCTACAGTTTTATCTACAGGGTTATAAAAGTAAATATATAACTTTTAATTCTTGTCGTATCAATGTACGTAGCTATTTATGTAAAAGCTAAACAGAAATACAAGTTCATCGTTTTTTCCGTTAGAAAAATTTAATTTTGAAGTATCCAAACGATGTTCACGAGTAATTTAAAGTTTTGGTATTAAATATTTGAATTATCTGATTTATTCAAATCATTCGTATTAAAATATTCCTATAAAACTCATTTTTATGATTTGCTAATTTCAAAAGTATCGCACAAGAGAAGCTTCTACATTGGCAAGACTGTGATTTAAATTTTGTTAATTAAACCAATGTTGCACGTTTGTTTTCATGCTGATCAGCTCTATCCTCATCAAAGAAAAGAAGATTCACGTAGATTAGTTAGTAAAGTTTTAAATAAATGAAATGAGCTTGAAATCAAAATAGCTTCCTGCGTTCTATAATGGCCAAATTGAAATTAAGATATTATCTTTCACTTTAAGAATAATACTAGAATTTTATTAAAATTAGTAAACTAGTTTATTATTTATCGAACGTATTCCGATAATTATAGGCTTCTCTGAACTTTACGAAATGGCGTTTTGACACGTCGTGTTATACATATCTATATATCCTATCCCTTGGCTTACATGATCGATGTAGCCTTAATTGGTAGGATCGAAAACCTAAATTACCAATCGATACCCAGATAAAGCTGCTGCCAGCTTTATACACGCGTACTCAACGACATTGCGATACAGAAAGCGAGCGCTTGACTTGCCGCTCTTAACATTGCGTTGAGAGTTTGTAATATGCGTGTCGCCCAGCATTTTTGCGGTGTCTATCATTAGGATCTCATTATTCAAATTTAACTTTTGCATATTTAATCGACTCCGCGGCAAGTTTCTCTCTCCACTTTTCCCGTTTCGTGCGTACACGAACCTATAGACACTTAAGTATACCACGAGCTCCGCAGAGATAAAGCATAATCACGTGATTCCTGACAACCTAATGATGATGATCGGCTTGCCCCCGCGCCTATCTAAGTGTATACACTAGGCTTTAAAGCCTAGTGTATAATATGGATTATGCGAGGAGGTGCCATCTTGTCAGTACCAAAATGGCGTCGAAACAAGCCCTGCGCGTACGTATGGGCGGATTCGACGAAAGAGGAAAAATATGTAATAACATAGTTTGCGCACGCAGCAGTACGCGATTAAGAAGCCTACTTTAAAGTCCAACTGATTTTTCCCTCAATTTTTCAAATTACTTTTTATTTTTGCTATTATTACATCCATTATAATTTATTAATGTTAAATATAATGTATTTTATCGCGTGTTAGAATTCTGCTTCGTTAACACCGACGAGAAGCTTCGGTAATTTATTTCATGCAAATATGGCTTATTATCCATAAAGTTTATTATCATAATGAGTATGCCTTATAATGTTGAATATTCTTCTTTTATATTTCAGTTGAATAAATTATTTATACTAAGACAAAGTCATGAGTTTCGATCAAGATGAGTTACGTGAATCGCTACGTATCTGATTTCTTTGTTTTGTATTATTATTCGAATTTCATGATGAAATTTATGTTTTCGAATTTTTTTAGGGATTTCGAGATGTTTTACAAGAGCCGCAAGCACTTGAAAAATGTCGATCGATCATACGGTTACTCAGACTATAAGCATTACGATTACTTTCCAAATTAATAACCGAGAGGTCCCTATCGCTGATAATTCGTAAAAACGATGAATCGCAACGGGAGCGGCTCTAATGCTTCTTTAACGGAGGGTCAAACTTTTAGCGACGATACCTTAAAAGGAGTAAAATTGCAGCGGCAACTCACGTACAAGCCCTTGGATTCTGTGTACATCGGGAGCTACCAGCTCGCAAGCTCGAACTCCGTGTCTGCTCTACACTCCACGCTAGCCGCCATTACTCAAGCATTCACTCCGTAACGCAATCATACGTCACAAAGGCCTTTCATTTGCAAGCGCATTGTGGAAATCCAGCGATATTAATTGCCACGGCTCGTTATGCTCCCTCACCTTCTGCACCTCCTCGTCGCTCGCACTGCTCCACTCTACGTCGCACCCCCTTCGGTCCGAGTGCCCGGGAATACCGAGCGAGACAAAGAGAAATGTAGACAGACAGATAGATAGATAGATAGAAGGAAGAAAGAGAGCAACGTTCGCTTATTCCCTTGGATCCTGGCAATCTCACTTATTAGATATTCCGTACTCATGCTTCGGTAGCCGTGTGTGCAACGGCCAAGTCCTCACTCGTCGACGTCCTCTTCTATGGAGCTTTCGCCGGTCTCTCTCTCTCTCTCTCTCTCTATCTCTCTCTATGTCACGTACTTTAAAAGCATAAGAACGTATATCTGTGTATTCGCGCAACAGCCCTGACAACTTTTCGTGTGGCACATACAAACTTGTAGCTCGTGGAAGATGACGATGGACGGGTATGCCAAATTAGCCCCGTGACTCTCGTTCACCGTCGTCTTGTTCGTCGTCTTTATTTGTTATGTAAGCAGAGGAGAAGACTATGCTTTTTCGTCTTGTTCTTTTTCCTCTTTGTTGGGGGGTCGAGAGGTCCGGAGTGATGCAAGGGGAATGGATCTTCTGGGAAAAATGTCACATTTGTCGGTGCGTGGGATGTCGAAGGATGAGTCGGGAATTTTAATTTCCAGACGGATGAGTGATTTCACGAGGATCTTACCGATGTACCAGTGCCATAACTGCATCGAAAGGCTCGATGAATCGAGCTACGAGAAGAATTCTTGTCAATGATAACTTTTTTGCACTTTCAATGTATAGCGACACATTGCGTAATTTCTTTTTTGTATCAAAGTAATTTTTTATTAAGCGAATGTATCTACAGAATGGAGAAAGGGTATCTTAAGAAAGGGTATATTGTTCCGTATACTTATAAATTAGTGTTTAAATAGAAATTTTAAACAAATTTAATACTAATTCTAATGATTATGGTATTTAATATTGCTATAAACTTGAAAGGTTTTATAAAAAACTTTCTTTCTAATGTATTACAATATCTGAAATGTACGTAAAAAAGAATTCTTTTCTTAAAAATAATTAATTTGATCTGGTATTGCATCAAGAAGCTGAAAAAGTAATTAGAAAAGAAAATTTGAAAATAATTGCAGAGTTTAATGAATTTCTTATAGAAATCGAATAAAAATGAGATTAATTCCAATTTCATGTGTATATATATATATATATTTTTAATCTCATTTTCCGTGACCTATATTAACTCAAATTATTACTCTAAGTTCGTAAAAAATTTCCGGATTTAAATAATTATTAAAATCATATATATTCTAAAAAAGAATGACTAAAAATAGCTGAATATACTTAAATTTCAAAAGTTATAATTAAGGAAATTTAAAAGGAAAATCATATCAAACCAAATTTCAGGTAATATATGCAAAAAATACGATGATAGTAACTGTATAGAAGGTGATATTTTTGAGTTCACAAGTTCAGAACGAATCGGATTATATGCCAGATGATAAATTGTATTCGATATTTCCCCTGCGTATAAAAAAACGTCTCGTGGTAATTCTCCAATTGAACAGAGCTTAGTTCTTGTATTCATACAATAACATTAGAGCTCCTTATTGGTAAAAATAAGTCCTCTTTCAGGTACATCAGGGGTAGAAAAATTTCAGCGGGGTATCTATAAGGTTCCAACGACTTTCGTGGCTAGCAAGTAAGAAAAGAGCGTTTCGAGCGCTTGGGAATGAGAATGAAGAATTAGAAAAATCTGTGGTCCATTTGAAAAATTGCTCGTTCGTCGAAACACGTCAGGCCGTCAGTGTCATTATGCGCGGGGAAAAAAGGCGAGGTCGCCTGAAAAATGTGCGCCTGTGCTCGCGCGAGCGAAGAAGTAGAGAAACGGTCCCAACCGGGCGCTGAGTTCCACTCGCGCGCAGCCGAGCAAGAGGAAGAAAAA
Source organism: Wiebesia pumilae (assembly GCA_018907045.1). Classification (NCBI taxonomy): domain Eukaryota; kingdom Metazoa; phylum Arthropoda; class Insecta; order Hymenoptera; family Agaonidae; genus Wiebesia; species Wiebesia pumilae. Next base: position 4,410 of record JACCHZ010000173.1, on the reverse strand, counting down.
GTCGGACGCGTCAAAGTTTGGTCGCGCACTCCTTCTCGTTCGCCTTTGAATTGAATGATCCTCGTCAGTTCGTCCGTGGGATTCAAAATGGGCTCCATCAGCGAGCGGAAAATGGAGGGCGACCTCGGCTCCGGAGTCAAAGGCAGCTGGGCGTCCTCGCGCATACGCGTCGAATCGTCGAGAAAGAAGGAGAGAAAAAACCGATCACCCTGACGTTTGATGGATCGATCGACGCGGGATAGAGAGGGATGCACGCGTGGAAGACTTTGCTTTCGGGTGCGCGCTTTTTTCCCGGTTCAAGCGAACGAATGAACGAATGCACTCGCCTATCTCGCCGTTCTCCCATAGCGAAAGACTAGAGCCTCGTACCGAGAACAAAGACATCAACTTGATAGATGCGCGCAGACTCAACCGTCTAAGGGCGCTCATCGCCAGACGAAACACTTCTCTTGTTTTTCCAGAGACAACTAAGTACTATCTTTTTATCCCTCTCTCTCTGTTATTCGTGAACAGGCTCGCCCTTGCACACCTTCTCCTCGTCCCTCCGTCCTTTTAGTTTGGTACCACTTTTGCTCAGTCTCGTTGTACAAGAACGACGCACCCATAGCTTCTTTGGCCATTACCCTTTATTTTCTACTTTGCTTTCGCTTGCTGACAAAGTGCTGAATTATATTTTTTACGAGGTGGAAAAGAAAACGGCCCGCGCGAGATACAGTTTTCGAGTTTTTTACGGTTTTCATGTTTAAACTACCGTGGCTCCTTATTATCGGAAATCGAGCGGAAATCGCATGATTTTTCTAAGTTAATGACGAATAAGATAATTCATGTCGTTATGGAAAATACACGAAGTGTTATGATTTCTTAAAAATTCTTTTTTTTTAAATTTTACAAGATTTCACAAATTTATTCAAATAATTTTTAAATCGACCATTTTATGATCTTAAATGTAATCAAATTGATTTATACTTATTCCATACTCTTCTTGAAAATTACATATTATATGTTGTTAGTTTTTCATTCTTTCGTATTTCAAGTTTTTTTCTATTATTTACAGTATTTATTTCAAAAATATTTGACATTTCCTAAGTTATATGATGATGTATTTTACATTAAGTATAGAAACAAAACAATATATAAGTTTCTTAATTAAGAAAATATAAAAGCACCTCGAGCTGTTTTGTGACGTTTTTTCATTGAAAATCGCTGATTTATTGAGACTATTTTTCTAACCTTCACAATTGTCAGTTATACTTGAAATAAGACATCAAGTTCAACATTTGAACAGATGATGATAAAACTACTACTCCGAAAGCATAAGCGAACATAGTACTCTTACCTTACATCGTATGGCATATGGGGATTTCTGATATAACGTTATAATGTGCTTCTAAGCTCGTATTCTTTATGATTCATTGTGTTAGCAACTAATAAAAAATTAAGAAATCGAATATACTTACTGCAGCATTCAAATAAGTATTTGTAGTTATTATCGTTAAATAAATTTTCAAGTCTATTATTTCGTTGAATCAATACTTTTATCCTGGTATATTATTGTAATAATTAAAACTATCGTTAGAGAATAGAGAATGATGTATCAAAATATATTCCCTTTGTATACGCATACAATGCTGTATTTAAATTTTAATGAATTCAAATTTTAAAACTTTTTAATAATGTTGCAGTAATCTGTAAATAGATACTTTTAATATTATTTTTAAATGTGCTTAATCAAAATCTTTAGTATCGATGACATCTTTGTATTAGGTATTTTAAAAAATAATTTTATATAATTAAGGTTACCTATGAAATATAAGTGTTATTATACAATATATTCATACCATTATTAAAAATAATTTAATAGTGCTGTTATTAGCGTATGTTAGTACATATTGTCTTCACATAAAAAGTTAAGAATTAAGTAAACAACAACGATAATGCGTGAGTTCAATTTTAGCGATAAGAAAAACAAATAAAGGAATCCCTTGTCAAAGCTGTCAAAAGACCTTAAATAGCAAGCGATACAGGAGAATAATTTATCGGATTAAAAAAGGCAGGTGTAAAACATAGTGAGTTTTACAAACGAATGTGCAAAGTTTGACAAATAAATAGGAGGATCGTTGTGTTATTCAAATGCAACGAAACGTGTATATAGTACTGGAGAGGAACATGCAAACGGAATTGTACGTATTCAAGCGACTCTTCTGAATATCAAACATTTTCATACGAAAAATATTAAAAGCTGTAGATAAGATTTGCATGTTCTTAAAGCGTTCATCTGTATTAATAATTACACTAATAAGGCTTGTTAACTTATTGTGTTATTAATTTTTCTAAATGATTTTAGAGAGAAAATTATATTTTTACAATTACAAGTAAGATTATAATTCAAATATTGCGTTTTAGTTTGATTTTTATATTTTATAGATATTAAATATTTATAGGTAAAAAATAAAGTATACGCAAAATTTAACGAAAATTAATTTTATAATTTTTTTACATTTAATAAACGACACTTTTATTGGCTTTTATTTATGTTATCTACTTTACAATGAACTCAATCAGATAAAACGTATTTCTACTCGCATTTTTTTCAAGTTCCATACAGGTACGTAATGAATTCGCTAATGTATATTGTTATTTATTTATCTTTTATTCCTTAATTTTTTCAACAATCATATATCGTCTTTTTTACAGTTTCTTTTTACGAAATACGTGAAAAATATTATTATTATCATTATTATTATTATTAATATTAATATTTTTTAGTAAAAAATCTGAAATAGATATCAATAAATATCAATAAGATGAAGCATTATCGTTGTTCAATTATTCTAAATCAACCCTCCATAAGTTTAAACATACGGATAGCTCATTGCCAGTGACATAAAATGCCTAAATATAACGTTTTATTAATTTTTAGGATAATAATGTAACAATTGGAGAAAACAGTAAAAGAAAAGTTGTCCGAGCTTACACATTTTTTAATTGGTTTATTCTGTGATGATTATAAGTATTAAGTTATATTTACAAGATTATAAATCTGTATAAGTCCTTTAAGAAATTAATAAACTTGTACAATATAATTTAATTCCTTTCGGAAAATACAATATTTTATTACTTCTACCATAAATGTAAAAATCCGAATTGAAGTGGATAAAAACAGATTAAAATTTATTCTACACCGACAAAATTTAGGATAATGAGGACCAGGAAGGGACAACGGAAACGAAGAGGGACAGAGAGGGCAGGGAGACGGAAGGGGGGAGAAATGTCAAAAAAGGGCAGGGAAAGCGAGGGGAAACGCGAGAGTGCAGCAAGGAACAGTGGGCGAAAAACGGAGAGGGGAGAGAGAGAGACAGGAAGGAGTAAAAACGAAGCGAGAGGAAAAGAAGGAAGAAAGAAAGAAAGAGGGTGGGTGCGAAAAAAAAGAAAAAAGGAGGAAAGGAAGAGAGAACGAGAGGGGGGGGCGAAAGGAAGAGGAGAAGGAAGAAGAAAGAGAGAGGGGGAGAGAAAGAGGAAGACGCGAAAGTGACAAGCGGAAGGTAAGAAGAAGGGGAAAGAGGGAGGGGGAGAGGGCAGGGGAGAAAGTGGAGAAAAGGGCAAAAGAGAACAGAGAGGGGGGGCGAGGGGGAACACAAGGGAAACGAAATGAAAAGAAAACGGGACAAGAAGGGGACAAGAGAAAGGAAGGGGGGGAAGGCGAGAGGAAAGAGAAAAAGCGCACGAAGAGAGGGAGCAGAAGGGGACAAAGAAAAGCAGAATGAGAGGAGTGAGAAAGAGAAGAGGGAGGGGGGCAAGGGTAGACAAAGAGGAAGAACGAAGGAAGAGGAGGGAACAGAAGGGACGAAAAAAAAGAGGAAGAGGACACGAGGGACAAAAACTGAAAACGGGAGGGGGGGCAAGGAGATAAATGACTATAACCCCACGAAGAAAATTAGGAGGAAAGAACAGGTACCGGAAGGAGAAAAAAAGGGACACCGGGGGAAAAGGGAAGAGAGAGGGGGGGGAAGGAGAGGAAGAGGCCAACTAGGCAGGAATAGTGAGGAGTTGGGGGGGGGGGGGGTGTTAAGAACGGGACGGCAGGAAATAAAAAGGGACACGGAGGACAAAAGAGAAAAACAGGGGGGCAAGGGGAGAGTGAAAGGAAGCCAGAAAGCAGAGGAGGGAACAAAGGGGAAAAAAAAGAACAGAAAAGGGAAACAAGAGAGAAGAGAGAAAAAAAGGTGGCGCGAGCGAGAGGAAAGAGGCAACACCGTAAGGCATAGGGAAGTAACAGAAATGTCTGACGAAAGACAGAAAAAAGGGGGCACAAGGAGAGAAGAGAAAAAACGGGGGGGGACTAAAGACGAGATGAAAGAGGAAACCGGAAACGAAGGAAAGGGGACAGTAAAGGGAAGAAAGGAAAAAGAA